>JANJGK010000032.1:4469975-4544975 GCA_039081455.1 Macrobrachium rosenbergii
ACTTGTGCCATTAGTGGAGGAATGAAATCCATGAAAGGCTGATGATATCTTTTTAAGGTTTTCAGGTTTTTTTTTTTTTTTTTTTCTCCTCCCTCAAATCTTTATGCAAAGTGAAAATAAAGATTCGAGTACCCCTGGGCCCTTTGATGGTAGTGACTCGGCACAGATGACGACCGATGGAACCTCTTGTAACAACCTTTCATTGGAAAAAACAATAAAGAATCCAAATATAATCACACTGGAACCTTATGCTCCAGTACACAACAAATCAAAAAAAAGTAAATATCGTCTTGACCCAACCTTGACTCACTTCGACTCCCTCTTTGGGAGTGGAAGTTGGTCAAGGTTTCTAACCATGGAAACAGAACAGCAAATCTCAGCCCTAAAGTTAGAAAACTTCTTATTAAAAAGACACTCAACGACAGAAATGTCGTTTAGACAAATAAAAATGAAGACGTGGCTTATAGAAGCCACAACCAAAAACCAGTCTGAGGACTATCTGTCAATAAAAAGTGTTGACAATGTAAATGTAAAAGTAAGGAAGCATGACACTATGAACAGCATTCAGGGTACTATTGTACTTCCTGAAAATAATGACGAACCAGTTGACAAAAATATACTGTTGGACTCTCTTAAAATGAGATATACCAAAATCCAAGACTGTGAGGTATATATAATACCAAGTAAACAAAATAATAAAGCATTAAGAATTGCAAAAATAAAATTTGAGGGTCAAGAGTTACCTCAAAAAATAAAAATTTTGGGTCAAAATAGAGAATTGAGACCTTATGTTCCCAAACCGCTACAATGTCAAAATTGTAGTAAGTATGGACACACAAAGAAAAACTGTCGTAATGAACCTGTATGTGCTTATTGTGGATCTAACGAACATGCCACACAATGGAAATGTAGTGAACCAAAATGTGTAAACTGTGGACAGGATCATCATGCTAGGTCCAAGGAGTGTGTGTACTACATATACAATACAGAGTTGAAAATGTTGCAAGAACGAACAGGGATGTCTATCAGAGAGGCTAAATTGGAATTAAAAGTGAGAGGAATGCAAGATCCATCTAAGAAACATTCATATTCCTCAATAACAAGAGCAAAAAATGAAGCAAAAACGGAAACAGATAGAAATAACAGAGCACAGACAAGTAAATCTCAAGAAAAAATTAATAATTTAGAAATAAAAAATAAAATTGTAAAAAATAAAGAAACAGGTACAAATGAGATGGATAATATTTTGTCCAATTCATTTGAAATATTAATGCAGATAGAAACACAGGAGGATGCTGCTACTAAAGTGACAGAAGAGGGTAGAGATAGACAGGAAATTAAAGATAAAAAAAGGCCTTTGGAGAGAACACCACCCAAAACGAAGAAACCAACTATTATTAGAGAAACATCAGTTAAACCAAAGATAAAGGAGATGAAAAAGGAACAAAAACAAAAACAAGCTAAGAATATACCTTTATCTCCTAAAATAATAATAGAACCTATGAAGGCAAATGTCGAGAACACTGAAGAAGTGCAAGAGAATCATACCATAGATGATAATGATTATGTCAAGGGAGAAGAGATTACTCCTTCTCCAGTAATTGGAACAAGAGCAAATGAAAAGAGAAATACACATGATAATACTTGTGGGTGTAATGATTGTTTCATTGAGTTGTGCAATAACAGCAAAAGCATAACAAAAGATGGTTTAACAAACATTATAAGAAATTTTATGAAATATAGAAAAAAAGAAAACACAGATTTGAGTAACCATGAAAAAGGGTGCTTGTGCATTGAGCACTTAGTCTATTATAAGGAAAAACAGATGAATGTCGTGAGTAAATTGTTAGAAAAATTCCAAATTGATAATACAAAAAAAGAGAGTAAAACCCGACCGCTATAAAAAAATATTTTCAATAGTTATATTATACAATGGAACGTAAATGGTCTACAGACCAGATTACACCTAGGAGAAGTACAACGGTTATTAAAAGAATATGAACCAATGATATTATGTTTGCAACATGTCAACAAAACAATATTAACGATAGGTAAATATACCTTAGCATCTGCATCAAGAGAGGAAGAGGGAAATTTAGGTACTGCTATATATGTACATAACAAAGTATGTTATGACAAAGTACCTGTAAAATTTACTGATCTGCAAACGTCGAGTATTAGAATACGAATAAAAAACGATAATTATGTAATTCATAATTTGTACAATCAACCTAATAAAAATTATGACGTTGACAAAATCAAAGAATTACTTAATAATACTAAGGAGCCAACGTTAATAGTAGGTGATTTTAATGCCCACAACCCAATGTGGGACTGTAATTGTACAGAATCAAATAGAGCAGGAATTAAAATAGAGGAATTCATAGATTCATATGACATGTGCTGTATAAATGATGACGAAATCAGCACATATTTTTCTAAACCACATGGAACATATTCCTCAATTGACCTAACTCTATGTACAGCAGACATAGTAGACAGATTGGACTGGAATACGGTAGATGACTTGCATACAAGTGATCATTTCCCCATATTAATTTCTTTATTACAAAATAACCCCACCAAACATGCCCCTCGATATAACATTTATAAAGCAGATTGGGAACAATATGAATTCCACACCAGGAATATCCCACCATTTGAATATTTGAAAGACCATAATGAAACTAATGAATTTCTTGTTGATTTCATTACAAATGCTGCTGATAAAGCAATACCAAAATCCAAATCTCATCCGACAAAACACAAAGTCCCATGGTGGTCTGAAAAACTAACAGAATTAATAAAAATAAAACACCAAATTGGAAGACGACTAAATAATTTGAATAGAAAATTCAGTAAATTAAACAAAACGTTACCAATATTAGAAGGAACCTTACAAAAACTGACTATATTATTATTAGAAATTGATACATTAAAACCTCTGTATAATAAAATATCTGCAAAGTTTAAAAGAGAAGTAATACAAGGAAGAATCATTTCATGGAAAAAATATGTATCAGATCTCTCAAAAAATACTCCCATACAAAAAATATGGGAAAAATTCAGGAAAATAAATGGTACCCATGTTAAACCACCTAGACATGCCATAATAAAAGATGGGAAAAGAATACTTGATCCTAAAGAAATTAGTAATGTAATAGGTGAAAATTTAGCAAAAGTAAGTAGCAACAAAAATTTAGATGAGCATTTCCGCACAAAGAAAAATAATATAGAATTAATAACAATAAATTTTGAAACAGTAGAAGATATATATTATAATAGAAAATTTAGTATGGAAGAGCTAGAATTTGCTCTGTTGAACAGCAATAAATCTGCCCCTGGAGGTGACTATTTGTTTTGAAATGATATGCCATTTAGCACCTTTGGCAAAGGCATACTTGTTAGAGTATTATAACCACTTATGGCTTAGAAATTTATTTCCTGATGAATGGCGTAAAGCTATAATCATTCCAATCCCCAAACCTGGAAAAGATCCCAGTAATGTAAGCAATTACAGACCAATTTCTTTAACAAGTTGTTTGTGCAAATTACTAGAGAAAATGGTAAATGCTCGACTAACATGGCACATACGAAAAAATAAAATTTTAACTCCCACTCAGTTCGGGTCACAGTGTAACAGATCTACATTAGATTCTCTCTGTAACTTAGAAGACCATATACGCCGAGGTTTTGAACGAAAACAAATTAATGTAGCTGTCTTTTTTGACATTGAAAAAGCATACGATACTACATGGAGGTATGCTATATTAAAAACTTTACAAAACAATAACATCTGTGGACATTTACCTAGGTTTATACAAAACTTTTTGACAAATCGCAGTTTTCAGGTGAGAATAGATGATGTTCTGTCTAGAACATTTCCTCCAGAAAATGGTGTTCCACAGGGAAGCGTCCTTAGTGGCACAATGTTTACGTTAGCAATTAATGATATCAGTAAAAATCTACCTACTGGTATTAAAAGTAACCTGTATATGGATGATTTTGCCATATATTATTCAGCATCTCGAATAAAACATGCAGAACGAATCATTAACAAAAGCATAGTAAAAATAGATGAATGGGCTTTATCTGTAGGCTTTAAATTTTCCATAGATAAAACCCAAGCAATCATGTTTTATAAAAACAAAAAATGGAAAAAAGGAGAAGAAATAGACATAAAAATCAGAAACCATAGTATACCAATTGGCCAAACAGCAAAATTTTTAGGATTAGTATTTGATACTCACATGAACTGGAAAGCCCACATAACATACATGAAATCAAAATGTAAAAGAGCATTAAACCTAATTAAAAAACTGTCGAACACTACTTGGGGAGCCGATAGACATACCCTTACTTTATTGTATAAAGCAACAGTGCTGTCTATCGTTGATTATGGAAGTGAAATATATGGCTCGGCATCAGATGCAGTGCTGAAAACGGTAGACCCAATTCATAATGAGGGTCTTAGAATATGTTCAGGAGCTTTTCGATCGTCACCAACATCATCTTTACAAGTTGAATGTGGTGAACTACCTCTGTCTCTCCATAGAGAGCTAGTAACGATGAAGAGTGCTCTGAGAATTCAGACAAGTGATTCTCCAACCAAAAAATTATTTGGATTAAGAGATGTGTTTATAAACAATCATCCACCTTCTTTCCCAATTAGGGCTAGAAGATTGTTTGAGTCGCTAAATATGTATATGCAATTACCTGTAATGTTAAAATTGCCTCCTCCTTGGACAATGAATAAAATGAGAATTTGTACACACTTGAAATATTTATCAAAAAATCATTCATATACTCCAGAATACCAAAGACAACATGCAGTAGAGCATATAATCCGAAAAGGTCCACATTACGCAATATACACTGACGGATCTAAATCACAATACGGAGTGGGATATGCTGCGGTATCCCAAAACAAAACGTATCAGTTCTCTTTCCCAGACAAAGCCTCTGTATATACAGCTGAGTTATGTGCAATAGTATCGGCCATAAAAATAATTAGAGAAGTCTCATATAATAATTTTGTAATTTATAGCGACTCCAGAAGTGCTATAGAAGCTATTCAAAGCTATAATCCCAAAAATAATATTGTACAACATATAAAGTTCTCAATCCATAAATTGTATAATAAGGGAAAAAATATAGAAATATGTTGGATCCCTGCCCATGTAGGGATTAAGGGAAATGAAGAGGCTGATAAAGCAGCTAAAGAAGTGGTCCACATGACAAGAACAAATGTAGACATCCCTATCAGTGACTATACAAAATATATAAAAACAGTCATTGTAAAAAAATGGCAAAATATATGGAACGAAGAACCTGAAAATAATAAATTAAAACAGATAAAATCCAGTGTTGGAAAATGGAATTCGTCATATCAAAGAGAGAGACAAGCACAAGTAATTCTGACACGTCTTCGAATAGGCCATACTCGTTTGACACATGGACACTTAATGAACAGTCCATGTGGCCCTCTTCCCAAATGCCCAGATTGCAATGTGCTGATAACAGTTAAGCATATACTGTGTGAATGTCCAAAATATAACGTGCAGCGATTATCAAATTTTGGAAAAAGACCGATAGAAGAAATTTTGTCAGAATCTTCAACGTTCTCAATAGCACCCATTTTAATGCTCATGAGAAGCTGCAAATTAATTGGAAAAATATAAGAAAAAAACAATCAATCAGTATAATGAATTTTAAAACAAGTAAATTTTATGATTTTACTTAATTTATTTTAAATTTTAATATACCTTTTTAGTGAGTATGTATGGAAGCATGAGTTTAAATGTATTTATTGTGTGAGTGTGTTCCAGTATGAAAGCGTATGCCTTTTTACAGCTTTTAATTTCATTTTCATTTTCGTTTATCATCATTGACAAGTGACCTATTAGGTCCCAGTGCTAGGCTTCTAGCCTAGACTTGTCATTCCATCCTAATCCTTCGGGCCAGCCCTATGAGAGCTGATGGTCAGCTCAGTGGTCTGGTTAAACTATTTTAATAATAATTAATGAGATTACTCATCAGATGTTGCATAATGGAGGTGAAAGTGTAATTCAGTAGCTGACTCGGGTGTGCAGTGTATGTCTGGACGAGGAAAAGGTTCCAGAGGAATGAGTAAGAGGAATAACAGTTCCTTCGTATGGGTGTAAAGGTGATCGAGGAGGCTTTAAGAATTATAGGGGTGTAAATGCTTTTTATACCAGTGAAGATGTATGGTAGGATTTTAATTGACAAGTTAAGGCACACATCAAAAGGTTTTGATAAGGAGAGACTTGTGTGGCTTTAGGCAAAGAAGAGGGTGTGTAGATGGAATATTTATTATGGAGCAGTTATTCTAAGAAGGTTGAAAAGAAAGGCAAAAAGTTGTGTTTGGCAGAAATGTCCTTAGAGAAGGCTTATTAAAGAATTTATAGCGCTGCAGTATAATAGCTTTGAAGATGTATGGTTTAACGGATAAGGTGTACATAGTAATAAATACCTTTTATGATGTAAGTGAAGCATGTATTAGAATTTGCAGGCTTGAGAATGGCTGATAAGAGACAAGTGTGTTGCGTCTCCATGGCTGTTTAATATGTTTATAAGTTAGATGGTGTAATATAATAATTCAGAGAAAGGACAGTAAATGCAGGCGCAAATTTTGGGATAAGAAGGTTGGAAGGGAATGGTTGTTTCCAGATGCTTGAGTAATTATTACAGATGATTAATACATACTGAGGAGATGAAAGTTGGAAAGAGTTTGCAAGAGGAGGAAATTGAGAATAAATGGAAATCATGATTATGAAGCAGTGACAGTTAATATGGACTTTGAAAGATGAGGCAGTGGATTCTTGTAAGTATTTCGGAGTAAAGGTTTTCGATGATGATAGGACGGGACAAGACATTGTCCCAAAGTGGTTGAATTAAGGAAGTTAGCTGGATGCATACAAAAGAATGGAAGAAACTTGGAATGTAAGGTTCGTTGAATCACCTCTCGTATGTGGAAATGAAGTGTGGATTTTCAGTGCTAATGAAAAATAAAGGATGGAGGCTGTGGAGATGATTTGTTTACGTAGATTTTTTGAGAACTGACGCTGTAAGAAATGTGGAGATACATTGTAGTGGTAAAAGGGTTAGTGCAGATAAAAGAAAGGATCAAGAGTATTTAATATGATTCAGTCATGTGGAAAGAATGGAGGAAGGAGGAGAGGAGGGCTTACAGAGGGATGGGTAGATGGGTTGAAAAAGGTATTGGAATAGAAAGGCCTCTAAAACCAGAAGGAGAGTGCCTGCGAGATTTGAGTGAAGGGGGCAGTGGGTATAGGGGGTTCGACAAGCTGCTTATGCAGATTTTGTGTTAGTGACTGAAAGTGGTAGTGTTACTGAAATTGTTTACATAATTGGTTCGTCTACGGCTCAGCAGTTCAGGTGTTACTATTGTTGTGATCATTGTGCTTTCTTTTTTGAAAGCCAACGCCTGTTGTTATAAACGGCTTAGTATTTAATAGAATATATATATATATATATATATATATATATATATATATATATATATATATATATATATATATATATATATAATATATATATATATATATATATATATATATATATATATATATATATATATATATATATATATATATATATATAGCACGTTTTTCCTGCACCAGAAGGACTTCCTCTTGAGCGAACCCTCGACAAAGAGAGTAAATTCATACCAATTAATAGCACACAAGCAAACTTCCAGGTCATGACCTCAGAGCTGTGCTAATGAAATAATTACAACCGACCAGTTCGCCTATTAATGTGTCATGTAAAAGTCCGATTATCGGAAGCGTCCACTTCCATTTGATCATTCGGTCGAACGCGTCACTAAATGCTCATTAGTTGGTTTTTCACTTGGATTGGCTAAATTTATCCATAAAGAACAGTGGATTCTATTTTCCATTTTAAGTTTTTTTTATGTAAAGGAATATGTAACCTTCATCGAACATTTCCGTTTAGTGTTGTGGTTTTTGTTGCCTCTTTGTCTGGAATTGTCTGTTATCAGAAAAGAAAGAACGCCCACACACTAGCTACATGAGTAGGCGTTCCTTTAAAACTTCATTGTAAAAGAAATAACAAAGCAAGTAATTTAACTAAACACGGGGAAAATAATAGTATATAACCTGACAAATCGGAAACTGAATGCGAAATCCTGTGGTTCTCATGAATGGATAAATATTTTATATGTTTTAAACCTGCAGAAGTAATGTATTCAAGTTCTCAGTCACTATTTTTTTTTAGGCAGCTGTTAATGGACAAAATATAACCATTGTACCAAATGCACTGTGTACAAAATATACTTCTTGGACAAATATAGCCCATGAACAAACTTACCTAATGGGCACAATGTATCTAATAGACAGAATGCACCCACTTAATTAATAGACAAAGTACAGCCGCCCCAAGGACAACATGTGCACAGTAAACAAAATATACCAGATATACAAAATGTATATACCCTGTTCACCAATTGGGTACGTCTTTCATTTTGAATATGTTTTGTCCTTGGGGTTTATTACTGTATAACGATGCATTTGGTATATTTGCTATATTTTGTTCATAAGGTACACATGGCAGATTGTGTATTGGGTAAATTTTGGATGGGTGCACACGCTATGTTTTGTACAATGAGTGCAATTTGGCAATTAGTATCTTTTGTTCATCGGGTACATTTAGAAAATTGGGAATATTTTCGTTATTAGGTTCATTCTGTCTGTTTTTCTTCGTGACAAGTACCATTGCCTAAAAGAGATAGAGAAAGAGAACCTAACACACTACGTCCAGAGGTTCAGAAATGTCCAGCAAATCATAAGACTCGGTGGAGTTTGCTTCGTTTGCTGATATATTATCCGATATGTTTATTCTTTACCTGTAATGAGCCAAATTGGTTTTTTACATTGGTGATTGGACATCTTGCCAGAAACAGCACTATTGTATATTGTATATGTTTCAACAAGAGCTGACACCGGTTGACCGATTTTTTTTATACCTTTAATTCCAGTCGAAAGTCCTAAGATCTGTTCGGATCTTGCTTTTCAATGAACTCCGCTTTCTTGTATATTTCCTTATAATATTTGGATTTACACTTGCATAAAAGTTACGTGCTTAGCCTTTAAATGCATTACATTTTTCAATATATTTGCATTCTGGTCCGTGAAAGCTTGGTTTTTGTGATTGTTATTTATGAGTACTTGCTCATTTTCAATAATAATGATAATTATAACGTGCTTGTTTCATTTTAATAAACTCAACTAGTGTAGAGGAGCTCGTTTTCTGGCAGCGTTTGGTATCTAGACCAACTCAGCAATTATTTTTTTCTCTTGTGCAAAACTAATGTTGCTCATGTTGTTTAGGAGACGTCGCAAAACTCAAGTCATGCTCTGTAGGTGTGTGACTTTTGAACGGATAGGCGTAGCCAATATTGTCAACTTGCTGTTAGGTTTTCTGACAGGATGCTAAATGATACCATAAAACGTTTATTTAGCTATATCTCTATATAAGAAATTTGTTATAGCTCTATTTTTCGTAGCTCCAAAGTTATCTAAAATTTTCGGACATCAGTTGCAAACCAATTTTTTGAAATATATGTTGATACTGATCATCTCTTCTCTAGTTTAAACTGTGTGCTTGTGGTGAACCTGTTTCAGTTTCCAGGATTGTACGGAAATCCTTCCATTCTGATCAAGAAGTTCATATTAGTGGTCTTGACTTTGGTGCTGACTGGCCGTGTTAATCGTCTAGTCCTATTTTCAAACTTGGCATATGGGAGTTGGAAGAGCATGTCTGAGAATTACGATTAAAATTTACGCTCATAGATTGCAGACAGCAGTTGTTGGTCGGCACTAGAGCGGCGACAGGAATATACTCTTTGGTGTGTCCAGCCTAGTGTTCTTGGGCCACTATCATTTGTATTTTATACGCATAGAAAAAAGGTTGATTGCCTATGTTGGTGAAGTTATATGACTTGCATCGATCCCACCTCCTGATAGTTGACTTATAGTTCGAGATTATCTTTACTGATGTTTAGCTAAAACTGATGTATGGTGCATAACATGGGAATTACGTTGAATCTAAGCGAAACTTTGATTGCTGTTAGGTCTAGGACGTTGGATCCTCTCCACTAACATCTCATTGCCGATGGTTTATTAACTACGTGTGCTTCGTTGTAATTGTCAGTCTTAATTAAAATTTCTCTCTAGAGAAACATCTCTGGCCCATCTTTTGTCAGCTGTGCAGAAAGTTGACTTATTTAAAAATGTCTTTCAGTGTTTTGAAGACCTCTTCATATTGCGCACTATTTCCCTTTTCGTTTTTGTCTCATTTGGTTTTCTTTGTTTTTTAACGTGTTTTGTTATTTACGTATCTATTTCTTTTACCTGGGCTGCTTTCTCTCGTGGCGCTTTCAACTAATTTTTCAACTAGGGGTGCAGCTTTGCTATAATAATAATAATAATAGATAGATAGATAGATAGATAGGTTGATACGTGCCAGTAGACCAGACGTGGCGCTGATTGACCAAATCAAGAAGAAATTATCACTCATTAACGTAGCAATACCATGGGACACCAGATCAGATGAGAAAGAAAGAGAAAAATTTGATAAGTATCAAGACCTGAAAATATAAGTAAGTAGGATATGGAATATGCCAGTGGAAATTGTGCCCATAATCACAGGAACACAAGGCACGATCCCAAAATCCCTGAAAAGGAACCTGGGAAAACTAGGTGCCGAAATGGCTCGAGGACTCGTGCAGAAGAGTGTGCTACTAGAAACAGCGCACATAGTGAGAAAAGTGATGGACTCCTAAGGAAGCAGGATGCAGCCCGGAACCCCACACTATAAAAAAAAAATAATAATAATAATTGTAAAATATTATGATGTTTATCGATGTAAAAAAGCCCTCGGCAATATTTTTCCGAACTTATCCGTTCTCGTTCTACATTGTTGCTTTTGGTCTGAAAAGGTATTGATAGCTCACTTGCACTCTCGTGCAATGAGCTGTTGCCACCAGCGGCGTTTCCGTCTGGACTAATGGTAAGGTTAGTGTTGGGGTGTTTCTTTTTGTGTTTTGGCTTAGTAGCTGTTATAGTATCAGCGTGAGCATCTGCTACGTATCTTAGTGCATAATGAAATGATAAGGTCGGCGTTCAGATGATGAAAATACTATGTATTTGAAAAGATGGCCATGTTCCGTATTGTATTAAAGCGCTGAATGACCCTGTGGGTCCCAGTGCTAGGCTTTATGCCTAAATCACATATTCCATCCATATTGTACTGAAAGTGTCAGTGGGACGGTTAAGAATATTGTCATTTCACCTCAGTGTGGAGAGGGATGGGATCATCCGGCTGAAAATTAAACAAGTTTAGAAACAACGTTATTTGATTTATATGTGTAGAGTACGAAAATGGCAATTTGAAACCCTGCTCCCTTGGTAGAGTTGGGTAAATTGGGACAGAATGAGGAGGCCAAAAATTAATACATTTGAGGTATTTGGAGAAAAATTTTATCACATAATAACGGGACCTGCTTAGTTTTAATATAATCTAATACAATTCTTGGTTATAAGCTTACATTTTATGTGTAAGCCAGTGTAAGAATAATTTGACACCTCAGATTCCTTGTTGTTTTGCATGATCTATCCCTATATTTCTATTACCTACTGTTAGGGCCTTTGGCATATTAAGAGAAGTCTGTTCAAGATTCATCATAAACATTTTATTAATAACTATAGGCTTATTCACTCCCTTAACTTGACTGTCATGTATGTTCTTTCTTGAGCTTCTCATGTTTCATTCCTCAGCGATTCAGAATCACCTTTTTTTTTTCCAAACTAAATATATTCTGTCTTTTATTCCAGGCCCAACAACTTGTTTCCATCCCTGCGTCAGTCTCTCAATATTAATCCACCATTTTGGCATGTGCAGACTTCTCGGAAATGACGCTACATCCTTGTGCATATCATCATCATCACCATAATCATCATCATCGTCATTATCTCTACTCCGGCAGGAAGAGATACGTAGAGCCTTGATGAACTCGCGCTAGATATCTTTCTTGAATCATCTTTCAAATTAATCCTAGTATATTCATCAGACTTCATGTGCTGCTTCCCAACTCAGGTTTTCCTTGGTATCTCACGACCTTTTGTGGTCCGTGTGGTATCCAGTTTGATATAATGACTGTCAGGTCTCAAGACATTATTTTGTTTTATGTTATAAATTTGTAATTTACTTGCCGCTTTCTTTCTCTCACAAGTATTTATGTTGGATATTATCGTAAAGAGCTGACAGTTTCAGGAAATATAAAAAGGCTTCACGTAAAATATTAGTATTTCGTGAGCACAAACCTTCTATGTTTTCATTCTTGATATCGGTTGTTTTTTATTTCAGTTTTTTTTATTTATTTATTTATTTTTTTTTTTACAAAATATCCCGCCTCTTTACACCATATGCATTCTGATCGAATTCCGGATCCTGAATTCTCCCTCTCACACACACACACACACACACACACACATATATATATATATATATATATATATATATATATATATATATATATATATATATATATATATATATATATATATATATATATATATATTATATATATATGTTATATATATAAATATATATTATATATATACATACATATATATACATATATATACATATACATATATATACTGTTTATGTAATTACATAACATTCATATGTACGCATAATTATCTCTCTCTCTCTCTCTCTCTCTTCTCTCTCTCTCTCTCTCTCTCTCTCTCTCTCTCTCACAAACACTTAAAGGAAGGTAGGCTCTCTCTCTCTCTCTCTCTCTCTCTCTCTCTCTCTCTCTCTCTCTCTCTCTCTCTCTCTCGCACAAACACTTAAAGGAAGGTAGGCTCTCTCTCTCTCTCTCTCTCTCTCTCTCTCTCTCTCTCTCGTACACAGACACTTAAAGGAAGACGAATAGGCTCTCTCTCTCTCTCTCTCATATGGGCACAACGGACAGAAAATTGGCCGTCTTCTACCCCATTTGTGACACTCAGTCTCGACGGAAAACTCCTTCACTCTAGGGATAACTTCCTTCATTAAGAAGGGGAATTATTCATGAGGTTCTTCTTGGGTCGTGGTGAGTGTCCTTAAATGCTTCTGGGTCTTAAATAACTCTCTGTCTTAAGGGTCTGGAGAGTGCTGAGAACTGAAGCACATCTCGGACATTTGCGCTGTAATATTTAATAAGATTTAAAGACCTTTAATAAGATTTAAAGACCTTTTAGCTGCTAACTTGTTAAATGCCTCTTAATGTGTTTGGGCTTTCAGACTAGTAAGCATTTAAATGCCTCTGCGTTATCGTTCGTTCAGACTTTCAACGTTTGAATGTGTGTCTGGTTTCTCGGTGTTTGAAAAATAAGCAATGTCAGAGATTTCAGAATAACAAGTACATAAAAATCTTTGGGCATTTTTTTTTCCTTTCCGACCAGTAAGCAATTTTATTTGGGATATCCGACCGATTAGCATTTTAATGTTTTTAGATTGGAGGTCTTCAGGCCGATAAACATTTAAATACAATTTTTTTTCTTTCAGATCGGTAAGCAGTGAATTAAATCTTTAGCATTTGGATGTTTCTGTTTTAAAAGTCTTCAAACCTGTAAGTATTCAAATATATCTCTTGATGAAGGCTTTTCCGACAGATAAGTACTTGAGTTCTCTTTAATTTGACCGATAAGATTTCAAGTACCATTGATTTGCTGGCTTTTTAGACCAATTAGCATATAAATACCAGGCTGTTACGGAGGGGTTTAAGTAGGTCCTTTTCATACCATAAGAATTTTCAATATCTTTTACTTTGATGGGCTATAGAATGACAGCCATTTAAATATCGGTTTGTACTGAGGCTTTCCAGAGCAATTAGCATAAATTGTTGTTTATATGGGTTAAAGAACGATGAGAATTTAATACTTCTGTTGCAATGGTTTTCGTACTGAACAGCGTTTAAATAATGCTCATTTTTTAAGTATTTGCAGATCGATAACTGTTTGACTTTGATTATATAATAAATCTCCGAAATTCAGTTTTCACCAAACTAATTTTTTATCCGAAATATTTCATTTTCTTAATTTTTCCTCTAATCTACCCCAAGAGCGGTTAGGTGGGTACCATAAGACTTTATCTGTTATTATTATTATTATTATTATTATTATTATTATTATTATTATTATTATTATTATTATTATTATTATTATTATTATTATTGTCGTCATATTTAGAACTTGCGAAACAACACAGAAAGACCATTAACCTGCAAAGCTTTCACAAGAAATGAAAGCTGAAAGAAAATGTAAAGAAATAGGTAAGCAAATGAAAGAAAAAACCTGAATCGTACAAACAGAAACTGTGGGCACGGCCATTGCTGGAAGTGTCGTGTGATTCCAGGATAATGGGAAAGGGTGGTCGTTTTCATGCAATTTTAGCTTTAAGCTCCTCGCAAAAGGCACTTCTGTTCGTATGCCAATCCTATATGCATCGTATTAAGAACGTGCAATAACCTCTACGGTAAGAGAAGTGTTCCTTATTTCTTGGCATATGACATGTAAATATTGCGTTTCGTCTTCAGTGCAGATATCATATGATCGATCATTACAACAATATTGACTGTATATGAATGTTCTGTGAAATGTTAGCAATACAAATTAATGTACAGTATACTGCATATTTATTGGTTTGGATTCATTAAATTCAGAGGATTTTCTGAAAGAAAAATATTTACACTTGAATGTAAGTGGTCAGGTCGGTAACGTGACCCCGTAGTGATTATGGGACCCGGGTTCGTTTCCCAGTACCAGATCTCATAATGTCTTCATATTTCTGGCACTTGGATCTTAAGGCTTTGTAGTGACAAGCGTATCCAAAAAAGCGCGATGAATTCGATAAGTTATGAGAGCATTGTGGCTATTACAGTTACATAATGTATCTGGTGAAAAGTGACCAGTAGATTCTACATGTATATAGAAGTTTGTATGGACATACAAATATATACACAATCACTTTGTTTATATGTACAGTACACTCGGCAAAAAAAGTGAAGATACTGTCATCTTAAATCTTCGGACACATATTGCTCAATAATGCCACACCTGGCAACTCTAGAAAGGGGGCGGCGCTTCAAAGTCATGGTGTTTGTTGCTTACTAGATCTCCAGTAACTGTAAACCATAAATATTCAGTAGAGGCCCTATAATCATTGAAACTTGAATGCAGTAGCAATCTCTATATTATTCGTTAAAGTTTTTAGGCAACGTCAGTTCGAAGAATAATGTCGATCATCCTTCTTTAAAACCTACTGTGAAACCTTACTCCTAACTGATATATGACACTAGAAATAAATAAAATTCATGCATAATTGGAAACACGATCTTAAATAATGAGAGAAAATTTTTTAAATTTTGGGCAATATCCAAGGGAAATCGTGAGGAACAGTACAGGAATGAATGCAGTATTAAGGAGAGAGAGAGAGAGAGAGAGAGAGAGAGAGAGAGAGAGAGAGAATTATAGAATTGGTGGTGGACTTGTGATGTGAAAAGGGGGCGGGGAGGGTGATGAGTCAGTGCACAGTTTCCAGGGATACCATTGGTAGGGCTGCCAGAATCGTACTTTACTAGACTAGATAAAATTTGAAGTGGTCATAGGAGGCCATAGGATTCAGATTAATTCTCTAAGAAATTCATACCCAAGTCTTGATTGGGTTCGACAGTTGCTGTAACATTCAAAGATTCTAAAAAGGAGGAGGAAAAATTCAACCATAGGCTGTGATCACTCGTACTTTCTTGACGTAGCCTCTACTTTCGAAAATCGATTTTCACCGACAAATCATTCACGAAAATAATAAGTAAAAAGCATTTATCGCCACAAATAACTCGATATCTACTACACAGGCGATGAAAGTTTTGTATCATGCAAAAAATGCTGATGTATTGGGAGATCTTTTGGTCTCGCGACAAGTAATGCAGCCGTGTTAGCTGTGTAGGCTAACTCCGAACTGCTTGCAATGGGAGCATAGCCATAAAATCTTCGAGTTGACAGGCTACTTTAAACTTGATAAAGATTTCCGTTTTATGACAGTAGCTTTGTAAACAACTATCATTCGATCCATGTCAACGTCAAAGTCATTGAAGTATGAAAGCCGTTACGCCTATATCCAGTGACGTGTGCTTTCCCGCTCGAAATTCTCCGACTCCTCACATCATAGAGGACGCTCTTGCTGATTCAGTTAGATTTGCTCAACCTACCTTAGCCGTCACAATATTTACTGCTATGGACGTCAGTTAACTTTAAACGCCTTGAAATACATAGATTTGTAGAAACTAAAATAATTGCCATTACCACTTATGATGATGCAATAATATTCCTGTTCATAAATGAAAACGAGTGAAAATTGTCGTCGTGATACGGAATAACGCAAGCAGCTAGTCACCACTCTATCTTCCAAATCTCTTTGAATGAATCCATCTGAGAAATTCCAGTTACCTAGGAAATGTCCGGTATGGTGTTTTTAAGTACCTGAACGTTTTTGTTTTGTATATTCAAGAGTAAATTTAGCGAGATTATGTTTTCAAAAAAAAAAAAAAAAAAAAAAAGTAAAAAATGCGCCGAATTTCTTCAGCGCAGTCGAGTTTTCTGTACAGCGTATAATCAAGGCCACCGAAAATAGATATATCTTTTCGGTGGTCTTGGTATGATGCTGTATGAACCGTGGCCCATGAATCTTTAACCAAGGCCGGGTGGTGGCCTGTCCTATAACGTTGCCAGATTCACGATTATGGCTAAATTTAACCTTAAATGAAAATTGCTGAGGCTAGAGGGCTGCAGTTTGGTATGTTTGATGATTGGAGGGTGCATGACCTACATAACAATTTACAGCCCTCTAGCCTCAGTAGTTTTTAAGTTTTGAGGTCGGACGGACAAACATAGCCAGTACAATAGTTTTCTTTTACGGAAAACTAAAAAAATAAGAAATTCGATGAACGAAAGCTCATGGAAACTGTATCTTCACTTGTGTTACTGGTAGCACATGACACACACACACACACACACACACACACACACACACACACACATATATATATATATATATATATATATATATATATATATATATATACACACATATACATGTATGCATGTATGCACATGTATATACTGTAGATCAGTATATATATATATATATATATATATATATATATATATATATATATATATATATATATATATTATATATATATATTTATTCTCAATGTGTGCGTGAGAGTGTAATTATACTTTTGCACGAGTCTGTGCTCACCCTTGTATAGAAAGTTTCAATATCCAGGGGATAAGGCAAACAAATCTAAGACTTAAATGCTGGAAATCGAGGGAGATTGTTTCCTTATTGTCTCTTGCAACAACAGACCTGACGTGACCACCTCTCTCTCTCTCTCTCTCTCTCTCTCTCTCTCTCTCTCTCTCTCTCTCTCTCTCTCTCTCTCTCTCTCCCCTTCAAGTAACTTTTGTAATTTTATTCTCCAATAAGAAATTTATTAGAATTAGGTTATAGATTATGAATATTTGATCTCATTCCCAATGCGCATAATTCCCAACCACGTAATCATAACAAATAGATTTCTTTGCAAACAGGTCACTGGCATCTGGGGTAAATATACATTTTATATATATATATATATATATATATATATATATATATATATATATATATATATATATATATAGATATATATATATATATATATATATATATATATATATATATATATATATATATATATATATATATATATATATAGATATATATATATATATATATATATATATATATATATATATATATATATATATGTATATATATATATATATATTATATATATATATATATATATATATATATATATATATATATATATATATATATATATATATATATATCTAGAGCTGGTTCGCTGTTACAGTGTTTAGCGTCGTGGCATGCCATTCAGATGTCGCAAGTTCGTGTCTCCCCCAGGGCGATGAAGAATCGCTGGCTCTGTATCATGATCAGTTACTGCTGCAGTTTTGCGGTGGGAGGTTGAAACCAACATTATTTGGAAGCTTGAATTTCAAGCCATTGGCCCCTGTGTGATTCTTCCATGTGAATAGGATTCGTCTACTGAAATTTATATATATATATATATATATATATATATATATATATATATATATATATATATATATATATATATATATATGTGTGTGTGTGTGTACTTACAGCATCAGGTCCTACTTGCTAAACTCTCTGTACTTGGATCAGGGCCTCGAGCTCAAGGCACGACACCTATTGCTATGTAGGCTGACACTTCCTATGCCTAGTGTACAGGCTAGATTCCATAATCGAAAATTGTTGGCTTACTTAGGCTAAGCATAAAAAATCATTGGCAGTGGGGTGACTGTAGGGGTAAGGCGTTGAGTGCCTTCTCACCTTGACTGTAACACTGAACACCGAGTGGATAACCCTGTTCAAATATCAGTGAGTAACGCCAGGAGTCATTGGTTTTAGTCAGCTAAGAACCGTGTGTTATAATGAACTGGTTATCCTTTGATATATTTAGCAGTCCAGGAAATCGGTTCCTATTACCCGAATTCTTTTGAAAGTAAGGAATTAGAATTTTTTTTATTAAAATCTAAGTAATTTATTCAATAAACAAGTGAATATGCAAGGAATTTTGCCACGTTAATGGATAACCACAGTTCAGAAACAGCTCCCAATTCCCACGCATAAAAGATGTTAAGAATCTCCATAGTTATAATTGTTAACGACAAATGGAAAATTAGAACCTAAGAACCATTATTCAGATAGGAAACTTAAAGCAAGTAGACAGTGAATCCAAGAGTTATGGACTGGGCATATCAGCTATTTGTGAATGACGGTGCAAAGGCATGTGATAAGAGATTGTAAAGGAGTAATGTGTCTATATTTTCAAGAAGAGTAGATAACTCTTGTAGAGCAGAGTAGGTTTGGTTTTAACACACATGAAAAAAAGACACTGACTGACAGGATAGCAGTGATCAGTAGATTACTGCTGACAAGAGTTAAATCAAAACAGTGCAATATGTCTCTCTTAGAGTGCTATGCACCAGCGGATGAACTCTTTGTAGAAATAAAAGATGAATCTTGAACAGAACTGGAGAATGTTGTAGATGAATTATCAGAAACAGATATGAGAATTGTTGCTGATAATATGATGTAACATTTTGGGAACAATGAAAGCATGAGGGAGGCACTGGGTAAGGATGGCTTGGGAGAGACTGCAAACGAAATTTGGTGCAATGTATTAGTTTTTGTGGTACCAATATTTTGTTAACTGGGGGTGCTCATATCCACGTGGCAGTCCTACAAACCAAATGAATCATGTAGCCATTCATCGAGGGATAGAAAAGTGATCACTAGCGAGTATTAGGAGCTGATAATTTGGCAGTAACCACCATCAGTTTATCATTGCAACACTATAGCTGAAATAAAAAGTACCCAACAAAAAAGTGGACAGAGTATGAAACATCCATGATTGAGAAGAAAAAAATGAATTTATGCCCCCGTCAAAAGGAGGGATGGGTGATTTTGTCATTAACAGAAGAAAGACACGCTGGCGAGCATTTTTACTAGGTCACGAATAGGAAATATGATGGGAATAATTTGACTGATTTACCAAACGTTGAATAAGACGTGGATGTGCTTATGAATAAATTTACAGATCCGAAGTAGAACCAGTCATAAGGGGACTCATGAAATAGAAAACACCAGGCTGTGATGGCATCACTGCAGATATGATTTTAGCTGAAACTGAAATGACACCTCATAATAACTAGACTGAATTCGAAATGAGGAAATAACGCCTTTTGATTGGGATTTTAAGCCGTAGAAAAGATACAAAATAAGGGTGACTAGACTTAATGTGCTTCCTTACGGGTATTGTACTTGTTCCTGTTGTGATGAAAATATTCATTATGCTTATTCTCAGTAAGCTGGAGAAAGAATTTACTTAAATGCTAAAATATGAAGCAGTTGTTTTAGAAAAGGAAGGAGTTGCTTTGATCAAATATTTATGTTGAGATAAACTACACAGTAGTGTGTAAATATAGAAAATTCCCTTGGAATGGATTTTACCGGTTATGAAAAGGTATTTGACAGCTCCCTCAGACCAATCTTATGGAAGGTCTTGCGTCACTAAGGGAGTCCCGTTAAATATGCAAAACTTGTTGAAATTGTGTATGAATGCAGTAGACGTAGATTTAAGGTTGTTGGGGTCTTTTCAAGTAACTTTTTAGTAAATATTGGGATGCTAGATGGAATGTGACTTTATTTGCTCTATCATTCTCATAGGTTTTATAATGAGAAAAGTGGCTGGAGATAGAAGGAGCTCAGATTTAAATAACGACAGATTTTTGACAGACTGGGACTATGCAAATGATGCTGTTTTAATCAACAAAAAGGCACAAGATGTACAAAGCTCGCCTGGTAGAATCCTTGACATCTACGGAGATGGGGTTCTTGATAAATATTAGGAAAAACAGAAGTGGTGATGACAGAGTATGCACAAAGAGATGAAAGGTTTATTGAGGTTGCATAATTAAAAGATTCAGAAACGGTGATATCCAGTACTGGTTCCCCAGAGATGGGATTCAGTGAAAGACTCAAAAAGGGTAAATCAAACAATGGGCAGGCTGATTACATACGTGCGAACGCATGCCCGCGCGCGCGCACACACACACACTCTCACACGCACACAAACACACACATCAACGACGACAAATGTATGCAATTAAACCTGAAAAAATCATTTAAATTCATTCTCCCTGCCCTCTGCACTTGAATGAGAAGTGTTTAAAACTCGTGCTTTTCGGATATATATTAAACATTGTCAGTATCATGTTTTCCTACCACTCAGGCAGAAGGCCTGTTATATGGTTTTCATTCTAATTATTGTGTATATGTATGAACTTTCATTCAGACTGTTTGTATATATATATATAATATATATATATATATATATATATATATATATATATATATATATATATATATATATATATATATATATATATATATATATATACACACGTGAGTATATATATATATATATATATATATATATGTATGTGTGTGTGTGTGTGTTCACGTATGTAGATATGTATGTTTGTATATATGTATGTGTAAATTCTTATGTTTGCTTCCCCCCTTGAAATGCTGACACCAGAGTGATATGACCATCAAGTTTCTTGGCAAGTCTCCTAAGGGATGAGGCTCATATCCTTACGCCCTACTTGTTTGTAGCTCCTACTGGTACCCGTTTACAGATGGGAGGACTGATGGGCAGTAGGTTTGGATCTAGAACACGCATACCTAACTCTGTAGAACCCCACCTAGTGTGGCAGATTGCTAGTTCCATATAGGCGCGATGGGGCCCCTATATCCCTGCGTCATTATATACCCACAAACATACTCATGCAATATATATATATATATATATATATATATATATATATATATATATATATATATATATATATATATATATATACGAGTATATATATATATATATATATATATATATATATATATATATATATATATATATATATATATATTTGTCTCTGTGTATGTTTGTATGTGCAGTTGACTGGGTATTAACACAATACAAAATTTTCATCGTGCATAGTAATGCGTATCCTCAAGATCCCTTGCTTTCTTAATCATGTTGGTAATAAAATTCTAAAGAATTTCTCTCTCTCTCTCTCTCTCTCTCTCTCTCTCTCTCTCTCTCTCTCTCTCTCTCTCTGCACCCCATTCAGTTATTTACAGGAGTTAAATATTCTTCGTATTCTCCTCCATGTACAAAACAAGTTTAAAAAAAATATTGCTTGCTTTCCCAGTAATGAAATAATAAAAATACTTGTATCAACAGTATTATATCATGAAAGTTTCCTTTGGGAGTTTAATTATAGAAATAATAATAAATGTCTGCCTCACATCAAGGTCGAACCTAGGAGTCGAGCGCAAGCCAAGATTTGCTCACCTGGTAGCGCCATTGCTTATCAATCGAGAGTCCTTGTTCGATCCCGATTTGAAATGCGAAGTCACTCTTAGTACACAATGATTGTGTGTACTTTTCCCTATAATAATGGTATGTATATTCCCTTCCTGTACCCTGCTTTTAAGCCATACACGTGCATAAACTTCTGCATGGCAAAATCTGTCTGGTAGTTACTGAGATCACTGAGGCATGAGAGCAACTATTTGTAAAGCTTTATGGAGATGCACCCCTTTTATTTTATGGAATGTAAAAAGGATACAATGTGCAGTTCATATGAGCGCTGAAGATGCATTTTGTATATAATTATATTTAGTGATGATTTTGGATTTCGTTTTCTGTTAGAAAATAATTTAATTTTCAGTAAACTCTTGAACTCTAGTAATGTTATGTATTATGTTTACTTAGATCGTGTTTATATCAAAGCAGTTACGAGATGTGGGACATATATATATATATATATATATATATATATATATATATATATATATATATATATATATATATATATATATATATATATATATATATATATATATAATTATCACTTTTTGTACGTGATTCATTTATCACACATTACCACAGGTTTCGACTTTATTTCCAAGCTATGGAAATAAAGTCGAAACCGGTCAGGACCTATACCCCGTCTCTTATTTTTCACCTGTGGTAATGTGTGATATATATATATATATATATATATATATATATATATATATATATATATATATATATATATATATATATATATATATTCATATATATATATATATATATATATATATATATATATATATATATATATATATATATATATATATATTCATGTTTCCAATTTCTGTTTATTTAATACCGTGGAAACTTAACCTACGTACTGTTCTCTCTCTCTCTCTCTCTCTCTCTCTCTCTCTCTCTCTCTCTCTCTCTCTCTCTCTCTCTCAATTTTGGTTTTGATTCTCATTCTTCAGAGACAGTTCTCTCCCTCAATTATGATTTTTATTTATTGGAAGCAATTGTTACACCATCAAAAATGTCTTAGTGTTTTACTCGGTTTCTTGCACAGGTGGGCCTATCATAAATTCATTCGTAACAGATCTGTGTGGCCCTGTAAATGCATGGGCTCCCCCGAGATCTGAAGAGGAACTTCAACAGAAGCCTATTATCTCCTAAATTCTCATAAGAGCGCTGTTTTCTCATAATAGCGTTGCCTCATAGTCCCCTTTTCCGTCGTGTAATCGATTAAGTAAGTGAAATGTAGGTAGTGGCAACCGTAGTGTTTGTAGTTCCGCTCCCGTACTCGACTTGGCTTCCGCATCACCTTGGTTCCTTCATCTGATGATAGTGAATGTTCCTGACACAATTCTCCTTGCACTTTTAATCATTTATTAAAATTTTTATCTATTCATTTATTAATGTGTTAATTTATCTTTGTTTTCTAATAACTGATGTCTTCTCCCTGTATTTCCTGTTATCTTCTGTAATTTCTTTCAAATGAACCCCATATTCTTTGGAAGCTTGAATTTCAAGTCAGTGTTCAATATGAATGGGCTTATCTCCTGAATAATGATAATGATTAAAACTCCAGTTCTGTTGCATGCATTGTCAGGGTAGCATTAGGTCCAAGCCATGTAGCAGGTGAGGCTGAATTTTTTTTTACAAGGCTAGCACAGAACTGTTTCCGTTGTAATCATACAGACACTTCATAACACAAATGATTTTTCTCCATTTGTGGTACTGTCAGTTTGTATAAAATTGAATTAAAGCTGCGCTTTATGAAATCACTGATATTTTGTAATCTTAGAGATTTTTTTTTTATTTTCTCACCAAAAATAGTTTAAAATTTAATTACATTAATTTTATTTTAATGAAGTTACCCATAAAATGTTTTAGTAAAATCACACAAAGTTCAGTAAATGTAATCACGCAAATACTGTCTTCAAATGTAATCACACAAAAACTGCTTCATAAATGTAATCACATAATCAGTTTTGTTCTTGAAATCAGAGACTGTTTGAATGCTATTATTTACTGCAGAGACTGCTTTGAAATGTGGCCATGCAAATGCTGTTTTTTACGTAAATCATATAAAGACTGTTTTCAAATTACCATACAAGGTGATGGGGTTCAGTGTAACCGTACGAGACTGTTTCTTAAATATAGTTAGACACATGAGAACTGTTTTGATGTAACACACGAAAGCAGTTTTCAAAAAGATAAGACTTTTTAATGAAACAACTTAAAAGGCTGTTGTTAAATGCAGTCACTTAAAAGCGATTTTAAATGTAATTACGCAAGCACTTGTTTGTGTATTTGTCATTTGATTCATTGAACTAATACGCTCTGCATTAATCTTAGCGAGGCAAGTTAATGGACATAGCGCAGTTCTCCTAACCAAAGTAACCTTATTACCGCAAGGAAATCTCATTATCTCCAAGATGTATAATCACCACAGAATCCAATTATTGAATTAGAGCTAGATGATTTATGCGGTGGAAAAGTGTTAACTCTTTTTAAAATTATTCTTACGCCTTTTGTGGAAATAGGACGAATTTATCTCATTTCGTGGGAACTCTAAAACTATTGTATTTGACCGAGTCATCTCATTAAATTCCAACGACGTAATTAACGGTGAAAAAGTCAGTTTAATTGTCCGTCGGATTTGTGTCCAACCGGATAAAAATATATAATTTTCGTTTAGTCGGGAGTTTAGATGGTAATGAGACAGACAACTCACTACAGTCTAGCCTACCTCGGAGAAAGTAAGAAAAGGGAGAAAAGGGTGTTGCTTCACCATTTGCTTAAAAAAGTAAGTGTACCTTAGTTTACCCAGACCACTGAGCTGATTAACAGCTCTCCTAGGGCTGGCCCGAAGGATTAGACTCATTTTACGTGGCCAAGAACCAATTGGTTACCTAGCAACGGGACCACATTATACCGAGAAATGAATTTCTGTCACCGGAAATAAATTCCTCTAATTCTTCATTGGCAGGCCGGAGACTCGAACTCGGGCCTAGCAGAGTGCTAGCCGAGAACTCTATTGGCTCGTCCAACGAAGAACCATTTGCTTATGTAAGTAGTCTTCAAGGAGAGTTAAATCGGATGAATCATCGCAAACTGAACAAAATCCAAGACGGGACGAACTGATGAAAACATTTTTAGAAACATTAGATGTAAAGCATCACATTTTCAGATACAGTGAATAAGCCGTCATCAGATATTGAGTAGAAGTTGAGACTTCAAAGGCAACTGTTTAGAAAAGCATTGATGCAAGCAAAATGATTGTGTCATTGGAAATTGCTAAAGAGAAAAATGCCAGAGTCAGTCTCTTCATACAAGCAGGTTGGTATGCATATGTAATTTATTACAAAGCGCTAATGAAGGTATTAAGGCATCCCATGTAGAACCCACTAAAGTTGATCAAATATAATTATTTAAAACTGATATGATCGAAATTCAGTCCGCCTGCAAAGCTTCGTGTGATTATGCTTATGAAATTAAGTCAATCTGCCAAGTAAAGAACCGGTGGTCATTGCTTTTGACGCTTTATTGTCGTCTGCAGATACTGTTTGTGTATCTATATAATTATATTTCGCTGTTTGTTTATCTGTCTATATCTATTTATATTCATTATATGTGTCTCGTTGATTCGTATATTACTTTGTTTTCCTTTTTTCCGACTTTGTCACATGGATATTCCATCATTTGGAAGCATGCATAGTAAGTTAATGGCATTTTCTTTTATGCTAATATAATGTTGAATAACAGTAATAATGATATATAATAATGATGATGACGCTATCTGTGAATTAGTTATTCTAGATCACAGAGTCACATTTCAGACTCATAGGCAGGCCGAATTGGTTTTTAAATAACAGGGTAAACATCGGGTAATGTAAAGTCGAAGAATTCGGATAATAAGGTGGTGAGATACTAAAGGGAATGGATGTGAAGGAAAAGGAAAAAGGATGGTACGGTTTTTTCTTTCCCCTGATGGTAAATATCCTCATCCGGGCGCTGAGCGTGAGTCTCCATTGATCACGATTAGCCTCGGTGATATCAGCTGCAGATATTTACCGTTAGCCAAAAAAAAAAGTTGGAAAAAGTATCCAGTGCAAAATATAACAGTGCAACGTTTTGATTGTAATTCGAAGAATAGGTAATCGTCAGTTGCTTTCAAACGGTCTTACAGTGAGAATGAGTTGTCGATCAGTTATTGCACACGCAAAAGAAAGTTTTTTTTTGTGCATAGTATTTTGCTGTTGATAAAGGAAATTGACATGTTGCTCATAATGCGATTGGTACGTGACCATGGATTGCTTTCAAACTTTGTTGAAAAGTGAGAATGATGCATTGTTCAGTTATTACAAGCTATTTTTTAGAGTATTTTGACGTCATAAAAGAAATAGTTCTACGTTATCGTTGAGTGGTTAGAAACTTTCCTAGAGAGTGGTAGTGTCCAAATATTGTATACCCAATTAAAAAGTAGCTATCATTTTGGACATAATTCAAATCAGGAGGCATTCGTGTATTTTACCCACATCACATGAAACAGTAATTTACGTAAATTCACTGATGCAGTCCAGCGTGTTTCACTGAGAAGCCTAATTAGGTCCGTGAGTTTTGGGAGCACGGAGGTGGAAGTGGGCTTGATAGTGGGAAGTGTATACGATAAGGGTAATTTCTTTGATGGAAATGAGACAGATTTCGACATTTTATCGTCCAGTGATAATAGTAATCAGTGTGAAATTCTATGTTTTGCGGGACAAGAAAAAGGGGGAATATCTAGATGGAAATAATATGAGCTCGCTTGACCATCACGGCCATGAAAGCGGGAGCGTGAAGCAAAGTTTTACCGAGGGAAAAACGACCTTACCTTCACGGGGATGCAAATGAGAATCAGCAGGAGATCGGCGCTGGCCAGTGAAGCCAGGAAGACGTTGGTGGTGGTCTTCAGCCTCCTGTATCTGGCAATGGTGAAGATGATGAGGACGTTCCCCACGACGCCCACCACGTACGTCACCGAATACACCACCAGTGGGGGCACCAGTTGACTCCAGAAGAAGGTTTCGAGTGCCATGTCATAGTCGTAGTCATATTCTGAGCTCGAGTTATCGAACGACCCGTTGCGGTACCTCGATCCGTTTCTGTAACTCGACCCGTTGACGTCATACGCAAGCCTCCCTTGAGGCCATTCGTCCGCGGCGTAATCCATAGCGACATTTTCCGAGAAATCTGTATCCGGGGGACGCAAACTTTCCAGCCACGAGCTGTAAATAGATGAGCGATTCTTGTGGGTATCCATCTTTGCCAAGCCTTCGCCTTAATTGCCTGAGATTTCCATTCAGTTCACCTTCTTAAAACACCATAGCCGTATTGTACATTTCATAATAATTCTCACTTCATAGAACCCGAATATGTTTTATTTATTAGGCATCACTGTTCACCCACTGTATCTTCGGCAACTTAGACCTATGCATCCTGCAGTTGAGAATCGTTGCCCACGCGAAATCGTTCTTCTTTCAGTCGCGACAGGACCCAGCATCCCCGTGTGCCATTGTCATCCCTTCAAAACATCTCTGCCTTGAGAGCCTCTAGAGAAGGGTTCAGAAACTCTCTCGAGGGGCATCTGTGGACATTTGAGATACTCGCGACTCTCGAGAGCTAGCTTTCAATGATTGGTAAAGATTGAGAACGAGGGAGGGCACTCAAAGAGGTCAAGGGCGACCCGCTGTCGACCTCGGTCGATAAATTAAGGAACTGACACGCGTCTTTTTTATGCCTCGGAACTGCGTTTCTCCATCCCTGTTATTTTGCTGAAAGGAATCGGTACGTTGTTATCACGAGGCGTATAATTAACTGACAGATCAATTATTGTTATTTGTCGATAATTTACACAACACTGGTTTTGATCACTGAAACGTTTTCCTTATAATAATTGACGCACAACATGTTGACCGTTAAGGTTTTCAGTCTCTTTTTTCAGAAAGGGTAGATAAGATTGACATTTAATTAGGAACTGTAATTTGGAAATAAACACGTTAAGTAATTCAGAAATATATTCAAGGAATTTATGTACATATTCACTTAACTGTGACCTCGTGTTTTTTCTTATACTTATCACTAAGTTTTAATTAGAATGAATAAAACGTTTAGTAAATGTATTTCTCTTACAAAACACATGAAGGATCCAAGGTAACTTTAATAGATTAGATGTATATCTGTGATTCATTTCATACAAAAGCTACGAACATATTTTGTTTTGAGTATAGAATATTTTAATCACACTTTCTCGGAATTAATTAGAATAAAATAGTCATGATTTACAGAATTTTAAAGGGATTTTCTGCCAAGGCCATAAATACTATTTAAGATATATCTTCAAATCACCACACCTTTTATATGAAACAATAGACCTGGATTAGTTAGAAAGTCACACGTGTATATATATATATATATATATATATATATATATATATATATATATATATATATGTATATATATATATATATATATATATATATATATATATATATATATTCATATGTATATATATACATATATATATGTTTATGTATGTGTATATATATATATATATATATATATATATATATATATATATATATACATACATAATGTGTGTGTGTGTGTAAAACAAGGAAAGAAGCCTGTTCAACATTTCCCCATTATAAAAAAAAATAGTGTGTGTGTAAAACAAAGAAAGAAGTCTGTTCAACTTTTCCCCATTATTAAAAAAAAAACTTTTTAGGACCATGCCCCATTTTCAAGACTAGAAGAGACAAAAACATAAAGATGAATTCAGTAACATATAATAATGATCAAGTGTTTAATTTTAGGGACATATAAACTGAAGAAATCAGAGGTTTGAAACTTAATAAAAATAACAGAGTAAAATATACACTAAGAAACTTAATGTAAAGGTTCGAAGAAGCTAAGACGTTCAACATAAGTAGTAAGACAGATAGGCTGTGAAGTTGAACTTGAAACTGAAAACCCAGTCGCAGAAGAGCTCTTACCATCTCGAATGGAAGTGGGAGGTGTCCTGATCAGGAGGACACAGTGAAGTTATAAGGAAAATTCCTATGTAGGCTGTTGTCATAGGAATATTAGTGAAACTATTGAGAGAGGGGTTATGATATTTAATAAAGTGTTTCATCCAACAGTAAAGAATTGGTATTTGGGGACTGTACTAGGATCTTAGTCTTTGTACTGAATGTTACCGTATGTTTTAAAGCTGCATTTAAAACCGTGTGGTCTGACAGCAGAGCTTTCCTTGCTATTTAAAATGAGACCAGTTCTGTGGCTGACTCTGTGACAGTCAGTGTCCGCATTCAGCGTGCAGGAAGTACGTAATATATTTCCAGAATTACATTTTGGACAGTTCGTTTCATAAATTACATAGGAACTCATTGACTCTGGCAAGATATCCTTACGACGATAAAGATTACTAGTGTTCAGCGTGTTACTATAAATGGCATGGAATTATACGTAAAGGACAGATTTCGCAAATATGGTAAAACAGCAAACATTGACTTATTAGGCATATAAAATTCATGCTTGGAATGAAAAATATTGCCTAAATATTTTATTTTTTCATTCCCGGAAAAAGACTTAAAAGATAGCTGTTTTTATAAAAATAAGAATACAATCAGGCAATTTTCTCATGAAATTTTAACCAATCTGAACAACTTAAAAGCACCGTGTAGCAAAGTCTTACATTAAGTTAATCTTAAATTTAGCATATGTACATGTTCAAACCTTTAGCGTGACTTTCTCCGTATCAATATTTACATTAATTTTTTTTCCCAAATGCCTGAATATTTTACTCTCCTTTATATTAACTACAACTACCGTGTTAGATGTGACAGCCCATCCATGTTGACAAAGTATTGATTGGTACGTTTTTTCTGCTCTCTCTCTCTCTCTCTCTCTCTCTCTCTCTCTCTCTCTCTCTCTCTCTCTCTCTCTCTCTCTCTCTATATATATATATATATATATATATATATATATATATATATATATATATATGTATATATATATATATATATATATATATATACTGTATATACACACACGCACACACACGTATATATATATAATATATATATATATATATATATATATATATATATATATATATATATGTGTGTGTGTGTGTGTGTGTGTGTGTGTGTGTATACTGTATATATATATATATATATATATATATATATATATATATATATATATATATATATGTATGTATATATGAATTTTTATCGCTTATAGACGCCTGACCTTTCATTTAATGTACACCCGTAGATCAGTGGTTAGCTACCGTACCTCACCAGCAAGTGAACAGAGTTCGATCCCTCCGGGAGACGTCGTTTTGGGAATTTTTAAGAAAACTTAGTGTACCCTTGTTTACCTGAGCAGCCATTATCTGTTTGGAGCTTAGTTGTATGTGATGGGTGGCAGCGAGAGCATAGGGCCATCGACCTCTCCCTTACAGTAATTCCCAATAATTGGAAAGTTAACACCCTCTAGAGCGACCCTTTCGAACACGAAATGACATATAACATCAGCTCCTTTCCTTTGACAGGGATGACTCCAAAAGAGAAAAAATTTCGCACCGTAACTGCTCAATCGAGGATGAACTACCTGATTTGATCATATGACAGTATTAGGAGTTTCATACACCTGTGCTGAAGGCTCATTACCATCTGTTGCATCCTTTACACTCGTTGTGCCATTCTCTTTCATCTGGTGCATATTCTTTTGCTTTCTGTATATGAGACCTTTCCATTCTGTTGCCTCTTCCAAACCATCTATCTAGGACCATGTATGACTTATCTTCCTTCTTTCCCTCAACACTTCCGAATTATAAACTCAAATCACCAGTCTATCGTTCTCAGTTATCTCTACATGATCAAACCATCTCAAAATACCAAATTACTTTCTATCTCATATTTTGCCATTTCAGTCCTCACTCATCATATACCTCACAATATTCATCTCACTGGATATAACCTTTTTACGCTCATCCGCATTCACCTGCCAGACTTCACTTCCACAAACGAGATTTAGCTCAACAGGCCATTCATATATTCAAAACTTTCCTTCCCTAGGTGTTCCTCGTTTCTTCCAGATCTTTTTGCTCACTTCCTGGTACCGTCCTTGCTTCATAATATCTGTAATATCTTTTCTGACTCATTTACCTCGTAATACCTGTATGAATCAGCTGCCTTCCTTCTTCACCTTCCACATCATCTTTTCTCTTTCCATCATCCTAGTTTTGCTCACACTCACCTCCACATTTTTTCTCTTAAGAGATTTTTCAGTTTCACTATATCTCTGATTTCTTTGTGACTTGCTCGGTCAAAATCATACTATATATATTTTATATATATTTTATTATCGATCAGATTCACACACACACACACACACACACACACACACACATATATATATATATATATATATATATATATATATATATATATATATATATATATATATATATATATATATATATATATATATATATTACTGCGTAACGGCGTGCCCACATAGTTCTCTATGTCAACAATTCTTATTCCTGTCACCGATTCCTTTGGATTCTATCCTTTACCCAGATATGTTTTCGTACCTTGATTAACCACTTAATCACACTTTCATCGCCATACCGCAGTATCTCCCTTGTGTTAACACCAACCCTTGGTGTCCACTCTTTCCTCAACATCTTAATTAGGCGCTTCATATCCTCAACACTCGCTCCATGATACTTAATCCCAAATTTACACCAACTCCCCTCCACACTTGCGTCATTGGGAACTGTGTGTTTTGTCATCCACGTTCAACAAATTTTAAAGAAATTCATTTCAACATTCGTTTCAGACAACGTCTCTTTAATAGTATTTTTTTTTAAATATTGATCGTGTTCATTTTCTTGTTTCATTAATTTCCCCTTCAGTGCAGCTTTTTATCAATAAAGTGATTATTTAGATTCATCTCTCTGCATTACTTTATTTCCCTTCTTTTTACTCTCCCTCGCTTTCTCCTTGACAACCTTTTCCTTCTTCATCCTCTTGCATGCATGTCCAAGATGTTCTCTCTTTGCCTTGTAACTGCACTTCAGACAGTGACCTTTTCCTTCACTAAACGTCTCATTTCCTCGTCCCACCACTCCCTACTTTTATTTTCTTCTCCTTTCCTCCCTATATGCACTAGCACTCTCAGCTGACTTTCTGACCCCATCCTTGCCTACTCACATATTGCTTCCACTTCAGTGCGACTAACCCTAGCTACCCCATTTCATCCATATGCCTTTCATTTTTCTTTCTCTCTATCTCACGCTACTTAGTGCGTCAGCTACGCAGAGTTCTGTACACTTTGGCTTTCAGAATAGAAATGGCTGTTACTCTCATTGTAATGCTTGCGAGGTCCTTATATATGAAAAACAATGAAAATTCCTTATATATATATATATATATATATATATATATATATATATATATATATATATATATATATATATATATATACAGTATATATATGTGTGTGTGTACGCGTGTGTTTGTGTGTGTGTGTTTTAACAGTAAGTCGTTTTCCTATTCATGGGTGTATCCAGAAGAAAACAACACATTATTCAATACCTCATTCGTCATTTAACTCTAGAATCAGGGATAAGTCCCATGAGCAGAACACTTTCACAGGAAGATCATCACCATTCCTCGTTCCTCTCAACCTCACATGCTGTACATCGCACCACTCAACTCACTCTTTCATTTATAATCATTGCTTATGGATATTTACGCCTTCCGTTGCATCATCTAGTGAGTATTTTATCATCGGTACTCCTCTTCCACTTCTTCCCGGACTTTCCGTGTTTTACGCTCGTTCTGCCAATTTATCGTCTTCAGTTCTTTTCAAGTGAGAAAAAAATGCTCTGATCAATCTTTTCAGTTTATATATATATATATATATATATATATATATATATATATATATATATATATATATATATATATATATATATATATATATATATATATATATATATATATATCTTTGTTCGGTTCAGCAGCCACAGTTCATGCGCCCTTAAAGGAGAATCGGTTTAGCAGTGTCTTCTTACATTCTGTCACTTGCTTTTTCAAGACACTTCGTTTTTCTTTCGAAACCTTTCTAAGAGATCCCGCTACCTACTCAGTTCGCCTATTCTTTGACTGGGCAATTTTTCTTCCGTAACTTCCGTAACATTTACTATTGAATATCGCTACAGTTTATCCACTTTCATTCTTCCATGAATACGAGACGTTCATTGCTCGTCTTTCTGACTTCCATTTACCCTCATATCATTGACACTGTTAAAGCGTTCTTTCAACCCTCCGTTTATAAATACTTTCACCAGACTCTTCCAGCTTCTCTTCATTATCGTCATCTCGCACGGTATTATCATCTGTAAACATCAAGTGATCCTTTCTCCCTATATGTGATCCTTCCAGAATATCGCTCGTTACCCCATTCCTTAAAAAATATTAAAATTTCAGAGGGACACAAAACACACCTGTCATAACCTCTTTTTACAAATTACAGTCACTATAACGGGTATATTTATTAATAGAACACCTTCATTTTCACCATAAAACGCATAATCACTGAAAAGAAGTTGTCTTTTACGGCAACATTCTTAAATGCCTGTACATACATAAATTTAATTATAATGTTTCCCTTTTACTTTTCAATTTATGAAGCTATTCATAAGAAATACTTATTGCAGCGTTTTTTTTTCTGTAAACAGACAGTTCTCCTCCCTTACCATAATTTTGTAATCTCGTATTCAGCCAAAATAATACCATTCACATCTCAAGAAAAATCAAGTGTAATGTCCTAAAATTTTTATGGTATTTAACATCTAATCCCATATGAATCGCTGTTATCTCTCCCCTTTGTAATAAGGATCACACATTCCTATCATCTATGCCTTTGGAACTTTTCCACATCCAGACGTGCCGCACTCACAGGAATCAGTCATTCAATCACTCTGTCCTCCATATCTCAGAATCTCATTTGTAATCTCCACAGCTCCCGGTGCCTTTCCATTAATCAACCTTTAAATTGCCCTCGCGCATCCTCCCTATTCAGATTCACAAATATTCTTGAATTTGCCTGAATCTCTGACACTCGTCCTCTATTCAGATCCTTTCTATCCTCCACATCCAATTGTTCTTTTAAAGACTCACTCCATTGGCATCGGACTCCATCCTTGTCAGATTGGCTAAAATTATCTCCATCTGCATCTGCTTTGTAAGTTACAATTCAGCTTCCCCAAAGCACTTGTTCGAATTCACTGTAAATGCTCTCTCTCTCTCTCTCTCTCTCTCTCTCTCTCTCTCTCTCTCTCTCTCTCTCTCTCTCTCTCTCTCTCTCTCTCTCTCTCTCTCTCGCTTCGCTTGTATATATATATACATATATATATATATATATATATATATATATATATATATATATATATATATATATATATATATGTGTGTGTGTGTGTAATATGTGTGAGTGTATATGTAGTGTATGTATGTGTGTGTCTGATTATATATATAAAAAATGAGGGCAGTGGAAACAGACTGGTACATAAAATCATCTTTATTTGTGCCGACGTTTCAAGACAACTAGTCTCATTTTCAAGGCTGCAATAAAAGAATAAATATTGTGAATTATAAATACCTATATTACACAGAAAAATTTTTTTGTAAAAGAAAATTTGTACATAAGGATTAATTACGCAATGCTGGCTGTACCAACCTATACAGAAGGAAGGTGGGTAAGTGAAAATCGAAGAAGCCGGTTACGACAGGTAGAGAGGGGTGGAAGAGTTTTGGGCATTCAACAGTGGAACTGTCTGTTTAATAATTAGCGATTCCAGAATAGATAGTACTAGCTCGGAAGAGGCTCTGAGGATAGGTTCTTTATTCAGTACTAAAGACCGTTTATGTGACCTTATGACGTCTGGGGTGATATATAAATACGATTGTCATCGGTGTTCTCGAGGAACTTACGTGGGTTCCACCCAAAGACTACTCAAGGTACGCGTCGATTCTCACAAAGGTGTGAGCTATTGAACGGGCAATAAACTGAGTATATAATCCTGAATTTTCATATATCAGAGAACATGCCAAAAAATGTGGCAATAACATTGAATATGATCAATTTAAAATCATTACATGAGCCTCTTCTGAGCTAGCACTCTCTATTCCAGAATCGCTAGTAATTAAACTGAACAGTGCCATTGTTGAATGCCCAAAACTCCTCCACCCCTCTCTACCTGTCGTAACCGGTTTCGTTGCTTTTCACTTACCCTCCTTCCAGTAGCCCTTCCTCTCCCTTCTGTATAGGTTGGTACCTCCAGCAATGCTTAATTAATTCTTATGTACAAATTTTTTTTTATAAAAAAGATTTCTGTGTAGTCTATATGTATTTATAATTCATAATATTTATTCTTTTATTGCAGCCTTGAAAATGAGACTAGTTGTCTTGAAACGTCGGCACAAATTAAGATGATTATATGTATCAGTTTGTTTCCACTGTCCTCATTTCTTGATATGTCTGACTGATCAGCTGTCCTTCCTGTATCCTTTATTGGTTTCTCTCAAATTCAAATATTTTCTCTGATTCATTTTCAAAACTCAGTTTCACTTCCACGACAGAATGTTTGCTCAAGTATCCATTGATAACTGCATTCAAACAAGCTCGGCAGTTTTGGGTCCGGTTAGTACTTGGATAAGTGATAAACAAGGAAACCTGGACACCTGGGGCACATAAATCTCTTGGAAATCAGTGTTGCAGGTTGTAGTGCTGACAGTAATATCCTAAGGGTGGAACTATGCGAGGAGTCAGAGAAAATAGATCTGAATTATGTGCAAGGTTGTGGGTTGAAAATGAAACATGATTGAAGTTTGAAATGGTTGATAATTGCAGATGATACATCACTGATTGGCAATAGTAATGAGAAACTGCATAAACTAGTGAAAGAGTTTAAAGTATTTGTAAGAGGTGAAAGGTAAGAGTAATGCACAAAAATAAGGTTTTGAGGTTAAACGAAAACTGGGAAGATAGAACTATGGATATTAAAATCGAAGGTGAAAGACTGGAAGCAATTAATCCGTACAACATAATGGATGGCAGCTGGATGAGAAAAGACGTGGGTCACAATAAAAGAAGCAAGGAAGGTAGTTGAAAGTGTGCAAAGGAATAGAAAAGCATGCATGTTGAATCCATATATATAAAGGAAATAAGGTTTGTATAGACCATGTGACGTAAGAATGATTAAAGCATGAAAAATTGGGAGACTCAGTAAAATTGGTGAAAATGTTGGCATAAGTGCTGTAGATGGTGAGGGAGGTGATGGGGTTACTATCCAGTGTGTGCAAAGTAGAGATAATTGACGTGTTTTGTGTAGAGGGATTCAGCTTCAGCGCACTGCCGACGAGCCTTCGGTGTTGGTGAATGGAACAACATCTGTTGTGGAAGAGTACTCGGCTGAAATATGTATGTGGCAGTGGTCTTGTCTTTCCTCTGGGCCATCCCCCGTAGCGGGAAATGATTGACTGAAGAAACTTGGACCCCAGGGAAAATTATAATTGATAAGCACATCTGGCTCGGTCAGGATTCGAACCTTAGCCTTTGGTTCAGATACAAAGATAAACACTCGACTTTGACCACGCGGCTATTGATTATAATTACAGAACCTGAATTCGACAGGAATTTGTACACGAGAGTCGATATCTATTTGTACCTTTCTTGATAGCCGATTGTTCAAACTCGGTTGTTTATAGTTCTATCTAAACCAAAGGCCCAGGTTCAAATCCTGGCCGGGGCCTATGTACTTATCAATTTCGATTCCCCTTGGATGTAAGTTATTACACACAAACAAACAAACAATATATATATATATATATATATATATATATATATATATATATATATATATATGAATATATATATATATATATGTATATATATATGTATATATATATATATATATATGTATATATATATATATATATATATATATATAATATATATATATATATATATATATATATATATATATATATATATATATATATATATATATATATATTTCATAACTAGTTGCACGGCAAACCATTTTTGAATTTAGCTTCATATTTGTGAGAGGGCTCGCGGAATTTTTGCCAAAGTGTGCCCAAGATTGTTAAGCTCCTTGAGAATTTACCTTTCTAAAAACTGGGACATTCTTCTATTTGCTGAGGTTTTACTTTGAACTTGTCGACTTCTTGCAATGCCTGCATTTTCTAACTTATTTCTACGTATCTGCTCAATTATTTTCCGCTACTAATTAGCTTTTTTCTGATTTCTCTTTATTGGTTTCTCTCTCTCTCTCTCTCTCTCTCTCTCTCTCTCTCTCTCTCTCTCTCTCTCTCTCTCTCTCTCTCTCTCTCTCTCTCTGTGTGTGTGTGTAATATATATATGTGTGTTTTGACGAATGGAAGTTCTTTTCTTTAGAAGATGGTTTTTCAACCATTGGCGTTTCGGGCTTATTTTCATAAAGATGTTTATCAACTTTTGATAATGATAATCAGCATCAAGATCTTCCAAAAACAAAAGATGACATCTCAACTTTTCCCTTGACGTTCTTTGAAATCTTTAAATCAAGAATATGCCAAGAAATTTTCTCTCTCTCTCTCTCTCTCTCTCTCTCTCTCTCTCTCTCTCTCTCTCTCTCTCTCTCTCTCTCTCTCTGATCTGGACAAGCGTTTACATGAGCTTGCGCAAAACAGGTATTCGTGTACCATTCCTCCCCAGTCTTTCACTGAGGATAAAAGAAAAATATGACTAATGGAGCATCTCCCAAGAGTCTACGTGATGCTCAGTTGAAATTGCATGGCAAATACCTTTAGCCCTACATCTCCCCTCACTCAAAGGATCTCATGAACGGCTCGTTTAATCTCAGACATGCAGTTGGTAATCAATCAGTATACACGCAGATTGGCCTGTCAGCATTTACGCACATACATGCACGTATGTTATGTGATATTTGAGTGCTCATGAGTTATATTTTGTTTATATATTTCATGTTTCATATCACGAATAATCCCCTCATTGCATTATAAAAGTTTTGCAAAAATAAGTTTTACATATTTTGTTCAGAAGTGTGAATGATCAACCGCATTTTAAAGTCGCTGTACAACTAAAACAGTATAATTGTATATTTATTTTACCTGACGTCGTAAATAACATTCTGCGTAAACTAGTGAACCAGATTGTAAAAGGGGGATACAGAATCCACAATACGCAATTTTTTTTAGTTGTCATTCTCATACATATCTTTTACATAATAACTGGTTGCTTATTAGAGGGGCGAGCTCTCTTTTTCATATATTTTCCGGTAACACTTCTAACTCATATCGCCGTAAGTATCTTTCCAGCATCCAGACACGTCTTACTGGAATTTCTTTCCTTTTTTTCGATTGCTATTCACACTACTTTTATGTGTAATTTTCTTCATACCTTTCACTGAAATAATGTTTTATGAAGTTGTTTGAACCTGTCACTTCTTTCTATCACTTAAAGATATTGTTTACAGTTTTAAAATAAACATATCGTTATGGTTGTCTAACTTCAAAATAAACAAGTCACTGCAAAAACATTGATAACATCACTAGGATTAAGCGTCGCACATTACAAACAAACTAACGCCGATGACCTTCGCTCTGGTGACGCCAGCATGGTGTAAACAAATCAATACCTTAAACAAATACTGCTAAAACCATCTAAAAGTTTTCTTGAAGGCCGCGTTGTGTATTTTACGCCACCCGCATTTTCACTGTTAACTTCCTCTCCCTTTGGAGGCACTCTACACTCTCCGTACGCCCTGGGTGGAACCGTTGGCACTTAGCGTATGCTATGCTGTGGCACTGCTCCGAGGGCCGGGGCCTCCCGCGGCAACATTCGAGCAGGGACCGAAAGCGTGGCACCGGAGCGCTGGGCAAAGGCAGATGAGGGAATGAGGAGCAACTACGCTCAGGACCTGTCTCTCGCTCTGTCGCTTGGCTCTCTCTCTCTCTCTCTCTCTCTCTCTCTCTCTCTCTCTCTCTCTCTCTCTCTCTCTCTCTCTCTCTCTCTCTCTCTTCTATTATAGCACGTAGTATTCTCTCTCTCACTCTTTCGTGTGTTTTTTCGTATTCATCTCTTTATTTCTAACGTTAATGGTTTACTCATCGTATATAGTTTCTGTCTGTCTGTCTGTCTCTCGCTCTCTCTTTCTCTTTCTCTCATACACACACATATAATATATAATATATATATATATATATATATATATATATATATATATATATATATATATATATACACATATACATATACATATACATATACATATACATATACATATACATATACATATACATATACATATACATATACATATATATATATATACATATACATATACACACACACATCTGCATATATATTTATAAAATTATGTGTCATGTATATATATATATATATATATATATATATATATATATATATATATATATATATATATAATATATAATATATATATATATATATATATATATATATATATAATATATATATATATATATATATATATATATATATATATATATATATATATATATATATATGCCATTTGGCCTTAGTTTCTATTTTATGCTGCTTCTATTGAAGTCAGTAGCATTGCTCGCAGGCACTATCTTCTTATCAAGACTTTGAATCAGTCTGTATTTCTTTTTCTCTTTTGGCAAGTTCCTCTGCAATAAGGGAACTTTTTTCGAAATTCTTTCAATTTACTTTTTCTTGTCGAGGGACAGTTTCTCCACCTGAGCTTAGGTTTAGTATGTTTCAGTTAAGCTGTATGGTGTGTTTAGGTTTGGGGGGGTTGGTAAATGGGACAGTGACCACAGTAATATCTGGATAAAATGAACAGTCACCATAGTAATACCGGGATAAAGGGACAGTCAGCAAAGTAATACCTAGCTATTGGGACAGTCAGCACAGTAATACCTGGATAAAATGGACAGTCTTTACAGTAATGTCTAGATATAAGGGACAGCCAGCACAGTAATACCCGGGTAAAAGGGACAGTCAGCACAGTAATACCTGGATAAAAGGAACAGTCACCACAGTAACATCTGGATAAATAGGACAGTCACCACAGTAATAACTGGATAACTGGGATAGTCACTACAGTAATACTTGGATAAAAGGGATAGTCAGTACAATAATACTTGGTTAAATGGGACTGTCAGTACAGTCACCTGAATAAAAGGGACAGTCACCAAAGTAATTTCTTGGTAAATGGGACGGTCACCACAGTAATATATGGATAAATGGGACAGTCAGCTAAGTAATATTTGGATAAAAGGGACTGTTGGTACAGTAATTTCTGGATTAAAGAGACAGTCACCACAGTAATACTTGGATAAGTGGGACAGTCAGCACTTAATATTTGGATAAAAGGGACAGTCAGCATATTAATTCCTGGATAGAAAGGACAGTCAGTACCAGGAGGTGCAGGAAAATTTTTCTGAATTCTTCAGAGAGTTTTTCCAGGCAGTGCTGGGTTGGTCATGTAGCATATATATATATATTATATATATATGTGTGTGTGTGTGTGTACATATATAGATATACATTCATATATAAATATCTGTATATATATATATATATATATATATATATATATATATATATATATATATATATATCAGTATATTATATATATATATTTGTATGCATGTATGTATATTTTTGTTAAAAACAATTGTTTTAGTGGCATCAATAAGTTTCTTGCAAGTATCTTCATACCGTCAGAGTTTTTCAGATATTCTTGCGTCAGTTTCTTCAATTTATTGATTTTTGTCGCGACAGCTGTTTCGCCTTTACGGCATTATCAAGCGACTACTGACTTACAATCTGGCCTTTCGGCTTATTTATATCATCGTGTGGGGAGAATGCCCTTGAGGTCCGTGTATTAGTTGGTCAAAGGATTAAAATCTTAACCATTACAGGGCGTTGTTTCGGGTACGAAGAATCATATATGACAACAAAAGTGAAAGTTTAAACATGTGGTTAAATAAATATTTAAAATATAATGCCATGTGCTTAATGTTTCCTTAAATTTGTGTTTAAAATTTAGTAAAGTCTTACATGTTGGTTTGCAAATACAGAAAATAAGGTACAAAAATAAACAAAATTTTATAACGTATTTAAAGGGTACAAATAAACAAATGTCTGTTTAAACATAAATGTATATAACATTAAATTTGAGTGCATGTGTGCGTCTAAATCCTCTATGCTAATTAACGGCTCGAGGTTCGTGTTAGGCGGGGCCTCAGTGTCTTGAGGAAGCATGCTACTTGGCCCTCTCTGGGTGCTGTCGTGTCCCTTAGGTTGGGGGCATGCTCTCTGGTCCCTATTGGCTGGCTCGCGCATTGTTTCTTCTGCTGGTGAGGACTCTAGTTGGATATTCAGGGTCGGTTTCTGGGTACCGATGCTGACCGCTTTGGCTCTTAAGAGGCGACCATAGTTATCCTCTCCGTGTACGACCTTTGGGCCTTCTATCAGCTCTTGTAGGGATGGCTTCCTGTCGTGAACATCTATATAATGTATATATATGTGCATATACATATATATATATATATATATATATATATATATATATATATATATATATATATATATATATATATATATATATATATATGTATATATATATATATGTATATATATATAATATATATATATATATATATATATATATATATATATATATATATATATATATATATATATATATATATATATATATATATATATATATATATATATATATATATATATATTATATATATATATATATATTATGTATATATATATAATATATATATATATATATATATATATATATATATATATATATATATATATATATATATATGTTGTGCGGTTTACTTTTATTTGTATTGCGTTGCACCACATATGAATGACTCCGTTTCTGTCTGTTGACTTTCACTTGATAGTAACGCAGGGGACTCGGTAAGTTAGGTTGAAATTGTCTATTAATACTTTCTACTTTTCCAGGAGGGGGTAAGAATTCACCGGGCACGGTTTTTCATAAGTTTTATTAACACTAAACTATTTCACACGGCCAGCCACACTGGACTTAGAAATTTCTTGATGTTAAGAGAGGAGCGAGTGACACAATCCTACCCAATTTGGTTTTCAAGTAACTCTGGCTAAAAATTGATCAGAATGAACTCTGGACCTATGTTGAATAAAACTCCGCCTCCTTGAGGACGTCTACTTTACTCTTAATGGTTCAATCTTAACTCCCACTTTTGGCAAGGACAAATCAGGTCAATTTTGCTGACCTTTTCGCTTCATAACCTATCCTCTAACTCCTCCTTCCTTTTCCACATCTTAGAAGTTTGTTATGGTTACACTTCAATTTACTTGGTCTCATGGCTCATCATTTTAAATTATAAACATCGTCTCTCGCTCTCTCTTTCTCTCTCTCTCTTTCATAATCCCGATCAGTGAATCTCATACTTATTCACTGCATAACATCACTCGGTCACCTACCTGCATTGACTACAATGCAAGTAGATAACCAACTCAACTTGACTATAGTCAATTACTTCAATTTCAATAATTTCTAATAGTCAATTACTCTAATGTCAATAATTTCTATTAACAAGCAATAAATGCAAGAAATATTATAATGCATCATAGTGCTAACACAAACAATATAAGTATGAATTATATATCAAATACTCAAACTAAATGCAGAAAAATTATGGCAAAGTAAATATATCAAATGCCTATTACTCTCTGGTTATCAATTGTAAAATAAAAAAAATCAATCATCAAATGTTCAAGTGGCAAGTCAATGGTAAACGCTATCACTCTCTAGGAAGGATTCTGTCCATCATGTCTTTGATTAAGGTAAGCTTATTCAATATTAATTTCCTGACAATCATAAAAGAAATGAAAGCAAACAGTACCAAAAGAATGACATTTATTAATGATATGATAGGAGAAATCTCGGTCTTATATGTATGAAAGAAAGTATGAACCTCTTCTAGCTTTGTGAATGTCTCCAATTCCAGTTCTGAAAGTTGAAATTCATTAATAACTGCAAACTGATGTACACTTTTACTGAAATTCAAACTGTATGTCGTGAAGACTGTAGGTTTGTAATACAAATTATGTAAAATAACCAATTCACAAGCAGATGAAAACGAGTGTACATTAATGAAAACTACTTCTGTTTTGTTTGACTTACAGTCAATCTTAGCATTCAATCTGTTTGCTGAGAACACAAAAATTTCATTATCAATGATTTGAGCCTTGAAAGTTTCTGTAAACGGTATATATTTACAATGGTTCTTACCATTCTTGTTGTTTACAAGATCATCTAAGCAATGAAGAGCATTCAAGGGTTCATAGAAATTCACAATGTTACAAACATATACATCATCATTAAGCATGACACATACCCTGAACTTATGTTCGGGAATTTCAGTCACTAGGAACGAATCATGCTGCAAGGCAAAGTGTCGAACTGTTCCTTCTAGTACAATGGACTTATTATCTACTACCATTGGGAATGGATAGACTGACATCAATGAGTTGATGTCTGGATTGTTGAAAGGGATCACTAGTACGATTTGATTGGCTATCACTTTCACTGTTATCAGGCCATAATAGTCCACTATATTTTCTACTAGTGGCTTCAAGTGATTGTTCACAACACATTTCTGAATAATGGCTTCAGTTTCACTAGGGGTTATCAGAAAAGGCGACAGCAGGTTTTTACCTGCCATCATGATTGCATTGAGTAATTCCTTGTATTCCAGAAGGAAATTACTTGTTTCTATGAGCAGTTGCTCCATCATTTCTGTTTGATGGATTCTAGCAATTTCTGATGAAACATTATGGAGGGCACTATTCACAAATTCTTTCAGCACTGTGATCATTTTCTGATTTTGATTGACATTTCCTATTACTTTATTATAGACAGTGCCCTGCTCAGAAGCCCAATTTTCAAGTTGAGCCACTCTTTCCTTTAGCCTTTCAACATTACCATCGGTCGCCACTCCAAAGAGATTGTGTAAAGCGACACCTATAAAGGGTATGAGTGATCGCTTTACTACTTTCCTTGGCATAACACTATCGATGTCCCTTTTCAACTTGGAGAGCATGTCGTACAAATTTCTATCTTTAACGCTGTGTAATCCTGCCTGTATCTGATTGCTCAGCTGGACTAACTGCTCTCTCTGATCGATAATGGAGTCCGTCTGGATCTTAACAATGGCTAGGTCCTGTATCATCTTAACCTTGCCATGTTCCTTGATGATGGCTCCCTTTCTTAGTTGTACGAGTGAGTTCACAATTTGACTCACTGCCAACCACCATACAATCCATTTGCTGAAATAATGTTATTAAGCAGTAAAAATCTTATCAACTACATTTGTTTACCATTGCACTTGCCATTACCTTCTTCTCAAATTATACCTTGGGGTCATTGAAGATTCTATTTTATTATCTATCTTATCTTTATTGGACAAATCCTTTAACTGGGTAGACGACCAAGGTTCTGAATGAACTACTTTAATGTGGTTCCAATGTACAATGGATTCTTTCAAGGTAATTTCATGCATTAACTTGAATTTATTCAACTTCAAAACTTCTAAAACTCTATATGGACCTCGAAATTTTGGTGATACTTTAATATTAGGTCCTTCAAGAACATGATTGAGTACATAAACTTGTTGTCCTACCTTTAACGAGGGTATGGTGGATCTGTTATTGTAATACTTACTAGATTTTTTATGTAACTCCTTTAATCTAGCCCTGGTGACTTTAACGGTCTCGTACGTACGTCTTGTCTTCCAAGCAATATAGTCCTCGTAGTTGTACGTACGTCTGGGTGGTGCGGCATCATCCAAAAGTGAATTTGGCATTCTCTTTTGGTAGCCATACAATAGGAAATGAGGAGTTTCTCCTATTGATTCATTTACTGTGTTGTTTAGAGTAAATTGTATGTCTTCGAGAGTCAAGTCCCAGTCTTCAGTGCTAGGGGATACCAATGTTTTCAGAACATCCTTTATCTTGCGATTTGTTCTTTCTACTGCTCCATTTGAGCTTGGCTTATATGCTGTTATTTGACATTTCTGTATTTCATAAAAGTCACACAAATTCGTTAGAATGTCACTAGTAAATTCTGCAGCATTGTCTGAGAGCAAAACTTGAGGACATGAATGTCTGGTTATAATTCTAGACTTAAAGGCTTCTGCCACCGTTGATGCTTCTCTGTTTCTAGTTGGAACAATTTCTACGTATCTGGTCAAATAGTCAATGAAAACTAAAATCTGTTTATTTCCTCTGATGGTGTTCGGGAATGGACCTAAGAAATCCATTGTGACTACTTGAAAAGGATTTAATTCTGAAGGATACATTTCCAGAGGAGCCTTGACGACATTCCCCTTATGTATATTACATAGGGTACAATTCTGAACAAATCGAGTAGCATCTTCACTACATCGAGGCCAAAAATAGTTTCTAGTGATTGTTCTACATGTTTTCTTAATTCCAGGATGTCCTGATAACTTGTATGAATGGGTTAGTTCTAAAACGTCTTGTATTAGTGTATTAGGAATGTACAAACGTGAACAAGCATTTGGTTCGTCTGAAGTCTTGTACAATAACCCATCTATCAATTGAAACTCTGAATTTTTCTCACCTTGCAAGAGGTTACCAATTACTTCCCTTATTCTAGAATCCTTTTGTTGTTCCTGACGAACTTTGTCTAAATCTAAGTCTGTGATTTGACAACTGAAGGCGAAATTATGAGTGGTGATTTGTTTCTCGTTCTCTTCTTGTGATCTAGATAAGGCGTCAGCTAATGTGTTATATCTACCAGGTATGTATCTAAATTCTGGGGCAAATTCTAATACGCTAACGAGCCATCTATTGAACTTCATATTATTGGTAAAAGCCCTTTTCTTGAAAAGATCACAAATGGGTTTATGATCTGTAAGAACATTAATTTTATGTCCTAGCAAAATGTGTCTAAATTTCTGTAATCCCCAGACTAATGCCAAACATTCCCTTTCTGTTGTACTGTAATTTCTTTCAGCTGCATTCAAAACTCTACTGGCATAGTATACAGTCCTCATCCTTGTTTTATCCTTTTGCATCAAGACGGCACCTAGTCCTGTACTTGAAGCATCACAGGCTAAGTAGAATTCCTTCTCGAAGTCTGGATAAACTAGGATAGGATCTGTTATCAGCATATCCTTTAGTGTTTTGAACGCTGCTTCCTGTTCATCTTTCCACTCATAGCTAGCATCTTTCCTAGTTAACTCAGTTAATGGTTTTGCTATGGTAGCAAATCCCTTTATGAAAGGTCGATAATATCCTACCATACCTAGGAATCTTCTTAGTGCCTTCAAATTTCTTGGGGCTGGATAGTCCACAATAGCCTTAATCTTTCCTTCTTGCATTTTCAAACCATGTTCACTGATAACATGTCCCAGATATTCTAGAGATTTCTTCAGAAACTGACATTTCTTAATTTTTACCTTTAAACCGGCCTTTCTGAGCCTATCTAATACTAATTCTATTGTCTTGAAATGACTCTCTACATCTTTACTAGCAATTATTACATCATCAAGATAAACCGATACGTCTTCAACATCTCCCAAGATTTGCAGCATTAAACGTACAAACGTTAAAGGAGCTGAAGTAAGACCAAACGGCATTACCTCAAATTGCAAATGTTCTTTATGAGTACTGAATGCCGTGAGATGCTTGGATTCTTCATCGAGAGGAACTTGCCAATATCCACTCAGTAGATCGAGGCTAGAAAAAACCTTGGCACCTCCTAATTGAGCTAACATGTCATTAATGACTGGCATTGGCATTCGATCAGGGACGGTGTGGGAATTCAATTTACGGTAATCAATTACCATCCTCCATGTACCGTCTTTCTTTGGAACTAGCAGTAAAGGTGAATTATAAGGTGACTTAGAAGGTATTACGACTCCATCTTCCTTCATCTCTTCAACCATCTCGTCTACAATGGGTCTTTGACTTATTGGAAGTTTGTAGTTAGGTATATAAAAAGGTCTAGCACCATCTTCTATGACTATTTTGTGCTGCAGGACATCTGTCCTTCCTAACTTATCTCCTGTTACGGCTACAACACTCCTATATTTCTCTAATATCTGTATTAACCTGTCCCTACAATGAGGAAAATCTGTATTATTTACTTCCCCTTCTAATTTAACTCTTGTGTCAGCTACAGAGACAAATGCTTTTTCACTTAGGGTTAGTAGAGGGTTAGTAATCACAATTCCCTTACAGAATTCTATGCCGGCATGCAATTCTAGTCTCTTGTCAGAATAATTATACACATAAGTCGTGCAATTTCCACCATTAAGTCTTACTAGGGAATTGTCCATTTTCACAAAGTCTGGTAAGTCTTCATTAACTAATAACACATCTGTATCACCTAGGTTTTAATCTGTTACAATTCTAAGACAAACCTTTGTCAGACCTTGTGGATGCAGTATAACGCTATTGTTTAATTTGAGTTTTACAAGATTATCATCGGCAGTACTAACTAAGCAGATCTCTTCTGCATTCTGTGCATCGGCAGTGTAACAGACATCAGTATCATCTGAATTTTCATCTTGTAGTATCACAGAACCTATCTCTGTTATTTTTAGGTTGCCTAACAGCAACACCTCATTGAGATACTTCTCTTCCGTATCTTCTCTTATTATTAAGTGACTACACTTTATTAGCGTGTCAGGATCGTCAGGTTGGGAAAAAGAACTAAGTTCTTCGGAGGTATCTACTTGTCGTGCACTTGAGTTATCAGGTTCATACCTGCTATCTGAGAATTCCTCCTGAGTGGCTTTTAGGCTTTTAAAAGTAGTTTGTCTATCTTCTCCTATTTCTTCTATCATTGAATTTCTACACACTGTCCTACCCGGGTTAGCATTAAATTCTATTTCTATCTGTTGGATGTCTACTTCTTCAGATGAGGCTGTCTCAGGTAAAGTGATCAAGTTTATCTGAAACTGTTCCTCTTCTTCAAGAGAGCAAACATTTCCTCTATCAATTTCCTTGATAGTTATTCTTCCATTGCTACAATCTAGTGCAATTCCACATCTTTTCATAGCCTGGAAGGAAAATAGAGCTTGAGCTGGAAAATATTTCTCTTCCAACACCACGAACTCTTCCCTGTATTTCTTATTTAGAATTTCTATCTCTAAATTGACATTGCCTATAGCCCTTATTTGCTTTCCAGCGATCCCCTTTATGGTCCTATAGGATTCTCTCATTTGGGAAAGCTCACAACCTATATGTTTTATTAAAGTGCCTTTATCTATGATACTTACAGTACTGCCTGTATCCAACAATATGGAACTCAGTACACCTTCTAAGTGTACTTGTATGATAGGCAACTCTTCCTGACACGTATAAAAATTCTTTACAGAAAACACTATTTCATTACTTCGAGTAATGTCTGTTGGGGACACATCCTTATTCACTGTCACTATTTCTTTCTGTAAGGATGGACCTTTCTGCTGCACTCTCTGTGATTGTCACTGAGAATCCCCTTGATTTGGGTTACTAGGGGAGGTATTCTGATTATTAGGCTGAGTACTTTGGTTATTTTGAGACCCCTGAGAATATCCCTGTTTGTTGTACCAACAGTTCTGGATTAAATGTCCTGTCTTATTGCAATTCGAACACCATTTGTTTCTTCTACAATTCTGTGTTGTATGGTTGTTATAACCACAATTTCCACAACTTTGTCTCTGCCTATTGAACTGTGGCCTATTATTCCCTGAATTTTGGCCTTGACTAGCTCCCCTCTGTCCAGGAGTCCTGTTATTTCCACTGTTATTTCCATTAGTTCCAGTGGTATTCCCATTGTTACCTCTATTTGGCGGCCTACCTTGATTGTTTCTATTTGATTGATTAAATCTCCTATTGTTGTTCCCACCATTTCTATCAAACGAATGTCTATTTCCCTGATACCTAGACCTAGCTTGCCCTGATTGGTTTCTATTGGACTGATTGCTATTATTTCTTGGGTTTCCACTAGCTACGGTTCCCGTAAAATCTGCGCTACTACTTGATGAATTCTGTTTTACTTTCCTTTCTATGTACATCAAAGTTTGTACAATTCCATCATTTGGCTTCCTATCACAGTACTTCTTTAAGGCTACTCGTTCTTCCTTACCCAAAGCATCGTAGATTGGTCCTAAGGACATATATCTAAGTACCTTGGATATACTAGCTAAATCTGTTTCATCATCATCAAATTCATCCTTCCTTCCAACAACAATTCCTACAGCTTTCATATCTGTCGTCACTCTATCTATAGCTTCTTCTACTCTAGTGGCTAAAACTAAGTGATTACCCTCATATTTCTGATGATGGAAAGTTCCTATGTTATACCATGGATCTTTCTGTGCTTCTGGTTGCCAAAACTGTAAGCACTGTTTCTTGAATTCGTTAAACAGAGTATATTCCTAAAAAGTACTGAATGAAGAACTGTATGTGCGTCACCATGTTCCATACTAACATGCAAGAGTGCTTCATCTATTTTCTTTCTCTCATCTGTGATACCAGCAGCTGAAATTCTGCTTTCTGTGTCTGCTATCCATCGATTTACACCATATTCTTCTAATCTACTTTTATCTACATTACTTGGGTCTACCGTTCCACAAAATCTAGTGGCTTGGGTTATTACGGCGGCTTGCGCCATGTTGTTATTTCTAGGTACAATGGAAGTTATTGGGTTAGTGGTTACAACTGAAGGGTTAGGCGCACTCGGTAAACTAAGTGGGGGACCTTGACTACGAGAACGTCTGGGTCTAGTATTACTAGGATCAATTGGTCTAGAAAGTCGTTCAGGTACAGGTCTTAGGTTATATGAAGTCTGGTCTTCGCTTCTTGTCTGTTGCAGTCGGGCAATTACTTCATCAAAAGATTCATTCATATTAATTCATAAAATATTCAGTGATTCCAAGAATGAAAAATTAAAAAAAAAAAATAAATTTGAGAATCAGGTACTTACTTCAATTGCATGTTTGCTGAGTTGACTGTAGGCTATCCCTCTATACAAAAAAATTCAAATTTTTCCTAACTCATTCCTTCATAGGACTCTCTCAATCTGAAAAAGTCTGATATTAGTCTTATGTATACAATTGTTTGGGTTCCACTGCAAAATGCTGCGCCAAGTGTTTAACAATAAAATTTGTTATGATAGAATTATTTAAACAGAATTGTCGTTATCACCAAGTGAACGAAAATTTCTATTTCGTAAAAAAAAAAATTACTAAATATGAGAAAAAAAAATTATTTCCTTCGTACAACAATAAGGAAATATTATTCAGAATACTATTCAAAAGAAAAATAATTTACTTAGATTATTTATGTAAAAAAAATTACTTGCGCACTGCAGGGAAAAATAATTATATAAAAATTTCACGCACACAAAAAAAAATTTAATTCACAGAGAAAAAAAAATTCTCTTGATAATTCCCCGATACTAGGAATGAATGTTTACTATTCAATTAGCTTCGTGTCGCCTTGCACTTGAAGATCGCGCTGATTGCACTTGAGCGCAATTTGTCGTTAGCATCCAGCGATAATTCGGCACAGCTCGGCCGACTTCCAGTCCGTACTTGCTGAATTTGGCGAAGAAAAATTTGGAATCCCTTCCAAATTGTTGACTGAAGGCGTCACTTCCCTTTCGAGAGGCGGTTATCAACGCGTTGACTTCTAAACCTTATCGCCGTTCCGAATTCTTCACTCTCTTTCGTCGCCGTCTTCCGCTCTCATTCGTCGCCGTCGTCGTCACTGCTCTGCTACCGCTACTTTTCGCTAAGTCTCCCTTTTAGCGACCAAAAATTTTTGGAATTTCGTGTATTTAAGTCCGTACATGATAGAAAAGTTCACTGAACTGACGTAGATATTAGCGACTTTCATACGTCCGCCAACACAGTTTGTTTTGTCTTCTCCGCTTCTGCGATCGGCGTAGTATAGGACGAGTTGCTGATTCTTTCTTTCGTAAATTTCGTTTTCTTATAAAAATCACCGCTGATCTATGCCGTGATTATTACTATTGTTCTTATTATGGTCATATATAATTATTAAACTGAATTTCTGGTTGATCTTATGCGAATGTTCGGAAGTTTCAAACTAGGCAGAGATTTACCGCTGTCAATTTTTCACTCCAATCTACGCAAAAAGATTCACTGCTTCTTGGAATATTTCGTTCTGCTTCGTTTCCCTTCTGCTACAGTGTTGATGTTGTATTGGTGTTTCTAGTGCTGAAGACCGTCTTGAGATTATTTGCGCTGTTAAATTGAGAGTTAGTTTTAGCGCCGTCACTACTCACTCTCTGTAAATTTCTCTAGGACCGTGAACTTTAATGTTTTTCAAATGTGCGCTGGGCGAAATCCTCCGAAATTGCCACCAAATTATTTGTTATGCGGTGCACTTTTTCTTTGTATTGCGTTGCACCACATATGAATGACTCCGTTTCTGTCTGTTGACTTTCACTTGATAGTAACGCAGGGGACTTGGTAAGTTAGGTTGAAATTGTCTATTAATACTTTCTACTTTTCCAGGAGGGGGTAAGAATTCACCGGGCACGGTTTTTCATAAGTTTTATTAACACTAAACTATTTCACACGGCCAGCCACACTGGACTTAGAAATTTGGTTTTCAAGTAACTCTGGCTAAAAATTGACCAGAATGAACTCTGGACCTATGTTGAATAAAACTCCGCCTCCTTGAGGACGTCTACTTTACTCTTAATGGTTCAATCTTAACTCCCACTTTTGGCAAGGACAAATCAGGTCAATTTTGCTGACCTTTTCGCTTCATAACCTATCCTCTAACTCCTCCTTCCTTTCCCACATCTTAGAGGTTTGTTATGGTTACACTTCAATTTACTTGGTCTCATGGCTCATCATTTTAAATTATAAACATCGTCTCTCGCTCTCTCTTTCTCTCTCTCTCTTTCATAATCCCGATCAGTGAATCTCATACTTATTCACTGCATAACATATATATATATATATATATATATATATATATATATATATATATATATATATATATATATATATACACGAGTATATATCTATACATCTATATATCTATATCTATATCTGTATATATATATATATGTATATATATATACTGTATATATATAATACATGTAGCACTGCTCTCTCTTGCTTATCTCAAATAATCTCTCTCTCTCTCTCTCTCTCTCTCTCTCTCTCTCTCTCTCTCTCTCTCTCTCTCTCTCTCTCTCTCTCATAATAACATGGGTATATTAGGTGTGTGGGTGGTAAGACCTGAATCATTCATCTCTGGCTAATTCCATCGTTAATTACTTTTACTTATTTTTTCACCATCTGTTCAGCATGGATGAGATGGAATTCAGCCAGCTGCCTATTAAGAGGAAAAACGGACGTAGGGAGATAGCTAATCAGGGAAATATGGCAAATTAAATGAGAAAAAGAATTGTAATTTCGGCATTTCTCTCTCTCTCTCTCTCTCTCTCTCTCTCTCTCTCTCTCTCTCCATATATATATATATATATATATATATATATATATATATATATATATATATATATATATATATATATATATATATATATATATATATATAAAGTAATGAATATCTCTCTCTCTCTCTCTCTCTCTCTCTCTCTCTCTCTCTCTCTCTCTCTCTCTGAAGTCATCAGCACTCTCAGCTCTGATACTTCAGCGCCCCGAAAAAGACACGGAGATGAAAGCCTGGTCGACGGTTAGACACGATTTTTTTTTTTGATAATCCTTCCAATCATCATCATTTTCCATATATCAGGATTTGGGTACATAGACCGCACTGAATTGAAGGGCTACGCATTTAAGACCTCGGAACTCTTGCAGGGATTCTGGGGGTACAAAGATACAGGGGAAAACCGTGGAAATGCTGTGCATATAGTGATAACACTGGAGATACGCCGGCACTGTAGAAACAGTGAGTTACACTGGATATACAAGTGAACACTGGAAACAAGAACACACCGTGGGTATACTGCACTACGATACACTGGAGATACAAGGATGGCCGGGGCCTACTAGAATGATGCCTTGCCGCTGGGGTAATGGACGAGAAAAAAATCATGCCGATAAGAAGTGTGCTTCATTTGCGAACAGGCCGAAAGGAGTAAAATCCGGAGAAAAGTTGCAAGGGAAACAAACGGAAATGGACGGGAAGCGGAGGAGACGAACGAAGGAGAAGAGGAAGTGAAGGAGGGAGAGGCGGAAGAGAGACCCGAGAAAGAATAGATTGAGGAGGAAGAGAAAGTTTACAGGATGAGTCGAAGGGGAAAGGAATTTCATAAGAAGAGAAGCAGAAGATAAAAGTGCAATTTAGGAGAGAGAGAGAGAGAGAGAGAGAGAGAGAGAGAGAGAGAGAGAGAGAGAGAGAGAGAGAGAGAGAGAGAGAGACATGAAGTGGAAAGAGGTGATGAAGAAAATGCGAAGGAAAAGGATGGGATTAATTCAAAATAAAAAGGAGAAGAATAAGAGATACAGAAAAATCTCTCTCTCTCTCTCTCTCTCTCTCTCTCTCTCTCTCTCTCTCTATATATATATATATATATATATATATATATATATATATATATATATATATATATATATATAAAATAACATGGGTATATTAGGTGTGCTTTTAGTTTTCTCTAAAAGAAAACTATTGAGACGGCTTTTTGTCTGTCCGTCTGCACTTTTTCTGTCCGCCCTCAGATCTTAAAAACTACTGAGGCTAGAGGGCTGAAAATTTTTATGTTGATCATCCACCCTCCAATCATCAAACATACCAAATTGCAGCCCTCTAGCCTCAGTAGTTTTTATTTTAAGGTTCAAGTTAGCCATGATAGTGCGTCTGGCACCGCTGTAGGTGCCAACAACACAGGCCACCACCGGGCCGTGGCTGAAAGTTTCATGGCCCACGGCTGAGATTTTCATAGGCCGCGGCTGAGAGTTTCATACAGTATTATACGCTCGATTGCGCGCAAGAAACTTCGGCGCATTTTATACTTGTTTAATGTCGTGTGCAAATGCCGCTCGAACAGTACAAGATTAAAATTTTTTAAGTTCCATTTGCTGATGAAGATTAAAGATCCAATTTCGCTAGATATAATGGCTTTACTTCATATGCTGACTCTTCTGTTTATTAATTGAACCTCTTGCACGAAGACTGGTAAATGGCCTTGGGTCTAATGCCAGCTCTTCAGATTATGAAACAGATCCTTTTCTGAGAGCACTCTTTTACACGCATATTCGTGTCCTGAATAACAAAAATATAGACTCTCATTTTCTCTTGTTTGTTAAATCAAAAGGGTAAATTATGTCTATGCAAACTTATTATTTAATGTTTGCAGGTCTCATGTTGAAACTGAAATAGGTTAGGGCTATAAAATGGTAAAAATGGTGAAAGGAAACAAAATATATATCTTTTATTTATCTGAAAGCGAAGACCAGTGCTCATGAACACAAACTATTCACAGTGGCTTATGTCGTCCGCAAACGATTTCACAAGCATAGGGTCACAGATTGGTAAATTCCTACGTCAGATATGGATGAAAATTGTTGAGGTGAGTTGAAACCGCCTCATGACAAATTACCGTTCCCATATCACCCCCCCCCCCCCCTCCCCTCTACGCCTATACATGTAGTTCTGCCCCCCCCCCCTCTAAATCACTTGAACCCGTTGCCCCTACCTTATCCAGCTATTTTGTTTTTGTGTTTACCTCTTTCACTCTTTCCCATCCCTCACTTATCTTCATTTCATTTATATTCTTACCATTTGTCTCTTTTTTCTGCTATCACTCACTATCTTCTTTTCTCCATCTTCTCCTGTATCCACCCCTCGCTTATCCATTCTCTTCATATTCACTTCTTATTCACTCATTTTCCTCAAGCCTCTTACTCAAGAGCTTTCACACACACACACGTGTATATATATATATATATATATATATATATATATATATATATATATATATATATATATATATATATATACACACATACATACATATATATATATATACACATACATACATACATATATATATATATATATATATATATATATATATATATGTATATATATATATATATATATATATATATATATATATATATATATATATATATATATAACGTTCTACAAATAGCATTGAAGGGTCTAACAGTGAAATGAATAACGCCTACACATAATCTATTCATATTCTGATCAGAGCGTCTGAGATGCTTCCCAGATGTATTACAGCAACTAACTGTCACGAAATTGGCGCTATCCCGTCCACACGTGCAATTACCTGTCAGTCAGTCGGAAGATAGTTTAGGTAATACCATCAGTTCATCCATTCTAGTGAGCGGACTGTCTCCGCCCACGAACTGTTGTCTACACGTAAGTTTTAACAGCATGTTCGATGAACTGACAGAAGAAATGACAGGTAAAGTTGATCGTGAATACACGGCCTTAGGTTGTTGAATTCTATAATAGTGAATGGGTGTGTTGGGAGAGAGTGAGAAAGAAAGTGGGAGGAGAAGAGGAGAGAGAAGAGTGGGGGTTAATAGGGAGGAGAAAGAGGGAGAGAGAGATAGTTTATATATATACAGTTTACATACATATATATATATATATATATATGAATGTCTTTTCCTGTAATACTACAGTGTAATATGAAAATAAGAAGGCCCATAAAACACTATTTAAACGTTGAAACCATATATTTCGGGCACTTGTTTCTGTGCCCCTGTTCACTGGTAGAATATGGACAGGTGGAAAGTTACAATGGTATATATACAAAAACATGAAGGTGTGGCCTTAGGCCTCCGATGTTAAGGAGGTGGCGTTTCTTAAGAAGGAGGAGATTGACCAAATTCCCTAGTGGTTTTTGGCCTCATTAGCTCCCGTTTGGCGATGGATCTGGCGGTCGCGTTTCTTGGGTCATCTTCTTCAAAAGGGGTCCGTACAAAAGAAAGATGCTGGAATCTGCTATCATCAATCAAACCAACAATATGAACCTGTCAGGAGGACATTGGAAATCGGACGCCATTGACACCTTAATCCTCGGACCCCTTTTGAAGAAGATGACCCAAGAAACGCGACCGCCAGATCCATCGCCAAACGGGAGCTAATGAGGCCAATAACCACTAGGGAATTTGGTCAATCTCCTCCTTCTTAAGAAACGCCACCTCCTTAACATCGGAGGCCTAAGGCCACACATTCATGTTTTTGTATATATACCATTGTAACTTTCCACCTGTCCATATTCTACCAGTGAACAGGGGCACAGAAACAAGTGCCCGAAATATATGGTTTCAACGTTTAAATAGTGTTTTATGGGCCTTTTTATTTTCATATATATATATATATATATATATATATATATATATATATATATATATATATATATATATATATATATATATATATATATATATATATATATATATATATATATATATATATATATTGTCACGATGCCTATCAAGTACCTGGTTATTACACAACTAATCTCAAGATTCAAAAATATACCTCACTTCAGCCAGATACCTGGACTCTCATAACATTAATTATTACGACTGAGTACTCTAAAGGTAACAGTGATCCCTTAAGAAAAAACTTATTTATCAATCACTTGAACAATCAAACTAAGTCTATCAGATATGTGTGAGGTATCAAAAATTAAACTAGAAATATTCTAGAATAGAAGGGCATCACTCCATCAAAAAATCTAACTGTTTCCCTGGTCCTAACTCACTTTACCAAACTAAAAGAACAAAACATGTTTATCACTTTGCCTTATGCACACACAACCAATCCTATTCACTGATGGTCAATAAATGAAACACTGTTTTTCTAAAAATGTTAAATACAAAAATTTATTTTCATATTCAAAGTTTATAATTAGAATTCACAATTAATTAGAATTCACAATCTGAAAAATTTATTATTACTTGAAAATAATACAACACGCAATTAATTCTTGAATTAAATTCTGAAACAAAACCAGTTCACAAACACTTTATCAGGAATTTAAATTAATCAAGCAAAATTTAAACTATCAAGAATTACTCAAGATTTAAAAAGAAAATCTTAAATGAATGAAATACTAAATTAAATCAATTATGCAATGTTAAATTACCAAGAAATATTTAAAACGCTATGTAAATAAATGTTACATCACAAACATAAAAAATGTGAAAACATAGAGATTGTAAACAGAAAAACACACAAAAATACACATAAGATTTATCAATAATGATTTCACTTGTTCAAAAATTTCCTAACTTATCATACCATGGTATTAATAAGTAAAATTCACGTTACCTTACACAAACTTGTGAAAACCTCCGTAAATCACTTGCTGCAGCTGCGTTACCACAATACACACTTTTTTACCAGGCGCCATTACGAACTAAATAACTTTGCTAAATTCAGATCTCAAAAGTTAATGCTAATACCTGACCACAAAACACTACGTTAAAATTAATCTCTTTCTAAGAACGAGAGAGAGAGAGGGAACCAAATCAACTGGTCTCAAAAATCAGAATGAAACAAATTTTAGGATTCCAGTAACACGTGAAACAATTACATGATGTCATTAAAGCATTTTGGGTATGAGATACAAAAGTTCTAGAAGCAGGGAGGTGACGTCATTAAAGCATTTTGGGTGCAAGATACAATGGAGAAGCTTCTAGAAGGAAAATGACGTCATCCCAGCAAAACGTTTTAGAACGCAATCTTACAAAACATGACGTAACTGATCAAGACACGTATTTTTTCTCTCAGAGTGGCGTACGTGACTCGATCAACGCATGTAACAACATGAAATCACTTGTCTTGAGCCCGTATGGGACGAATCGGCATTTGTTATCCCAAGCCTGTCATCACTAACCCAAAACAAAGCGCTCTCTCTTATCTCAACTGATGACAACTGAAATGAAACAAGTCCTTCCTGGACACGCACACATGTGTTCATATACTTCGCTTTTACCAAGAAAGATATTCTAAACTACGTTACTATTAAAATTGTATTAACAATTCTAAATTACGCTATCAAGTTATTTAATTATTAGTTCTTTTGAGATCTGATGCCAAACTAAATATGACACTTCAGCGATCGCTATCACTACGCATAACACATGAAAAAAAGTAAATATGTCAAAATTATAGGAGGATATACGTATTACAAGGCAACATCATGAAATTCCTCCCCCCCAGAAGATTACCTATCCCGGGTTTGAATCCAACGATTCACAACGGGATAAATAATCTGCTATGACATTATCTTTTCCTGAAATATGTTTAACCCTTACATTATACGGTTGCAGGCATAAAGACCACCTGGTCAGTCTCATATTATTATTTTTCATCTTATTGATGAATGAGATTGGGTTGTGATCCGACAACACTAAAATTTCTTCATTCCTAGGTCGGTTCACATACACTTCAAATTTTTCGATGCTGTGATTAATGCTAATGTTTCTTTTTCGATTGTTGAGTAAATTTTCTGGTGCTTTTTCAACTTTGAAGACATAAAACATACTGGATGGAAGATTCTGTTGTCATCTTCTTGAAGTAGAACAGCTCCAATTCCACAGTCAGATACATCAACTTGTATCATGAATTTTTTATTGAAGTCTGGAGCTTGAAGCACTGGTCTTGAAGTTAATATGGCTTTAACCTTCTCAAATGATTCTTGACATTCTGGAGTCCAATCAAACTTTCTTTTAGGACTGGTTAAGTCAGTTAAGGGAGCTACTACGGCTGAGAAATTTGGACAGAATCGGCGATAAAATCCAGCCATGCCAAAAAATCTTTGTAGCTGTTTTCTCATAACAGGAGGGGTAGCCTTATGGATACCTTCTACATTAGCATCAACAGGAGCGAGAAGGCCTTTTCCAACTTCAAATCCTAGATACTGTACAGTTGCCTTTCCAAACTCAGGTTTTTGTAAGTTGATTGTTAGTCCTGCTTCCTGTAATTTCTTGAACACTTTCCTTAATACCTTCAGATGTTCTTCCCATGTATTAGAATAAATCACAATGTCGTCAAGGTATACATCCACTCCTGCTATTGATCCTAGTAGTTGATCCATCACTCGCTGGAATGTTGCAGGTGCATTCATCAGACCAAACGGCAAAACAGTGTATTGATACAGTACAAAAGGAGTAATGAAAGCTGACAGCAACTTAGCATTCTCATCTAAGGGAATTTGATAATATCCTTTCAACAAGTCTATCTTGGAAACAAATTTGGCTTGCCCAATATTATCAAGTAATTGATCAATAAGAGGCAAGGGATAATTGTCAGCCACACTGATGGAATTCAGTTTTCTATAATCAGTACACATCCTAAATGAGCCATCTGGTTTCTTCACTAACACACAAGGAGAACTATAATGACTTGAACTGGGTTCTGCTAATCCATGCTGCAACAAATATTCAACTTCTTTCTTCAAAACATCTCGATGAAAAGGTGATAAGTGATAAGCTCTCATTTTAAAAGGTTTTCCATCGTCTCTGATCTTTATCTCATGCTTTGTCAGATTGGTACGCCTAGGTACATCTGCAAAAATTTCAGGGAAACTTTGAATCACTTCATTTAATTCACTACTTTGCTCAACACTCAGATGTTTTAGTTTATCTTCCAAATTTTCTAATATTGAAGAATTGTTCATCTTGTTTTCAGCTCCCAATTCGTAGCCATCGTCGTCCTCTGTAGATGAAGTTGTCTGTGTTATTGACACTGTTTCAGTTTTAGTCTCTGAGAAGTAAGGTTTCAAAAGATTCACATGTATATTCCTCTGTCGTTTTCTTTTTCCTGGTGTTTCAGTCACATAAGTTCGATCACTTAACTTCTCTATTATCTTATAAGGACCGTGAAACTTATTGGTAAGGGGAAATATTTTCACTGGTAAGAACACTAGAACTTGCTGTCCAATAATAAAATTTCTTAGCTTAGTCTTAGCATCATATTTTCTTTTCATTGTCTCTTGACTTATTTTCAAATTTTCTAAAGAAAATTTTCTAATTTCTCTTAACCTTTTCCTCAAGTTCTTCACATATTCTCCTTGGATTTCCTCTTGATTTTCTTCCCAGTTCTCTGCAAGAATCTTCAATGGACCTCTAATGTCTCGACCAAAAATCATTTCATTTGGTGAACATCCCATACTTTCTTGATAAGCATTCCTAACTTCAAATAACATTAAAGGTAAACCAGCATCCCATTCTCTTCCTGATTCATTACAATACTTAGTTAACATACTTTTCAATGTTTGGTGGAACCTTTCCAAGGCTCCTTGAGTCTCTGGATGATAAGAAGTTGATAACTGTTGTTTTACTCCTAACAAGTTCACCACATCCTAGAATAATTTTGAAGTAAAGTTCGTTCCTCTATCACTTTGCACAATTTCTGGTATTCCAAACTTGGAGAAAAACTCCACCAACTTCTCAGGAATTACCTTTGCACTTATACTTCTTACAGGAATCGCCTCAGGATACCTAGTCACTGGACACATTAATGTTAATAGTTATTCATTTCCTTTCTTTGTTTTCGGAAGTGGCCCAACCACATCTATAATTACCTTGCTAAAGGGTTCTCCTCTAACTTCTGTGGGTTGTAGGGGTGCTTTCTGAATGGTTTCATTCGGTTTTCCAGCTATCTGGCATGTGTGACACACTCTGCAAAATCTGCTAACATCCTTGTGAAGTCCAGACCAGAAAAAAATACTTCATAATCTTCTCAACAGTCTTCCTGATTCCCATATGTCCAGACTCATGCGCTACTGCTACAACTTGTTTCCTCAATGGATATGGAATCAAAATTTGATGATATTCACCCCATTCAGCATTTCCTGGTATATCTGCAGGTCGATGCTTCCTCATTAGTGATCCTTCCTTTAGATAATAACAGGTGGAGGTTTGTTGCATCTCTTCTTGATCAACAACTCTGAAGAACAAATCAGCCAACGTTGTATCCCTCTTCTGCAGTTTCATTAGCTTCTCTCTAGTCACTTGACCAACTTCAAGGGCTGAATTCTCCATATCTGCTAACTCTGCTTCTGTAGTTTCACTACTATCTTCAGGAACACTTTGACTACTCGGAGTCTCTTCAATAACAACAGGATCCTCTTCTTCTTGGGAAATCTCTTCATTACTACCACTAGGGGAAACTTCAATTTCCTGGAACAGCTCTTCTAAGCTTAAAGATCCGTCACTTGATCCTTCTGATGCAGGTAAATCCTCAGTATCTTCACATGCAGTCATAGTTCTCTTCATACTCCTGGTAGTTACACAACTTGGAAACAGGTGGGGGTTTTTCTTCTCTAAATCTACAGTAGGACTAATCCTTAACGGTTTGTCTGTCACTATAGGACAAGGAACAAATGGTACACCACCAACTTCATTACCCAGTAAAATATGTACACCTTCAACAGCTAGCGAGTCCTTTACAGCAAAATCAACATTTCCTGTAACCAATGCACAGGACAACTGCAAGCGGCATATAGGAGTTACCTCTTCTCCTCCTATACCCTTCAAAATAACTGAATCTCCGGTGAGATTCTTCTCCAGCTGTGGGTGAGCACCACGAACTACCACACTATGGTTACTCCCCGTATCATGTAATACTTTGACTGGTACCTGCACACTTCCTCCTTGAGTTGTCAGTGTACCTTCATAGATATATGGCTTAAAAGCCTCCAAGCTGCTCAGCAACTCACTGCTTGAAGTTACATTTCCACTGGTTGCTAAACACTCTGCTTGTTTAGTCTCAGTCGTTCCCACACTGCTCTTCGTAGTTTGCTTCACTTGGTTACCTTTAACCACTTGACCAACTGGTTTGGTCTGCTGTTGTGTCTGATAACAATCTCGACTGTAGTGTCCTACTCTTCCACACTTGTAGCAGACAACATTAGTCCTCTGTATCTGTCTTGAGAACAGACTGGATGATGAGGATTTAACATTCAATTGCTGAGGGGTGTTACCTGGCTTTGTATTGGCATAGCCACTAGAAGGATTTCCAGTTGTAATGTCCTGAAATTTGGATGAGACCTGAAACCTGTGCGTTGTTGGTTCCGGTACTTGACATTATAATTTCTTTTGCTAGAAATTATATTAAAGTCTTCACTTAATGTAGCAGCTTTGTCAAGTTTCTTAACCTCTCTCTCTCTTAAATAGGCTCTTATGTGTTCAGGAATTCCTCTAAGATATTGTTCTAGAACTACTAACTCCTCAAGTTCGTCCATAGATTTAACTTTAGCAGCCTCCAACCAACCTTAAAAAAATTCTTACTTTATAAGCATAATCCAAGAAAGTTATCTTGTCATCCTTTCTCAAAGATCTGAATCTTTCATTATAATATTCAGGGGTCATCTGGTAAACTTGTAGCACATTGTGTTTAAGTACCTTGTACTCTTTACACTGATCAGCTGATAAGGCTAAATAGGCACTTCTTCCTTTACCAATGAGAACACTGTAACAAGACCGACCATTTATCCTCTGGCCATCCCATACCTGAAGCCACTTTTTCAAAGTGATCAAAAAACTCATCTGGAGCTTCTTCTGTAAATTTTGGAATTAATTTCTGCACTCTTACTACATCAAATACAGGGTCTGAATTACCTTGAGTAGGGTTAGACGGTGTTACAGGTAATGTGGATCCGAGCTTTTATTAACTCCATCTCCCTTTCATGTCTTGCTCTTTCTCTTTCCTCTTTTGCTCTTTCTCTTTCCTCTTTTGCTCTTTCTCTCTCCTCTTTTGCTCTTTCTCTTTCTTCTTCTGCTGCTTTTTCTTCTTCTCTTTCCTTTCTTTCTCTTTTCTCTCTATCTTCTCTTTCTCTTTCTGCCTGTATTTTCTCTCTTTCAGCCTGTATCCTCAGCTTAATCAAATTTTCTTCTGCTTCTATACGTCTTAGTTCTGCTTCTGCATCACTTTTCTCTTTCTTTTGCTCATGTTTATCTGTAAATTCTGCCTCAGCTGCATTCAACAATTCTTGCGCCTCTCCCAACTCTTCATCTACTTTACCAGAGTCCATCAGTGCTTGGATTGCAATATATTTGATTTGTGCCTTTATCATACCACTAGACACATTACCCCCACATGCTAGTGCTAAAGCAATCCACTGTGCCTTAGTCAGGTTGGATTCAGATAACTCTTGGATGGAGGGAGTTGCTAAAAACTTCTGAACATCGAACAGAGCCATTTTCTCTAAGTTCCTCAACTAAATAATTCACAATACAAAACAAAAAATAACTATGTGGTCACTCTCCTATCAAAATATATCCCTAACACCACCAGTATAAACCATAAACCAGAGTGATATTTTGTTTTGTTCCCGGGTCTGGGCACCAAACAATATAATGTCATGATGCATATCAAGTACCTGGTTATTACACAACTAATCTCAAGATTCAAAAATATACCTCACTTCAGCCAGATACCTGAACTCTCATAACATTAATTATTACGACTGAGTACTCTGAAGGTAACAGTGATCCCTTAAGAAAAACTTATTTATCAATCACTTGAACAATCAAACTTCCCTTAAGAAAAACTTATTTATCAATCACTTGAACAATCAAACTAAGTCTATCAGAATATGTGTGAGGTATCAGAAATTAAACTAGAAATATTCTAGAGTAGAAGGGCATCACTCCATCAAAAAACTCTGTTTCCCTGGTCCTAACTCACTTTAGCAAAACTAAAAGAACAAAACAGGTTTATCACTTTGCCTTATGCACACACAACCAATCCTATTCACTGATGGTCAATAAATGAAACTGTTTTTCTAAAAATGTTAAATAGAAAAATTTATTTTCATATTCAAAGTTTATAATTAGAATTCAAAATTAATTAGAATTCACAATCTGAAAAATTTATTATTACTTGAAAATAATACAACACTCAATTAATTCTTGAATTAAATTCTGAAACAAAACCAATTCACAAACACTTTATCAGGAATTTAAATTAATCAAGCAAAATTTAAACTATCAAGAATTACTCAAGATTTAAAAAGAAAATCTTAAATGAATGAAATACTAAATTAAATCAATTATGCAATGTTAAATTACCAAGAAATATTTAAAACGCTATGTAAATAAATGTTACATCACAAACATAAAAATGTGAAAACATAAAGAGATTGTAAACAGAAAAACACACAAAAATACACATAAGATTTATCAGTAATGATTTCACTTGTTCAAAAATTTCCTAACTTATCATACCATGGTATTAATAAGTAAAATTCACGTTACCTTACACAAACTTGTGAAAACCTCCGTAAATCACTTGCTGCAGCTGCGTTACCACAATACACACTTTTTTACCAGGCGCCATTACGAACTAAATAACTTTGCTAAATTCAGATCTCAAAAGTTAATGCTAATACCTGACCACAAAACACTACGTTAAAATTAATCTCTTTCTAAGAACAAGAGAGAGAGAGAGGGAACCAAATCAACTGGTCTCAAAAATCAGAATGAAACAAATTTTAGGATTCCAGTAACACGTGAAACAATTACATGATGTCATTAAAGCATTTTGGGTACAAGATACAAAAGTTCTAGAAGCAGGGAGGTGACGTCATTAAAGCATTTTGGGTGCAAGATACAATGGAGAAGCTTCTAGAAGGAAAATGACGTCATCCCAGCAAAACGTTTTAGAACGCAATCTTACAAAACATGATGTAACTGATCAAGACATGTATTTTTTCTCTCAGAGTGGCGTACGTGGCTCAACCAACGCATGTAACAACATGAAATCACTCGTCTTGAGCCCGTATGGGACGAATCGGCATTTGTTATTCCAAGCCTGTCATCACTAACCCAAAACAAAGCGCTCTCTCTTATCTCAACTGATGACAACTGAAATGAAACAAGTCCTTCCTGGACACACACACGTGTTCATATACTTCCCTTTTACCAAGAAAGATATTATTCTAAACTACGTTACTATTAAAATTGTATTAACAATTCTAAATTATGCTATCAAGTTATTTAATTATTAGTTCTTTTGAGATCTGATGCCAAACTAAATATGACACTTCAACGATCGCTATCACTATTTATAACACATGAAAAAAAGTAAATATGTCAAAATTATAGGAGGATATACGTATTACAAGGCAACATCATGAATATATATATATATATATATATATATATATATATATATATATATATATATATATATATATATATATATATATATTATATTAGCTGCCAACCGGGTGCTGCCCGGAAGAACTCCGAAAGATATTTGATAAACTATCTATCTCTCCCTCTTTCTCCTCCCTATTACCCCCACTCCTCTCTCTCCTCTTCTCCTCCCACTTTCTTTCTCACTCTCTCCCAACGCACCCATTCACTATTATAGAATTCATCAACCTAATGCTGTGTATTCACGATCAAGTTTACCCTTCATTTCTTCAGTCAGTTCATCGAGCATGCTGTTAAAACTTATGTGTAGACAACAGTTTGTGGGCGTAGACAATCCGCTCACCAGAAATGATGAACTGATGGTATTACCTAAATATCTTCCGACTGACTGACAGGTAATTGCACGTGTGGACAGGATAGCGCCAATTTCGTGACAGTTAGCTGCTGTAATTCATCTGGGAAGCATCTCAGACGCTCTTATCAGAATATGAGTAGATTATGTATAGGCACTATTCATTTCACTGTTAGACCCTTCAGTGCTATTTTTAGGCCGTTGTAAGTCCAAATCATACAATAAAAATCTAAAACAATATTTCCATGTGATACAATTTGGTATAGGCCTAGACTCTGATGTCTTTTTATGATATGTTACTATAATGAAAGTAAACTACACTGTCCAATTCTTAAAAAAGTGAACCAACCCCTCAGTTCTGATTTAAACTCATTCATTAATATTGTTTGAGAATAGACGTATTTTTTTAATAAGAAATATTTAGTCTATACTCTGTTACGTCTTTTTACTTCTTTCCTATCATCAATTGGATTGCTTACAATAACGTAATCAGAAATCAAACAAAGTTTCCCTTCATGGAGGAATGTCAGGCAATTGATTATTTATTATTTTGAATAAATACGCATTGATAAAGGATAGAAATGGATATATATCATTCCGATATGTAACCATAAGCAGTAATTTAATTTTCCTAAATGATGGGATACTATCCCTTACTGTGTATGATGACACCAGCAAAAGGTATGAATTGACGTGTTGTGAAAGCTGTGAGCACTTCGAGCTACTCGAAGTGCAGTAGTTGCCATTTCTTAATTTAATCTCTATTTGCATCTAATACATTTACCTCCAAGTGCCTTTCGGAAAAGATTTCCAAATGTAAAGGTCTACATTCCTGTAAAAATGTAATCTAGAATTTTCAGTCATTATCTTCCAGGTAATCAGTACCAAGCAACGTGAAAATAAACTTATCTTCTGTATGCAGTGAAGTACTTTGCCAATTCACATGATAATTAATTCCAACCGTCAACTGATGGAGTGTCCAAGGTGATATTTCGGTGATAGTGGAGTGGGATAATGGGGAAAAAGTGCAAATGGTGATACAAGCAACAGATTTGGCATGAGAACTCTTATTATCCCCATAAACCAAAATCAACCTCCGGCCACCTCAATATTTGGCTGTTTCCAAGATGGCTGACACTTTTCCAAAATGGTGGCAAATTTGCTGTATATTTCAAATATTTTCATTCCATAAGCCTATAAAAGTTGCATACTGTCCATATAATGATTGAGAATTTGTATTTTGGCATTCTTACTGTCATGAAGAGATAAAGTGAACCCATCTTTCCAATATGGCCACCATATGAACACCATATTTCCAAAATGGCCGCTAAAGGTAAAAAAAGTATGTATCTTCTGAGAGAAACCAATATGTTTTGTGTATCAATTAGTTTTAGTAAGTGCAGCTGCAGAGAGCTGTGCAGCCAAGTCCAGATTTGTAGCACTTTCACCTGCCATAGCATTCCTTTTTGCAGCCACACTTATTCAGTTCTTGGCAAGATTTTGCTACTATTGGCAAATCTGTCTAATATGGAAACCAGGTGCCATCAGTCTGTTGCCATCCCCAGTGTCTTGGACTGGGCAAAACTGGATGACTTACTAAAGACTGGCACCAAATGCACCCTGCTTGAAAGGCAGCTGTCTTGCAATGCTCTCTAAGAGCAGCCCTTGTAGGGGGAATGTAATCATAAGCTCTTTGCTTTCTTGCAAAGAGATCAAGTTTAGCCTCATTTACATTTTTATACGAACTGCTTCTGTCGTACACTAGCACCACAAACTCTTCAATAATTGGCAGGTCTTCATCTTCTACAGCTGCTGGTGTTGAGCTTAGTTTGGTGAAGTTGGGTGTGGTCCGCTGAAACACAGTCCATGTTTGCCATGCAGACTTCTTCCCCTTTTCGTGAAAGGCAGACACTGTGTCACACCTGCTAAATGCATGGAAAAAGGGAAGGGCTGAGGCTTTGGGTCACATGGCTGCTGCAATTTCATGGATAGGTATCCACATCATGTCTTTTCCTCTACCAAATTTAATCCATAGTTTGTCCAAACCAGTTTTTTTCTATGCTAGATACTGCTATGATGACAACGTCAGTGTCTGTACTACATATGATTGTACATGAGATATCTTCATGCTTTGCAGCATATACAGCATGTAAAAAGACTCTAGTATCTGCCTCTTCGTGAGTGCAGCCTTGTAGGTCAGCAGTGTCTTGTTCAGCTTTGCTACAAAGTGCAGCATCCCCTTTAGTGACAGTTATGCATGATGCACCATCTGCTTGAGATGAAATGATTGTGTCTGCCAAACATGCAAATAGTTCAGTTTTGTTGTGGTCATTCCTGAGGAAGCTGGCCCAATTGCCAGGAGTTTATGCTGTGCTAATTACTCTCCGCCGAACTCCTGTGCCTCTTTTTTGTCTTTTTTGTGCTTTCATACTGGCTGTCCTATACACATCAAAATACAATGTGTGTTTGCTTGTACTTCTGTATGTGCTTCTGAATCTTGGATAGGACTGCTTCTTTAGCATAAGACTCAAATGTAGACCCCTTGGTTGGTCTCAGAGTATTTATAAGAGCTGCACCATCCATTATGACAACATCAGGGGTTGGCTGTTTGTCAGGGATGTCTGATGCATGCTGTTCTAGTAGAGGCAGCAGCTGTGACTTTGTGCCCTGATGCATCTGTCCATTCTGTGCCAGTGATGGTGGGCAATTTTGATTTTCCAGTTGAAAGAATTCATTTAAATCACACTGTCTGTTCTGGCATGATATGATGAGGAATGAGAATAAATTACAATCATCCTTTATGGTTTGCAGTGACTGTTTGCCCTTGGATTCTGTAGTAGACATCTTGCGACTGAACAATAGAATTTTGTTCTTGTGTACTGGTTCATAGAATTTGCTGGGTATCTTGAGCCTCTCAGTAAAGTTTGTGAGTTGTGTCTGTCCGTGACCCTTCATAGATCTTAAGGATTCACTAACTTTGCTGTCCATAATTTTATGCCTGTCTAGCACAATCAGATCCACTGAATCTTCCTCAAAAGGGTTGCCCATTTCTTTGATTACTTTTGCCAGATGTTCAACCATTTCAAGAAACCTTTTCTGCACAGTTTCAGTTTCATCATGATGCTTACCCTCAGATTTTGGATCAGCATCACTCCTAGTCTCATACTCAATGATCAGGCGGCTTACTTCAGGACCAGCCACTGTCCACCTTCTGAGAGCATCTTCATCTTCAAATAGGCCAACAGCTCCCCCATCTCCTTTCACATGAGCATTATTCTGCTCGTGTGCTTGGTCTATAGCCATTGAGGAAAGAGGCCGAGTGGTTTTGAGTTTTGAGGACTGAAAGTTCCCTTTGTGAATTCATCAAATGTGTCATTTTGGAGAGCCTCCATGTCCCTCAAATTAATTGAAAGCCACCTAGCATAATGTACATGGTCCAGGGCAAAGAAGAAAGCAATGAGTTCCTGCAGCACATCTTTCTACAGTTGGAAATTAGACTCTCGGTATGACCTGATGAAAACAAACACTAGAAGTTCTAGCTGAAGCACAAGATTCCAAAAGTAGAATTGGGGAGACACTGATTCTTGTTTTCTGATCCAGCTTTCACAGCTTAGCTCAATTTCTTCTTCTGCTGATACAAACTGCAAGCTGTCACCTGGTGGGCTAGAAATGTCTTCTTCAAATGTGAAGCAGAAATAAACGAATCTGCTGTTCCAGGAGTAGCTGTTTCTGCTTCTGCAAGAGCACCAGTCCAACCACTGTCTTACAAGAGATCACCCAGAATTTTGAATGCTGCCATTTCTATATGCAGCCCTCCAAACATAATAACCATATCACCATACTGCAATGGCCAAATATGCAAATATGCCACTTTTTGCAATTGCTTAGCAATTGCAAATAGTGGCTGATCAGCTGCTAGAACTGGGGTTTGGCCAAGATTGAGAAACTGTGTGGTTGCTCTTGCAATATCCATGGCATGTTTTATCATTGCAACTGAATGGGCTGCCTCTTGAAAAAGAGGCAACATTGATGAAAAGCTTATTTCAAATGGGGCATTTCGCTTCTGAGAAGCGTGATGTGCTGCCCAAGATATGGACACAGCATTTTCACTCCTGTCTGACAGACTGACTTTCACAAGCCGTTCATACTCAAGAGCAAGATGCTTTGAAAACACAACCTGTTGGTGTCCAGCACTTCCACTGGATGAAGGGAGGGGATTTTCATGTTTAAAGTGAGCAGGAGGTACATTTGGGTAATATTCAGGAAAAGAAGGTACTTTTTTTTTACTTTGTTCCACTTTGGATGATTTGGGCCAAGTTTCTGTCCTCACCCTTTTCATCAGTGCTCGGATGCTGAAACAAAGATATGCCTGTCCCATGGAAGGATATTTGTGCAGTTGTGGCACTTGGATTATGGTCCAGATTGTCAACAGCACAAGTTGTAAAGAGCCCTTTTCTTAGTGCAGTGGGACAAACTACTACTTCCTCCACAGCCCTTGTTACAACTGCTTCTCCTAACCCTTTAATCAATTCCAAAACCCTATCATAGCTGATGCTGATTCCATGGTGATGGAATGTATCAATTAATTGACGCTTCCTGGTTTCTGCAAAGACCAGGAGACCAATATATATTGGAAACGGAGATTTTCTTGACTTGGAATGTCTGGAGAATGTTGAAGATGCTCGATTCCTTCGACAGTTGAAGTGCAAAAGTTGTGCTAAAGCTAGATCAGTAGATGATGTTCCATATTTAAGTTGGGATTTTATATCGCCACCATTTTGTAGCACACTTACAAATTCTAACAACCTTGGTGGCACAGATTCTTTTCTAGTGTCTGCTGTTAAGGTTCCATCAAATTCTATCTAATGTTCAAGGATGTGTTTCCTCAATATCTTAGTTGCTTTGGCCACGATTAGTGCATCATAGTCACATGCCGTGGCTAGGGCTTCTCCCATTTTCCTTTTGTAGGAAAACAAAATTTCTCTTCCCTTTTTAAAGTCCTCCTGTTCTGGGATGCGGGCAAGTATCTGTTCTTTCAATTGTGTTTGGTGCACAAAGGAAGCATCAACATTTAGCTGTTCCAGTCTTTGTTTGTACAAATCATAAAGTTCGACCAGTGTAAAATAGCAGCACCCATCTGTAGTCAACTGCTTGTCTCTTATGTACATCTCAAGCTCAGCGAAAGCATGGGCACATTCCTCTTGTCTGTACTGTGCATAATCATCTCCAATTTTCTGGGAATTTAGCCAGGCCCTTTCCCTGTTTTACACATCTGTCAGACAAGATGGGTGATACATATGGTCCTGAGAAAGAACATCTTCAGCACTAAGCTTGGCTAGAAGTTTCTCATCTGGTGGGTTGGTGGCACATCGTTGCAGCTTTTCTTGTAAAGGCAGTGTCATGGCCAATTGTAAATCTTTGATTGGTGCTGGTTGGTCACAAATAAAGCATATTCCTTCTTTCTCAGTCTTAGATTCTTCTGCATCTTCTTCATCTGCCTTCTGGCTACTACGTGTGAATTTTGCTGATGGGGCATCATCTTCTTTTGTCTTACACAGTGACTTCCTATTCCTTTCAAGTTTTGTTGTTTTAAACTTCAGCATACATGATTCATGATATGTTGCTTTGTTATTTTCAAAGTTCTGCAGAATTCCATCACCTTCATCAAGCCTTTTGGGATGAAATGGTATAGGCATTGCATTTAACTTATAGAATTCAGGAATGTTTGTAGGAAGGGTAACATAGCCAGCACCAGATGCATCAACTAGTCTTTCACGTGTGTCCTCTTGGCACAAGCAACAAAACTTCCAGTTAGTCATACTATCTCCCTTCAGGAAAGACGTTGACTTCCAAGATTGTCCTGCCATTGCTTTTGTTCTATAGGCCGAGTGTTTATCATTTTACCACCTATATAACATATATGCACTTTCAGATATGGGATACAACTTGGCTCAGAAATGTCATAATCCTACCCCTAGCTCGATCATTCATCCAATGCTATTTAATTCCCGTGTGATCTGTACACCATCTAGAAGACTAAAGCCCTGTCTTCCTTGGCTCGGCTCTCCTGCGCTGGCACATCCTGTCAATTCAGGTGCAGCTGTTAACTTTGAAGTGGGGCTAGCTAAACAGCATTTGGGAAACTAATAACAAATCTCTGCCATTAGCTAGCACTGAACCCCATGCTGAGTTTCACAGCTATAGTGTCAACCAGTGTGCCCTGGTAGTACACTGACACTACACTATTACACATTTACATTAAGCTTATTATCCATTTTTTTTCTAAATGGGGATGAAATTTAATTACCTTGGGATTAATTGATTTCTAATCTACAAAAAATGAACTGATCAGGCTGAAGTTACCCCAAATCCATGTATTACCTGACCTTTAGCCTCGTATATGAGCTTAAGCACCAATTTTTGGCATTTTGGCAGACATTTTTGATATAGTGACAGCCATCTTGGATATTTCTATGCAGAGAAATGATGTATCTTCATATATACAGGCTTGTTTTTAATATTTAATTATAAACTGGGAGTGACTTAGGGATTTGAATGTGATTAATCAATTAAATACCAATATTCAAATATCCACAGGATGCCATTTTGAAAACCTGTCGGCTGTCTTGGAAAATGGAAAAATTTTGTGTGGCCAGAGGTTGATAATGAATCAAGGGACAAAAAGAATAGTTGAGCCAAGTTTAATGCCTGTATCACCATTTGCACTTTTCTCATATTTTTTTGTAGTTACCCACTCCACTATTATTCCAGACCTCATTTAAACCAGATGTATAATGAAATACGTCACCGTAACGTCTCGAAGCAGTTGCTGTAGCGAATTCCGAAGGTAAAAAAGAAGAAGAAACGAACAATGAGGAAATTCTCATTGTCGGGCTACCGTAGTCTGAGGGTTTGCTACTCTTGACTCCCAGAACATTACTGAAGAAAAGGTGGACTAAAAACGAAAATTACATTTGTTTTGTCTGTAAGGCTGACTGGTGTGATGGTAGAAATTATATTTTAATTACATTGCTTTATGACTGAATGAAAGTAATTCTAATACAGTCAAACACATTTGTTTAATTTTTTTAATGTACCAAACTGATTATAAGGTTCGCCGTGGGAGGAGTTTAATGAAATTAGACATCTGACAGCAACTGGAAAAAAAGGTGGAGCGCCAGGTGAAAAATGAGAATAAACCCAGAAAACTGAAGGAAAAGCTGACATAAAAGCGAAAATTTCATTTGTTTTCTCTGTGTTTGTATGTCTGTCACGGGGTAGGGGTTTGATTTTGAGTTATAAACCTTTCTGGGGTGACACAGAGACTGTGTGCAAAATTTTGTCTGAATATGTGAAGTGGTTCAGATTTCTATGGTCGACAAACAAATATACAAACATTTACTTATATATATATATACATACATATATATATATATATATATATATATATATATATATATATATATATATATATACATACATATATAAGCATTAAGCTACAAACGTCCTTTAATATCCAATTCGCTTTACCTCGGAAATAATATATTTTCATACATTTTACCGAAGGGGAATTTTTTTAGTTGATAATATGTTCGTCATCCCGTGGGCTCGAACCAACGAAAGACAAGAACTCAGGACTACAGTGATGCCTTTACCCACACGGCCAACAAGTGAGGTATAAGTTGATACGAACCCTCACGCACAAATCAGGTAGAGCGAATTGGATATTAAAGGACGTTTGTAGCTTAATGCTTGTACATGAATCACGGTGATGTGAGAAAAATTCATTTATAATATGGCTACGTGCGACAAACGCACTGCATGGTCAGCATGGCAGAGGTGGGTTGATATCGATCCTAAATACAAATACCCGAGTTTGACGGTGATTTGTAGGTGAGGGTCGATATCAACTTATACCTCACTTGTTGGCCGTGTGGGTAAAGGTGTCACTGTAGTCCTGAGTTCTTGTCTTTCGTTGGTTCGAGCCCACTGGACGACGAACTTATTATCAACTAAAAAAATTCCCCTTCGGTAACATATATGAAAATATATTATTTCGGAGGTAGAGTGAATTGGATATTAAAGGACGTTTGTAGCTTAATGCTTGTATATGAATCACGGTGATGTGAGAAAAATTCATTCATAATATGGCTACATGTGACAAACACATTACATGGTCAGCATGGCAGAGGTGGGTTGATATCGAATTTAAATACAAATACCTGAGTTCGACAGTGATTTGTAGGTGAGGGTTGGTAGCAACTTATACCTCACTTGTTAGCCATGTGGATAAAGGCGTCACTGTAGTCCTGAGTTGTTGTCTTTCGTTGGTTCGAGCCCACGGGACGACGAACTTATTATCAACTAAAAAAAATTCCACTTCGGTAACACATATGAAAATATATTGTTTCCGAGGTAGAGTGAATTGGATATTAAAGGACGTTTGCAGCTTAATGCTTGTATATGAATCACGGTGATATATATATATATATATATATATATATATATATATATATATATATATATATATATATATATATATATATATATATACATATATATACATATATATATACATATATATATATATATATATATATATATATATATATATATATATATATATATATATATATATATATATATATATAGTCCAATCCCTTCAGAAATACATTCCCCAGTCTTTATCCACCTTCCACATCTGTATCCGTAGCCTTATCCAGTGACAATAAGAACAAGACTATATTTATCAGCCAGTTGCAAACACCGCCAGGTATATCGATCACCTTAATTCCCACGACTGCATTTCTGGATTAGATTTGAATGAACAGGTATCTCTACAGCGGGAAGGAGGGTGTTCAAGGGAGAGGGGTAGGAGGTTGAAACAGTAGAGGGTTCATGAGAACTGGTGGTGATAGAAGAGAATAGAAAGAAATTAAGAAGACTGGGATAAAATTCTGACAAGTAACCTCGGAATAATACGTACTGTACATCCATGGGCATTACTTTCTACTTATTTATTGTAATTAAGACTAAAAGTAAAGATATTAGTTTTAGTACAAATACATATAAACCATTAAATCAAATACATTGTTTTCTTTTTTCATGAAGAAATTTTATTTTCTAGATTGGAGGGTCTAAAAGA
>JANJGK010000032.1:4549975-4552475 GCA_039081455.1 Macrobrachium rosenbergii
GGGCTAAGTGGCGGTATGGAAGCAAGTATTAGAAATGAAAGGGAACAGTCGAATAAATGAAGTCAAAATCGAAACCAGAGAGATCAGACGTATTACTGGGGTAAAAGTTCAACTTAAAAGGAGTCAGTTGGGTTACTGGACTGTCAACAGCCCTGCAAAGTACAAAGTCAAATTATTTAAGAAGAATTTTGAGTTCGAAGAGTTCACAGGTAAAAGAAGTAAAATTCTAATTTATAAAAGGGACCAGTAGGATTTTTTACTCAAGCCATATTATTAAAGCAAAAAGCATAGGCCTATTGATGAAGCAAATAGTCAGTCACGAAGGGGACATTGGCTCTATTGGTGGAAAAATCTTTCCTAAACTAGGATCGAGTCCAAGCGTTAATATGAAGATTTTACGTCAAAATGAGCCTGTCTGGTTACAAAATTATAGATCCATCCGCAAAAACTTTTTTGGAGGTACAATGCACGTAGCAGGTGATTGTGACCTATAGTCCCTATAGATTCTTATTGCATCAAGTAGGACAGAAGCACTTTTCATTACGTGACCATGCTGAGGATGGCTTTTGTGGGACATGTGGAAACACATCTGAACCCGAGAGACATATGTACGTATGATTTGAAGCATATACTTATTCTTCTCGGTGATGTAATGAACTAAGTGTTAACTCGAGCTTGTGACCAGTGTGGGTTCGAATCACGCCAGAAAAGGAACATTTTACTTTATTTCCCCTTCCGATTTCAATACTTCGTGGAAAACGTGACTAGAATGATTGCGATATAGAGAAGTTGAGACCAGTGGACTCCCTATCTTTTATCCAGAAATTACTGTGCTGACTTGTACCTTTTATCCATATATCACTTTCCTGAGTGTCCCATTTATCCAAGTATATCTGTGGTGACTGTTCATTTTATCCAGAAATTACTGTAATAACTGTCCCTTTTATCCATAATACTACTGTACCGACTGTCTCATTTATCCAGATATTACTGTGGTGACTGTCCCATTTATCCAGGGATTACTGTGGTAACTGTCCATTTTATCTAGATATGAATGTACTGACTATCCAATTTAACCAGGTATTACTGTACTGACCGTTCCTTTTATCCAGGTATTACTGTAATGACTGTCCCATGTTTCCATTTATTACTGCGGTGACTGTCCCATGTATCCAGCTATTACTGTGGTGACTGTCCATTTTATCCAGTTATTACTCTGGTAACTGTCCTATTTTTCCATGTATTACTGTACTAACTGCCCCATTCATCCAAGGATTACTGTGCTGACTGTCTCTTTTACCCAGGTATTACTTTGCTGACTGTCCCTTTTATCCAGACATTTCTTTGGTGACTGTCCCTTCTATCCAGTTATTACTGTGGTGACGATCCCAATTATCCAGGTGTTACTGTGCTGACCATCCCTTTTATCCAGGTATTATTGTTGTGACTGTTCACTTTATCCAGGTATTACTTTGGTGGCTGTCTCACTTATCCAGTATTACTATGCTGACTGTCCCTTTTATCCTGTTGGTATTATTGTGGTGACTGCCCCATTTATCCAGGTATTATTGTACTGTATGTCCCTTTTATCCAAGGATTACTGTGGCGACTGTCCCTTTTATCCAGGTATTACTGTGGTGACTGTCTTCTTTATCCAGTTATTACTGTGGTGACTGTCTAAACCTGGATACAGAATTATTAATCACAGGAAAGAAAAGCATTTTTAATAACATATTTATATGGTTTCAAGTACATGAAATGAGGTATGATAAACCCATAGAGTGTATTTACACATGAAATAAGGTATGATAAACCCATAGAGTTTATTTACCACATAAGTTACAAAGGGAAGGGAGGTGGGGGATGGGGAAGGTGAAAGGGGCAGGGATACGGGTTTGAATCTTACCCTATTATCTAAGTTGGGTCAAATAATGGCCACATGTCAAATTTTGCCTAGTTCTGTCAAGCAGTTCGGATTCCTGTGGCTCACAAACATATGGACAAACATGTAAACATACAAACATCCAGTTTGTATATATATATATATATATATATATATATATATATATATATATATATATATATATATTAGTTTGTATATATATATATATTAGTTTGTATATATGTACAGTATTTATGTATGTAATTGTAATAGCTATAGTCAGCTCTTAACTTTTCAATTTTATAATCTGTGGATAATAAACTCTTTGATACCTATTTATGGAGAATGAAGGTACCTTTGTCCGAGCTTTGGAATGATATCTTCCTCTTATGTCCCTACGGTCGAGACTTGTTATTTATATCACCGTGACTTTGACAGTAAGGGAACTCATGCGTATTATGTATAATTGTCAGTTTGCGAGTGATAAACGCAGACTAAACGTAGGATAAGACTCAATAACGAGAATATCCATCCAACAGAAAGTTCATTTTCCAGAAATTCCTCTTGTTAACTCAACAATCACCTCCCTGATTCATTTCCTTTTGGGTAACATCGAAC
>JANJGK010000032.1:4557475-4584975 GCA_039081455.1 Macrobrachium rosenbergii
ATATGACTAAACCTAGGAATTTTTTTTTCTTAGTAATGGTATATTAGGGTGCATGCCAAAGGAAGCGAGAGAGAGCGGATCGCCAAAATTTTGCTTTTGAGAGCCTTTGCACACAGCTTGCATGCCATTCAAATAGGTTATATAGGCTCTAACCCATTCAAGGAATAGTGTATGTACTACTCCTGTGAAAACAGAAGCCATTTCGAAAGCGAATATTTAAGTAGGTGCGAAAATCGACTGCAACTACATGTTTGAACATTCAGACTAGCATTGCTGATTCCTCACCCTCTCTCTCGTCTAGCAAAAGGGCAAAATCATATGCCATGCTAGGCACAGCGTAGAACTCATAGAGTTCACTAAAAGTCGTTTCCTTCCTCGCGTTTGGGGAAGTACTGCGTCTGTTTACCAACATTACCTTCATTCATTCATTCCGTCACTGAAAGCTGGCCCAGTGGCCTATAAATAACAGATATTGAGGTGTGGGAATTTTTGTTTAATTTCACTTTGTTTTCCCTCAGCTTGTTCCACAAAATTGTTCCTCTCTGTATTATTGGGGGGGCCGGGGGTGTCTGACATATATTTTTTTTTGTTCTTGTGATTTTTACTACTGCTGTGTGTGTTGCTTATTCATTATAACTTTGGACTTATCCCCCACTTAATTGCTCTGTGGAGTAGACTTCTCCCATAAGTCCATAAATGTGAAAACTTGAGCTCTTGTTAATCAAACATTGTCTGTGTGGGAACTATTTTAGGGAGACCCAATCATTTGCCAATCCTTGTCCCTATTCAACCTGTTTCATCAGTACCTTGAGTGACCAATCATTTGCCAATCCTTGTCCCCATTCAACCCGTTTCGTCGGTACCTTGGGCAACCAATCATTTGCCAATCCTTGTCCCCAATCAACCCGCTTTGTCCGTACCTTGGGTGACCAGTCATTTGCCCATCCTTGTCCCCAATCAACCCACTTTGTCGGTACCTTGGGAGACCAGTCATTTGCCCATCCTTGTCCCCCAATCAACCCACTTTGTCGGTACCTTGGGAGACCAATCATTTGCTAATTCTCGTCCCCAATCAACCCATTTCGTTGGTACCCTGGGCAACCAGTCATTTGGCAAAACTTGTCCCCATTCAACCCGTTTCGTTGGTAAATCATGAGACCTATATATTCTAATCTCGTCCCCAATCAACCCATTTTGTTGGTACCTTGGGAGACCAATCATTTGCCAATCCTTGCCCATTCAACCCGTTTCGTCGGTAAATCAGGAGACCTATATATTCAATCTCACCCCCAATCAACCCATTTTGTTGATACCTTGGGAGACCAGTCATTTGCTAGTTCTTGTCCCCAGTCAGCCCACTTCATCGGTAACTTGGGAGACCCACAGATTCCAATTCCTAATCCCCGCTATAGCCTGCTTCGCCAGTGCAGATCATTCATATGTCCTTTGGGACAATTCCAAATTCCAATCTAAGCTCACGTCCTATGCAGTGCCCCTAAGGTTACGTGGGTCAGGGCCAGACGCGCCCCCACTTTAAGTTTTAAAAACCCTTCATACTGTAGAGTCACCGACGGCTGCTCTGTTGAAATTTAGGTGCATGTATTATACCCAGACAACTCCTTCCTACGCTCTGGGAAATTAATTTTGTGTATTACTTGAGTCCACCCCACCTGCGAAATGTCAGCAAGAACTCAGCAAAGTGAAGACTTCAAATTCTTCATGACCTCCAGGAAAGAACTCTACCTTTCTGGGAGGGAGCTAAAAGAATGGGTACAGGAGAGTTGGATGAGATAGAGAAAGGGAGGCCCAAGAGACAAGAGAGGAGGCAGCCAGAAAAGAAAGGGAGGCAGAAAAACTTCCTCAGGAGAGAAGAGAAGAAGCAGAAACAGTTGCTCAGGAGAGAAGAGAAGAAGCAGAAAGACTTGCTCAGGAGAAGTTAAGTATATCTTAGTTTAACCAGACCACTGAGCTGGTTAACAGCTCTCCTAGGGCTGGCCCAAAGGATTAGATTTATTTTACGTGGCTAAGAACCAACTGGTTATCTAGCAATGGGACCTACAGCTTATTGTGGAATCCGAATCACATTATGACGAGAAATTAATTTCTATCACCAGAAATAAATTCCTCTAATTCTTCATTGGCCTCTCGGAGAGTCTAACGCTGGGCCAACAGCGTGGTAGCCGAAAGCTCTACCCACCCCTCCAATGAAGCTCAGGAGAAATGAGAAGAAGCAGAGAGAAAAGAAAAGGAGGCAGAAAGACTTGCTAGGAGAAAAGAGAAGAAGCAGAGAGAAGAGAAAAGGAGGCAGAGAGACTCGCTCAAGAGAAAAGAGAAGAATCAGAGAGAAAAGAAAAAGAGGCAGAGAGAAAAGAAAAGGAGGCAGAAAGACTTGCTCAGGAGAGAAGGGAGGCTGCGGAAAGGGAAAAGAAGGACAAGTAGCGCTCCCATGAACTCGAGCTGCTGCAACGACGTGGCCCTTTGCCCCCACCCACCACCCAGGGGATGAGTGCTTTCAGCCAGGCACTCGCCTGCATGCCAAAATGGACTGAGGCCAAGCCCGAGGTATGGCTCGACACCGCCGAGACAGTCCTACAGGCCTGCCCATTGAGCTCTGCGCAAATCTCCCTGATGTTGGGCAATTTCCTTGGAGGGAAGGCCATCATTGCTTACAAAGCTCTCTCCTGGAGGAGCGAGAAAATTGGGACGTCGTCCGCCAGGCTATCTTCAAGGCGTATGAAATCACCCTCAAACGCTGGAGGAGGTGGTGGCGAGGGCAAGTCAAGGAAGTAAACCAGACCTGGGCAGACTGGGCCTACCAGTCTGAGCGCGCCCGTGCCCAGTGGTTCGAGTCCATGGGGGTTATAACCCTCAATGAGGCCATTGAAAAAATGAAAATAGAACACTTCCTGCTCTATGCCACTCCTGCCCTTGCCACGCATATTGCAGAGAAGGAGCCCCCGACCTTACCAGATTGCTGTAGATTAGCTGAAATCTGGGATACCCATCACCCCCAGGAGAGCTCCCTGAAAAAGAAAATTCATCCTCCTCCATGCCTCTTGGGCACCCCACAGCAAAAGAATGAGTTAATTTCGAAACCCGCAGTATGTGGGTACTGTCATAAGATAGGGCATTCCACCGAACAATGTCAGACTAAGCCCACTGCCAATGCAAAGCTGCCTCCCCACCAGCCTTCCCTTAACACACCTGCGCCCTCCACAGGGGCAGTGCAAAAAGATTACAGCACAAATTACTGCCCCGCCTGTAAGGTTTATGGGGACTCTTCATCATGGGCAAAATGCCCTAATAACAAATCAAATACAAACACCATTGCCTTAGTTGTGACTAATTCCAAGTCCTTGGGCCCTCCTGCAGAAAGTCCCATCTATGTAGCCCCTCTCCGGGGTAAGTACCAAGAGTGCCGAGTCATGGCATTCGATGACTCGGACGCCCAGATTTCTCTTATATGGGGAGACAGAATTCCGTATGGGGTAGTTATAAATAGAAGGAAATTAGTAACAATCGAGGGAGTGAATTGCTATTGTTACGACCCTTGTTGGGCCGTAGTGCAAGTTCTTTTGCACAATAATAGAGGGGTCAGTAATGGTAGCAAATATCCAGCAATAGTTGATCAGCGGAGACGAAAACACATGGGAAAACTCAACAATATTTATTAACAAACAAAAGCAAAAAAAAAAAAAAATAAGATGTCAGCCTTGTGACTACCAAGGACTCACACCAAAGTCCTTACACAACTCCCGTAAGAGTTCCTAACCACTACAAGCTAATCCCTAGACAGAAAAGAAAGAGAAACATATACTACATGCAAAAACCAAATGGGCCCAAAAATAAATATCAAAATGAATCAATACCTATATCTAAAATAGGGAGGAAAGAAGGAAGAGGCCAACAGCAGGAAAACACTTAATCCTCCTACCTATAAATATAAACTAAGCCTTAAACCTACTTATAACACATTAACAATTTCATAAACCATAATTATCCAAAGAGACAAAGCAACCTCAGTCCAACAATTGTGACAATATATATAACTTACAAGTGATATATAATCATACACTAAGTTGTCTCAAAAGCCTCTAGGACTGTAAACACCAAATAATTCAATATAAATGACACTAATTAAATAACTGCAAAGACCCGAAGGCACACACACAAGCAGAGTTTATTAATAATAATTATAATAATAATAAGAATAAACTATAAGGGGCGCAATACCCTGTTCTCTACGAGAGAGTCCAATATAAAATAGCAAAAACTAGTATTTTAATTCCTCGCACTATAAAAGAGGGATGAAGGCAAAGACTCAAAACTGTAGGCCGTGATCTCTTACACACACAAGGGCAGCGCCGCATCACAGTCCATAATTCGGCTATCAGAGGGTGTCCCACTAAACCGGATTACAAAAGAGGGGAAATTCCCTACTTCATAGCAGACACCCTACTTTCCTCCTGACAGGCATCAAGTCCCCCACAGCTGCAGCTCAGAAGGGCGTCTTGGAGAACACAGTGATGGCCCTCCCACGTCCACTCGGTCGGGATCCAGCGCCAACACTAGAGCCCGCGGGAAGGTCCACACTACCAAGGGGAAAGACACTGCAGATGGCCGAAATGCCCCTGCAACCCCAATATCGATGAAGACGCAATCCTCTGAAGGGCGAAAGAATAAATCCACAGAACTGCCAGCTGCAGTGCCGTACAGGGAAAATCACAAGCCCGAACTGTCCTGGCGAAAGAGTCGCTCACACCCAAAGTCAACACTCCCCATCTCCGGTCACTCGCCGTTCAGCAAAATAAACGAAAAGGAACTAGCGTTAATAGGACACTTATAAACTTTAAACGAGCGGGGAGGAGGTTTAACCATCACTTCACTCTGAACTTGGCTGATAAACCCAAAAGACTTAAAACTGAAACCTTATTAACTAAACCTTATTAACTAATTTCCTTACACTAAGTTTTACTTAAAATACAGAGCAGTAACAAGGCTGAGTACCAAAAAGCAAAAGCAAAGACAATTATGTTAATATATGATACCTTCCTCCTCGAAGAAAAAAAAAATTTTAAACAAAATTATTTTTTTATATACATATGGTAGTAAACCTGTAAAGAAAGAACGTTACCGACAACCTACTACAAGCAATCATACAATAACAGAGTAACAAATTTGAAACTAAATTGTACTAAAACAGAAAATACCATTGGAGAATACAAACCAAAAGCTTCATATAGCTTACCATTATTTTAAAGATCAAATAATACCGTACTCAGAACCCAAAGACAATACACGGTAAAGAACAAGCCTACCATAACAATACCAATAGTTCAAACAGGATAACGGTCAAAAATCCTCAATGTAAGGAAACAAACCTACCTAACTTAACCTAAAGAAACTTAGACACGTACAGGTATACACCTTAAACTACAATACACCAACAATATAGTCCAAAAAGCCATATATATACCGTCAAATCAAAATTCTTAGTATACCAGGATAAATCAAAATCATTAGGAACCAGGAACCATTATAAAATACAAGAGTGTATACCACTCATAGAAACCTCATCGACTGGCAGTCGTCAAACCTTAATCCAAATCAACAGACACCAACAAAAACTTACCAAACTTTTAATTTACAAAACAACTCTGGAATATCACTTAAACTATACTTCATTCAAAAATAAATTTTTTCATACAACCTAATTGGAGAAACGAGCGAGGCGGTGTATGAGAAGGGTCAGGCAAGCACACTTAAGTCCTAGAAAGGGCGTCAGGAATTTTATTGTCTGTCCCTTTTACGTGTTTAATGATTAGGTTGAATTCCTGCAGAAAGAGGGCCCAGCGCAAAATTCGTTGGTTGGCACCTTTCATACGTTCAATGAAAACCAGAGGATTGTGGTCAGTCCAAATCTCAACTGGGAAAGAAAAATTTGTCACGTAGGGCTTCAAATGGTTACGAGCACGGACCAAGGAAAGAGCTTCCTTTTCTATGGTGGAGTAACATCTTTCCGCTGCCAGAAGCTTCTTACTATAGTAAGATACAGGATGAACTCCGTCCTCCTTCCGCTGGAAAAGGACACCTCCAATGCCGATGTCACTGGCATCTACAGCTATAATAAAAGGTTTCTGAAAATCTGGGGAAGTCAAAATGGGGTTAGTAATTAACACTGATTTAAGTTTATTAAAAGATTCTTCACACTGGTCAGACCACAAGAACTTTTTCCCTTTTTCCAATAAACTAGTAAGAGGCTGAGCAAGATCAGAGTAATTACACACAAATCGGCGATAGTAACCAGTCATTCCCAGCACTCTCCTTACCTCTCTAACATTACCAGGTCTTTTCAAATTTATAATTGCCCCGAGGTTGGCTTGTTTCGGAGCCACCTGACCCAAACCAATCTCGTGACCCAAATAACAAACCTTGGCCTGACCCAATTCACACTTAGCCAAATTTACAACTAGCCCTGCAGATCTAAGGGCTTCAAAAACCTTACGTAACCTTAACATGTGGGTATCTCAGTCATTACTATATACTACCAAGTCATCAATATAAATTTCCGTTCCTTCCAAACCACAAATTACCCAATTCATGAGCCTCTGAAAAGTACAAGCAGCATTTTTCATTCCAAACGGCATAACCTTACACTCATATAGGCCAAAAGGAGTGACAAATGCCGATATCTCACGAGCTCGATCAGATAGAGGAACCTGCCAATAACCCTTCAAAAGATCCAGCTTAGTAATAAATTTGGCAGAACCAATCCGATCCAGACAATCATCAATACGAGGGAGTGGAAAAGAATAATTTTTCGTACTACTGTTGACTTTACGGTAGTCCACACACATGCGGAACTTACCGTCTGCTTTTTTTACTAATACAATAGGAGAACTCCAGGGACTTACAGATGGTTGAATAAGGTCATGCTTCGACATATACTCTATCTCCTTACTGACCAAATCCAATTTTACTGGGTTCAGCCGGTAAGGACTCTGCTTCACAGGGGAAGCATCACCTACATCAACATCATGACTTAAAATATTTGTTCTACCTGGAGCATCCTGAAAAAGACCTGAAAAGGAATAAATTAAATTAAGCACATCCTTCCGTTTGTTAACATCTAAATGATCTAAACTACTTTTCAACAACTCCAAATTTTGCATATTTTCACCCAATGCATCCGAAGGAACCTGACACCCTAACTCATCAGAGTCCTCCGGAGGCACATCCACTACCACGGACACAGGCTCATACACGATCGCTAATGGATCACCTTGCTTATCATGATATGGTTTCAGCCTGTTAATGTGAAATATTCTATACTTACGGCTTGAACCGGGGGCCTCAATTTCATAGTTAACCTCAGACAGTTTCCTCAGAACCTTCCAAGGGCCCTTATATCTTGGTTCGAGAAAACTATCCGGGTCCATACTAAGCACAAGTACCAACTCCCCAGGTTCAAATGAACGTACCTTTGTTCTCTTATCAAATTTATCTTTCATTATTGACTGGGACCATTCCAAATTTTCACTGGCAAACTTCCAAGCACTAAACATTCTACCCTTCAAGTCTTCCACAAACCTTCCAACATTTACTTCACCCCTCCGGTTGGAGTCGAGCATTTCAAAAACAATTTCCAGTGGACCGCAAACCTTGTGCCCAAATACCAACTCGAAAGGAGCTACTCCAGTAGAAGAGTTAGGGTGGTTCCTGATAGCGAAGAGAGCAAAAGGGAGGGCTTTGTCCCAGTCGCTACCAAGCTCATAACAGTGTTTCTTAAGGACAGACTTGAGGGTTTGGTGGAACCTTTCCACCACACCTTGACTCTCTGGGTGATAAGGTACGCTGGTAATGTGCTGAATGGCCAGTTCAGCACATTTACCCCTAAATACCTTACTCGTGAAATTCGTCCCGCAGTCTGTCTGAATTACACGGGGGAGACCATACCTGGAAAAGAAATCAACAGGTTTTTCGAAAACAACTTTGGAAGTAATACGCCTCATAGGTATAGCTTCAGGAAAGCGAGAGGCTCTATCCATAATAGTTAATAAATATACATAACCAGTTTTAGTCTTAGGTAAGGGACCTACCACATCAATCACTAACTCAGAAAATGGTTCACCTATGGCAGGTATAGGATGCAACGGGACTTTAGGGATCCCCTGATTAGGTTTACCCATAACCTGACAAGTCTCACATTCTCTGATGAACCGCTTCACACTCAATTTAATTCCGGGCCACCAAAAATACCTAGCTAAGCTGTGGAAAGTTTTTAACACACCCAAATGACCTGAAAAAAAATTGGTATGAGCTAATTCCAAAACAGAATTTCTGAATTGAGAAGGTACCACAATCTGTTCCACTCTACCAGTCTTATTCAAATTTTGAGATGCGGGACGACTAAACCTATATAATAAGCCCTTTACAACTCCAAACCTAGGTTTAGTCAAATCCTCAACATCGCCCAAGTCGAAATCAAATTCATCTTTTTGAGCTTTAATAAAGGCAGCTCTGTCCCAATCAAGTTTCATATCATTAACTAAAGTATCACTACCACTACTCTCTACTGACCCGGGCCTTACTACATCTAACTCTACACTACTTAACATTAAGTCATCATCATTCTCTACATCAAGTAGATCAGCAGCTTTTGCTGAGGATCGAGTAATTACAGCCACGGGACTAGCATTTACCGATAATATAGGGAACAGCTCCCGTCCTTCACTATCCAGCATATCATTTCCCAGGATACCATCAATACCCAGGATAGGTAGACTATCCACCACAGCCAACTCAGTGATGTGATCATACCCTGGAAAAGACATACGGACATTAACCAAAGGAGCCGACACAATTGAATCCGGGAAACCTCCCAACAATACAAAATTTCCAGTATATTTCTCAAAACCATTCAGTGCCCTCTTCATGACCAGTGACCGGGCAGAACCGGTGTCTCTAAAAAACTTCACCTGGACAACACGAGAGTCAAAAATCAACTTTCCAGGCCACACATATTTGTCATACTTAAGTCACAATTGGGGATTAGGAGCATCAGACTTACTACTATTACCTAAACTACCGCTATCTACTACAGATCTGTCTACCGTACTATCACTCTTAACATTGGACCTATCATGAACTAATGCTACTGGACTTTGATTGTTACGCTCTAGGTACCTCGTACGAGCATTACACTGGCTTTGGAAATGCCCGGGTTTACTACACCAGAAGCAAGTTCCTCTGCGGCCTGAACCTCTATTTCCATTTTTGTTATACCTGTTATTTCCCCTATTTGGGAAGTCTCTGTTAACAAAAACACTAGGGGGAGGAGGACCTCCTTGGACTCTACCCATATCCCTACCACCTGAAAAAGAATTATTAACATTATTAGCATTCTTAGAGATATTGGGAGTCGACAAGGGGGGTTCAACTCTCCTACCACCACTATGGGAGCGAGATGAAGGGTTGTTCAAGACCTTATAGTTGAAATTGCCACTACCTGAACGGTGAGTTAGCACAAACTCATCCGCTAGTTGAGCGGCACTACTTAATTTCACACTCTTCACCTCCTCAAGGTGAACCCTCAACTCTCTGCTACAGACCTCCTTAAACTCTTCAAGGAGCAACAGTTCACGTAAAGCAGCGAAAGTGACGACTTGACGACTTTTCAACCAGTCGTCGAACTGTTCCTCCTTGACGCGTGCGAACTCTACGAAGGACTGAGCAGGGTGTTTCGTATAATTACGAAATCTGAGGCAGTAGGCCTAAGGGACCAAGTCATAAGCCTTCAAAATTAAGTTCTTTACTTTTTGATAATCCCTGGCTACTCCCTCCTCCAAGGCATTATACACCCGAATGGCCTTGCCCACTAACCTACATTGGATTAGAACCGTCCACATCTCTGTGGGCCAAGACAATCGGGAGGCCACATGCTCAAATGCCTTGAAGAACTCAGGGACATTTTGCTCATCAAATACAGGCACCAACTTAAGTGCCGCACCTAGGTTGAACTTATCCTGAAAATTGACTTTAGGATAACTGGCCATATTGGTCCCCTGTAACCTTGCCATCTGTAAATTAAGGTTGGCCATCTCCATCTCATGACGCCTAACCCGCTCGTTCTCCTCAAATTCTATCTTTTTTAATTCAGTTCTTTTACAAATCAGATTGTATTCCACCTCTTCCTTGGAGTCGCTCAAAGCATTAACAGGGGCCAGAGGTTTGCCTGGTACATAATTAGGGGGAACCAAGAAAGGATTAGTGGACACATCACTCAGACCCTTGGGAAAGTTTGCTGGACCTTCATAAATGGTACCTATACGAGGAGGATCCTCAAACAGGGTTAGGCCAGCTCTCACACTTACATTATCTTCTTCCATCTCCCCATTCATACTCCCTTCACCAACACTATCTACATCACTCTCACTCACTAAATGTTCAGCCTCAGCTAACTCCTGGTTTACCTTATTTCTAACCACCACCAAAATTTCTTTCTTAGTGTCCGTGGATTTCAACGGAACACCCAACCAACGAGCACACGCTAACAAATGATTCTTATTCAGCACAGGTAAGTGCTTAAGGCAATCAGCCGACACCAAAAACTCAGCTGGGTCAAAAACAAACTCCTCCATTTTCTTAATAAAAATAATTCGGGAGGGAAGGCAACACTAATAAACAGTAACAAATATTGAAGCGTCCACCCGAGCGTCGCTCCACTGACCAAGATACCGGATACCCCGAGCTCTCTATCCTGTCACGGTCGCCACATATGTTACGACCCTTGTTGGGCCGTAGTGCAAGTTCTTTTGCACAATAATAGAGGGGTCAGTAATGGTAGCAAATATCCAGCAATAGTTGGTCAGCGGAGACGAAAACACATGGGAAAACTCAACAATATTTATTAACAAACAAAAGCAAAAAAAAAAAAAAGAAGTCAGCCTTGTGACTACCAAGGACTCACACCAAAGTCCTTACACAACTCCCTTAGGAGTTCATAACCACTACAAGCTAATCCCTAGACAGAAAAGAAAGAGAAACATATACTACATGCAAAAACCAAATGGGCCCAAAAATAAATATCAAAATGAATCAATACCTATATCTAAAATAGGGAGGAAAGAAGGAAGAGGCCAACAGCAGGAAAACACTTAATCCTCCTACCTATAAATATAAACTAAGCCTTAAACCTACTTATAACACATTAACAATTTCATAAACCATAATTATCCAAAGAGACAAAGCAACCTCAGTCCAACAATTGTGACATATATAACTTACAAGTGATATATAATCATACACTAAGTTGTCTCAAAAGCCTCTAGGACTATAAACACCAAATAATTCAATATAAATGACACTAATTAAATAACTGCAAAGACCCGAAGGCACACACACAAGCAGAGTTTATTAATAATAATTATAATAATAATAAGAATAAACTATAAGGGGCGCAATACCCTGTTCTCTACGAGAGAGTCCAATATAAAATAGCAAAAACTAGTATTTTAATTCCTCACACTATAAAAGAGGGATGAAGGCAAAGACTCAAAACTGTAGGCCGTGATCTCTTACACACACAAGGGCAGCGCCGCATCACAGTCCATAATTCGGCTATCAGAGGGTGTCCCACTAAACAGGATTACAAAAGAGGGGAAATTCCCTACCTCATAGCAGACACCCTACTTTCCTCCTGATGGGCATCAAGTCCCCCACAGCTGCAGCTCAGAAGGGCGTCTTGGAGAACAGTGATGGCCCTCCCACGTCCACTCGGTCGGGATCCAGCGCCAACACTAGAGCCCGCGGGAAGGTCCACACTACCAAGGGGAAAGACACCGCAGATGGCCGAAATGCCCCTGCAACTCCAATATCGATGAAGACGCAATCCTCTGAAGGGCGAAAGAATAAATCCACAGAACTGCCAGCTGCATTGCCGTACAGGGAAAATCACAAGCCCGAACTGTCCTGGCGAAAGAGTCGCTCACACCGAAAGTCAACACTCCCCATCTCCGGTCACTCGCCGTTCAGCAAAATAAACAAAAAGGAACTAGCGTTAATAGGACACTTATAAACTTTAAACAAGCGGGGAGGAGGTTTAACCATCACTTCACTCTGAACTTGGCTGATAAACCCAATAGACTTAAAACTGTAACCTTATTAACTAAACCTTATTAACTAATTTCCTTACGCTAAGTTTTACTTAAAATACAGAGCAGTAACAAGGCTGAGTACCAAAAAGCAAAAGCAAAGACAATTACGTTAATATATGATACTATAAAATGATCCTCCCTAAGGTCCAATTAAGGGTCACCAGACCCCGCTAAGCTAGAACATTTAATCTCACCGTAGCAAAATACATTCCAGGAGGCTATGACATCCTCCTGGGCCAGTTCCGAGGTTCAAAGTCCCCAAATAATCCTCCAAATCCAAGTCCAGTGCCCAGCACTGCCTCAGTGCCAGTGCCGAGCCCCCAATCAGATCTCCCTTCAGGAGAATCAAGTAACTCTAATTCTCTGCCAGTGCCACTTGTGCGCACTGAGCAGTGCCAATCTCCGTCTGTCCAGACAGACGAGACCACTACCACATCGCTACCAGTGCCAGTGCCAATGTCAGTGCCTGAGCATGCCCCTGATTCCCCTCCAAGGGATCTAACTCCAAATCCCCTCTCTTCACCTGGCCTGGCTCCACTGCCACTGTCGGTAGCAAGAGAGACGGGCTCTCCTGACCCCAGCGGAGGCTCACCCAAAGGCAAGGATTCTCAACCCGGGCCTGAGCTGGTAACCACTGCCTATGAGTCAATCATGCCCCCTCCGACCGTCCCCTCTCTCTCGCTGCCCGCCACAGATACTCTTGCAAGTCATGACTCTGCCCCACCTAGCTGGGCTGATGAACTCCGAGAACTGCGATGGATGATGTCCAAGCTGGCAAACAAAATTCCTGTGTCAGTTGTCGCAGCAGCTGACCCAGATGGCACCCTCTGCTGCCCTTCGGCCTCGGGCCCTCCGATTCCCAGAACGAGGACAATGGTCCAAGGAGGAGAGGTTTGCGGCGGAATTACCATGGGTGTGGGCGATTCCAGGTAGCCCACAAAGAGCTCCAGAGTTCTTCTGGCACCTGTACCAACTTTGCATAGTGCCACCTGTTCATCTTTCGAAGGTCTGGGCACCTCTCATCCAGAAGGGGGTGTCAAGGCCCTCCACTGTTTTCTTCCTCTTCTTTCGGAACTTTATCACTTTCTTTCCATCGACGTTTCCCTGCTAACTTTCATTTCCTACCACCACAAGAGGCAGTTAAAATACGGGATATTATTCCTCTTTAAAGGCATTAATCATTTTTGCTATGAAGCAGTAAGAGATATAGAGTGGGAAGTGGCACGCCCATACGCCCATACTTTGGCACAGGGCATGGGTGTCAGCTCTTCCTGAAAGGGTGGCGCCCTTTAGGTTCCCTTTCCCAGCCCTTGGGCTGAGGGATAGTCCTGGCCATCGTCTATAGACAATGGACAATAAATTTATGCACAAACAATAAATACCTCACTCTATTATCATTGACTCTTCTGTGTATATCATTTACTCTTTAATTTTATTTTTGTTTTTATCTAGTTGATTAACGAATCTCAAGTCATAAGACTCCTGCCCTTGCGAGTTTTAATATCACATTTTTAATACCAGGGGCATGTCCCCTCCCTTCAGTAAGCGGTCACGCCCTTCACTTGTGTCATTGTTTAGTTTTCTTTTTATTTTTTGTTGAATCTATTCCTGTCCCCATCCCCTTTTCATTCGTTTGTTTATCCATTCATGCCTTGAGCGAGTAACTATTTATAGCCTTCACCCCAAGTAGTGGGCAGTTGAAGTATAACAATTGGCGTCGTTTAAAGAAGCGAATTAGAACTCGCAAATAATCTCTCTGCCTCGCTTGCTCACCCAGCTGTCAAATTCCCGCCGTAAACTGTCAACTGTCATGTTGGCGATTCTTTGAGCTATTAGCTATGCATTGAGCTTGTAGACAATTATTGTCTTTTGATTGAAAATATGAATTGAGTATTGTCATTACAATTTCTTGTAAAGGGGATATCATTTAATACAATCACTGTGTTATCATTTATACTGCCTCTTCAAGGCATAACTAATAGCATGCATTTATTTCCTGCATAGCAGTGAGCAGTCAGTTATTTCACATTTTTCCTTTTAAATCCTGTCTTTTATTTTCTGTTGATCTTTTTTTGTGCCTTTGAATTGTTCTTTGTTTATTGTGCCATCTATATTATGTCGAGTGCCCTATTACCCTCATTAAAGTAAAGTTAGTAATGCATTTGTGGAATGATCTTTTATAAAATATTTCAGCAGTTACCAGCTTTCCCAAGTAATAAAGCCTTCTTATTGTATGGTCTTAAATTGCACTCTGCATCTAAAGTAACCTTCGAGTAGGTCATTTATCAGTTTTACAGCAGAGTTTTGCAAGTAAAGTAAGCTAACAGTTGTAGCAAAGCAGAACTTAGAGTACTGTCGAGCAATTTTCTTTGTTTATTTTTGCTTTTGTCGATACTCGCATCCAATTGAAGGTGTGTATGTCATCTTGCAGGGGGAGCTGTAAAGGAATAGGGAAAATAAGCTAATAAAACAGTCTCTCCCTGTTCAGCCTTTGTAAAATCAATAGAAGCGATAGAGAGGCTCCTGTCTATTTTCACCTGTCTCAGGGTAGTTATAGGCTAGTGAGACTGTGAAGGGTTGAAAACCGGACATTCCAGAGGGAATTAAGGCACACTCAGAAGATAATCATCGCCTAAGGCAGTAACTTGCTTGGCGCTCTTTCTTGATACAGGACCAGCAATCGGGGTCAGGGTCAGGCCATCACCACCCCTCTACACCAGGGCAGAAGCCATAAAAGGCCCCTACGTGCTCAGGTCTGCCTCACACACAGCTCAGGCCTAAATGGAGGAGGTCACATGTTAAGACATCTCCTTCCCACCCCCCATCCACCACCACGTGGACCACTGCCCCTTGCTTTGTCTCCCAACCACTTGGCCAATATCATTGCTAAATGGTGAAGTGCAACCATATCGCGAGCGAAACTCCACTACTGCAGCCCTATATCATCTGAGGGGCGTCCCTCCACCACTCCACTATCCACATCCCACGAGCACGCCTTTGTTACTTTCACCCTTGTGCTAAGTCACGTTACTTTCACCCTTGTGCGTTCATTAGACTTTTGGGCCACTGTCTTTGCTTTCCCTTGAATTTCTTGGTTCAATCCCGGCCCATGTGTTCACTGCCCCATTACTCAAGTCACTAGTCAAGCCGCAAGGTTGTCCTGGGCGTCTTCAGTGCATCCTTGAGTAGAAAGCATTTTCCAATTCCTACATTAGACCCATAACCTGTGTTCCACATCGTTTCAGAAGGACGATAGTAGCAGAATTCTCATCGGCTCATGTTCCTGGCACCCCAAGCTTTCCCTCCCCCACCCTTGGAGGACTTTCAACTGCAGCAGCAATTTAACTTTCATTTAATTAATTTTCCTTTGAACTTGTCTGTTATGTAAATAAACCTATTTTTGTACCCACGTGTTTCATGCATTTCCCCTTTGAGTAAGAGCCCTAAGCTCCTGTATAACTCCTTTTGTTTACTGTTTTATATGCTCCTGGTTATCTTACAAGGCCACTGCAGAGTAAAGTAATAAATTTTGAGACTTAAAATCTACCTGCACCAGGAAACATTATATATATTATATATATATATATATATATATATATATATATATATATATATATATATATATATATATATATATATATATATATATATATATATATATATATATATATATAGCTCAGTGAAAAATGACTGGCACACCTAGTAAAAATCAAGCAAGATACAGTTACATGCACAAAAAGCCCATCTAACACTTACTACTACGACGCTGATTTGTTCTAATATTTAGAATGACCTCCCTTCTTCCTTTTCACGAACTGTAGAGGTCCTGGGACACTCTTACATAGGTTTTCTAACATAAATTTGGGAAAGTTATCCCAAATATTACGTACTTCACATTCTAACTTGTCCAACGTAGATATATCTCGGTTGCGAAGTTTGGCCTTAATAATTCCCCACAAGTTCTCTATAGGATTCAAATCAGGACTGTTCCCTGGCCAGTCTTCTATGAAGGATACTTGAAGGGATCTAAGCAGTCTTTTTATTGGTTTGGCCCTATGACAGGGGGGGCCCCATCGTGCATGAAGTAATGGGCTTTGCAATGACGCATAGATGGCTTCAAATGGCGTCTGAGGAGCTTAGCATACTGTTGATTATTCATAGTAACATTCTTGGGTAGAGTCACAAAGTCATCAAGTCCATAGAAGGAGAAGCATCCCAAAAAATTAAAGAATCTTGATGCTTTGCAGTCGAATCAATGTACTTAGGGGCATACGGATCAATCTTCTTACCCCTGTAAACCTTCCCAGTAGGGCCTGAGGAAACCCTAAAAGTTGCCTCGTCACTGTACAATATACTCTTAAATTTTTCAAGGTTCAGATTCTTCAGCATGCGCTGAGCGTATGACAGGTGTTCCTTTTATGCCGCCGTGTCAGCAAAGGTTTTTTCTTTGCAGCCAGGCAGCGGTACCCAAGACGATAGCGTATGTGTAAGAGGTGCAAAAGAAACGAGCAGGTAAAAGTTACTGCTGGTTTATTACAGATTCAGGCAGTTTATATAGCGGCCGACTGGCGCCGAACCGTGGAAGACAATGACACTGAGCGTGACCTGAGGTCAAAAACAATTAACAATGATATTCGGCGAACAAGTACAATTTACAATACAAAAACGTATAGAGCTTCAATATGGATACAGTCTTGATGTCTGCGAATAAAGAAACATACGATACATGATTTATGACAGTTGGACAAATACATATAAAGTTGAAATGGTAGAAAATGCGTGACCTGGCACGTTAGGCGTGACGAATTGAGTGTGAAGAAAGCGGGAAGTCACCAAAGAAAACTTGCTCAGCGGAGACTTAATTAATGACGCCTTTGGAGCACTCCGCTGACGTCGATGTGGTGTCTTTTCAAATACTCCCCCCCCCAAGACGTGGGACACGTCTGACTTATCTGTGTATCTGCTTGGGCGCTGAAGGGTACCACGGCTTCTCGAAGACAACGGAGGGGCCACCCGCGCATGAGGGTGCTGGGTTGCTGGTGTGGGCGGGCCCTTCCTGGGACGGCCGCGCGCCCGCCGTTTGCTAGGCCTGGGCGTGGCGAAGGGCGGCTGGGCGGGGAAGGTGATGCGGTGACGCCGGTGCTCTCCCGCAGGAAGGCGGGCTTTAAGCGGTCTATTGAAACCCAGTCGTTCCTCCCAGGGAGTGCCAGCAGGAACGCCTTGCTGTTCCGCTCCAGCACGCGGAAGGGGCCCCTGTAGGGCCTGGTCAGTGGCAGGCGGACAGCATCAACTCTGACGAAGACGTGGGTGGTGGATGACAGCTCTGGCGGTGTGAAGGTGGTTGACCTGCCGGTGTTCGTGCGCTTGCAAGGGGCAAACTTGCCGGCCACGTCACGGAGCCTCTGCAGTGATGGGGTGTGGCGATCTTCTGTCACAAGCTCGCCCAGTACCACAAGGGGCTCCCCGTAGTTTTTTTCGGCTGCGGACAGGGTGCTGTTGGCTCTGGGGACGGTTCTCAAACCGAGGAGGACCCACGGCAGCTGATGTTTCCAGTCCTCGGCGGTGCAGCGGGCCATGAGGGACGCTTTTAGGGACCTGTGGAACCGTTCGACCTGGCCGTTGGCCGCCTGGTTGTACGCCGTGGTGGTGTGATGCGTGGTCCCCAGTAGCTGAGCCAGGGCGGACCATAATTCGGACAGGAAGGCGGGGCCCCTGTCGGTTGTGGTGTGGTCCGGGACGCCGAAGCGGCTAACCCAACTGGAAAGCAGGGCCGCGGCACACTCGCTGGCGGTGGCCTCTTGCATAGGTGTGGCTTCGGGCCACCTTGTCGAACGGTCTACCACCGTCAGGAGGTATCTGGACCCGCCTGATGGGGGAAGGGGCCCGACGATGTCAACGTGAATGTGGCCGAAGCGGTGCTCTGGCTGCGGGAACTCGCCTACCCCGGACTGCGTGTGACGCCCCACCTTGCTGGTCTGGCACTGCAGGCACTGTTTTGCCCAGGACGTGGGGTCCTTCTGCACCCCGTGCCAGACGAAATTTTTTGAGAGCAGTTTGGCCGTAGTTCTGCTAGAGGGATGTGAGAGGCCGTGAATTATGTCGAATATCTGGCGGCGACGTGAGGCTGGAACCAAGGGGCGGGGCTGGCCCGTACTGATGTCACACAGGAGACTTGGGCCTCCGGGGGCGAGGGTCACGTCCCGCCACTTAAGGGACGTGATGGCGGTGCAGTAGGCTGGGTTTTCTGGGTCAGCGGACTGTTCTCTGGTGAGGTCTTGGTAGTTTACTCTGAGCTGCACTGCATTCAACTTGACTCTGGAGAGGGCGCCTGCTACAGGGTTTTTTCTGCCGGGGAGGTACCTGACGGGGGAGGTGAATTCGGCTATGGCTGAGAGGTGGCGCTGCTGCCTGGAAGACCATGCGTCCCCTTGCTTCGTGAAGGCGTGAACCAATGGCTGGTGGTCCGTGAAGATTGTGAAGGGCGTCCCCTCCAGGAGGAACTTGAAGTGCCAGACTGCGCGGTGCATCGCACAGAGTTCCCTGTCGAAGGTGCTGTAGCGGGTCTCTGCGGGATTGAATTTCTTGCTGAAGAAGGCAATGGGCTGGGGGGCGCCGTTGATGACCTGCTCCAGGACAGCACCACAGGCGACGTTACTGGCATCCGTCGTCAGCTGGAGAGGGGCCTTGGGATCCTGGTGTGCCAAGGCGGTTGCCTCGGCAAGGGCGGCCTTCGTCAGGGAGAAGGCCTGCTGCTGGCTGGGTCCCCATGACAGGGACTTTGGTTGGCCTTTGAGAACTTCCGTCTGGGGGGCCGTGGTGTGTGCGATCCCAGGGGTGAACCGCCTGTAGAAGTTCACCATCCCGAGGAACTCCTGGACGGCCTTGATGGAGGTGGGGGTTGGGAACCTGGTTACGGCTGCTACCTTTGACGTGAGTGGGCGGACGCCTGCCGGGGATACCTTGTGGCCCAGGAAGTCTGCTTTCTGGATGCCGAAGGTGCACTTGTCTAAACGGACGACGAGGCCTTTCTCTTGGAGGTGCCGCAGGACTACCCTGATGTGCCTTTGGTGTTCACTGAGAGACCTGGAAAATATGAGGATGTCATCAACGTAGCAGACGCAGAATTTCAGGTCCCTGAGGATGCTGTCCATGAGCCGCTGGAAGGTCGCCCCGGCGTTCCTCAATCCGAAGGTGGAGAAGGCGAACATGTAGGACCCGAACGGCGTGATGATGGCGGTCTTTGGTATATCCTCTGGTGCGACAGTAACCTGAAAGTATGATTTAAGAAGGTCCAATTTAGTGAATACCTTGGCTCCGTGAAAGGAGGCCGTGAGGTCCTGCATGTTGGGCAAAGGGTAGTGGTCGGGCTCCGTTGCAATGTTGAGACGTCTGTAGTCGCCACAAGGTCTCCAGGAGCCGTCCGGTTTCTGCACCATGTGGAGGGGGGAGGCCCACGGGCTGGAGGCCTTTCTGCAGATTCCCATCTGCACCTTCTCTGTGAATGCCTTCTTCGCCTCCTGCAGGCGCTGTGGGGGAAGCCTACGGAACTTCGCATGTGTCGGGGGGCCTTTAGTTGTTATGTGATGGTATATGCCATGTTTGGCTGGGGCCCCGGGGACTTGTCGAAGTTCGGGCTTGAAAACTTCGGGGAACTCTGTCAGCAGGTGTGCATACTGGTGGGGGGCGACGGAGCTGATGGTGGGTGCCTTGGGTCCCGCTGTTAACCCCTTCGCCACTGGCCTGTTGCACTGCCGATAACGCTTGCATACCGCATGAGACCGCGAGTATATCAGTCATCATTTGCTCCCACTAAACTTTCTGTTATTCATATTTTTCATTTATATTTTTATGTGAAAACATTGTGTACATACCAATGAATATTTTTCACCACATTGGCTATATACACACACACACACACACACACACACATATATATATATATATATATATATATATATATATATATATATATATATATATATATCGAAAAAAGAGGAATATTTAGTGGAAAAAGTAATTGCAGAAATAGAAATAGTAGTAAAGTAGTAGAGATAAAGTAGCAGAAAAAGTAGTAAAGTATTAGTAAAATAGTACTAGTAGTAATAGCAGTATATACTAGTTTTCTTACGGAAACAGTTAGTATACATCAATGAATGTTTATGGCATTGGTAATAATAATAATAATCATAATCATAATAATAATAATAATAATAATAATAATAATAATAATAATAAATTCAACAGTAATACCACTACTACTACAACTTGTAGTAGAAAAAATGATGATAATAAAAATTACACGTTAGTGTAAAAAAAAATGAAAGAAGTTTTCAAAAAACATAGTACACTTTCCTGTTGACCGAAAATACTCCTCTGCCTGAGCATTCATCCATTCACACAGTCTGTCAATATCATCATCACAAAAAAAGAAACAAAATGCATCTCGTGGGCAGGTGAAGTCGGGTGTGCAAACGAGATCCCATTGTCATCCGTGAAATCGGGGGGTGGGTCTGGGTGCTTGTCACAAAATGGATCTGTTATGAACTGCCAACCTTCATCGACAATGGGTTCAATGTCTTCTAAAATCTCGGTGTCGCTGTCATCCTCTATGCAACTATAACAACTATCACTATAATCATCTGACAGATCTGGCAGGTATTCCTACCCAGGATCTGAAATACTATCATCCGACATCATGATACTGAGAAATAAAAAAACCTGTAAAATAACTGCAATCAAAAGGAGAAAGAGTTTAGCCTTCGAATCCAAATGGTTTACTCACAAGATCGTGACAATGTTTCATACATAACAGCTTGAGGCGCACTGACATGTGCTGCTGGACGATACCCCTTATAATATCCCATATGAATATGACGTCACGACGACCATCGGACACTCATTGGCTAGAATGAATAGTGGGTGGAGCTTCTGCACCTCTCTCGTACACAATACTACGCCTGAAACCCATCCAAGCTGAAGAAAACAGCTCTGCTTTTCGAGGAGGGATGAAAGACGTATAGGCGTACGTCGCAGTCTTTTATTACTGTACCGTAAAAGACGTACATGTGTACGTCCCGGTGGCGAAGGGGTTAATGGGAGAGACCGGCAGGAGTCAGTATCGAGGAGGCGCTTACGCCTCACGTCGACTAGCAGGCTGAAGTGCGCCAGGAAGTCGGCCCCCAGGAGTGGGGTTCCTACGTCCGCGACGATGAAATCCCAGGAGTAATTTTGGCCAAGGATGGAGATCGACAGGGGCCTGGTGCTGTAGGAGAGGATGGGGGATCCGTTGGCGGCCCTCAGGAAGGTGGCCGGGTCTGGTTTCTGGCTGCGGTCCTCCCTGGATGCTGGGAAGATTGATATGAAGGCCCCTGTGTCGACCAGCATCATCCTGCCGGAGACGGTGTCGCGGACATAGAAGCCTACTGGTTCTGGGCCCCTGAGTTTTTCGGTTGCCATGGCGGTTTGTCCTGCTGGCCGCCGCCACCCCCATTTTTTGAACGGGCGAACGAGCAGGGCGGCAGGCAGTTTCGGGCGTCCTTTCTGAACCACTTGTGATAGCGACAGAGGCCCGGGGAACTCCATTGTTGTGGGTTGGTGGACGTCTCCTGGCGACGGCGTTGACGCCCTGCTCCACTTCTTCTTCCAGCTGGACGGAGCTGACCGACTGTGTGGGCGCTTTTAGCTGCTGTGTGGCCTGCACGCAGTCCGTGAGGTGCTGTGCCGTTTTGATGAGGTCGTCGAGAGGCATGGTGTAGGAGTGAGGAATCTGGGTGCGGACCTCCGGGAGGAGCTGGCGAAGGTAGGTCTCCCGTGACCGGCTTATTTCCTGTCGCTTTTTCGTGCCGTCGAAATCTGGCAGTGACAGAAGGTCCACGACCATGCTCCATGCGTCTCTTGCGTTGAGGTCGTGCCGTGGGTTGACGGCGAGGTCGATAGCACGGGTGGCCTGCTCAGCGATAGGTAGGGAGCACGTTTCGAGGAGGATCATCTTCGCAACATTGTATGTGAGGGTTTGTGTCTCGGGCATCCGCGAGACGAGTTTTCTGTATACGTCCTCTGGGAGGGCGTTAAGCACCATGTCGGCCTGCAGGATTTCGTCTGTCGCTTGCGCCACCCTGAAGTGGCTCTCGACCCTGCACAGCCACATCGTTGGGTTCCCCTGTATGAAAGGTGGCAACTTTATGGTGAGGGCGGCCCGCGACTGTGTTGCCGGGCCATGGAGTGTTCGGGGCGCTGGCGTGGGTGTGGAGGTGAGGGAGGGCCTCGGTGCGGGGATGGGTGCGGGTGAGATGGGAGGAAAGTAGACCTCTGAGTCCGCTAGGTCCGCGGTTAAGTGCACGAAGGAGGGGATACCCGCATCCATGCTCGCTCCTTTGCCCTCTTACTGGAGTGGGGTACTCGCGTCAGAACGCACTTTCGTGCGCCGTGTGGGTCCGCTAGTGACGCTGGTGGGGTTTGCCGACGAGAGTCAGCACGCTCAAACGCTGGTTACAGCGCCGTGTTTAGGCCGCTAAGAGCGTTGGAGGGTTCCTGGAGCCAAGACTGAGTCACCATGTTGGTCCGCTAATGGCTCCGGGATACTCCGGGGCGTCACCACTGTAAGAGGTGCAAAAGAAACGAGCAGGTAAAAGTTACTGCTGGTTTATTACAGATTCAGGCAGTTTATATAGCGGCCGACTGGCGCCGAACCGCGGAAGACAATGACATTGAGCGTGACCTGAGGTCAAAAACAATTAACAATAATATTCGGCAAACAAGTGCAATTTACAATACAAAAACGTATAGAGCTTCAATATGGATACAGTCTTGATGCCTGCGAATAAAGAAACATACGATACATGATTTATGACAGTTGGACAAATACATATAAAGTTGAAATGGTAGAAAATGCGTGACCTGGCACGTTAGGCATGACGAATTGAGTGTGAAGAAAGTGGGAAGTCACCAAAGAAAACTTGCTCAGCGGAAACTTAATTAATGACGCCTTCGAAGCACTCCGCTGAAGGTCGATGTGGTGACTTTACATATGCATCGTCTTAGCGTGCTTGCGCACGCATGAGCAAAAACTTTAGGATTTTCTGCTTTCAACTGGGTTGAAGAGGCCCTAGGGTTCTTCTCTAGCTGTAATTTCAGGAATCTAACATCCCCATCACTCAATTTACGCTTTCTTCCTATAGACACCCCCATGGTGGGGATGGCGGACTTGCCTTCGTTCTTGTAGTGTTTAATCCATCGCTGCACAGTTCACACTGGTATCCCCACACACGAAGTTATTTCCTTCGTGGGAACACTTTGATCATGTAGTGCACATATCTGTGCAACTTGTGTATCAGTAATGTTATGCTTGTTCACCATCACAAAGCACAATTGACAAAAACGTGATGCTAACTATGAGCAGAAACACCGCATGCAACAACAGGTTACTTGGCAACTACGGCCTCCCACCCACGCCTGGGTAACGGAATGTTGCTATCCTACTTACATGGCAACAGAGAAGTGAACAACATTGCCAGACGTATAGAAACGCCAGTCAAAAATCACATTTTCGGGGGCTAGTTAAGTTGTGCTTTCCTTTTAATGACTGGTGGCACCAGTCATTTTTCACCGAGATATATATATATATATATATATATATATATATATATATATATATATATATATATATATATATATATATATATAATATATATATATATATATATATATATATATATATATATATATATATATATATATATATATATATATATATATATATATATATATATATATATATATATATATATATATATATATATATATATATATATATATATATATATATATATATATATATATATATATATATATATATATATATGTATGTGTGTGTGTAGAATCTACTGGTCACTTTTACCAGATACACATGTAATTGTAATAGCCACAGTGCCCTCTTAACTACTCGCACTCTTCGTGCTTTTTTGGATATGCTTGTCACTACAAAGTCATAAAGATCCAAGTGGAAGAAACTGAAGTGGCTTGGGTGTCTGGTCAGGTCAGCAACGCGACCTCCTTGTGATTATGGTGACATTGGTTCGCTTTCCACGACCAGACATCCAAGCCACTTCAATTTCTTGCACTTGGATCATTACGGATTTGTAGTGACAAGCATATCCAAAAAAGCGCAAAGAATTCGAGAAGTTAAGATGGCATTGTGGCTATTACAATTACACACACACACACACATAAATAAATATATATATATATATATATATATATATATATATATATATATATATATATATATATATATATATATATATATATATACATATACATATACATATACATATATAATTATGAAGCTACAAATGTCGCTTAATATCAAATTCACGCTACCTCGGGAATATCTCCGATGGAGAATTGTCGCCGAAGGGGAATTTATGTAAGTGATAAATGAATTGGTATCATCGGGACACGAACCCTTGACATGAAACCTATTCAGTGACTTCAGTAGACGCTACCCACTGTGCTATCAAGAGAGGTATAAGTCTTTGCCGAGTCTGCTGTACTGTTTTTACCCGTCGTGAGCGGGGAAATGTACTTTGCCTCGGCAATGACCCACCTCCACCATGACAGTTCATTGGTACGTTTGGAACACGCAGCTCTTATTATGAAATTTTTTATCACACCGTGATTTATATACAATCATGAAGCTACAAATGTCGCTTAATATCAAATTCACGCTACCTCGCGAATATCTCCGATGGAGAATTGTCGCCGAAGGGGAATTTATATAAGTGATAAATGAATTGGTATTGTCGGGACACGAAACCTATTCAGCGACTCCAGTAGACGCTACCCACTGTGCTATCAAGAGAGGTATAAGTCTTTGCCGAGTCTGCTGTACTGTTTTTACCAGCTAAGGAAATAGAGTGAGGGTTTTATTGTGTTAGGCGGGAATTTATTGTCCTTCTCCTATAAATTACGGCCCGGACTATCACTTCAGCCCCAGGGCGAGAAAGTGCACCGGAAGGGTGCGACTCCTTCAGGAAGAGCTGACACACACACGCCCTGTGCCAAGGTATGGACGCAAGGGCGTGCCACTTCCCACTCTGTTATTCTTAATGATTTATACATTTGTGGGGAATGGTATCCCGTACTTAATTGCCTCTTGTGGGGATAATTTAAGAAAAGGATTAAATAGGAAATGATAAGGGATAGAAGTTCCTGAGGAACGGAAGAAGATACTGGAGGGTCTGACATCCCCTTCTGGATTAGAGGTGCCAAGACCTTCGAAAAATGAAATGGTGGCACAGGTGCCAGGGGAGCTCTAGAGCTCTTTGTAAACTACCTGGAATTTTCTCACGCCCGTGGTAATTTCACCTCGAACCTTTCTTAATGGGACAGTCGTCCTCGGCCGGGGAAGCGGAGGGCCCCGAGACCGGAGGGCGGCATGGAGGGCCACCTGGGCCTGCTGCTGCGACAGCTGACGCAGGAGTCTTCTGTGCTTGTTCTACCATGATCCGCCGCAGCTCTTGGAGTTCATCAGCCAAGTGAGATATGGCAGAATCCTGACTTGCAATTGCGTCAGCGACGGACTGAGGCAGAGAGGAGGCGGTCGGGGGCGGCGTGAGCGGCTCGCAGGTATCAATGACCAGCTCAGGCACAGGTTGCGAGGCCGCACCTTTAGGCGAACTTCCGCTGTGGTCGAGAGGAACCGTCTCTCTTACCGACGCTGGTAGCGGTGTCAGGCCAGGAGAAGAGGGGGGGGTCCTGAGTTAGATCCCTTGAATGGAGATCGGGGTAGTTCTCTGGCGCTGGCACTAGGGCAGAGTCAAGCACTATCGGAGGTTTCTTGTGCTCGTCGGTCAGGACGGACGAAACTTGGCACTGCTCGGTGCATGCAAGTGGCACCGGCAGGGATTTGGCATCTCCAGTAGGGAGATCCAATTGGGGCCCTGGCACTGGCATTGAGGCAGGGCTGGGCACTGGAAAAGTATCGGAAACCGATCGAGGGGGCCACGGTACAATGTACTCAGGTGGCACTGGTAGGGACTGCACGTCCTCCTGGTATCCAGGGGGCGCCAGTCTTGACTGAGGGAGAAGCGGGGGAGGATTACTCGCGCCCGAGGAATGAGATGGGGAATGTGGACCCCTAGATTGTCGTGATTTCTGTGGGGACAAAGTCCTGTCCCAGGATGACGTCATAGCCTCCAAGGAGATGGCTTGCTACTGCAAGATTGCAAATTGTTGACTGGTGAGGTCTTGTGACTCTCAATTGGACCGTAGGGAGTATCATTTTAAATTGATTTACTCCCTCGATCGTGACGAGTTTTTGTCTATTGACGATAGCTCCATAGGGAACTGTGTCCCTTCGGATGAGAGAGATTTGCGCGGCTGAGTCCTCAAATGCCGTGACTCAGCACGCACGGTGGCTGCCTCGTGGAGGGGTCACATATATGGGCCCTTCGGCGGCAGGGCCCAGTGACTTGGGATCTGTGACGGCCAAGGCAACGGTGGGAGTGTTTGATTTATTATTGTTCTCGCATTTTACCCATGCGGGAGAATTGCCATAAACCTTGCACGTCTGGCTGAAGTCTTTCCGCGCTGCCCCTGTGGAGGGCGCAGGCAAGTTATTGGGCGGTTTTCCGGGAGCGAGAGGTGCTAGTTTCTTGCTCCGGCACTGTTCGGAGGAATGCCCCATTTTCTTGCAATAATGGCAAGTTAGGGGCTTGCCTGAGTTCCCATTTTTGTGGGAATTTGATCCTCCGAGGAGGAACGGGGGATTTATCTTCCGCCCCATGGATCCTTCTTGAGGGTGGTGAGTTTCCCACATGTCTGCTATTCGGCAACACTCAGTGAGGGTTGCTGGGGCTTTTTCCACTACATGAGTGGCGAGGGCAGGAGGGGCGTAGCGCAGGAAATGCTTGAACTTAAATTTTTTGAGTACCTCGGCGGCGCTCGTGGCTCTTTCGGACTCGAGCCATTTTGCTAATGCCCGCTCTGAATGGTACGCCCAATCGGACCAAGTCTGGCCTGCTTCTCTTGGTTGCTCTCTCCAACGTCTGTCCCCACGAGAGTTGCTTTCCTCTGCTGCTTCTAATGGATCGTTTCCTACCCCGAAGGTTTTCTTAATCTAGTGGTTAGAATGCTATTCTCGCCACCAACAAGAACTGGTGGTATTTCACAATCTATTATTCCTCAGTTGAACAAAATTGGAAATTAAACCATTCAAAGTTAGTCATATGCAGTGAGTTACTGCCGATGCGCAGAAGTGCATTGGGTTGGCATCCTGAACCTAAAATACTTGCTGAGACTCAAACTAATAACCTACACCAGAGGGAAAAAGTTATAATTGTGATA
>JANJGK010000032.1:4589975-4591803 GCA_039081455.1 Macrobrachium rosenbergii
CTTTTTGGCATGGAACATTGCGGGAATATCCTAATCTGGCTAAGAAAGCTATTTCTCTACTTTTGCCCTTCTCCACATCGTATCTGTGCGAGCAGGCATTTTCTGCCATGGCTACAATAAAATCGAAACAAAGAAATAGGTTTCTTTCACTTGAGGACGATATGCAGGTGGCATTATCAACGATAAGACCTGATATCAAGAGTTTGTGTTCCAAGCATCAATCACAAGTTTCACACTGAGTATACATGCATGGTTCACTGGTCTATTTGTGTGTTTGTCTTGTATCATAAACACTGTAACTACTTGAATACATTGTGCAACTACTGTAAAACTTGTCACAGTTACGTATTTGTATCATAATACTATTTTTTATTATAGCAGGAACAGTTGTAAAGAGTATTTTCATATCATCTAGGATTCTAGGTATAAGGTGTTGTTGCATGCAAACTGTCGAAATGAAAAAAAATATAATAAAAAACTACGGAGATTTTAAATATATATTTCCTTATAAGGGTGCCGGGAACTTGAAAGGCTTGCCAAGGGTGCCTGAAACCAGAAAAGGTTGGGAACCACTGGTCTAGAAGCTTTTTAATTGTTGATAGACAGGACTCCCTCTCTCATCTAATACGTCTCAAGTGTCTTAAACTAAAATTATGTCTGTAAAAAATTTACTCTAGACAATTCAAACTGTGGGCCAGAAAACTGTGACTTATAGCAAACACAAATCATGAAACGCAAAGTAATTAATTCATTTTACATCTCAACTTTAATTCATACTTGCCCCCTACAAACTACATCTCAGCTAAGTAAATCATAACATACAAATCCATTCACTAATGATACATGGATTGTGGTTGATTTGGTCAGATGACCTTTGTCTGATGTTTCACAACATACGTGTGCTAACCCATACACAAGGTGGTGCAACTAGTAACAGTGCAAAAGGAGAGAAAGCAAACAATAGGTAGTGGTACACGAAAAGGGATTTTAGCTAAGATAGCTTTTGGCGAACTTGGGGAATAAATTATAACTCACAAAATTTAACTGGTAGGGAATAACTTAGTTGCCGTCTCTGGAATAGGTACAAAGTACTCGGTTTGTCTTGCCATACGTAGGTGTGTTATCAGAATGCAGTGGCACTCACAGTGGGAAAGCAAGCCCCACAGGACTCCAACAGTAGGTTCAACAAAGCTTTGATTGGCACCCAAAAGGTACATGAGAGGTTTTCGAAAGAATGGAGTTGTTCCTAAGAACGGAGGTGATACTTCTCCAAAGTGCGTAATGTGATGGCACAATCAATGTATGTAAGAGGTTCTCAAAAGAAAAGAGTTGTGTTCTTAAGAACAGAGGTGGCACTCCTCCAAAGTGGGTACCTGGTGGCACACAATGTGTGTAAGAGGTTCTCGAAAGAACGGAGTTGGTACTCGCAAGTGCATAGGCAGGTGTGTCCTGAAGGGCTGTTGGTACTCGCAAGTGCATAGGCAGGTGCATCCTGAAGGATGTTAGCAATGTTAAAAAGAACAACTCAACAAGTTAACAAGCGAATGGTTTCTCTAACCGATGAACTCTCTGCAAATGCATGAGTTGTCACTTAAAGGGGAGTCTCACAAGACTCAGCAAAACACTTCACACAATGTGTGTCAGTTCCAGCAGCAATGTCTCAGCTGTTGAGGGCGTGCAGACGGCATGCAGGTTGGCTAGTTATCTAAAGAGTTTGTACACATATCAATCACTTTGGCTAGCGTAAAGCAATGGTTCGTAAATGTTCACTGGTATATGCACAAATCAAAAGATATAGATAAATTCACACTGCTCTTGTAAGGTAGGG
>JANJGK010000032.1:4591903-4594403 GCA_039081455.1 Macrobrachium rosenbergii
AGAATAGAAGATATATAAGATCGATCAAGGATCTGAAGAAGAAATGTGTTTAGCCAGGGAAGGGGTAGCACTTGTAGAGTCAGGAAGTCAAAGGATGGATGTAAGTCTCCATGCATGATTACGAATGAATGTAGCATGGAAAAAAAATTGTTTTTGTGAACTTATGTGGTCTAGGCGTAGAAAAGTAATACCACGAAAAATGGTGTTTATGGGCGAGTTTGAATCTTTGATTTGGTGTGCTCGGATGATATGGAGGGGTGATTTTATTAGGTACTTCAATGCTAAGTTGTGGAAATGTTTTGAAAAGTCCTTTATTTCTACAATTACCTGGTTTCCAAGGAAGAGTATTCACAAGTACACTTTGAAAGAGAAAAAGATGAAGAACAGAGTCTTACTTAAGATAAGAGTAGTTATAGGAGCAGGTTGATAGATACGATGGTGAAAAGAGAAATGATTGAAGGTATATTGATGATTATTTGATGGAAGCAATAATTAGGATAGATAGAAACCCTCGTTGGAGAGAAAGGATTGAAACGACTGAAAATGTAATTAAGACAAGTGAACTTGATAGGAGGAAAGTGAGAAAAGAACTCTTGGGGAAATGGATGAAAATGAAGAAGGGTAAAGACACCAAGGTGGAAGTAAAAGATGAGTCTACAAAATTTGAGCATGATATTAGTGTCACCAGGGAGTGTTGGGGGATACAAGGGGGAATTGGAAGGAATAAAAACAGAAAGATTATTCAAGATATCATGAAAAGGTAAACAAGAGGATTGGTAAGGTAGCCGAGAAGAAAGTCAAAAAGAAAAAGACGGCAAGCAATCAAAATAAAGGTGTGAATATTAGCAAGAAATTTAGGTCCAAAAGCTTTGTTCAAGAGGGAAGTAAAACCTGAAAGTTAAAGACCTAATGGATCTGTGAATGAAAGATGAATATGGAGAGATCCTTTATGAAGTGAATGGCGCCCTTGGTTCATAGGATGAGTATTTCAAAGATTTCTTGAATGTGGAGGATAGAGAGAGGCAAAGCTGAACATCGGAGGGGTGGAAGGGAATAATGCCAGCTTGAGAATGCTTGTTGAATCGGAGTTGTGATTGTTTGGAGCGAATTGAGGGGTTGAAGAAAGAGAAAACACCAGGAATTAGTGGGATCACTAGAGGAATGCTGTGGTACAGTGATAAAAGTGTGAAAGAGGAGGAGATCTGTACAGTATATATGTGTGTGAGACATCTGGATGAGGGAAAGCTCTGAAGGAATGAATGAAGCGAATAATTGTTTCTCTGTGTAAGGAAAATGTAAAGAATTATAGGGGCTGTTATGTTACTTAGTAAAACAGAGAATGTGTATTTTGAAGAGTTTTAATGAAGAAATATAATGGATAACAGAAGAGGTTATTATGGGTAACGAGTAATTTGCTTTAGACAAGGAAGAGAGAGTGTGAATCAGTTGTTTGTTAGGAAACAGCATGTGTATAGTTTAAAAGTAAAATGGGAGTAAATGAACGAATGATAAGGAGGTGAATAACAGAACTGATAAAACAAGTTAGCTAGCTGGATGTGACGGAAAGGTTAAAAAATGCTTTGACGGAGTTGTTAAAAAATGCTTTGGGCGGCCATGGAAATCAAAGTAGGAATGCTAGGAGGCATGTTGCACCATTCTCCTGCATGGAAGTGAAATGTGGGTGTTCAGATGCGAATAATAGAAGCTGAAACACACTTAATTAATTATCTGTGTAGTATATGTGACAAAAGAAATGAAATGTTGAGAAAATAGAAAATGTGAATTAGTTCTAAGAAGGTTAATGTATGTGAAGTTACGGACCAGAATGGTTTTAATGGGTTCAGTCAGGTGGGTAGAATAAGGAACCATTGATTGGTGAAAATGGTGTATGATTCTGAAGAGTTAAGACGAAGGAGAAGAAAAACTAGAAGTGCTGGATAGATGGAGTGGAAGAGGCACTGAAAAGGTAGGACCTTTATATTCAGGAATCATGGCGTTGCATCCAAGACAGAGGTAGGTGGTGCGTTGTGTACTGGAAGTCGACATCCTGCAGATAAATAAAAAGATAAATGAATGGATGAATCAGTAAGTGATAGCATTCCCCCTGCCACACTTAGATGGAGGCAGTTAGCCAGTTGGCATTTTGGCTGAATGGTACAATGATCGTCTCACATTTGACAGATCGCCATATGGCTATAGTCTTACCACTTACCAATCTTCCCAGTTGAAAATCGATGATAGCATCCTTTGGAATAAAAGAAAAAGCAAGTGAGGCTAGCAACCTCATAGCTTAAGACTTGCTGATAAACTGGAAGGTTTTACCCTTCTAGCGCCACCCATTCTTAAAGGAAAATACGTAAGGTAATATATATATGCACATATATAAATATATAATTTATATAAATATATATACAGTATATATATATATATATATATATATATATATATATATATATATATATATATATATATATATATATATATATATATATATATATAT
>JANJGK010000032.1:4601903-4616903 GCA_039081455.1 Macrobrachium rosenbergii
CGGAACCCATGTCAATGTCTTGGTAATTTTACCCTGAATTCTTTCCACTGTACCCTTAACTTCTGATAACAAACGACCCAAAGGGTTGGACAAATTACATTTAATATTCGCTTCCTTTAGTGTCCTCATTAGTGTTTCAACACTATCCTGAGAACTTTCCAACTCCTACCTGGCCGATCCCAGATCTTCAAATTCCACGCTCGTCAAAACTTGTTAGATGCCAACCACACTTCGTGGTTGTCTTCAGTTACCACACCTGGTCCAAAATACACCTTTCCTCTTGCATCCACAGCTGCCACCAAGGCAAAGAGCAAGCAAAATCTCTACATACAAAAACAGAGAGAGAAAAAAAAAAAAACATAAATAAATGCTTAATCCCACAAAGAGAAAGCAGAGAAAAATGGAAAAACTCCAAGGTTAACACACCCCATATTTCAAATCTTGTTATTCCCCAAAAACCAAAATAAACATTAAACTGTTCTTTTAATCTTCGAAATGTGTGTTAACCTCGTCACCCCTGTGTCTATATCCAAAACTACGAACCTATTTCCCTTTCCTCTTTTCTCATGTAGGCTATAACCTACAACGGCCTGTTGAATTTTGGACTTATAATTCAAGTCATTCATTTCTGACAATCTTCAAAAGTACATTATCTCCAACTGCAACTCTCACGCCATCCGATTTTGCATTGCTTCGTGTGACCATTTCTCGAGTCTTCAACTCCAGATTACAACTAAGACGTGCAATTCTCTCTTTAGCTGTAGCAATCAACAATTTAAATGCATTATCACAGCATGAAGGTTTGGACAACAAATCAAATACACCCCGAACTGGATAACCAAATAATGCCACTACAGGCGAGACACCAATGGCGTCACTAACCATTGTGTTTATGCTGTGTCTCACCACGTCTTTATGTCCATCCCAGTTCTTATCATTACTGCCCACCGTAACTTGAAAAGCTTCAGGCACTTTCCTTTTGGCTTCTGGCCTATATGGAAGAATATTTTCTTTTTCTATCCCCATAACTTCTGCAAAACACTCTAGCGTTCTATTCACAAATTCTCTCTCATTATTAGTGATAAGTATCTCCGGCACCCCATACCGGCAAATACATCCATTAAAAAATGCCACCGCAACCTCATCTGCCTTCTTATTCTGTAACGGATAAATCTCCACAAACCTTGTTAACCCATCAACAATCACCAACAATCGCTTGTATCCCAACCCTTGTTCATAAAAGTTCGTAAGCAGATTCATGTGAACCCTCTGAAATGGCCTACTAGGGACAGGAAAAGACCTCAGTTTACACAACGTAACCCTTGCTGGTTTACATGAATTACGCTCAGAACACCCTTTTCACAAAATCCTCCTCTGAAGAAAACATGTTCTTCCAGAAAAACTAAACATGTACTCGCTGATACATCTTCTCAGTCCCCAAATGTGGACTACCAAATATACAATGTACTATATCCAAAACCACTTGCATTAATTCTTTCGGCACCACAACCAGTGTCGTATCACCCTTACCCTCACTACTCGTCAACTTATATTTAATTCTCCTCACCAGCAAATTACCCTCTAACTCCAGACCTGAATAAGGCAGTCTATAAGCTTTTCTCACTAACTCTCCTTTAAGGAACGCCTTTGCACCTGTCAGTGGTGCAGCTGGCCTTCCATCAGTTAGGGAGGCCTAGGTAGGGCCAAGATATTTTCGGGGAGGGGGCAAAGAAAATTACACAAAACTAATGTACCAATTCTGTAATTAGTAAATATACTATTCTCGAATATATATATATATATATATATATATATATATATATATATATATATATATATATATATACATATATATATATATATATATATATATATATATATATATATATATATATATATATATATATATACATACACACACATACATATCCATTTGAAAGAAAGAAAATAACAGTATTAGTAATTAGTAAACCTGTATTTGATATTATAGAGCTTAATTTTCAATTAATTTTCAACTCTTATTGTGTGCAAATATATCAAATACTGTAAGGGTTAAAGTTTACCTACAAAGGGAATTTCAGCTGGGGGGCCAGTGGGGGCCGTGCATCTGACGGGGGGACCCAGGCACCCCCTGGTCCCCCCCTCATAGAGACGCCACTGGCGTCTGCTAAAACCCTATCTTCATCCTGTTTTTTTCTCTACTGACCTAATGTCCCAGTCCATACACTCGCCAGTTACAGTACACACATGTTCACCCTCTGGGTCCACAAAATGCCTACTCAGAGCATCCGCCAGCACATTATGTTTATCCTCAATGAACCTAAACTTAGCATCAAAATCCCAAATTGTCAAAAGCCACCTAGCCCTCTTAGGAGAAAGATAAGGCTATTATAAAGATCCAACAACGGCTTATGATCTGTAAGAACTTCCACCTTATTCCCCATTAGTAACATCTTAAAATGCACTAACTAGACACCACACCGAATGCCTCTTTGTCCACTGTCGCCATTAACCATTCATTACTCCCGCGTGTCTTGAACTTTGTACCATAAAAAGCTATTGGATGCAGTTTACCCTCAGACTTCTGCATCAAACAAGCACCTACCCCCTCCTGACTGGCATCAGTCAGTAGTGTGAAAGGAAGCAAAAAATCCAGGAATTTCATAACTGGAGGACTCATCAAAGCCTCTGTGACTTTCTGAAAGGCTGCCTGCTGAGCCTCACCCCATGAAAACTGTACGTTATCTCTCAGTACATCCATCAAAGGTGCCCACAACGTAGAAAAAACTTTCATGAACGTACTGAAAAATTCACCCATTCCCATGAATGAGCAGACTTGTTTTTTTGACTTGGGTGTAGGAAAATTTGCAGTTGCTCTGACCTTCTTGTCATTCACTTGAACACCTTCTTTCTAAATAACGTGTCCTAAATATAGTCTGTCTCTTCAAGAAGTTACACTTGGCTTGTTTAGCCTTTATACCTGCCATTCTAAGATTCCTAAGGATAAGTTTTCCTCTATCCATAGCAATCAAAATATCATCCATATACACAAACACATTTTTCCCCAACATCCTGTGCAGGACTGTATTCACTAGCCTCGTAAATGCATAGACTACCTGACAAACCAAAACTCATTCATGTAAATTCATAATATCCCTTCGGTATCGAAAAAGCTGTCAACTTTCTACTCTCCTCACTCAGTGGCACTCAGGAGGCCGTTATGCAGGTTCTTATATAGAAATTCTAAAGGGTCACAGGCAGTACATAATGCTACACAGTGAGAAGGAATGCGGAACACAAACACTGAGAAAATTCAACAATATTTATTACAAAAATAGCATACACTTAATTCTAAATCAACCTTGTGTAGGCAAGGCAGAAAAACGTAGGGACACAAAGGGACACATCCCTTGTCAAAATTATTCAGAAGAGCAAGTTTCAGTCCCCAGAAACACAAGGTTCACCTAAATCTAATAAACTAAACCCTATACGAGAGAAATATGAACACACAGTCAGTCAAATAGCTCAAATAGAGCAGGCCCCCCCCAAAAAAAATACTCAATTAGCCTAATACTAAGTTAGGTAAGAAAGAAGAGAGAAGGCCGAAAAGGGTGAAAACCTTAAGATTACCTACCTAACCTTTACAAAGCTAAATCGCAAACAAAATATCAATAACCTCAATGGATTCATGTACTAACCAATTGCAACTACAATACCCAAAGGTCACCAATACAGGGACAACCAAAATGTACTTGATAAATTAAAGGCACTATTAGGCCCAAAATGCTTAACAAGATATAAACAATAAAAAAAAAAAAAAAATATATATATATATATATATATATATATATATATATATATATATATATATATATATACTGTATATATATATATATATATATATATATATATATATATATATATATATATATATATATATATATATATATATATATATATATATATATATATATATGTATATTATATATATATATATATATATATATATATATATATATATATATATATATATACATATACCACCTTGGCTACACTAATGCAGTACTTTAACCTGACGTTAAAAGGGCATTAATATTTAATGGCGATGAAAACCGTCCACTGCATCAAGGGGATGACCACAGGACGCCAGGTGCACACACAAGGAGTGTCTAGCGACAACGTAAGTAGTGCTACCTTACCTAGTGCTGGTCTCCCTACGTATCTCCTAACAGGCAGAGCCCCCACAGACGTGAAGCGATGTGCAGCTACGACGATACACTCTGACGTGCCCTAAGCACGGCTACTACCTCTCCCACGGTGTCGGGACAGAACGACAACTACCGTCTTCCCGAAGGATCCTCCGACGGGGAACAAAATCAGGGAACATGGTCGCAGGTGACACGCCCCTGCGAGGCACGGACAACGAGGTGACAAACACCTGCGTCCTAAAGCCGTGATCTCTAGCGTACTAGCGCCGCAGATGGCATAAAGCACACCAGCGGAAATTCTTCAGAAGTACGGTCGATATGAATATTCCAGGGTCAGAGCCAAAGTCGTCGTAATAATGCAAAAAAAAAACTGCTGCTAACATCCAATAAACGTCTGGGAGTGAAGATAAGCCCGAACTCCCGCAGGAGGGAGATGGCTGTCTGCACTACAGCTCTCACTCAGTCACCCGCACTACAAGGAAAAACAAAAACAGTGTTAATAGGGTTGTTCACTAATTGCCTTTCAGAGGAGGGAGCAAAAACAAAACACTTTCTCATTAACTTAACGTAAAAAAAAAAAATATAAAACAGCCAAAGTACGGTAAATCTTAGCTAGAATAAAAAGGAATATTTATAGTAAATACTACGCTTACCAAGACCGATTTAGAAATACAGAAAAATAATTTACGTTAACATGACACCTTCCTCCCCCAAACAAAAAAAAAAAATTTTTCACTGAAGATTTTTTTTTTTTATACATGAACCAAACCAACAGGCAAGACAACCAACATCTAAATACAGTAACAAACAGGGGAATACTTAATCACCTGTAAAGATCAACAGACAAAATCAAACAATATGGTAAATACACACAATCAACTAAGTCAACAAAAGGTCAACAACAATGACAAAGAAATACACCTAGGGTTTATGATACAATATACCGAGGATAAATTAGGCCCAATACCTGAAAAAAAAAAAAATTTAGCGAGTCACAGACCAAATTAAGAATAAGTAAATGTATATATAACACCTTTGAGGGAAAATTTCAGAGACCAGGGCAACAGAGAGGAGAGGCAAGAACCTACATCCGGGAAAGAGTGTCCGGAATGCAGTTATCTGCCCCCTTAATGTGTTTAATAATTAGATTGAACTCCTGCAGCTGCAGGGCCCAACGTAAAATTCTTTGATTTGAACCCTTCATTCGTTCTATAAATGTCAGAGGGTTGTGATCGGTCCATATCTGCACTGGGAATAAAAAGTTAGTTACGTACGGCTTAAAATGAGTTAGTGTACGAACCAAGGCCAGAGCTTCCTTTTCTATGGTGGAGTACTTCCTCTCCGCCGCCAGTAACTTACGACTATAGTAAGAAACGGGGCGTACTTCACCATCCTCACCACGTTGAAACAGAACTCCGCCAATCCCAACATCACTGGCATCCACGGCAATAATGAAGGGCTTCTGAAAATTAGGTGAAATTAAAAATGGATTGGACACCAACAGCATTTTTAGTTTAAGGAAGGACTCTTCACATCCTGGAGTCCAAACAAACTTTTGACCTTTCTTCAACAGACTGGTTAGAGGCTGTGCAATGTCAGAGAAATTACGAACAAACCGGCGGTAGTAACCCATCATACCTAAAACTTTACGCACCTCTCTAACATTGCACGGCCTCTTCAGAGAGATAATGGCCTCAAGATTAGCTTGTTTAGGGGCTACCTGACCCAAGCCAACCTCGTGACCCAAATAAACTACTTTAACCTTTCCAAACTCACATTTCCCAAGGTTCACAACAAGACCAGCGGCCCTCAGTGCCTCAAATACTTTCCGTAACCTGATCATATGGGTCCGCCAGTCATTGCTGTGAACTACAAGATCATCAATGTAAATTTCTGTACCTTCCAGCCCACAAATAACACGGTTCATTAACCGCTGAAAGGTACACGCAGCATTCTTTAACCCAAATGGCATTACCTTGCACTCATAAAGCCCGAAGGGTGTTACAAATGCAGAAAGTTCACGGGCTCGTTCAGATAAGGGCACCTGCCAGTAGCCTTTTAAGAGATCCAATTTGGTTATAAATTTAGGGGCCCTATCTGATCCAGACAGTCCTCAATACGGGGCAAAGGGTAAGAGTCATCTTTAGTATGGGAGTTCACCTTCCTATAGTCCACACACATGCGGAACTTACCATCAGGTTTCTTCACTAGGACTATAGGAGAATTCCAAGGACTGACCGATGGTTGGACAAGATCATGCTCCAGCATGTATTTAACTTCCTCATTCACTATAGCACGCTTTTCAGGGTTCAACCGATATGGACTTTGCTTAATTGGGGAAGCACTGCCCACATCAACATCATGCTGGAGTAAGCTCGTCCTCCCTGGAGAGGCCTGAAATAAGTCGGGAAAGGACAAGATTAATTTCATTATGTCATCTCTCTGGGATGTCTCCAGATGCCCTAAACCATCTGTTAAAATTTCCAAATTCTGCAAGTTATCACCAAGAGCATCTGAAGACACCTGTTCCAAAATATCATCTAAAACCTCGCCAACAGGCTCTACTACACTAGCAACCGGCTCAAATACTATAGCCAGAGGGTCCGGTCTACTAGATAAATAAGATTTTAAACGATTTATATGAAAAATACGGCACTTCCTCTGAGTACCAGGAGCTTCAACCTCATAGTTGACTTCGGATAACTTCCTTAAGACCTTCCAAGGCCCCTTAAACCTGGGCTCAAGAAAGTTATCAGGGTCAGTGCTCAGTACCAATACCAGCTCCCCTGGCTCAAAGGAATGCACCTTACTTTTCTTATCAAATTTAATCTTCATATTAGCTTGAGAGAAAGACAAATTCTCTTTGGCAAACTTCCAGGCTACTGATAATTTCTGTCTTAGCTCATCCACCACCTCTCCCACGTTCTTCTCTCCTCTTTGACCTGTTTCTAGTAGTTCATGGAAAATTTCCAAAGGACCCCGGATTTTGTGTCCAAAAACTAAGTCAAAGGGCGAAACGCCCGTGGAAGAGTTGGGGTGATTGCGGATAGCAAAGAGAGCAAAGGGAAGCGCCTTATCCCATTCCTCTTCCTGCTCATAACAATGCTTTTTCAATATTGACTTAAGAGTCTGGTGAAACCTTTCCACTACACCTTGGCTCTCTGGGTGATAAGGTGCACTAGTAACGTGCTGAATGGCCAGTTCAGCACACTTACCTTTAAAAAGCTTGCTTGTAAAATTCGTTCCACAGTCGGATTGAATTCTACAAGGAAGCCCATACCTGGAAAAGAATTCCACCAGCTTATCAAATACCGCCTTGGAAGTCACCTTCCGCATAGGAAAAGCCTCTGGATACCGAGAGGCTCGGTCCATCACCGTCAATAGATAGATAAACCCAGACTTTGTCCTTGGTAAAGGCCCTACTACATCGATCACCAACTCTGAAAAGGGTTCCCCAATAGCAGGAATAGGATGTAAGGGGGCCTTAGGAACAGGTTGGTTTGGCTTACCCATAACTTGACACACTTCACATGTCCTCACAAACTTTTTCACTGAAGACTTTATTCCCGGCCACCAAAATACTTTAACCAATCTGTGAAAAGTTTTACTTACACCAAAGTGGCCAGAAAAAGAGTCTTCATGAGCTAAACTTAACAGTGAAAATCTGAATCTAGAGGGTACCACAATCTGTTGAATTCGGGAGGTCACATACAATTGATGGGATGAAGGACGACTGACCCTATATAAAAGCCCCTTAATAACACAAAACCTGGGTCTTGTTAAGTCGTCAGTATCACCCAATACAAAATTAAATTCATCCTTCTGGGCCTGGATGAAGGATACACGGTCACAATTTGGTTTCAGAACTTTAAAAATACCAACACTACCACTACTATCTACTAGCCCGGGCCTTTCTACATCTACCTCTAAGCTACTTATATCCAAATCAATATCATCACTGGTAGCAGCGGCAATTTTTGCAGCAGCCCGAGTAGTAACTGCTACAGGACAAGCAGTAATGGATACGATTGGAAATATTTCTTTACCCTGTTTTGCACCCAAGTCATTACCAAGGATACCGTCTATCCCTGGTATCGCAGACTCTTTACCACGGCTAATTCTACAACTTTATGGTAACCTGGGAAAGCTACCTCCACCTGTATTAAAGGGGCAGATACTAAGGTATTAGGAAACCCACCCAGGATTACATACTCCCCCGATAAGGGAACTAAATTCTTCAACGAGTCCACCGACACCAGAGACCTAGCAGATCCAGTATCTTGCAAAAACTTTACATCCAAATCCATAGAAGGAGTCTTTAATTTACCAGTCCACACATATTTGTCAAAAAGTCATAAATTAGCACTAGATGACTGATCACCCAGGCCAACATCAGCACCACCCTCAGAGACCTTTTTGTCCATGGAAGTACCAACTTTAGATGGAAAATTAGTAGTGGAATTATTTATTACCGACACAGGTAAGCTAATATTATTGTCATGGTTTCTTTGCAGATACCTCCTCTTAGCATTGCACTGTGCCTGCCGGTGCCCGGGTTTATTACACCAAAAACAATTACCAAGTATGGGATTAAAATTATTTGATTTAGATTTGTCACTGTTGGAAAAGGTTCGAGTGAGCCCACCACTCGAGCCTTTCCCTTGCCCATTACCACTTTTAGTTACCTGACCACCGAAATTATTAGATCTAACAGACTGAGGGTTTGCATTTGACGAACTGAAATTGCCTGACCCGACCTTATGGGTTAGCACAAATTCATCCGACACTTGAGCCGCTTTGGAGAGAGTCACGGCTTTTACCTCTTCCAAATAAACTCTTAACTCCTTTCCACAAACCTTCTTAAATTAACATAAGCTCCCTCAAGGAGGAGAACGTGACAACCTGACGACTTTTGAGCCAATCATCAAATTGCTCCTCCTTGAGGCGAGCATACTCCACGAATGACATAGAAGGAGGCTTGTGGATGGTTCTAAACTTTAGTCGATAGGCCTCAGGGACTAAATCGTAGGCCCTGAGAACTAAAGCCTTAACTTTACTGTAATCTCTCGCCACACCCTCTTCCAAAGCATTGTAAACCCGGATGGCTTTTCCCACTAGCCTACATTGGATCAGGACTGTCCACATTTCAGTAGGCCAAGCCAACCGAGAGGCCACTCTTTCAAAAGCTTTGAAAAATTCGGGCACATTTTTCTCATCAAAAATGGGCACTAACTTAAGGGCAGCTCCCATGTTAAATTTGTCTTGTGAAAAACCACAGGGAGTACTGACCTGATTGAATGAACCTTGAATCTTAGCCAGTTCTAACTTTATCTTGGCCAACTCCAACTCATGCTTCCTGACTCTTTCATTTTCCTCGTGCTCAAGCTTTAATAACTCAATTTTTTTACAAATTAACTTGAATTCTCCCTCTTCTGGGGACATACCTGGATGACCAGATCCTACATTACCCGGAATAGCATCTTCAGCCAAAAAGGGGTTTGTGGAAATATTCATATTAGGAGGAACCTTGGCTGGAGAGGGGAAATTAGCTGGGCCCTCATACATAACCCGTACGGCAGGAGGATCTACAAATAAGGACAATCCCGGGTTGATGCTAACATCATCCTGTATAGAGCCTTCCAGGTCCGACTCTGTACCAGCCTCACTACTACTACTACCTTCACTAAACAACTCTCGAGCCAAGTCATTACCTTCAGCTATACCTTGAGCTACCTTAGCCTTAACCACTTTCAAAAGGTGGGCCCGAGTGTCAGTGGGTTTACAGGGAATCCCTAGCCAATGGGCACAACGCGACAGATAATTCTTATTCAACACCTGAAGGTACTTTAGGCAGTCTGCCGACCCTAAAAACTCAGCCGGATCAAACGTAAAGTCATCCATGTCTAATAAAGAAATAAGGGGGAAGGCTAACACAAAATATATACCAAACCAAGAAAAATAAATATTATTAAATCAACCCAGTGTTGCACCACAAACCCAAACACTGTGTGCACCTGCGTATGATCCTGTCACGGTCGCCAAATATTACGACCTAAGGAGGCCGTTATGCAGGTTCTTATATAGAAATTCTAAAGGGTCACAGGCAGTACATAATGCTACACAGTGAGAAGGAATGCGGAACACAAAAACTGAGAAAATTCAACAATATTTATTACAAAAATAGCATACACTTAATTCTAAATCAACCTTGTGTAGGCAAGGCAGAAAAACGTAGGGACACAAAGGGACACATCCCTTGTCAAAATTATTCAGAAGAGCAAGTTTCAGTCCCCAGAAACACAAGGTTCACCTAAATCTAATAAACTAAACCCTATACGAGAGAAATATGAACACACAGTCAGTCAAATAGCTCAAATAGAGCAGGCCCCCCCCAAAAAAATACTCAATTAGCCTAATACTAAGTTAGGTAAGAAAGAAGAGAGAAGGCCGAAAAGGGTGAAAACCTTAAGATTACCTACCTAACCTTTACAAAGCTAAATCGCAAACAAAATATCAATAACCTCAATGGATTCATGTACTAACCAATTGCAACTACAATACCCAAAGGTCACCAATACAGGGACAACCAAAATGTACTTGATAAATTAAAGGCACTATTAGGCCCAAAATGCTTAACAAGATATAAACAATAAATATATATATATATATATATATATATATATATATATATATATATATATATATATATATATATACCACCTTGGCTACACTAATGCAGTACTTTAACCTGACGTTAAAAAGGGCATTAATATTTAATGGCGATGAAAACCGTCCACTGCAGCAAGGGGATGACCACAGGACACCAGCTGCACACACAAGGAGTGTCTAGCGACAACGTAAGTAGTGCTACCTTACCTAGTGCTGGTCTCCCTACGTATCTCCTAACGGGCAGAGCCCCCACAGACGTGAAGCGATGTGCAGCTACGACGATACACTCTGACGTGCCCTAAGCACGGCTACTGCCTCTCCCACGGTGTCGGGACAGAATGACAACAACCGTCTTCCCGAAGGATCCTCCGACGGGGAACAAAATCAGGGAACATGGTCGCAGGTGACACACGCCCCTGCGAGGCACGGACAACGAGGTACGGGTCGCAGGTGACAAACACCTGCGTCCTAAAGCCGTGACCTCTAGCGTACTAGCGCCGCAGATGGCATAAAGCACACCAGCGGAAATTCTTCAGAAGTACGGTCGATAAGAATATTCCAGGGTCAGAGCCAAAGTCGTCGTAATAATGCAAAAAAAAAAACTGCTGCTAACATCCAATAAACGTCTGGGAGTGAAGATAAGCCCGAACTCCCGCAGGAGGGAGATGGCTGTCTGCACTACAGCTCTCACTCAGTCACCCGCACTCCAAGGAAAAACAAAAACAGTGTTAATAGGGTTGTTCACTAATTGCCTTACAGAGGAGGGAGCAAAACCAAAACACTTTCTCATTAACTTAACGTAAAAAAAAAAAATATAAAACAGCCAAAGTACGGTAAATCTTAGCTAGAATAAAAAGGAATATTTATAGTAAATACTACGCTTACCAAGACCGATTTAGAAATACAGAAAAATAATTTACGTTAACGTGACACTAAGGATAAGTTTTCCTATATCCATAGCAATCAAAATATCATCCATATACACAAACACATTTTTCCCCAACATCCTGTGCAGGACTGTATTCACTAGCCTCGTAAATGCATAGACTACCTGACAAACCAAAACTCATTCATGTAAATTCATAATATCCCTTCGGTATCGAAAAAGCTGTCAACTTTCTACTCTCCTCACTCAGTGGCACTTTCAAAAGCCCTTGCATGAGATGAGTTGATGAATAGATATTGCTACCTCTAATCTCCACAAACAAATCTGGCAAACGCCACTGGACGCCTATCTGGAATGGTCTACTCATTCAGTTTCCTAAAATCCACACACATGAATTGAGCCATCCTTCTTAAGTACTGCCAACAACAGAAAATTAAACAGCGACAAGCTAGGCCTAATTATACCTTCCTGCTCCCATTTTTTAACCTCTTGCTCCACCTGCTCCCTAACCTTGAAAGGTATCCTATACAGTGGGACATAAATGGGCTTTGTCCCTTCCTCCAACTGCACCTGATGCTCTAACACATCTGTTAGTCCCAATTTATCTCTTTTCAGAGTAGTAACATCTGAATATTCAGCTGACACCTCATCTAACCCCTCTATGTATTCTTTATAATCTGCCTCACCCAAATGACTCCTATAGATCTCCCGTCTAACCTTCATTTCAGCCTCCAAGAACCCATTTTGCTCCCCTATTAATGTCAATGATTCAGTGTCCTCTCTTCATTCCTCCAAGTCTGCAATATTATTCACCTCTCCTACAACTACAGTCTATGAGCTTGAACATCACACACCTTCCTCACCCGAAACTGGGAAACATCGATTGATAAAAAGCATAGTCCAGTAAACTGACTCATGCCCGTGTATCTACAAAAATCAAACTATTAAACCCACATACGTTTCTCCTCACCACAGGCTTCGGTTCCACTATATGTCCCAAAACCCTATATGGCACGAACAGTTTAACCTTTCCCTTTTGGCTGATCTGCCCTGCAAAAGTTCTGTCTATTTCTAGACTTTCTTGAGCATCCCCCCTGAGGACCTTTCCTATAGCTGCCACGAAAATTCTGAGTTTCTGGCTTAACATTACTTTCTTTGAGTGATGGACAAAACCGCTAAGAATGCTCTGAGTTCTGAAACCCCCCCTCCTACAGTATTTAACTCGACAAAACTTCTTCATATGCCCCGGCTTATTGCAATTAAAACAAAGAAACAGTGGTGTTTGATCCGTAGATTACCTATCACTCTCCACCTTAGCACAGAAACCACTAGAAGCAAAACCTGAGCCTCCTTGTGGAAAGTTTCTGTGAAAACCCATCGTGGTTTTCGGCATCCCATTGAAATATGTGCTATCTCCCGTTGGGCATTTCGACATGTGCTTTCGAATCTGGTCAAAAATCAATGCTTCATCAGACGTACGTTCTACCCGACTATTAAAAATACTCACTACTGCGTCAGGAATGTCATTCAGGAGCCAGGAAGAATGCAGCAACTTTTGAAAATTCTCAAACAATATAGAACCACCAGATACCCAGCTCGAACCTCTCAATTTCTCCACCAGGTCCGAAGCTGCATCAGATAACTGAGAGCTATACTCTACCATAGAATTCTGTCCCTTCCTGATCCTATAAAATGCCTCATATCCCGAACCAAGTCACCGCACTCGTCCGGTCCATACGCAGTCCTTAGAAAAACTTTGTTCATCCCAAGATCAGCATTTATTAAATCCAAAGCTATGGCAGCATTTTCCAATATCACCCACATGTAGAGCAAGAAAAATCGTAGCCTCATTAAACGCTTCTGTCTCAATTGTGATTTTCTTCGTATCCAAAAGGTTTTGAACTGACTCAATAAAAATTTCAACAGGCTGTCTCAAAACTCCATTCACCAACCCCGGAAAAGGCTGAATTGTAGACGCAAAGGTGGTGACCTCATGGACCAACGCCTTATCACCTGGCGTCTCACCGCCTGCGATTTTCGTGACTTTAATTTGTGCCTTCCTAGTAAAATTCGTTCTCTTATGAACCTTCGGCAAAAATGTACCTGATCTCAAATACAGTCAAGAATAAAAACACATCCCAACCGCAAACGTGCACAATATAAAACTTGCACAGAATGCTCTAACCCAATAAAAAAAATAAAAATACTAATATCCTTTACCTGTAATTATCCACGAATTCCACAGGAGTAAATCCCCTCTCTCTATTATGTGCTCCAGTGACCCAGTCAAACAGCTGAGCGCAATGATATCTGGTATCCAGGGTGAAATCCCCAAGGAAAGTAAGAAAACAAATCACTGAAACAAAATTCACCCTTCGACACTCAGCCCCTCAGTCTCCATGCAAGAAACTGCTGAGCTAGCAACAAGATAAGGCCAAGTTGCAATGCAAAGAAGGGAACCCTGAACATAATCAACACTTATGACTCATGTCTCCTTCCCACATTACACCCCATGTCACATATCCCACAAAAAAAAAAAATTATAATTCAGTAAGAAAGAAGAGAGAAAAAATGAATTTAAATTCAAAGAAACTATAATGAAAATAAAAAAAAAACAAATAGTAATTCAATAAGAGAAAAGAGAGAAAGAATGAATTTAAATTCAAAGAAGCTATAATGAAAATAAAAAAAAGAACTTACATTTTCCCATTCCACCGAATCCCAAAATTCGCGACGTTATAACCTCACCTCCACAAAAAACACAAATGCACCCGACGCTCGCTAATCGCTCCTCCCTAAATCACCGACTGATTAAGGCTGACAGTCAAAATGACGACACAGTAACCGCGCTCACTCTGTTCCCTTCACGACAAGGAAGTACCAACCCAATGAATTTTCTTCGCAACTGACGGCGTACCAACTGCATGCATCTCTACAGACAAAGACCTGTCTCCACAAAATGCCTATTACACACACACACTCTCTCTTCAGCATGGATTCGTGACACTGTCCATTAGTGCCTATACTGCTGCCCATCAAATCTGTTATATGAAATGAACATCCATACAACCTTTTTTCCCAACTTCCTGCGTATTTCTGATTGTATCATGTTGTCTTCAGATCCGTTGTTAGTGAGTAGCTGTTGTATTCTGTCTAATTCCAGGTGTGTCGCCTTCCACATGGTGCAGTGGGTAAAGGCCCGCCGAACATATGAACGGATTGCAGACCATTTACAGG
>JANJGK010000032.1:4619579-4622079 GCA_039081455.1 Macrobrachium rosenbergii
TTTCATAATCAACATTTGCGACTTTATCTAAATATGAAAATTAAAAGAGTACAGCGGCAACAAAATATTTCTATAATCTATGTTGCACGGCCCTATTAACCCTTTGATTTCGGTTGTAACGTATACGACGCATTTAATAAACTGGGCCGGAACACTGTTGTGTCGTATACGAGCACCGGTAATTTCCTTTTATGTGAAGGACTGATGATTGAAATACTGGCCTCTTTTTCTTGATATGGTAACAGTCTGTCAGTTGCCATACGGTGAATTCATATAAATTCACGTGTTTCCCTAAAATTCATTAGTCTTCATCAAGATGTCACAGGAGGAGGGGTCAAGGGTACGACATCCTCGAGTTGACCGCCGGCAGATCGAGAGAAGAGCTCTCGACGAGGATAACTATTTTATAGACCTTCTCGACTCATTTTCTGGATATGAAAATGAATCGGATTTAGAAGGAAATGAAATGGATAATTATGGTCCTGGTACAAGAGACAGTGATGAAATATCAACCGACAGTGAAAATGACGAAAATCTGCCACCTACAAATGAAAGCCAAGGTGTCAAAAGAAGGCGGAGACAGCGAAGTGACCCAGGTGATGAGTGGGAGTGGGCTGCCAGCAATTTCCAGCCCAGAGATTTCATATTTGACAGCAGTGGCAGTGGCATTACGTCGAAATGTAATGTGAATGAAAATTCAAAGGAAGTAGACTATTTTTTTTAATTTTTCGACAACGAATTTATGGGGCTGATTGCTGAAGAGACAAACCGTTATCAGAGATTCCTTGTTGATACGCTAGGAGATGCAGTGCCAAAGTATTTGCGAAAATTTGCTCAGGTTACTGTGGAGGAAATGATACGTTCCTTTGTGTGATTATGATCATGTCGCATATAAGTAAACATCGCATCGTAGATTACTGGACTACGCTTGAGACATTCGAGACAAAAGGAGTGAGAAGGCTGATGGCAAGGGACAGATTTCTTCAGATTCTACGGGTTCTACATTTCGTTGATAATTCACAGGAAACAAGCCCAGATAATAAACTAAAAAAAATTAAACCCGTGCTCGACAGTGTGCGTAGAAAATTCCGGGAAAAATTTCAACCTTTCCAGGATTTATGCATAGATGAAAGTTTAATGTTATGGAAGGGAAGGCTAAGTTTCAAGCAGTACATTCCAGATAAAAGAAGTCGATTTGGAGTGAAAATATTTGAACTTTGTGATGCCAAAACGGATTATATTGTCGATTTTATAATCTATACTGGAAAAGATACAGAGATATTGGTACATGAGGATCTAGGGGTATCTGGTTCTGTGGTAAAAACATTTATGGCCTCGCATCTCGGAAAACATCACATCCTGTATTTCGATAATTGGTATTGCAGCCCAAAACTGCTCAAGTATTTGGGCGACAACGAAACAGGAGCATGTGGAACAGTCCGGAAAAATAGGAAATTTATGCCTAAATTTCCTGATGTGAACAAATCTGAGATTTCGTCTCAAAACTGCAATGGAATATTAGGTTTAAAATGGCAGGATAACAGGACAGTGTATATGTTATCTTCAGTACATGAAAATATAATGGTAGACTGTGAAAAAAGGTGTCGACCAGGGGAATTTGTGCAAAAACCTGCATGCGTTGTTGACTATAATAAGAAAATGCGGATTATGGACAAGAACGACATGCTTATTAGTTCTGTGAAGTGTATCCGTAAAACCACGAGATGGTACATAAAACTATTTTTCCGTCTGCTTGATATGATACTAGTAAACTGTCATCACTTGCATGGATTTGTTACTGGCAAGAAAGGGTCATATTTACAGTTTTCTAAGTCAGTCGTTCTGCAGTTGATTGAAAGGTACCCTCCAGCACCTAACAAGATAATTACCCGCACCGTAATAACGCAGCCAAGGCGGCTAACAGAAAGACACTTTCCTGATCCAGTTCCCTCAACAGAAAAACAACTGCGACCTAGACTAAGATGTCGTGTGTGCTCGCATACATCCCGTAGGCCCAAGAAAGGCCAGCAGACATATTTCATGTGTAAAGACTGCAATGTAGGACTATGTGTCGCTCCTTGTTTCAGAGAATACCACACACTTCTGAATTACTAGAATTCTGTCGTAAAAGTTTTGTCAAGATTATTATGTTCAGCTTATTAAATATTCAGATTCATAACCATTTGTTATTCACATTGTTTGATTTCATTCAACTTATGTCATAAAAGCTTCTTCCAATCATATTGAGTCTTATGTGTTTATACATTTTCTGATTTTGTTTTTTTATCTACAGCAAAAAGATTTTTGTAAAAATAAATGTTGAAATTCATCCATATTATAATTTTCTTCATCAAATTATGGCTTTAGTCTTTAGTGAGAGAGAGAGAGAGAGAGAGAGAGAGAGAGAGAGAGAGAGAGAGAGAGAGAGAGAGAGAGAGAGAGAGAGAGTAAATTACTATTTTGCCTTTAATGTTCCTATTCTGTCCTTTGAAGACTGGAT
>JANJGK010000032.1:4627079-4642079 GCA_039081455.1 Macrobrachium rosenbergii
GATGAACATTCTTTATGATTAGTTTTCTGACGAATATACAAATAATTTTTAACTATAATACACAACTGTGATGTAGCTGTCCTTTACGGATTCAAACAGAATTAGAGAAAATGACAAAAAAAAAAGAAGACTGTCATCCTCAATCAGTGCAGTGCTTATACCTCTGGCAACACTAAACCCCGATATATAGTACTTATCCTATGTTTATTTATTTGTGTTGTTACATTAATTGCATAATATCTATATCACGGATCGCTACTATCACAATATTATCATATAAATAAAACAGGTTAATTTGCAGCAAAACAACATATACAAACGCTATTACAATGATTGTTTACGATTTCGTGCGTCTGGTAGCATGCTACGGGTGACTACCGTCTGAAAACCCTCCGGATTGTGGTAAGTGTGAGGTCTCATCTCGGCCGTAATCAAAGGGTTAGCTAATGAAAATGAAAATAATTAATAATTTCCCATATTTTGGTAATCATAGAATCAACTAAAAACGATTATTAAATAAAATTATCTAAAAATGAAAAAAGTCCCGTAGGGTGGGTCTGCCCAGACCCAACTTGCACCAGATAGGGTTAAGGGGATCGGCCGGTTTCCGACTTTTTTAACGACAGGTTGTTGATATATAGGGGGTTTGTTAAAGGATATTGTGTGGAACTTCTGGGGAAAAAATTTTCGTTCAGTGACCTTAGGTTTTGTGACGCCAGAGCATTTTTCGGCCAAAAATGGCCATTTTCAAAATGCATCTCCTCCTTTGCTTTTTGGTTTTAAGGGATGAAATTTGAACCACGTATAAAACACATATGGACCTTCGATACAAAGCCTGGGATTTTTGATTTTTCAATTATTTTTCGAGATATGAATTTTTTATTTTTTTAATGAAATTTTCCCGGAAAAATTACAGAAAAAAAAATTGCCAAAAATCAGAAACTCAAAATATTAAAAATCCCCGGCTTTGTTTTAATCTACCATGTTTCCCCATGTTATATTTAAAATTTCATTTAGATTGGTCCAATACTAAGGGAGGAGATGCATTTTAAAGGCGAAAAACTTATGTTTTGAGAAACGGGCCTTCAAAGTTTTAGTTACATAAAAAAAAGTAAAAGGGACTTCCAAGACTGTGTTTAATTAATTCTATGGTTTGAATTTTTATTTTTGAGTATTAATTAATGCAAAATGATTATAAATAAGAATATTAATTGATTATTTATGTGCCTAAGACACATTCTTATAAATTTTAGGTTCCTGGTCCCCCCCTGTCTGATCTTGCTGCAAGGTATTACTCTAGGGTATCATAGTTGCCTACACTTTTTTATTAGTGTCTCGAATCCATCCCTTGCCAAATGGATCCTGGGAATTACTTTACATTCACAATTAGGATTCGTGATTCAAGTAATTCATCAAGTCTTACTTCACTTATTATGATCATTTTATTTTCAGGATCGTCTATAATATCAGCCTCCGAGCTACTGCTTTCTTTTTCTAAAATATCTTTGCCCTTTGGTAGTGACGAACAAATAAAGAGGCGTTTAGGGGTGGATGTGGTTGGTCTCTGGTCAGCAGAGATCGCTGCCTGCGCCGTTTGATGGGCGACAGCTCTCTCTCTCTCTCTCCGTCGCTCCATTCCCCTCTATGGCACTAATTTCTTGAACTCTTTCTTCTACTTCTCGCCTGGACTTTTCCACTTGGCTTTTCCGCATTCAGGAAGCAAGAAGTGAACTCTTGGACCTTTTAGGCACGGTGAAAAAACAAAAACACCGCAGAAAATACAGAGTTCAGTCAAGGCTAGCGAGCATGAAAAACGTGTACTTCTAGCTTGGAAGTTTATAGGCAACTCTCGGCCACAGTCGGCGTCATGGTATGACGTGTGTGTTGTCATGGCTAGGAATAACTAAGAAGGTGCCGAGTAGGATATTATTGACATTATACATTTCATTTCAAAGGAAGTTTTCGTAATATATATCGCAAAAACTAAACCAGACTAAATCATTTGCGCTACTGGTGTTTTATGGGTATATAGTTATTGTTACATTTTAGGCCATAACTAGAGAAATACGGCAAATTTTAGCATAATATTTCGTGGACACATTCTTGAACCCTATACGAAGCCATAGAATTTTTTTCAGCAAATCGAATTTTTTAAAGATTATTGGGGTTTTTTAGGCGGCCGATCCCCTTAAGAGACTGGTCAGTCTTGGAGGCCTTTGGGCCTCATCCTTGAAGTTCTTGGGCCCTCTCCAGGCCTGCTTCCCCAGCCTGGCAAGATACCTGCCTTCCTCCGAGGAAGCAGCCTCTGGGTCGGACCCTTCCCTTCAAGGCTGCCCTCAAGAGACTGGCCAGCCTTGGAGGACTTTGGGTCTCATCCTTGAAGTTCTTGGGCCCTCTCCAGGCCTGCTTCCCCAGCCTGGCAGGATACCTGCCTTCCTCCGAGGAAGCAGCCTCTGGGTCAGACCCTTCCCTTCAAGGCTGCCCTTAAGAGACTGGCCATCCTTGGAGGACTTTGGGCCTCATCCTTGAAGTTCTTGGGCCCTCTCCAGGCCTGCTTCCCCAGCCTGGCAGGATACCTGCCTTCCTCCGAGGAAGCAGCCTCTGGGTCGGACCCATCCCTTCAAGGCTGCCCACCCATCCCTTCAAGGCTGCCCTCAAGAGACTGGCCAGCCTTGGAGGACTTTGGGTCTCATCCTTGAAGTTCTTGGTCCCTCTCCAGGCCCGCTTCCCCAGCCTGGCAGGATACCTGCCTTCCTCCGAGGAAGCAACCTCTGGGTCAGACCCTTCCCTTCAAGGCTGTCCTTAAGAGACTGGCCAGCCTAGGAGGACTTTGGGCCTCATCCTTGAAGTTCTTGGACCCTCTCCAGGCCTGCTTCCCCAGCCTGGCAGGATACCTGCCTTCCTCCGAGGAAGCAGCCTCTGGGTCGGACCCTTCCCTTCAAGGCTGCCCTCAAGAGACTGGCCATCCTTGGGGGACTTTGGGTCTCATCCTTGAAGTTCTTGGGCCCTCTCCAGGCCCGCTTCCCCAGCCTGGCAGGATACCTGCCTTCCTCTGAGGAAGCAGCCTCTGGGTCAGACCCTTCCCTTCAAGGCTGCCCTTAAGAGACTGGCCATCCTTGGAGGACTTTGGTCCTCATCCTTGAAGTTCTTGGGCCCTCTCCAGGCCTGCTTCCCCAGCCTGGCAGGATACCTGCCTTCCTCCGAGGAAGCAGCCTCTGGGTCAGACCCTTCCCTTCAAGGCTGCCCTCAAGAGACTGGCAAGCCTTGTAGGCTTTTGGGGCCAATCCTTAAAGGGCTTGGGCCCTTTCCATGGGAAGGGTCAGACCCATAGGCTGCTTCCTTGGAGGAAGGAAGCGGCATCTGGGTCGGACCCTTCCCTTCAAGGCTGCCCTCAAGAGACTGGCCATCCTTGGGGGACTTTGGGTCTCATCCTTGAAGTTCTTGGGCCCTCTCCAGGCCCACTTCCCCAGCCTGGCAGGATACCTGCCTTCCTCCGAGGAAGCAGCCTCTGGGTCAGACCCTTCCCTTCAAGGCTGCCCTCAAGAGACTGGCAAGCCTTGTAGGCTTTTGGGGCCAATCCTTAAAGGGCTTGGGCCCTTTCCATGGGAAGGGTCAGACCCATAGGCTGCTTCCTTGGAGGAAGGAAGCGGCCTCTGGGTCGGACCCTTCCCTTCAAGGCTGCCCTCAAGAGACTGGCTATCCTTGGGGGACTTTGGGTCTCATCCTTGAAGTTCTTGGGCCCTCTCCAGGCCCGCTTCCCCAGCCTGGCAGGATACCTGCCTTCCTCCGAGGAAGCAGCCTCTGGGTCAGACCCTTCCCTTCAAGGCTGCCCTCAAGAGACTGGCAAGCCTTGTAGGCTTTTGGGGCCAATCCTTAAAGGGCTTGGGCCCTTTCCATGGGAAGGGTCAGACCCACAGGCTGCTTCCTTGGAGGAAGGAAGCGGCCTCTGGGTCGGACCCTTCCCTTCAAGGCTGCCCTCAAGAGACTGGCCATCCTTGGGGGACTTTGGGTCTCATCCTTGAAGTTCTTGGGCCTTCTCCAGGCCCGCTTCCCCAGCCTGGCAGGATACCTGCCTTCCTCTGAGGAAGCAGCCTCTGGGTCAGACCCTTCCCTTCAAGGCTGCCCTCAAGAGACTGGCAAGCCTTGTAGGCTTTTGGGGCCAATCCTTAAAGGGCTTGGGCCCTTTCCATGGGAAGGGTCAGACCCACAGGCTGCTTCCTTGGAGGAAGGAAGCGGCCTCTGGGTCGGACCCTTCCCTTCAAGGCTGCCCTCAAGAGACTGGCCATCCTTGGGGGACTTTGGGTCTCATCCTTGAAGTTCTTGGGCCCTCTCCAGGCCCGCTTCCCCAGCCTGGCAGGATACCTGCCTTCCTCTGAGGAAGCAGCCTCTGGGTCAGACCCTTCCCTTCAAGGCTGCCCTCAAGAGACTGGCCATCCTTGGAGGACTTTGGGCCTCATCCTTGAAGTTCTTGGGCCCTCTCCAGGCCTGCTTCCCCAGCCTGGCAGGATACCTGCCTTCTTCCGAGGAAGCAGCCTCTGTGTCGGACCCTTCCCTTCAAGGCTGCCCTCAAGAGACTGACCATCCTTGGAGGACTTTGGGCCTCATCCTTGAAGTTCTTGGGCCCTCTCCAGGCCTGCTTCCCCAGCCTGGCAGGATACCTGCCTTCCTCCGAGGAAGCAGCCTCTGGGTTGGACCCTTCCCTTCAAGGCTGCCCTCAAGAGACTGGTCATCCTTGGAGGACTTTGGGCCTCATCCTTGAAGTTCTTGGGCCCTCTCCAGGCCTGCTTCCCCAGCCTGGCAGGATACCTGCCTTCTTCCGAGGAAGCAGCCTCTGGGTCGGACCCTTCCCTTCAAGGCTGCCCTCAAGAGACTGGCCACCCTTGGAGGACTTTGGGCCTCATCCTTGAAGTTCTTGGGCCCTCTCCAGGCCTGCTTCCCCAGCCTGACAGGATACCTGCCTTCCTCCGAGGAAGCAGCCTCTGGGTCGGACCCTTCCCTTCAAGGCTGCCCTCAAAAGACTGGCAAGCCTTGTAGGCTTTTGGGGCCAATCCTTAAAGGGCTTGGGCCCTTTCCATGGGAAGGGTCAGACCCATAGGCTGCTTCCTTAGAGGAAGGAAGCGGCCTCTGGGTCGGACCCTTCCCCTCACCAATACTCTTTGCTTTCTCTTACCCTACTTTTCAAAACTGACACTTTCTGTCTCCGAAGGCTTCCAGACGATTTGAAGCATCTCGGAGATTGTTCTTGGACACTTTGAAGCTCGGCGCATGCGCGAATGGCATTTCTCTCGTCCTTCCAGGAGCCGGAGACTGAAGGATTCCAAAATGTCTTCAAGGAAAATCTCAAAGGTTTTAGATCATTTCAACATCGCGATAACCATTACTTGGAGTTCTTTTTCTGGCACATAAACAGCTTCTTTGCTTTAAGGAGTCGTCTTCTATAAACTTATGAGATTCCCTCTTACTGACAATATTGATCATCCCTTCGATTCTTCCTTGCTTCTCCGAAAAGTAATTCTGTGAATCCAAAATCTTTGAAGTAGTTTCTAACACCTCAGGTTATCTACTTTTTTCTTCGTCAGCATTCTTCAGTATACCTCCACGCCGATGTCGTCTCTTTTTTGTTCCTTCTCTTTCTTAATTAGAGCGAAGAACTGCTCCAAGCGGTAATTTTGGGCATCCAAAATCCCCTCTCAATCAGCTTAGAAAACACCTCAAGTTCTCTACCTTTTATTTCGTATAAATTCTTCAGTTCCTCCGTTCCACTGTCTTCCTCTCTTCTTGATTATTTCCTTTCTTATTTCGAATGAAGAGCTTGCGTCCGTGAGTGACAATACGACTGTAGAGGTGCCGAATAATCGCAGAAGGCGGGAACCTCGACTTCATACTGCTCCACGAAGTAGTCCATATTTTCAGCAGTAAACAATTACAGACTGAAGCTATCTGCCATTCTCGTGATGTACTTTTCCCTCTTGAAAATCTCTTTTAGTCGATCTGCTTCGTCATCCAGTTCATTTTAACCATAAACTTCACCTTCTTTGTTCACATGCTGTCTCTGAAGGCTTCAAGACGTCTTCCTGGAGGATCCCTGAGATGGCCACTGTAGTCCTTGGTGTCAGTGCACCTATTGAGTGATGGCGCTATACGCATGAGCGGAAGAATTCTAAAACGACTGCAGGAAAAACACGAAGATATTACGGCGCCAGGCGACAATGATTCTTTCTTGCAGCAGAAGGTATGAAATTTTCTTGAAAGCTTTATTGCGACGAAAACATCAATATTTTTAAAAAAAGAAAGAAATTAAAAATTTAGTGAAAAATCATCATCGTATCCTTTTCTCTCGTCGCCGGGAGAAATATATATATATATATATATATATATATATATATATATATATATATATATATATATATATATATATATATATATATATATATATATATATATATATATATATATATATATATATATATATGTATATATATATATATATATATATATATATATGTATATATATATATATATATATATATATATATATATATATATATATATATATATATATATATATATATATATATATATATATATATGTATATATGTATATATATATATATATATATATATATATATATATGTATATATACATACACATACATATATATATATAAATATATACAGTATATATGTATATATATATATATATATATATATATATATATATATATATATATATATATATTCATATATGTATATATATTATATACATGTATGTATATATATATATATATATATATATATATATATGTATATATATATATATATGTATATCTACATATATTTATATATCTATATATGTATATATATATATGTATATCTACATATATTTATATATCTATATATGTATATATATATACATATAGATAGGTAGATAGATAGATAGATAGATATCTCCTCCCGACGACGAGGGAAAAGGATACGATGATGATGATTTTTCGCTACATTTACATTTATTTCTTTAAAAAAAATGCTATTTTCGCGGCAATAAAGCTTTCTAGAAAATTTCACCCCGGGGAGGACAAGATCAACTTGGAAATTATTATTATAGATAGATACATATACATAAATATATGTTTATATAAGTATATATACATATATTTTATATATATATATATATATATATATATATATATATGTGTGTGTGTGTGTGTGTGTGTGTGTGTGTGTATACACTGGTTTGTGCGTCTGTGTGCGTTAATTTTTCCCAATAGTTAAAAATAAGGTGGTCTCAAGAATTTCTGTTTCCTGAAATGGTCATCACTAGCGCCCAGTAATCCAGTCAGCTTCAAGAGAAAAGTGACCTTTTTTTGTTTTAGCAAGGCTTCTCCATTGCCATTGATCACCTTATTAAGGGGGGGAGAGAGAGAGAGAGAGAGAGAGATGGCTGCCTCCAGCAAGGAATGATTAAGTTTTTTCGCATAGCAGAGTAAGTTATAAATATATAGTTTTTTTATGGTACCAGCATCAAATTATAATAGTAGATTTTTTGAAGGATACAGAGTAGTTTAAATCGCTTGTCTTATTTAAAGAAAAATTCTTCTTCGGAAAAGAAATAATTTTTAGATTCTTCAAGAACACTATTAAAGACGCACGGAAAACTTTTCCAATATTCCTGGAAAACCTGTCTACCATATACTTTGGAGGCTTGTATTTCAAGTCAATGGTCCCTGTATGCTTGTCCCGTATGAATTGGATTCATATTCTAAAAAAAAAAAAAATAATAGTAATAAAAAAAATACTCATAGTAGCATGAGTCTTAAAATGAAGAAGCAAATCCACAGTTGTATATTTATCTTCAAATATATGTACATATACATAACTGTGGAATTGCTTCTCCAATAATAATAATAATAATAATAATAATAATAATAATAATAATAATAATAATAATAATAATAATAATACTGAGATAATATTAAGCAAACTTTTTACTGATGAAGATGCAATTTTTAATAATTTTAGTAGAACATTTTTTAAACAACTTTTAGAGCTGGCCGTGCTGGACACGACCTTTGCCTTCAGTTTGTATAAACAAACTGAAGGGATGGCCATGGGATCACCACTTGGTCCAATTTTTGCTAACATCATGTGCTCCCTGGAGGAGCGCATAATAGAAGAATGTCCCATTAGGTTCCGCCCTCTATTTTATCGAAGATATGTTGACGACACGTTCTCCCTATTTCGTCATGAATGTCATGCAGAGTCCTTTCTGGAGTTCGTCATCCGACAACATCCAAACATAAGGTTCGCTATGGAGAAGGAGGTAAATAACAAACTCCCCTTCCTTGATCTTATTATTTCCAGAGGTGACTCAGGTTTTTACACAGGTGTGTATAGAAAAAATACATTTACTGGTTTGGGAATGAATTTTTATAGTTCGTGTTTCTTTCATTTGAAACTGAACTCTATTTTAACCCTCCTCCATAGGGCTTACACCCACTCGTCAAACTGGAAGAGTTTCCACGATGAGATATCCTTTTTAGTGAAATATTTCAATAATAATTGTTTTCCATCACGACTTTTTTTCAGATCCCTAAATAAACTGCTACTACAGAAAATGACTCCGGCAACACCTGAATCGACTGTGCCGAAACTAAAGATGCATGCAAGTTTCCCTTTCGTGCATGATGATACTTTTAGGAGAAAATGCACAGCCATTATTCAAAAGAGTTTTCCAGCTTTAAACCTGAAAATCATCCCGAAAAATCCCTTTACAATAGGGTCTCTGTTCAGAGTCAAAGACCGGCTCAGTCCTCTGTTTTCGTCCAGCGTTGTTTACAAGTACACTTGCCTGGGATGTGATCACGGGATATACATATGTGGGATGCACGAGGAGGCTGTTGAAGGTCCGCATAGATTCCCACAGGGGCATAAGTCATAGAACAGGTAGCAGGTTATCTAATCCTGAGCAATCAAATATACGAAATCATTCAAAATTATGTAAAACTTATATTGACAGCAAGGATTTTTCCATCCTAGGCCGAGTGCAGAACAACAACGACTTAACCATCCTAGAATCCATAATTATCAGGAAGACTGTGCCGTCGTTAAATACTCAATCGTCCTCAGTGAAATTGTTTATAGCCTAGTTTGGGCAACTGGTTTTCCTCACTCTGTTTGTACTTATTTATGTTAGTCTTGTTCTTTCTTTCATATAGGTAGGTTGTTTTAAGATTTTAGTGAACTCCTTTTACTCATTATTGACTTGTCTTGGAATGAGGTGTTTTGTTTTAAATATTTTTACTACATAAAGAGCTGTTGCCATTGCATTAATTTGTTATTGATGTTCGCAAATTATATTATATTTTATAGCCTTGAAAATGCGACTTGGAATTCGTCGCGAAACGTCGGCATTGAAAATAAACTGTAGATGATGATGCCTTTCCCTACTGCTTCCTTCGTGATGTATATATATATATATATATATATATATATATATATATATATATATATATATATATATATATATATATTACTAAAAGGACCTCATTCAAACTGCATGGTATCTATAGATACCATCCAGTTTGAATGAGGTCCTTTTAGTAATTTAGTTAATGCACAGAACAATTGTGTATGTGATAAAGTTAATATATACGTATGTATACATATATGTGTGTGTTAGTGTGTGTATTAACAGATAGTTAGACACAGAGATAGATGCATAGATAGAAAGATATATATATATATATATATATATATATATATATATATACACATATATATACATATAAATACACACACATATATATATATATATATATATATATATATATATATATATATATATATATATATACATATATATACATATATATATATACATATATACATATATGCATATATATAGTAGGGAGTACGGATAGGAAGAACAGTCAGCTCATCATTGATATATTTATTAATAAGTGCGCTTCGGGATCACCCATATCCCATCTTTTCTGGCTAAAAAGATACAAAAACACTAATTAAAACTGACAACAGAGCTTACAAAATTAAAATGCTTTAAAGATTGAAAAATGACAATGACAAAACAAGAAATAGATTACCTTCAGTAGTAAAGTCCAGAGGATGAAAACTGAATAAGAGTAAACAAGGTTAGCAAGTAAACAAGAAAGGCGGGGGGGGGAGGGTTACTATAGTACGACCGTTTTAGGAAGAGACTTTGCCCCTCTTAAACTGACCATTAACCTTCTGACTTCAAGCTCTCATTGTTTGCGCCTGTTATCAAGCACGTGTACTATAATAGAAAGTTCTGAATGAAGTTTTGTTGTCCCACTTAAATTTTAGATAAAAAAAAAAAAATTCAATATATGAAAATGATAGATGCAAGAAATTTGGAAACCTAGATGTGCTTTCATTTTCAGTTTTGTTTATTTGGATGCTGTACTGAGCAATGTTCTTGAGTTACGTCATCTACTATAGTTTTTTATTACTGTTCCTTTGCTGTTATCGAAGTCATATAATTGTGATATAGTTTTGAGCTTTTGAATTGCTTTCTTTCGTGCATGCCGTAATCCGTCTTTACCTCCTTGCTGTATCAAGGTTGAATTTTCACTGTGCACCTATAAAATAGCTCATAATAAATATTCTTTAAATATTGTTACACCCATATATATATATATATATATATATATATATATATATATATATATATATATATATATATATATATATATATATATATATATATATATATTGGGTGTAACAATATTTAAAGAATGTTTATTATGAGCTATTTTATAGCTGTACAGTGAAAATTCAACCTTGATACAGCAAGGAGGTAAAGACGGATTACGGCATGCACGAAAGAAAGCAATTCAAAAGCTCAAAACTATATCACAATTATATATATATATATATATATATATATATATATATATATATATATATATATATATATACATATATATATATATATATATATATATATATATATATATATATATATATTACACATTTATACAGTATTAGATTTACCTGTGCTTTTAAAGCACTGTCATATGATACTCATCACTGCTGTGGCATTTCTGTTATATGTAGATTTTTAAAGATATTTCTGCCACTTTCTGTCGAAAAAACAGATCTATATTTCAATTTATTTCAATTTCAGTGTTCAACAGGATATCACACAACAAGGGAAAGCAATAAATTTATTTACAATCGAAGTATGAGGAGACATTACTTATGAAGAATCCTCGTCAGAGGATGCTACATCGATAACAAAAGAATCTATATATTTATCAATGCAAACATCTCTTGAAGCGTCATCTCTTTTTATATCTTCGGCATGTCTCACATCATTAGCCCAGTTGTCAGAAGATATGGATTCAATTGCTTCTTTGACCAAAGGAAGCAGGTCTGATTTTTTAAAATGATTCTTCTTTGCCACGTATGATTTCACCTGCGCCCATATCAGTTCTGTTGCATTATACTGGCAGTGATATGGAGGCAGCCTAACCACTATGTCCATTCTCTTGCCAGTCTGTCAATCACGTAATCATTTTCTTTACATGAATGTCTTTGCAACTTTACTAATTTTTTATTAGCCAGTCTTTAACTTCATCCTTTTTGGCAGACATTGTCGGAGGTTTATTAATTCGAACTGAATGATAAGAAGCGTTATCCAACACTATGATGGCAGATGGCCCTATATTGGGAAGAAGCTGGGTTTTAAACCATTTTTCAAACACTGCAGAATTCATCTGAATTTCTAGATTGCGTATCCCTTGTCAGCTGGGTGCTTGATCATTGATAAAAATATTACCCAGAAATGTGGTTAATATTGCAACCAATATTGTGATTGTGTCTACTTACTCTCCAATGTTATTGATGTACAATTAGAAGGAATAAATCATAGGTAAAAATTTTTATTCTGTCACGTCTCTCTCTCTCTCTCTCTCTCTCTCTCTCTCTCTCTCTCTCTCTCTCTCTCTCTCTCTCTCTCATTTTTTTTTTTTTGCCCAGCTAGTGGAATAGTAAGCGGAACCATAAAGATGATGAACATTCTTTATGATTAGTTTTCTGACGAATATACAAATAATTTTTAACTATAATACACAACTGTGATGTAGCTGTCCTTTACGGATTCAAACAGAATTAGAGAAAATGACAAAAAAAAAAAAAAAAGAAGACTGTCATCCTCAATCAGTGCAGTGCTTATACCTCTGGCAACACTAAACCCCGATATATAGTACTTATCCTATGTTTATTTATTTGTGTTGTTACATTAATTGCATAATATCTATATCACGGATCGCTACTATCACAATATTATCATATAAATAAAACAGGTTAATTTGCAGCAAAGCAACAAATACAAACGCTATTACAATGATTGTTTACGATTTCGTGCGTCTGGTAGCATGCTACGGGTGACTACCGTCTGAAAACCCTCCGGATTGTGGTAAGTGTGAGGTCTCATCTCGGCCGTAATCAAAGGGTTAAAGGACGTTTGTAGCTTTCTGATTATATATATATATATATATATATATATATATATATATATATATATATATATATATATATATATATATATATATATATATATATATATATGAGGTATGTTCAATAAGTAATGAGAAAATGTCAGGAGAGACACCATTTATTTTCATAAGCTTACACAACTTTGTCTCCTTCAAAATAATTGCCTGTCGCAGCTACACACTTCTGCATGCGTCTCTCCCAATCCTGGAAGACGACCTCAGTCCTTTTTCAGTAGTCCCTTCAGGTAACTTTCCGATGCCTGTTTCAGCTCCTCTGTTGACTGGAATCTGGTTCCCCTGAGGCTGTCTTTCATGCATGGGAACAGGAAGAAGTTGCAAGGGCTGTAGGGTGGATGTTGTACCACTTTCATTCCCCTGTCGGCCATCCAGGTGGTCACCAGCGTTGACTTGTGGCATGGGGCATTGTCCTGGTGGAACCACCACTAAACATTCCTCCACTCCTCTTCGGTCAGAACTGTCTCTACTGTGCCAATACTAATACCAACAGCTTCATATAGCATCCTCACAGATATTCGACAGTCCTGCATCACTAACCTTTGCACTTCCTCAATGTTTTCCTCCTTGAGTGCACTTTTCGGTGCTCCAGATCTGGGTTCATCCTCAACCTGTTCATTTCCGTCAGAAAATCTGTTAAACCACCGATAGAAACTTGCTTGGCTCATCTGTTCATCCCCATAGGCCTCCTTTAACATTCCATAAGCTTCTTGTTTGGTTTTCTTAAGTTTAACATAAAATTTGATGGCGTAACGTTGCTCCATGTTTCGCTGCATTTTGACAAGTGTTCACAGATCGGCAAACCGGATCAGATTGGTTCCACCATGTGCACCACTGCACTCAGACCTACAAATATAGAAAGTTGCCAGTTTGTAATTTTATAGAATATATGTATGTGTACTTCACCATGAAGTAGTATTTTGATCAAATCATATTTAGTGTCTCGCCTGACATTTTCTCATTACTTTTTATATATACATATATATATATATATATATATATATATATATATATATATACGTATACAAATATGTACTTATGTATATATGTATTATATATATATATTACACACACACACACACACACACACATATATATATATATATATATATATATATATATATATATATATATATATATATATATATATATATCAAAAATGGGAATAAAAGCGCGTTAAAAGAAGAATATATATATATATATATATATATATATATATATATATATATATATATATATATATATATATATATATATATCAAAACATCACAAAACAAAGAACGAGGGAATGCTTTCTTATTCCTTAAATTTTTCAGTTAGTTTACCTTGTTTTATTTATTCGTATATACTTGCTAATATAGCTGTATGATAATTTATTCATCCCAAATGCATTTATGTACAAATTTGTTTTAAGTATTTAATCATTCAATTGAATTAACGTCGTGGTTACACTTAATGACTCAAAAATAAAAACAATTGTCCCAAGTTGTCAAAAAGCAATATCTAAAGTGACTTCATAGTGTCATTTATTTTTCTCTTTATGCGTCATCTCCCCCAAATTTCTCATATATTTAAAAGGTATCATTTGCTTCCTTTTTTGATATGACATTTCTCTTGTTTCAAATCTGTGCATAAGCCTGATTTCAACTGATTTGTCTCCTTTATTTCAAAATTCTTTCCTCAATTCTTGTGCTTGGGTGGCTTTATTTAAATAAATCTGGCCCGTAGCTGTGTTTTGAGTAAAGGTAAAAACGGAATCAATGTGAGAGAGGAAGATACTTTTTTTTATTTTACATATTTTTTACGGTATACTTTTGATGACTGAATTTTGCTCAACTGTTCTCGTATTTTACCGAAAAAAAAATAATAAAAAGCTGTGACGACAAAGGAGAGAGAGAGAGAGAGAGAGAGAGAGAGAGAGAGAGAGAGAGAGAGAGAGAGAGAGAGAGAGAGAGATGGATATGCATTTCCTCGTCACAAACTTTATTGGATTCCCATAAATACAACCTTTTACCCCAATTGCATTTTAACGTATAAATCCCTGGTGATAAGTCACGAGTTTCTGTCCAGCGGCAGTCAATCGCGCTGTATATCTTCGTCTGCCATTAATCTGTTTTTTATCTTTATTTCTTGCCTCTTCCACCCGTTTGTCCACGCGTCCCATTTGACAATAAATTGCCGAGGAATTTTTTTTTAACAGTCCGTGAAAGGGGACCATAAAATTTAGAATTGTCAGTGGAAGTTTCTAGCAACCGCTTAAACGTGGCGGTAAACATCCTGAGATCTTTTTCCATCTCTGATGTTTATTGCCCATCTTTTATTATAAGTACGTTGCCCTGGTAAGTCCACAGGAGGGGTAAACGCAGCAGTTGGCTCTTTTCTCGTGCAATTGTATCACTGAATTCGACTTTTGAGAAAGCTCGGCTATACAGAAGCTCTCTTCCTTGAA
>JANJGK010000032.1:4647079-4652079 GCA_039081455.1 Macrobrachium rosenbergii
AAGGCCCCTTACAAGAAAATTAACCTCAGGATATACAGCAAGCCTAACCTAGTAGCAGCCCTGAAAAACAGCACCGCCCCCGTGGGACCGAAGGTGATGTGTACGAATGTAGTGTATAAATTCATATGCCTGGAGATGTGTAAATCTCACAACAATGCTTACATCAGCCAGCATTCGGAGGCTGGCCCATAGAAACCAAGGGTCCATACACCAGCACTTCATCGATATACATGATAGGAAGCCATCCCTACAAGAGCTCATCGAAGGCGCTCAGGTCGTCCATAAAGAAAACAACTATGGTCGCCTTTTAATAGCGGAAGCGGTGAGCATAACCATCCAAAAACCGACTCTTAACATCCAGTAAGAGTCGGATCACATACTCCCTTCCAGCAGAAAGAGGACTGCGCCAGCGAACGCAGACCAGATACCACGCCCCCGATTGTTAGACACGACACAGCCTTTAGAAACGCAAGAGCAACCAGGGAAGCACAAGTAACACCTGGTATGTCCCTGAGGCCCCGCCCGACACGAACCAGGGCCGGTATTTAGTGGTTGATATCTGCAAAATGCTTTTATTTTTATTTTATATTTTTATTTTTATAAATATAATATATACAGTATAACCATACTTTATAAATAAAAAGAAAAATCCTTTTATACATAACCATTAAGCAATGTTTTGTAGCTACAGTAGAATATCCTTTTCATATTTTCTATGTTAAGCCTCAACCTTTCGACCCAAAAAGTGGTCATCCCTTTAAATCCTGGACCAATCACAGCTCAGGTCTACTTTTCCATCCGCATGTAGAGACAAAATGATCGTAAATTCAAATTGTAAACCAGTAGTCACTTGAAAATGTCACAGAGTGGAGAAACAGCTGTCGTGGCAGAAAACAATAAATGGAACAAAGAAGTTTGTGTATTCTTCACCGAAGAGTGACGCCTGAGAATCAGAAAAAACTCCGACGATATGAAGTTTCCGGCGAAAAAATCATTGATGCCACAAAAGCAATTGCTCTCAATGAATATATATATTATATTTATATATATATATATATATATATATATATATATATATATATATATATATATATATATATATATATATATATATATATATATATATATATATATATATATATATATATATATATATATACTGGCTGGGTGTTTCAAAATTAGAGCCCCTCCTCCACAGAGCAAATGGAAAGTTATGAAGTTTTCTACTAAAGCCTATCTCCAAGTAGATTATTTTAAGTTTCTATTAAGCTACATTTCATTTTACATTTCTTGTATTTTCAGACTGAGTGACGGAGTTAGATACAGTCATGACTAACGACTCGGAGGAAATCAGATGGATTGACTGAATCCAGGCTATAACCTTCAGAGAGGCCAGGGATGCTGGCGCATCCTTCATTTCACGTTCCTGGATAGCTAAATACATTAAAAGGGATGAATCCTTTGTTAAAAAAAACGGGAACAAAAATGCATGTGACTGTCATCACGAAAAGAGTGGGAATCTTGGAAGGCCAGAAGTCCTTTCTCAGGAGTCAAAAGACATCATAGCTGAGGCAGTGGGTAGACCAAGAAAGTCTTTACGTAAATTGGCACTTGAACTAGAAACAAAAAGGGGAAAGAAGAGAAGTTATAGTGCTGTATATCGTGAGTTGAAAAAATCGGGTATCAAGCAATTTCATGTTATCAGCAAGCCCAACATCACTCAGCAAGAGAGAGAAGGCCGTGCATGGTTTTATGGTTCATTTCTTAAAGATTGGGATGAAGCTGACTTTCTCCATGTTGCCGCATCAGATGAATTCTTTATTTACACAGTCAGGAAGCCAAATCATAAAAATGACATCATTTGGTCTGGAAAGTTGGATGATATCAACGATGACGTGCACTATCACCAAGATGTGAAATTTCCTGAATGTTTGGGAATTTTTCTCAGTTTCACAGCCAAACGGTTAATGTGGATCATCAAAGAAAAAGGACAGTCATGGAATGGCGAATACTTCAGAGAAACTGTGCTTACTGGTGGAGTATTTCCTTTCCTCAAAGATCCTGAAAATGTGTTATCTGTTGAAAAAGTCACATTTTTGCATGATAAGGCACCATGTTTCAAGGCTCTCCAGACACAGGAGCTGCTTCGAAACAGTGGTATCGATTTCTTCTCGTCAAGTGAATGTCCAGGTAGCTCCCCTGACCTTAATGTGTGTGAAAATGTTGGTAGTATCTTAAAGGATCGTGTTGAAGTGCACACAGTGAACTATGATGGTATGCCAAGCCTTGACGACCTGCGAAGAGAGGTGACCGAAGTGCTCAGGGAAATGGAGTTTGTCTCAGCTTTTTTGCGATTTGCTGAAATCATACCCCACAGGAATGCAGGCTGTGGTACAGGCAGATGGAGGCCACACAAAATATTAAATACTCAGAGAGAAACTTAAATAAATACCTGTTCTGAATTACTTTTATTTTTGACCATATCAGCTTTAGTTTATACTGTAGAGGGGGGGGGCCTCTAATTTCAAAACACCCTGTATATGTATATGTATATATATATATATATATATATATATATATATATATATATATATATATATATATATATATATATATATATATATATATATTAGTTCCTCATTGGATGGGTCAATATCGTTCTCGGTTAGCACTCTGCTGGGCCCGTGTTCGAGTCTCCAGCCGGCCAATGAAGAATTAGAGTAATTTATTTCTGGTGATAGAAATACATTTCTCGGTATAATGTGGTCCGGATACCACAATAAACTGTGTCCCGTTGCTAGGTAACCAATTGTCTCTTAGCCACGTAAAATAAGTCTAATCCTTCGGGACAGCCCTAGGAGAGCTGTTAATCAGCTCAATGGTCGGCTTAAGCTAAGGTATACTTATTTTCTATATATATATATATATATATATATATATATATATATATATATATATATATATATATATATATATATATATATATATATATATATATATATATATATATATGTAAGGGTGCGGCATAAGTATCGACTTTTTTAATTTTATATCTTATAATGTATATTTTCTTTATTATTTTCTTTAATTAATTTGCTAAATCTTCATTTTTTCAGATATTTTATACAGCCATGAGATTAACAAAGGAAGAGAGAGTAAAATCAATTCAATTGCACTATCAAAACAATAAAAATGGTGCTGAAACCGCAAGATTGTTATCAGCTGAATTTTAACATCCCAAGGGTGCAAAGCCGAAATATCATTTGTATTGAACATTATTAAACCGAATAAGCATTATATTAATTTTGTTAATATATTATATTAATCTATTAACCTGTGGCAATACATTCATTTTCGAAAAAATAAAGGGTAATCAAAAAGGCTTTAATTTTGTTCCACTTAAACAAAGGGCGTTACTTATGCCGCACCCTGTGTTATATATATATATATATATATATATATATATATATATATATATATATATATATATATATATATATATATATATATATATATATATATATATATATATATATATTAAGGAATGTTTACTAATAGTTAGGTAGGATGTTGTGTATGCTCGCGTGCATATATCTAAAAATATCGTTTAATCTTAATATAGTGGACATATGGCCTTCTGTGTTACTCTTTCAGTGCTAACATGGATATATTACCTCGGAAGTAATTGCAGTTCCAGTGTTTTAAGGGTCTTCAAATAATAATAATAATAATAATAATAATAATAATAATAATAATAATAATAATAATAATAATAATATCAGATGAAATGTTATGAATTGTTCAATTATTATTATTATTATTATTATTATTATTATTATTATTATTATTATTATTATTATTATTATTATTACCAATTAGAATTGTGAATGGACTTGCTATATATAATATAAGGAAGGAAGCATGCGCAGGAGATAAAAAATAAATCATATACAAGAAAAAGGGTTTTGCATAAGTAGTAACGGTCATTCTAGATAATCCTTCAGCTGAATGTAATCTTTCGATCAAGTTCAGATAATGAATAGTGACATCATGTCCCAGTGGCGCAATCGGTTAGCGCGCGGTACTTATAAGACAGTGTCTGAGCCATGCCGAGGTTGTGAGTTCGATCCTCACCTGGGACAGATCCTTTAAAAGCATCGAGTAATGGCTTTGTGTTCGAGACTTATACGGAACGAAACATATAAGATCCTAGACAGTAAAGACAGACTTTCAGCCTCACCCGTGAAAACCTAAAAAATCTTTGACAAACATCGTAATTTCAAGGTTCACCTGGGACAGTGACTAAAAGCAGACAGAAACTGTGAATTCGAGTCTTGTCTAGAGTAGAACCTTTAAAAATCTGAGACAATAAGATTTGACACATAATCGGGACAAAACTTTAAAAGTTTGAGAGGTGGTTGTCTTCAGCAGAACAATTTAAACTTTTCAGCAGCTAGCATGGGTCCTAATTATCACATACGCAACACTCGGTGAAGAGAGTGAGTCAATAACAAGGTTAAACTGAAAATGATCCTGGGACAAAAAATTTAGACTATTTTTGCAGTGATTAAGTTTTGAACGGTTCTTAAGTAGATTTTGGAACGTATGAATCATGAGCTTTTTTGTTTCCCTTGGTTGGAAATATATCTTGAGGAACAGTCAGAAGCTCGCCTTGGGCAGAAAATGTATAAGCCCTAAAGTGTGAACATGAGTAATGGCCTGGGATGGAATAAAACCTCTGAAACCATGGGACAGGGGCTGAGTTCATACCTCATGGAATTAAATGATTTGTATACATAAGGCTGGCATTCTTAGGTTCTGATTATAGGTTCTACATTTTCTAACTCATTACAGTGACTTGGGGTTCAATATGTAATATTCTAAGCAAAATCCTAAGCCACATTTTTACCATGGTTCTAAAAGTTATGTCCATATGCCTCGTTTATGGACTCAGTCTCACAAGTCTCACAATCTCGCCATTAGAGTTCTGCAGTGTTAAA
>JANJGK010000032.1:4657079-4669579 GCA_039081455.1 Macrobrachium rosenbergii
TAGCATGAGTCCTAATTATCATATTCGCAACATCTGTGAAGAGTGAGTCAAGCTGGGATGAAGCTCTCCGAATAGCAAGGTTAAACTGAAAATTATCCCGGGAGAAAAAATGTAGACTTTTCTTTTTGTAGTGATTAAGTTTTCAATGCTCCTTCAGTAGATTTTAGAACCTCGGCTGTTTTCGTTCTGATTGTTTTGATTATTTTTCTATTGACCGATTTTCGGACAGATGTAGAGGAAAAAGGTTAGTTGAAATTATATGCTGAGTTAGCAGGCAACTTGATATGATTTTGCAGAAATCTAAAGTAGTTTCTCCGAAGAAGCAGAATGAAAATATTTGTCTTAGCGTGAATTATCTACGTGTACAGATCAAACCATAGTTGCTAGATTCATTTGGTCACGTGACAGAATCTTTGAAGGGTTATATACTTTAAGGCTCAAAGTTCAGTTTTGTACAAATTTCAAATGCAGGCTACTGCATATGAGGCAAAGGGGAGGATAGAGGACAATTAACTGATTTCCGTATATCATGTGATGTTGTCAAGTAAGCATTTGGATACGGTTATCATTACAAAGCCTTGGGATCCAAGTGCAAGAAATTTAAAGAAATTATATTAGTACGCACAGGCCAATAGTGCTTTGGATGGTGATAGCCACAGTTACAGTACTAAATGGTCCCACGTGACATGGCAGCCATTTTGGAAATTGTATATAACCTACGAACAGCGTTCAATCTAGGACGCCTTAAAGAAATTAGAGGAAATTTGCGTGTCGCATTTTTTGCATTTAAGGACCAAATAACAGTTATTAACTTCATACCAATCCATATGCACAGTTGGATTTGATAGCTGTGTCGAAACTAATATATCTCCTAAACCCCAGTTTACCATTTGTGTACTTATTAACAGCAGGTCAACTATCTTTATTCTATACAAATCTAAATAAGGAGGAGGATGGAAACTTATTACAAAAACGCAATTATCAATGTACTTCATGTATGTATATATATATTTATTCCATTTACTCATATTCATACGGATATGCATAAAGTGTGTGTGTATATATATATATATATATATATATATATATATATATATATATATATATATATATATATCACACATTACCACAGGTGAAAAATAAGAAACGGGGTGTAGGTCCTGACCGGTTTCGACTTTATTTCCAAGCCATTGACGAAGGACTGATACAGAGTGTGAGAAGTCACAAATATATATACTACAAGAACAGTACTGACGAACATACACAACCGTTAGAGGCTCCATATCCCCACTCAGGCCGGTGTCGAGGTAGGAGTGGCCTTTAAAACTCATTTGGCTAAAAATCACAATAGACTCTCAGGGGACATTGCTGATAAACAGACCATACCCCACCTCAGATCCACACCTGACAGGTGTCATGGAGGCGGAGTTTGGAAACTCATTAACATTACTACCCTCGTACTGTGTTTACAAATATGATAATCCTATTTTCATATATCTCTACTGCCTACCTTAAAGTTTAAACAATTTACAAATTTCTTTTGATATTAAAGGATCAAGTTTATACATCCCTTGACTGATATTCATATTATGGTTGTAACTTTCTTTTATGAAGCTAGATTCAATGATGTTCCTTTCCAGTGCATTATTAGAATATACAATCCTTTTTGCCCCTTCCCAGTTGATAGCATGATTGTTCTCACTAACATGTACAAATATACCACTGTTCCCTTGTGCATATCTCACACATTTCTTATGTTGTTCAATTCTTTTTTCCAGTGCTTTCCCGGTTTGGCCAATATAAAAGTTGTCACAAGACTTACACGGAATTTTATATACACACCCTTTAATATTGTCTGGGGAGTTCTTGATAAGTACATTTTTCATTGTTGTATTGTTCTTAAATGCGACATTAACACCAAAATTCTTAAGAAGATGAGGGATATCTTTCATACTATTATTATAAGGCAGAACAAGCAAATTTTTTGTGTTGTAAGGTTCTTTCTGGGTTTGATACATAGTCTTTTTTGCCGCTTCATATGCACTGTTTAATACACTATCAGGATATTTCAATTTTTTGCCTGCATTCCTAATCTTATCTATTTCATCATCAATATATTCAGGGCTACATACCCGTAATGCTCTTAAAAACATAGATGAAAACACTGACTTTTTAACCTTATTGCTTTGTCCAGAATAGAAATGCACATAGGAAGAAATATTAGTGGGTTTTCTATACACACTATATTTAAACCCACTACTATTTCTTCGTATGAGGACATCCAGAAACGGTAAGCACCCATCATTTTCCATTTCCATCGTGAATTTAATTGATGGTACTAATTGATTTAACTTAGCAAAAAAGTTTTTTACATCTTGGTTCCCTGGCCATACACAAATTATGTCGTCAACATACCTAAACCATGTTACATTACGTGGGATTATGTTGTTTAATATCTTCTTTTCAAAAAATTCCATATATAAGTTACTTAACACTGGGGATAGAGGGTTTCCCATTGCCATACCAAAATTTTGTGAGTAAAATTTACCATTAAATTCAAATTTACAATCTTTTACACATAATTTAATCAGTTCAATTAAAGTACTTTTAGAAAATGGGATATCCAGCTGTGTGTTCTCTAACAATTCAGATAAAAACGCCATCAGATCATCTATTGGCACCTTTGTGAATAGTGATACAACATCAAAACTTACAAGCCTGGATTCACTATTAATTTCTACACTATTTAGTTTATTTATCAGGTCCACATTATTCTTGATATTTGCATTTGAGATGGTACCTACTAATGGGTTGAGAATATCTACTAAGTACTTCGCTAGCTTGTATGATGCGGAACCAACTGAACTGATAATTGGCCTGGCAGGAAAGTTTGCTTTGTGAGTTTTTATTGTACCATACATGTATGGTAGCGATGGAGAGGTCACACACAACTTTTTTATAAGGCTTTCGTTACCTTTTAACAGGTTTTTCACTTTCTTATTGAAACCACTATTCACATTGTCTATCGGGTTCTTATTTAATTCTTTATATGTGTTATCATCACCTAAAAGATTTTGCATTTTTTCTATATATTCACTTTTATTTAAAATTACAAGGGCGCCTGATTTATCTGCTTTTGTCATGTGTATATTTTTATCTTTTTTCAGTTCATTAATAGCAACCATAAATCTTTTGGGGACGTTTGTGGTGTCTGATTTTTTCATACTTCCATAAATCACTCCCTTAACCATGTTCACTTCTTCATTCGTTAAATCACTATATTTTTCCAAATTACACAGTCCTTTAGTTATTTCCACACTGTTCCTTCCGCCAGGAGATAAAGCAAAGTTTAAACCGTAGCCTAAGGCACTAGTTACATTTCTATCCAGCTGTTTGTTTGATAAGTTGACGACACATTCATGATTGGCGTTGTTGGTCCAAGGGCTTCTTTCAATCAACAGTTTCATTTTATTATCGTGTTTCCGTTTCAGTTTCCGATACACTTGATTCCTCATCTTCACATGACAATATTCACGGAGGGAATCTCTCCAATCTGGTGGTATTGAGGCTTCAAAATGTCGTCTTTTCCTCGTGAGATCTTCAAAATTCTTTTTGGTTTCCAATGTTTTGATGTTGATATGTTTTTCCAATATGGCACGTTGTATTTCACCGAAGGGTTGGTCTTCTAATTTCAGCAAGGAATTGGTTATGAACGATCTTGGTATCACTTGTTCATCCCGACATTCACGTAAAAACCGCAGGTGTTCCTTGTTGGTGTGAGCTTGAGTGAGGGCGTCGGCAAATTCTCTGACGGCATATTCCAAGATGGGGAAAAGAACACAGAAAGATCGGAAGGAGCGCGTGGTATCCATTGATGATTATTATCACTTTTGTACGTGATTCATTTATCACACATTACCACAGGTGAAAAATAAGAAACGGGGTGTAGGTCCTGACCGGTTTCGACTTTATTACCACCAGATTGGAGAGATTCCCTCCGTGAATATTGTCATGTGAAGATGAGGAATCAAGTGTATCGGAAACTGAAACGGAAACACGATAATAAAATGAAACTGTTGATTGAAAGAAGCCCTTGGACCAACAACGCCAATCATGAATGTGTCGTCAACTTATCAAACAAACAGCTGGATAGAAATGTAACTAGTGCCTTAGGCTACGGTTTAAACTTTGCTTTATCTCCTGGCGGAAGGAACAGTGTGGAAATAACTAAAGGACTGTGTAATTTGGAAAAATATAGTGATTTAACGAATGAAGAAGTGAACATGGTTAAGGGAGTGATTTATGGAAGTATGAAAAAATCAGACACCACAAACGTCCCCAAAAGATTTATGGTTGCTATTAATGAACTGAAAAAAGATAAAAATATACACATGACAAAAGCAGATAAATCAGGCGCCCTTGTAATTTTAAATAAAAGTGAATATATAGAAAAAATGCAAAATCTTTTAGGTGATGATAACACATATAAAGAATTAAATAAGAACCCGATAGACAATGTGAATAGTGGTTTCAATAAGAAAGTGAAAAACCTGTTAAAAGGTAACGAAAGCCTTATAAAAAAGTTGTGTGTGACCTCTCCATCGCTACCATACATGTATGGTACAATAAAAACTCACAAAGCAAACTTTCCTGCCAGGCCAATTATCAGTTCAGTTGGTTCCGCATCATACAAGCTAGCGAAGTACTTAGTAGATATTCTCAACCCATTAGTAGGTACCATCTCAAATGCAAATATCAAGAATAATGTGGACCTGATAAATAAACTAAATAGTGTAGAAATTAATAGTGAATCCAGGCTTGTAAGTTTTGATGTTGTATCACTATTCACAAAGGTGCCAATAGATGATCTGATGGCGTTTTTATCTGAATTGTTAGAGAACACACAGCTGGATATCCCATTTTCTAAAAGTACTTTAATTGAACTGATTAAATTATGTGTAAAAGATTGTAAATTTGAATTTAATGGTAAATTTTACTCACAAAATTTTGGTATGGCAATGGGAAACCCTCTATCCCCAGTGTTAAGTAACTTATATATGGAATTTTTTGAAAAGAAGATATTAAACAACATAATCCCACGTAATGTAACATGGTTTAGGTATGTTGACGACATAATTTGTGTATGGCCAGGGAACCAAGATGTAAAAAACTTTTTTGCTAAGTTAAATCAATTAGTACCATCAATTAAATTCACGATGGAAATGGAAAATGATGGGTGCTTACCGTTTCTGGATGTCCTCATACGAAGAAATAGTAGTGGGTTTAAATATAGTGTGTATAGAAAACCCACTAATATTTCTTCCTATGTGCATTTCTATTCTGGACAAAGCAATAAGGTTAAAAAGTCAGTGTTTTCATCTATGTTTTTAAGAGCATTACGGGTATGTAGCCCTGAATATATTGATGATGAAATAGATAAGATTAGGAATGCAGGCAAAAAATTGAAATATCCTGATAGTGTATTAAACAGTGCATATGAAGCGGCAAAAAAGACTATGTATCAAACCCAGAAAGAACCTTACAACACAAAAAATTTGCTTGTTCTGCCTTATAATAATAGTATGAAAGATATCCCTCATCTTCTTAAGAATTTTGGTGTTAATGTCGCATTTAAGAACAATACAACAATGAAAAATGTACTTATCAAGAACTCCCCAGACAATATTAAAGGGTGTGTATATAAAATTCCGTGTAAGTCTTGTGACAACTTTTATATTGGCCAAACCGGGAAAGCACTGGAAAAAAGAATTGAACAACATAAGAAATGTGTGAGATATGCACAAGGGAACAGTGGTATATTTGTACATGTTAGTGAGAACAATCATGCTATCAACTGGGAAGGGGCAAAAAGGATTGTATATTCTAATAATGCACTGGAAAGGAACATCATTGAATCTAGCTTCATAAAAGAAAGTTACAACCATAATATGAATATCAGTCAAGGGATGTATAAACTTGATCCTTTAATATCAAAAGAAATTTGTAAATTGTTTAAACTTTAAGGTAGGCAGTAGAGATATATGAAAATAGGATTATCATATTTGTAAACACAGTACGAGGGTAGTAATGTTAATGAGTTTCCAAACTCCGCCTCCATGACACCTGTCAGGTGTGGATCTGAGGTGGGGTATGGTCTGTTTATCAGCAATGTCCCCTGAGAGTCTATTGTGATTTTTAGCCAAATGAGTTTTAAAGGCCACTCCTACCTCGACACCGGCCTGAGTGGGGATATGGAGCCTCTAACGGTTGTGTATGTTCGTCAGTACTGTTCTTGTAGTATATATATTTGTGACTTCTCACACTCTGTATCAGTCCTTCGTCAATGGCTTGGAAATAAAGTCGAAACCGGTCAGGACCTACACCCCGTTTCTTATTTTTCACCTGTGGTAATGTGTGATAAATGAATCACGTACAAAAGTGATAATAATCATATATATATATATATATATATATATATATATATATATATATATAGATATAGATATAGATATAGATATAGATATATATATATATATATATATATATATATATATATATATATATATATATATATATATATATATAAAAGGAATGTTTATATACAGTTAGGTAGGATGTTGTGTATGTCCGGATGCATATATCAAAAAATATCGTTTATTCTTAACGTAGTGGACATATAACCTTCTGTGTTACTATTTCAGCACTAACATGGACATTTACCTCGGAAATAATTATAATTCCAATGATTTATACAATCACGAAGCAGTACCAGTCCATTTATAACTTATAAAATTCCCCCTTGGTGACAATTCCCCATCGGGGATATTCCCGATTTAGCGTGAATTTGATATTAAGCGACATTTGTAGCTTCATGATTGTAGGGGAGACCGGGGCTAGTTGCATATCTTTATCATATGGCAATAGTTGTCGCCGAGGTTTTTGTGACGTTTAGGCGTCAATATCAGCCTTATCCTCATTGAATGCTAAACAAGTTGATCAACCGTCTGTGAAACTACAAGCAAAAAACTGTTTTTGGATACTCTGAGTAAGTAATCTGCCCTTTCGTATTTTTTTTTCATAGACCTTAATGAAACTCGTGTTTATGAAATAACTGTCTTTACGCTTAATATGTGATTAAACTTCATTTTCTCATAATTCAAATGAATAGCAAAATTTATGAGGAGAAGGAAAATAATTCGCTCGGGGCTGGTTGTTACAATCAGTAACAACTTGCCCCGCGTGATATATAGTTATAAAACTTAACCCATACGGAAGAAATTTTAGATTTATTTATCTAATTATTTATTTCATATTTCTGGATTATCAAATATGGTTAGGACCTACAAAAGAAAGACAGATAGAGCAAGTAGGAGAGATGACATCTGGTGAGAGAGGAGCTCTTGTGACGCTAGTTACCGCGATCAGTGCTAGTGGTAACACAGTTCCACCAATACTTGTGTTCCCTTGAGTTAATTTCAGGGATCATTTTACCAGGGATGGACTTCTTGAATGCACTGGAGTAGCACACCAGTCTGGACGGATGACGGGGGAAAACTTCATAATCTTTACGAAACATTTTGTGTCAGTGACAAAGTGCACAAAAGACAAGCCTGTTCTAATCCTTCCTGACAATTATGACTCCCATGTAAGTTTAGAGCCGCTAATAGACTACTGCAGGTACAATGGAGTCCTTGTCACTTTCCCACCTCACTGTTCACACAGGCTTCATCCTTTGGATTTAAGAGTTTATGTGCCCTTTAAAAAGTACCTTAATGAGTCATGTGGCAGCTGGCTGAAAATCTTTCCTGGAAAGACAATAACCATAAATGATTTGCCAGGAATTGCTGCCAGTGCATTGGCCAAGGCCACAACTATGGAAAACATACAAAAAGGCTTCAAGGTGACAGGTATTTTCCCCTACAATCGGGATATCTTTGGTGATGATGCTTCCTGCTGATGTTACTGATCGTCCAGAAGAAAATCCACAGGATACACCTGTAGTTGTAGAAGCCACAGAAATGGAAAGTGAAACCAAAGGAAATTATGAAAGCCTGTTACAGCCTACTGAAGTTTGCATAGGCTACATGGTACCTATCTGTGAACCTCCTCAAGACGAAATAACTCCCCAGCATATAACAAGCCTTGAGAATATGATTCTCTGCAGACCCTGTTACAAGCACAAGCAAGGATTGTTTAGATAGGCCTTACACATACCAGTCACCTCCTTCTATAAAGACAGAGCAAAAGCCTACAGGAGAAATCAAAACCTCAGAGGAGCTGCAACCATTTAGAAAGGCTAGCCCAGGGAAGACTCAAAGATGCAACAAAAGAAAACGCCACACAGCAATACTAACAGACACACCTGAGAAGATGAAACTACAGAAACACAATGAAGATTCACAATGAAAAAGGCTCAAGAGTAAAACCTGTAAAAGGACTCTGAACGACAAATGGTTTCTGAAGTCTGGTGGAAATAAGAACAGAAAGAACATTGAAGATTATTGGTGTCTTGCATGTGGTGGTGTATGGTCAAATTCAGCCTCAGGGGAGCAGTGGGTGCAATGCATCAAATGCAAAGATTGGGTCCATGAAAGTTGCACAAATGAAAGTGCTGATTATGTATGTGACATGTGTATAATGAAGTGTTAGCTGATTTCTCTTGGTTTTTAAAGGATGTGATTCTTTTTATGTTCTGTAACAATATACCCCATGGTCTGTAACAACTTGCCCCGCGTATGGGGCAAGTTGTATATAAGGTTTTTGTTACATGATTATGATACCACATATAATAAACTTTTCACAGCATAAATTTGTTAACGTTTCCTTCATTAGATACTGAATTAGAGGTAAAATTAATAAGATTATAACTGCTAGCCCCGATCTCCCCTATATAAATCACGGTGTGATAAAAAATTTCATAAAAAGAGCTGCGTGTTCCGAACACACCAAAGAACTATCATGGTGGCGGTGGGTTAATGCCGAAGCCAAGTACAATTTCCCCGCTCTCGACGGGTAAAGTAAGTACACCAGACTCGGCATTAACTTTTACACCTCTTGATAGCTCAGTGGGTAGAACATCGACTGGAGTCGCTGGATAAGTATCGGTGTCGTGGGTTCGAGACTCGGCAGTACCAGTCCATTTACCACTTATAAAATTCCCCTTCGGTGATAATTCCCCATCGGGGATATTCCCAAGGTAGCATGAATTTGATATAAGCAACATTTGTAGCTTCATGATTGTATATAAATCACGGTGTGATAAAAAATTTCACAAAAAGAGCTGTGTGTTCCAAACGTAACAAAAAACCATCATGGTGGAGGTTGGTTAATGCTGAAGCCAAGTACAATTTCCCCACTCTCGACGGGTAAATAAAGTACTCCAGACTCGGCATTGACATTTACCTCTCTTGATAGCTCAGTGGGTAGAACGTTGACTGGAGTCGCTGGATAAGTATCTTTGTCGTGGGTTCGAGACTCGGCAGTACCAGTCCATTTATGACTTATAAAATTCTCCTTCGGTGATAATTCCCCATCGGGGATATTCCCGAGGTAGCGTGAATTTGATATAAAGTGACATTTATAGCTTCATGATTATATATATATATATATATATATATATATATATATATATATATATATATATATATATATATATATATATATATATATATATATATATATGCTCACATGACAAGATCACATGATGCACGGAAATCTGTTGATATTCTTATATGCTCCCCTTTGCATCATCTGCAGTACTCTGCATTTGAAATTTGTAGAAAACTGAACATAGAGCCTAAGTACATAAACCTTTAAAAATTTTGTGTCACGTGACCAACTAAATCTGGCCGCTATGGTCTGATCTGTACACGTAGGTTATTCCTGCTAAGACAAATTTGTTTATTTTGCTGTTTTGGAGAAGCTACTTTTGATTTCTGCAAAATCATATCAAGTTACCTGCTAACTTAGCATATAATTCTAACTAATCTTTTTCTCCTACATCTGGCCCAACATCGGTTAATAGAAAAATAATCGAAACAATCAGAACGAAAACAGCAGAGCACCCAAAAACCCCAAAATGTAAAATGTTTATTTTCCACTTTGTGTTCAGTGTCCTTTTCTTTTTTCTTTTTGATCTCCAGATACTGGATATTTCATAATATGCGTCAAGTGACGAGGGCTTGCTAATGCTGCAGACATAATCACCATTTATATTTAATATTTCGGGGGATATCATCGGTTAGTGTGGAACAGCTATTACACGGTGTCTAACTCAAACCGACATTGTTAGTTGGAGACTTACCAGTCACTGTGTTCAATCCATTTGGGTTCAGACTTCGAATTTGATTCCTATATAGAATATCTCGCATGCAATGTGAGTTCTACTCTTTTCTTGAACCGAGCCAGTAACCAGTAACCTAGAAAATGTAAGTGTTGAGAGGATAAGCTTACTATAAATCAAGAAATTAACGCTATTCGTTTAAGCATAATCCTTGTCCCTAAGAAAAGCATTTAACACTGCAGAACTCTAACAGCGAGACTGTGAGGCTGAGTCCATAAGAGAGGCATATGGACATAACTTTGAGAACCATGGTAAAAAAGTGAGTTAGGATTTTGCTTGGAATATAGCATATTGAACCCCAAGTCAATGGAATGAGTTAGAGCCTCATCTGCTACAGAAAATGCAGAACTTATAATTAGAAGGCAAGAATGCCAGTCTCACATATAAAAATAATTTAATTCCATGAGGTCTGAATTTAGCTGCCGTCCCATGGTTTCAGAGGTTTTATTCCATCCCAGGCCGTTACTCGTGTTCATACTGTAGGACTTATACATTTTCTGCCCAAGGCGAGATTATGACTGTTCCTAAAGATATAATCCAACGAAGGGAAATAAAAGCACTCACTATACATACGCTCCAAAATCTATTTAAGGACCGTTGAAAACTTACTCACTGCAAAAAAAATTCTAATTTTTTTGTCCCAGAATAATTTTCAGCTTAACCTTGCTATTCGTATAGTTTCATCCCAGCTTGGCTCACTCTCTTCACTGATGATGTGAATGTGATAATTATGATTCATGCTAACTGCTGAGGGAATTAAATTGTTCTGCTGAAGCAACAACCTCTCAAACTTTTAAGGTTTTGTCCCATGTATGTGTCAGATGTTAGTGTCTAAGCTTTTTAAAGGTTCTACTCTAGACAAGACTCGAATTCACAGTTTCTGTCTGTTCTAAGTCACTGTCCCAAGTGAACCTTGAAATTACAGAGTTTGTCACAGATTTTTTAGGTTTTCTCGCGTGAGGCTGAAAGTGCCTTTTTACTGTCTAGGATCTTACATGTTTCGTTCTGTATAAGTCTCGAACCCAAAGCCATTGCTCGGTGCTTTTAAAGGTTCTGTCCCAGGTGAGGATCGAACTCACAACCTCGGCATGGCTCAGACACTGTCGTATAAGTACCGCGCGCTAACCGATTGCGCCACTGGGACATGATATGACGTTATTCAGCATCTGAATTTGATTGAAGGATTCCTTTCAGCTGAAGGATTATCTAGAATGCGCGTCATTATTTACGCAAAAACCTTTTCCTTGTATGAGATTTTTTATCTCCTGAGCATGCTTCCTTCCTTACATTATAGATAGTTCATATATAATTCCAATTGAGCAAGAATAATAATAATAATAATAATAATAATAATAATAATAATAATAATAATAATAATAATAATAATAATAATATTGATAACTGAGTAGGTCATAATACTCCTTTGATAATAAAAAATTATTATTATTATTATTATTATTATTATTATTATTATTATTATTATTATTATTATTATTATTTCAAGACCATTAAAACATTGGAATTATAATTATTTCCGATATAAATGTCCATGTTAGTGGTGAAAGAGTAACACAGAAGGCTAAATGTCCACTATGTTAAGATTAAACGATATTTTTAGATATAGGCCTATGCACCCGAACATACACAACATCCTACTTTATATATATATATATATATATATATATATATATATATATATATATATATATATATATATATATATATATGCTTTATGCATATCCGTATGAATATGAGTAAATGGTATAAATATACACAAACATACATGAAGTATATTGATAATTACGTTTTTGTAATCAGTTTCCATCCTCCGCCTTGTTTAGATTTGTATAGAATAAAGATAGTTGACCTGCTGTTAATAAGTACACAAATGGTAAACTGGGGTTTAGGAAATATATTAGTTTCGACACAGCTATCAAATCCAACTGCGCATATGGATTGGTATGAAGTTAATAGCTGTTATTTGGTCCTTAAATACAAAAAAATGCCACATGCAAATTTCCTCTTAATTTCTTTAAGGCGTCCTAGATTGAACGCTGCTCGTAGGTTATACACAGTTTCCAATATGGCCGCCATGTCACGTAGGACCATTTAGTAACTGTGGCTACCACCATACAAAGCACTATTGGTCTACCCGTAC
>JANJGK010000032.1:4674629-4679629 GCA_039081455.1 Macrobrachium rosenbergii
TGCCTCCTGGCACTCTGAGGTCCAATGGAACTTTTTCTTGCTGCTTGTCAGATCAGTCAATGGAAAGAGAAGTTCCGAGAAATTCTTACAGAATCTTCTGTAATACCCAACCATCCCTAAGAAGCGTTGAACTTCCTTCCGACAGGTAGGTTCCTTTGCAGTTAAGATGGCATTCACCTTGGCATTAACGGGTGCGACTTCTCCACTCCCGACAACATATCCAAGATACTGAATTCGGGCATAACCAAAGTCACTCTTCGCCAAATTCAGTGTGAGGTTTGCGGCTTCCAACCGAGCGAATACCTTCCTTAACGTCTCTAGGTGGCTATCCCAAGTATCTGTAAAAACAATAATGTCGTCCAAATATACTGCAACATTGGATAAATCCTTCAAAACATCATTCATGAGCCTTGAAATATAGCTGTAGCATTCTTTAATCCAAAAGGTAACACCTTGTATTGAAAAAGTCCACTAGGTGTTACAAACGCAGTTATGGGTTTTGTGGATTCTGACAATGGTAGTTGATAGTAACCTTTAGAAGATCTATGCGAGATATAAATTTTGATGAGCTTACCAAGTCAATAAGATCGTCAATTCTGGGTAACGGATAGCAGTCAGAAACAGTAAGTTGGTTTACCTGACGATAATCTGTGCATAACCGATATGTACCATCTGGTTTTCCTACTAGTACACATGGAGATGACCATGGACTATGGCTGACTTCGGCCAAACCATGTTCTAGCAAGAAATCTACCTCTTTTTTCATGATGGTCTTCTTGTATGGAGATACTCGATACGGAGCGCTCTTAACTGGAACTGAGCCGATCTTAAGCTGCATCTCAACTTCCACAAGACTTGTTTGTGTTGGTATGTCTCCACAAATCGCTGGGAAAGATTCCAACAACCTTTCTATATCCTGCAATTGAAGAGAGGGTAAATGATGCAATTTAGATTTCAGATGGTTGATAGTGTCAGAATTGGATAATCTAACATCTGTTTTTATAAGATGGTCATCAGATACTTGATCAGAAGACTTGTCAACAAGAACCAAGCTAGCAACGGCAATACTTTCTTCAGTTTTCTCCTTAGTAGAATAAAGTTTTAATCTGTTTATATGTACTTTTTTCCGATCTCTCCTTTTACCTGGAGTAGATATTTCATATACATTCTGATTCTTACTCATCACAGTAAATGGTCCTTCATATCTGCTTTCAAAAGTTTTCTTCATAGGAGTTAACATTAAAACTCTATTTCCAACTTTAAATTCTCTCTTCTCTGCTTTACTATCAAAGTTTTTCTTCATGGAATGCTGGGCTTTAAACAAATGTTGATGGGCGAACTTACGTGAATACTCAAGCTTTTCTCTTAAATTCGTTGCATATTCTCCCAAACTGACATCTTCACTATAGTCTAACCAAGTGTCATACAATACTTTAAGTGGTCCTCTAATTTGTCTTCCATAAAGTAATTCGGCAGGAGAAGATCCAAGACTTTCCTGATGTGCATTCCTCACGGCATATAAAACAAATGGCAATCCTTCCTCCCAGTCTTTACCAGTTTCTTCACAAAACTTAGTCAATCCTTCTTTCAGCGTCTGGTGAAATCTTTCAAGACAACCTTGACTTTGAGGATGATATACTGTGGACATAGAATGTTTAATACCCATTACTTTCATTACTTCCTGAAATAATGTAGACGTAAAATTAGTTCCACGATCGGTCTGTACAATCCTAGGTATTCCATATTGGGTGAAAATCTTAACTAGATGAGGAATTAATGTTTTAGCAGAAATATTACGCAGAGGTACAGCATCTGGATACCTTATGCTACTGCACATAACAGTCATCAAATACTGGTTTTGTTTTTTAGACTTAGGCAATGGACCAACACAATCCAAAATTACTTTCTCAAATGGAACACTACATACAATCTGTGGAGATAAAGGTACTGGTTTTATAGGCTGATTAGGTTTACCTACTTTTTGACAAGTATCACATACTTTACAAAATTTCTTTACATCTTCTCTTATTCCAGGCCAATAAAAATATTGCAGAATATTGAGAGTGGTCTTCTTCACTCCAAGATGGGCAGATGTATTCACATGGGCAATCCGGATTATTTCTTCTCTCAATCCTAAAGGTACAACTAATTGGTACTTCACATCCCATGAAGCATTAGCAGGAGTAGATAGTGCTCTGTACTTTCTCATCAGTATTCCTGTCTTTAAATAATAGCAAGTCGCTTCTGTAGCGATTTCACTCTCTGAAACAGCTTCATTAAACATTTGTTGTAAAGAATAATCATTAGCTTGAGCATCTCTAATATCAAATTCTCTCATTTCAAACAGATTATGAAACTCTGAATCCAAAATGTTACAATCTAGTAAAGAAGATTCACGAACCTCCTCCATAGTATTGTCTAGCTTACAGTCCTTTTCATTGTTGACTTTTTCTACCTTGTCTTCTATCAGAGGAGAGTTTCTCTGCTCTAGCTCCTCTACTACATCACCTGCTGCAACATCAACAGCATCCGTACAAATCAAATTCCTTGCAGTATCCAAAATCCTCAGGCTGTGTTCAACGACACATGACTGAAACATGGCATTCTCTTCTAGTTCCTTCACTGGATTTTCAATCAGAGGAGTATCCACAACAACAGGATCTGGAATCACTCTGGAACCAGCGATATCATTTCCTAATAGAAAATCAATGTTAGGTATAGGTAATGAGTCAACAACTCCTACAACAGTATTCCCTGTATACAAATTACAATCCACATGCAACTTTGCTCTGGGTACTGTAGTCAATCCGCCAATGCTCTTCAGAATTACACTATCTTGAGTCATACAATTCTCTATACCAGGAACTGCATCTCTGACCACCAAGCTGTGCGACGAACCCGTATCTCGTACTATCCTTACAGAGATTCCATTGGCACTTTCATCTGGAACACAAAGTTTTCCTTTAAAACAGAAAGGTTTAAATTCCTCTCTAACCACAGGAGACTTTTCTTTACCATACCTACACATTCTCGGGAGAGAACAAGCTACACTCCCTGTCTTTTCTTTGTTTTTAAGCCATCCAGGACAATTTCTACGAATATGTCCAACCTCACCACAAAAATAACATTTCACAACCGTACTATTATTACTTCCAGCATTGTTCTTCCCTTGACCTTTATATTTACTCCGGCCAGGACTATTATGTGGTGAATTCTGCAGTGATTTGCAAGGTGATGTATGTGGTGATCTCCTGGAATTGTTTCCCCTTTTAAATGGCTTTAACAGACCAAAATTCTCAGCCAGAGTAGTAGCTCTCTGCAAAGTTGTAACTTCTCTTTCAAACAAATATCTCTGTACATCAACAGGAATTCCTCTTAAAAATTGTTCAAGTAACATTAATTCTCTGTACTCTTCCATGCACGTGACTCCAGCTGCTTTAATCCACTTATCATGAAGTTTAACAGTACTATGAGTATACTCTACATATGATTGTCTATCACATTTACGAAACCTTCTAAATCGCAAACGATAATACTCAGGAGTAAGTTCATATATTTTAAGTATATTATCCTTGATAAAATCATAATCCTTGCACTCACTAGCATTCAAAGCTAGAAAAGCAGACCTAGCTTTTCCTACCAAAGCAGGTTGAATAATCACAGGCCAGACCTCCTTTGGCCAACTTAAACTTTGAGCTAACTTCTCAAAAAGTGAAAAAAATTCATCAGGTTCTGACTCATCAAATTTAGGTACAATCTTAGTAAACTTACTTACATCAGGTATACTCTCGTCAATAAGAGAAATTTTACCTTTATTTCCACTCTTGAGGGCTTCTAACTTTAACTGATACTCTCTTTTTTCTCTATCTAACCTGTCTTGACGCTCAATTTCTTCCCTTTTTAATCTGTCTTGCCTTTCTCTTTCTTCTCTTTTTTCTCTATCTAACCTGTCTTGACGTTCAATTTCTTCCCTTTTTAATCTGTCTTGCCTTTCTCTTTCCTCTCTTTCTCTTGCATACTGAATTTCTAATCTTTTTACCTCTAAGGCTGAACTACCTTCATCACATAAATCAAAGGCCTCTTCGGAGAGAACTCCATCATCGACTAACTTAGATATTACGTTACTCTTAATCTGAGATTTACGCCACGCTTTCTTTATGTCTTTAGCAAACTCGTAGTGACTAGCGATCTCTAACCAATCATCCTTTCGCATCCGGTGCGAGCTCAAATATCCACTCGTAGGATTTTCAACAAACTCACTAATGTTAAAGGACTCCATAATTATCAACTTAATATACTTAGATAAACTGCACAACAAGAAATTAATTTGAAAATAGAAAAACCAATACGTCAATAAGCATATTACAAATCTTGCACAATATCAATCATTACAAACAATTACCGAGGGCAAACAAATGAAGATCCCGGACAGGCCCCCACTTGTTACGCTCTGCTTCTAATACTCTTAAATTATTAGTTAGAGAAACGTAAATATTTAGATTACCCAAGGCAATTATTCAAACACTGATCAAATTAATAAAAATATTATTTAATATTTAATTTAGTATTACCGAAAAATCAAATAAATATATATAGTAGTGAAATCACTGGATACTTATGCAATACTAAGTATTAACACTCTTCACACAAAGAAATACATAAGACAATAAATTCATAATAACGAGTAAATACTCGAAATACACAGCACTCACTTAATACAGAGTAAACACTTCATAATGCTAAGTCACGTACATATAAGAAAAATACAAGAGAATCAATACTTTACCCATACTATTAATATAACTTTTTCACTTTACATCCTTTCGTAATATTAGTTAGTATAATTCACAACTTGTCAATACAATTCCAGGAGACACACTGGTACGTACGAGACTAAGTAGCCAAGTAAACTTTTAAAGGATCAAAACATCAGAACTTTACTCTTTTTAGAAAACAAGGAGGAAAAATACAATAACATTACACTCCCCAATCAAACCTAC
>JANJGK010000032.1:4684629-4709629 GCA_039081455.1 Macrobrachium rosenbergii
TATATATATATATATATATATATATATATATATATATTATACTTATTTGCATGAACGATGTAAATGAATTAACCTTGTACATCAGTCATAGTGTCAATCATTCATTCTTATCTAATATCAGTTAATTGTTATTTCATTTGTTTTTATACTGTACCGACCTTTTCACGCATCAGTTTGATCATTACACTTAAACCTTTTTTGGGGGGCTCAATTAATTTTTCCTTTCACTTCACCCATTGAAAAAACTGTTACCACTGTTGCTTTGCGCTGTTCAGTTTTCTGTTTATATTTTCCCACTCACATATCTCCCGCTCCCGTCTTTTACCATTCTTCCCACCAGTCGTTAGATCACTGCCTCATCAGCGAGAGGTTCCCGTGTTGGATTCCCGAGTGGGCCAAAGAACGACCAACCTATACTTTCCTGAGTGGTAAATTATGTCTCTTGCATTTAGTCGAATCTTGTGGGTAACAAGCAGGGTGGAGGGGGACCTTGTCACAATGACTTCGTTCCAGAAAATATCAGGGAATCAGTAGTTAAATATATATGATATATATGTATATGTAATATGTATATATACTTATATATATATATATATTATATATATATATATATATATATATATATATATATATATATATATTATATATATATATATATATATATATATATATATATATATATATATATATATATATATATATATATATATATATATATATATATATATATATAGAGAGAGAGAGAGAGAGAGAGGGAGAGAGAGATACAGGCAACTCCTTTTTATCTTTTAATCTGTAATTTGTCTGAAGAGGGATAAGTTCTTCATTGGATGGATGGGTAGAGCTCTCGGCTAGCACGCTGTTGGCCCAGCGTTCGACTCTCCGACCGGCCAATGAAGAATTAGAGGAATTTATTTCTGGTGATAGATATTCATTTCTTGTCATAATGTGGTTCGGATTCCACAAAAAACTGTAGGTCCCGTTGTTAGGTAACCAGATGGTTCTTAGCCATGTAAAATGAATCTGATCCTTTGGGCCAGCCCTAGGAGAACTGTTAATCAGCTCAGTGGTCTGGTTAAACTAAGATATACTTAACTTTTTTTCTGGAGAGGGAAGCTGCTACTTCCAAAACATAACACTATTCTTTACTTCGTGCATTTTATTTTTATGCGAACCGATAGTGACAGATGATTTTATTCTAACTATATATATATATATATATATATATATATATATATATATATATATATATATATATATATATATATATATATATATATATATATATATATATATATATATATGAATCTAATCACTTTCACAATTGTTCCATAGAATATGGGTATCAGACGATGGGGACTGTTAGTCCTAGAAAGCTTGTAACTTTTCCTGAATAAATATATCTGCTAGATATCCTCCAGTTTTAATGATATATATATATATATATATATATATATATATATATATATATATATATATATATATATATGTATATACATATACAGTATATATATATATATATATATATATATATATATATATATATATATATATATATATTTTCATAAACTGGACGTCTTGGTTGGGGAGAAATTGAAACAAGGTTTATAATGATGCTGCCACGAAACCAAGAAAGCCCTGCTTATGAGCAAAAGGAAAAGTTATTTGAAAACTTACCTCAGATTTTCCCTGGATTACAAGTGAATGAGAAAGGTGGCCATTTGGAATTAGAATTCTTTTACAAATTTACAGGGGTTTATTTACAGATACTTTAGCAATGAAACAAGGAGACAAACAATACGACATGATAGTCAATGGGCAGACTCATTAATAGGACACATGGAACAATAATGCAATGATTGGCAACAAGCAAGCTGATTAATAAGGGGGCCAGTGTGCAATGCAACCAGTCCAATGATAATAACAAGAGTTAGTCATGCCCTGATTACACGACATAGTCTCAGATGGTGCAAATGATGAAACTCCAGGATGGGAGAATAATTCATATAAACATTTTCAGGCCACAACGGACTTGATATCGACTGTGACCAGGAATATTCAGGAATGTGGGGTGCAGGCTAGATAATGGGGGCACGGAGTGCGATCGGGCAGCTTGTTTCTCCTGGAAGAGAGGTCCCAGATTAACACAGAGGCACACAGAAGGAAATGGAATCCCCCTTATAAATGGGGATACTTTACACAATTAAATATTAACCACTACGTAGCCCAGCAGAAAATTATAAGGATATCACGAAGCACAGTATGGGAATCGTAATTGATTGGGCTTTAACACAGGCACACGCACTCGCACAAAGAGAAAATTAACACTTGTATTGCTTAGCCTAAATAACCCTTAAATTGCACTGGGGGAGGGATAACTGGATAATTATCACGAGATCTCTATTGAAATTCAAGGTGCATTAATGACAAGATATGGGAGGCAGGCAGGACTCTTACAAAGGAGGATTGCTTTGTGGAGGAAAGAGTTAAAGTTTAAAGAAATGGAATTTTAAGGAGTTTAAGTAAAAGGGGGAAGGGCTGGTTTACTGACTATTTGCGATGGACAAACCTTGTCTGATAATTCTGGCGCCAACAGTCATCTCGGCTGTCCGTCGATGGTAGTCCAACCAGCGTAAACGGAGAATAGGCAATAGATCCGCCCGGTTCTGAGATGAGAAAGCTTCTGTCTTCCCAAAGCCAGCTGCATAAATATGTCAAGAGAACCAGCAAAGAGGGCAGAGGAAAAGCATACTTAGAATTAGGTGCTTTAAGATTAAAATCCTACCTGGCCCTTAGCTGTAATAGGCCTATTTGACCTCTCCCATACCTAAATGCTTCCCCATCGCGTGATGGGGGTGGAAAAGGGAGTGCCCATTGTTTCCCAGGATCAGGCGATTGTGGGGGGGGGGGGGGTGTTCCCCACACTGCTACATACTGGTACTAACAGCCCTGATCTAGTTCAAACTATGCTTGTTCCATCCGTCGCCCGCCAATATTCCCGGCCCGACAGTCAAATGAATAGCAGATTATTTCAAAATTAAATAATGCACGGAAATCTACAGGAGGGAGGGATGTATATCCTTGACAATATATATATATATATATATATATATATATATATATATATATATATATATATATATATATATATATATATATATATATATATATATATATATATATATATATATATATATATATATATATATATATATATATATATATATATATACATATCTATATACACACATAAATACATATATTATATTTGTTTGTATACATGTATATATGTATGAGTTGCGAAGAGAGATGTGATTTTCTTATTATTTTCACGGCTTCTTAAAAGAATACTATTGCGGTTCTTATTTTTCTATTCATTTTCTTTATATTTTTTTCTTCTGCTCTTGCTTTGAAGCCTCTAATTAAACGTAACCAAAAATTCAGCTGGAAGACGTATGGGAATAACTGGTTTCTAATGATTTTGCAAGTAGTAAAAAAAATGCTTAAAATTCAGTAAAATCTTTATGCATTTTACTGAAAGCCAGTATATAAAAATTACATATAAAATTAAGGTTCAGGTGATATTGCAATTATTTTTCACCATAACATCTTTAAATACATAAATAAGTATTACCTGAAATTTTTATAACTAAAAAGTACTGCGGTATTTTTATCTATGATTTTATGGTTTATGTCCCGTAAATAAACAAAGCCTGAAAACAAAGATGCATAAGATATAGCAATTAGATTTTATCAGCTGAATATTTCTCCTGTAAGGAAAATTAACCCTAAATATAGAAATATTACAATGAGATTTTCATATATTTGCCTTACAGTACAGAAAATGGAATTAACGTGAAAAATTACCGTCATCATAAATCGTTTTCATCTTATAAATCAGCCTTACATCTGTCTCATATTAATATTCCTGGGATCATGACGTGGAATTATGTCCGAGCTGTTATTGCGTTTGCTGTTGCATTGTTTAATTACATTCAGCTGCTGACTGAGCCTTGCATCAGTTCGTGACCTTAACCTCGTAGAGGCTACAACGTCTAATATAATCATAATATCTCAAATGAAGTCATTCACCCTTGGAGCTTGGGAGATGAATTAGAGGTTATATAGTTTTCGTGAACACTGCTCAGTAATGCCTGTAACTTCTGCCATACGTGAGTATGTATGTGTGTACGTATGTATGCAGGTGTCTGTGCATGCATTTGGCTGCTCTTTAGCAAAGAACTTGTTTCAAATATAGTGATTTTGAACTTTTACAAATGTCATTGATGTTATGTACGGTCTGCGTACAGTTTTGTGAAAAATACTTCTACTACTGGAATTATTGTTAGTATAATTTTTTATTTACTCCGACATTATTCACTGAAATTTTCCCACTTTTGCTTATGATTATTGATGCTTACTCAATGCCATTTTTTTTTATATTTGCACTGTTAATGTATCATTGTAGAGGGAAATGTGTTCAGATATTGAAGTAATCATCCTATTTTCTTCGGAATAGAAAGGAACTTGCAAATTTATTATTATTGTTATTATTTCATCCAAGACCCTCCGACGGTTTCAAACGGTTAGTTCTTAAATAAAAGATAAAATCTGGCATAGGCGAAGTTTAAGAAGTACAGCTAGGTGGAATGGATCAGTAGGGACGGGGAAAAAAAGTAAAAACCAGAAATCTTTGTGAACAGTGAGCCACACAAAGCACTTTGCAGGAGATATCTCGCTAATATATTGTTAGATGTGAGCTTGTGCGGAAATCTAAGCTGATAAAAGAGGATATGAAACAGGCTGGGAGCACAAACCTCCTCCAAGGCTGCTTGGACGTACGTCGTGTTGATGTAGGTCTGGACCGTTTTCGAAATCCCGCCTGCCTCTGGGTTCGTAATCTTCCAAAAAATTCCATAACTGTTGCTTCCAAAATCGTTGCACTTGTTGCTGGTCTCGAGGCCCAACTTTTTGTCAAATTTTCGTGAGAATCCACACATTTTTTCGACACAGAGAAACCGAACCAAATTCATACTGACATTATTTAAGAAATGAAAAAGGTAGAATATCCATATGCATGATGGTGATGATAATGATGATGAAGAAGAGAATAAGGATGAGATGATGATCAACAAGAAGTACCGGTAAGAAGAAAAAGAAGAGAAGATATGACAGGGATACATCGGAGAAAAGGAATAAGAAAAATCATAAAAAATGATGAAAAGGATAAGATATTAAAGGACCTAGGAGAAAAATATGAGGCAAAAGATAGAAAAAAACAAGCTTTCCATTGACTCCTTTTATAAAAAATTCCCATTGACACCAGATCCCCAGGGGCCATCCTTCCAAATTGGACTATCAACAGGTGAGGTGCCGGGAGTCCAATACTTAAGGTTCCTTGGAAAAAAGATACCTGGTGCATCCCACCAGGTTTTGAAAGAGGATTAAAAACGCTGTTTCTTTTTCCTGTTTCCTAAGACAATGGCGAGGTTTCCTTTCAATTTATGCGCGCTGCCAACAATAAGGTTCACTCGCGTTTTTACAGTTCGTGTATATAGATGCATATGGATATTCTACCTTTTTATTTTTTAAAGAATATCAGTATGAGTATGGTTCAGTTTCCTTGTCTGTTTGTTAGCAAAAAATGTGTGGGATTCTCACGAAAATTTGACCAAAAAGTGGGCCTCGTGACCAGCAACAACTGCATCAGTTTTGGAAGCAATAGTTATGGAATTTTTTGGAAGAAGGGACCTCTCTCTCTCTCTCTCTCTCTCTCTCTCTCTCTCTCTCTCTCTCTCTCTCTCTCTCTCTCTCTCTCTCTCTCTCTCTCTCGGAAGATAACGACCCAGAGGCAGGCGGGATTTCGAGAACGGCCCAGACCTACATCGATACGACGAAAGTCCAAGCAGCCTTGGAGGAGGTTTGTGCTCTCAGGCACACCTGTTTCATATCCTCTTTTATCAGCTTAGACTGACGCACAAGCTCATATCTAACAATATATTAGCGAGGATATTGCCTGCAAAGTGTTTTGTGCGGCTCACTGTTCACAATGAATTCTGGTTTTTACTTTTTTCTTGTCTCTACTGATCCATTCCACGTAGCTGTCCACCTTCTTAAACTTCACCTATGTCAGATTTTATCTTTGATTCAAGAACTAACCGTTTGGAACCGCCGTATGGGCTGGCTAACAAAATAAGAATAACGAGAACAATGAATTTGCAAGTTTCTTTCTGTTCCGAAGAAAATAAAATTATTCCTCCAATATTTACTCATTTCAGCTGATTTTTAGTTTTCTGTAAAAGAAAACTATTATGCCGGCTTTGTCTGTCCGTCGGCACTTTTTCTGTCCGCCCTCAGATCTAAAAACATACTGAGGCTAGAGGGCTGCAAATTGGTATGTTTATTATCCACCCTCCAATCATTAAACATACCAAATTGTAGCCCTCTAGCCTTAGTAGATTTTATTTTATTTAAGGTTCAAGTTAGCCATAATCGTGGTTGTGGCAACGATACAGGATAGGCCACCAACGGGCCGTTGTTAAAGTTTCATGGGTCTCGGCTCATACAGCATTATACCGAGACCACCGGAAGGTAGATCTGGTTTCGATGGCCTTGATCATATGCTGTACAGAAAACTGGATTGCGCTGAAGAAGCGTCGGCTCATTTTCTGCTTGTTTTAAAATGGTACCAGATTAGTACCGAAACGTCAAAAGTAGATTCAGAAATATGCTTTCATTATTATTATTATTATTATTATTATTATTATTATTATTATTATTATTATTATTGGTAGTAGTAGTAGTAGTAGTAGTAGTAGTAGTAGTAGTAGTAGTAGTAGTAGTAGTAGTAGTAGTAGTAGAAGTAGTAAAAGAGTTGAAGAGAAGCAATAACGTAGGAATTCCGCCAAATCCTTTCCGAGCCCAAATTGACAATTGATATCGTACCTTAATATTTTCAAGGTTTCAGGACATTATTGCAGTTTGTGATTGAACGGAATGTTCGATATATTGCCATTCCAGTTGCAAATTTCATTCTCTTGACCGAATAGCCCAGAATGCCCGAGTTGTAGGTAAGGAAGGATGGAGCGAAATTGACGTCCTTGGCATTATGATTGATTCTGCTTATCTTGCATTTCTCATCGCAAAATATTTCAAGTTTATTGCTTTTGTGGTCATACAGTCGTACACTCAGTTGGACAATCCCTAGATCGGTTTAGTTTTGGGAGCCTTTCTGTAGTATCCCATTTGGTCTGTGTGGACACCATTTGTTTTTCAGTAGAAGATGATATTTTGCATGAATAATTTTTATTGTGTCAACCGTTTTTACATTTATGATTTTCTTAAATTTTCTTGTCATCAAGATTTTACCTCTAATTTTAGTCTCTGGATAGTCTAGTTGACCTGAATTTGAAGGTTCCCCTTCCAGCGTCTTCGTTGCATATTGGCTCCTTTTTTCCATATTTGCCCACTCTCCTACGTGTATTTGTTTTCGTTAATATATTTTTGTACCGTATCAAATACATTGTGACGTTCTCCTATTTCAGTAGCATTCTCTTTCAGTTAATAAGCGTTCAAAAGGCAGCTCTGTCATTTATATTAATTCATGGTCTTTGTGTTTTTTTCTTATTTCAGCCTCTACACCTTTGTACTTCTGGAATGATCTGTGTTCTTACAATTATGTTTCGACGGCGGCAAAGTGAAAACATAGTCTCAACTTAATTACAATCCTTTAACCAGTGATCTTCCAATCTCTTTGGTCGTACGTTACCTAGTACATTTATTCAGCTTGTGTCCAGACTGCTGGCATTTAAAGTGTTGTATTACGTGGTACCTGGCATAGCATAATGGCTTATCATCACATAATATTCCTATATTCCTTCTAATGTGCGATGTGTTTTTCATATTGCAATGCTACATCCCTTTTATTTTAGCTTAGCAACCTTTTTGATGTCTTGATTTTCTTTCACCAGGCCCTGTAGCAACAAGTTCTTGACTTCTGTATGTGCTATAATATTCTTTTATTTTTCACCTTCTGATGCCTTGCTGTTACGGTCTCTGGGATCCTTTTTCCTTTTTCCACCAGCTGTAGTAATTAACTCTTCACTTTTTTCATGATGATATTTTTCGCTTCCTGTAACTTTATTTTGTCGGATAGTTCCATGAGTAGGTGTTCTGTGGAGACTTTGTGCAGTACATTCCACTTGAATTTCATGAATCGTTGACATGTTTTCCTTTTGTTTAGTAGCTTTCGCTGTAGGTTAGCAGGTTGTAGAACTATTGTATTCTTGATTTTTAGCTTTAATTTGCCTTTGTAGCGTATTTCCCATTATTTACTCACGGCTACCATTTTTCATTCGTTTTAGTGAATTTTGCTGTGAAATTCTCTTAAATTGACTTCAGTCATCACTCTCAAGAGTAGCTGCAATCTCATCTGGTTAATCTGCGGATGTTGACATGCAACTCCTTTACATTCGGCGTGTAAAGATGATGTTTTCCTTTTCTTGTTAATATGATGTGGTCACTTGAAATAATATTTCTGATACTTTAGTACATTTTATTTGGTACCACATTGCATTCAGTCTAATTCTCATCTGTTGACTCGTTCAAAGCACAACACAGATGATTGTTCCATGTCTTTGCATCATAATGGTATATTGACTATTATCAACTCCATGAGATCTAGTCTCTAATTTTACTTTATATTCCATAATTTTTCAATCTGGTTTTTCGTTGTTTTCTGCTTTTCGGTCTTTAATTATCGAACATATGGGTCAGAATTTTTCCTTTCAGTTTTCTCACCTTTTGACACTAGTTTTCTAAACGTTTTTCTAAACGTCTGTGCACATCAACACACGACCTATGAATACTTTTATTTGAAAAATTTTGGCTCTAGAAGGCGTTGCCATTGCACTACTCAGGTAGGATTTTTCGGAATGTATCAGCTCACATGCACGCGCGCGCGCGCGCACACACACGCTTTATCTATATATATATATATATATATATATATATATATATATATATATATATATATATATATATATATATATATATATATATATATATATATATATATATATATATATGTGTGTGTGTGTGTGTGTGTGTTTGTCTGTGTGTTTGTGTATGTAAGTATGCATGTATGTATGTATGTATGTATGTATGCATGCATGTATGAATGTATAAACAATCCCTGAATTCATATAAAAAGATAATGTTGTTTGCAATACTCCTCCAGTACTCGAGATTTTCTGTATATTATAATTCGATATACACATGCGCAACGAGTCCCCCCCCCCTCTCCCTCAATCCTGTATAACCCATTCTAAAGAGAACCGGAATTTGGACCCAGTGTAAGGCAAGTTTTTCCTCTCCCAGCGTTCCCTTCTGTTGCATGCATCACGCAGTACATTGTAGTTCATCATATCAGTGGAGGTGCTTTGTATGGTAATCTGCTTCTAATGCATACAATCGATTTAAATCATCCATGTCTTCCGGTGGTCATCCTCATACTCGGGACAGTAAAATTGCTTGACCTCTTCTAGAGGTGACCTGTCACTGGGGAGGGTAGGGACATCAGTTGCTCTGAGGTAACCTTTGCCATTTCCTCTATTCACAAACTTCCTTTAATTGGTTGTTTGTACATGTAAATGCTTACCGTTTTAGTGTACGTTGTTGTACGTGAGTTATGTATGTATGTGTGCGTCTGTGTCTATGATTGTATAACAGTCTCTTTTTAAATTTTCTTGTGATTGTTATATTATATGAGAAGGGGAAAGTGTGGGTAATTCATATTCACGATAAATATTGTGGTCTATATTTCTTCTAATGTGTTGTTTTGTACTTTATTTTATGTCCCTACAGGAGTGATTTCATTTGCAGAATAACGTATCATCTAAAGAGGGAAGGTTAATATTTTTTTTTCCTTGCCTGAAAACAATTATGCATTGAAGCAGTGTCGTATTAGCAGAAAAATATCCACGTGTTTAATACTTCGTGTCATCAGTAGTATTTAAAAATAATTAAATCGTAATTGTTACTGTTTTCCAGCTTAGGAAAAAACAATTAGAAATAAAACATGTTATTTCTTTTGACTTTAGTGTTTCAGAAGAAAATTAAATGTTCATAATTGTGTAACATTTGAAACCGTATTATAAAAATATGGGTGAGATACAGAAAATCTTCAAAATTAAAAAAATAATAATACGGAAAGGATTACTGATTATGTAAGAAAGGCCCAAAATGTTCGTTTCTCTGTTTTGAGTATTCTGAAACGTTAAGAAACTGCTGTTTAAAATATGGATCTAATATCATTTCATGGTTGATAAATTTACGAAAAATGTCGTCGCAGTGCCTAAGGTCATCGACCCTCGAGATTTAATGGTAGTTAAGAAGAAATCTAGGATGGACAGTTTAATATAATTTTGACGTCTAATCAGTGAAGTATCTTTATGTCCAACTTGAACTCACTTCAGTTCCTTCATAAGATTGATTCTATAGGCATAGCCCCTTGCTTTGCTCTCCGAAGTTACGGTGTGGTAATCAAATGTACCTCACGCCAAGTTTCACGATCCCAGAGTTGCGGTGTGGAAATCAAATGTACCTCACGCCAAGTTTCACGATCCCAGAGTTACGGTGTGGAAATCACGGCTGGTTAATCTTTCAAAGATTTATCTTCAGTACTATGGAATTATCTATCCTCAGTGTTTTTGCCTACCGGCTATGAAGAGGAAATGTCATGGAAGAAGGTACTGTATTATCATTCGCAAAGTTTCCGTTTTGGCACTTCCATACACACACACACACACACACACACACATATATATATATATATATATATATATATATATATATATATATATATATATATATACATACATACATACATACATACATACATACATACATACATACATACATACATACATATATATATATATATATATATATATATATACATATATATACATATATATACATATATATATATATATATATATATATATATATATATATATATATATATATACATACACATTTATATGTGTGTGTGCGTGCTTGTAATTTTTCACCATATACGCGTGACGTTTTTATATTCGTGTAAGTGTTATACTTGGTATAGTGAATTTAATAATTAATGATGTTTGTGGCTTGTTATTTATGATATATTTATATATATATATATATATATATATATATATATATATATATATATGTATGTATATGTATATATATATATATATATATATATATATATATATATATATATATATATATATATATATATATATAATATATATATATATGTGTGTGTATACAGTATATGTGTGTGTATGTGTGTATATATTTATATATATGTATATATAAATAATTTAAATTATATATATATATATATATATATATATATATATATATATATATATATATATATATATATATATATATATATATATTTTACCCTGTTCAGTTGTTTAGTAACAGTGCCCAATTCCTATAAAAAATGGAACAGCCAGACCATTTCTGGTGAGATGGAAGATTGATTTTCAGTAAAGTTGGGCTTCCTTCTCACTGCTTTCTTTCCTTAGAATCCTCTTCCTACACTATACATCAACGGCGCTACTTTCATCGCACGTACACCGTCCAAACCTGAAATCATCGATGATTTAGTCAGCTATTAGCAGCTCATCGTCTGCCTAGACCTTCAGATACAGCTGAAACTTGCACGAAAGATCGTTTTGTCAAGTCAAGTGTCAAGTAAGTTTTTATATACAGAGTGCTTACCTGTAATAAAGTTGTGACTGCCAGTGCATCTAAATCCAGTTCCACACACACAGAGGAATAGCAGCCTGGATTATTAACTGATGCAACTGATACAGCATCCTCTAATTCAGCCACCAAGCGATTATCATCAAGCATCGTCCCCCGAACACCTGGTTAAGGATTGTTTCCAAGAATTCCCTTATCTCGTTCACAGGACAAACTTTTGGCCGAGAAACTCTTCGAAGAAGGTGAGCTGATTTTCGCCCCCTTCGAGGCACCGTCTTAAGCACCTGAGCCTGAGATCATTATTATAACATAGGAATGTAATATTTTTCATGATGATATTCTGTAAAAAAAATCACAGTCCTGACCTTTATCTGTCCGTTGTCCGTCGTTCTGGCCGTTGTCTGTTTGTTGGCCAGTGTGTTTTTCTCGTTTACTTTGTCTTCATAACTCCTCCAAAGCGGTAGAATAAATTTCATTCAAACCTGGTACAATTAGGGTGCAAAATATTGCATCAGTTCCCTTAATCTTTCAGATGAAAGGGCAAATGGCAGTATTCAGCAAGAGGTATCTGGCAACTGTTGGCCAGGCGGCGAATGTTGCCCTAGAGCAGGAGCCTGTTCCTGCACAAGGCTGGCTTAATCAGAAACAAACGAGAACAGTCACTCTCTAATGGATATTATGCCGGCAATCAGAATCCTTTTTAGCCGAACCAAATAACATAACATTTAAATGAGAATGAAAATTATTATTGTTCTTTCGCGTGTTTTTCCTTTGAGAACTGTGGTATTATTTGTTATTTGTGAGTCAGTGCACACCATTTTTTTCCGGGGTGAAGAGGGTTTTATTTTAACACTCAAAATTTGTAGGCCTATATGTTTTGCATATATAGCGTTAAAAAACAAAACTATTTATTTTATTTTGTTTGTCATAATCAGAATATATAAAAATGATGAATATTAACTAATAAATGTTTGGCTAGGCCAATTGATCCTTTGCCTTATCTGTGAAAAGTGTGGTATCCTATAATATGCAGTATGATTTTTATAAGTATTTGTGCAATTAGACTTTCTTAATAAAAAATGTATTCTTATACAGTCGTTATGCAAATATTTAATTGGTCATTACAATGCTGAATGGCCTCCTAGAATTGTCCATTTGGCCTAATTCTGAGCCTGTGTGCTTGAGGACTGGATTCACTCCTTGAAAGAAAAATTTTTATACTTTTCATAGTGAGGTAAAACCGTAAAAATGGGTTATGTATTTCCATATATAATTGACATCAGTAATTGTTAGTAGATAATATTGATAGTGGCCAGTTTCAGTTTATAAATAATGTTCACATCCTGATATTTAGTGTAACCTCCAAAAACACCGATAACTCCCTGTCGTTACCAGTCACCATTCATTCAAGGCCTATGTGACTTCCATTAAACCATTCCTTTTTAAAAATAATATTCCCAGTTTCTTTATTTGATATATCTGAAGTCTCCTTCATATTTGTAAGAAAAGTTTATTTCAACTTGACGTTTTTGATGATATTAAAAAGAAAATTAGCATATCCATACAAACTGGTCTAATCAACATTCAGCGTTGCAGGCGCCCCAACAGAACCTTATACTTCAGCATTTTTCACCACCCTTCAGTGAACCGAATTGTATTTAGTTTAAGAAAGGAAATTAAAAATTATATGATATTTTTTATAAATATATCCGATTTACTAAATTGATATTCTTTCTTTTAACAGAAAGATCTTTAAACAGATGATAACCTGATAACATTAGATAAGCCAAACTCTAACCACATATGTTTTATTTGCGTAAAATAACATTCTTTTCACAGAAAGCTCTTTTTTCAGATCATGTTGATATCTAAACATAGTGAAATATTTCACAATGATTCGGACAAAATACTTAAAATACTGCATGAAATATGGAATTTTCTTGCAGTTTTATTTTTTGTTTTAATTGATTCTATTTTTCATATAGAAAAATTCTCAAACTAATCTAATATCTCGACTATGAAAAGAGAAATTCGATCCGCATATATTTCGCAAATTATTGTGATTGTACAGCCGTACTCATAAGTGATGCAACATGATTCTTTTTGTATCGTCCAAAATCTCAGACTCAGTGTAACGGTAGCCAAGTAGTGTTAAACTTCTTTTTTTTTTTTTATTTCCAATGTCATATATTTCGATAAGTTACGAATTCACAGTTAACACTATTTTCCTTATGAGTATATGGATATGATCTTCTTTATGCATTGGTATAATTTGTAATCTGTGTGACATGAATTGATTTTTTTTCACATTGCTTAGCCCAGGGCACGATTCGGTAAGGTAGGCAGCCTCATCAGTGCCAGCACGCTTTGAAACTACCTCTACAACAGTAGACCTAATAAGCTTAATGGTCATAAAAAAATTTTCAGAAGAGGAATATGAATTCCAAAAATTTTTCTTTGAATTTATAGGACTCACGAAAATAACCTAAGGTTTCTTAGATGCAATCTCATTAATTAACGACTTACTTTTAGAGATTACCTGTTCTCAGAAGAATAAAAGATGATGATTCTTTAAATTATATCAAGAAGATAGCTGTTAATCTAAATATTTATTAGTAATAACGTCAAGGATTATGCAACACTTTTAACTGAAGAAAAATTTTATTTTCTTGAAAGTCTTCTGTTTGCTTTTGGTGTATAATTGATTCATTCATGGGCTAACTTGAAGTGCTTTCTGGCCAGAAATTGTTAATATAGAAATGTGATTGCTAAGTGTAATGTATTTTAAGCAAGTAAAGAAAACTAACATGCCTAGGCCTAAGAAAATTTTGGCGTCAACAAAAATGTAATTGCATAAGGAATATTTACAAGTAAACCATTATTTTTGAAGTGGTTAAGAAATATAACACAAATAATTTAATTTGGAATTAATATAATGATATTCCAGTAACAAATGTCAAATAGATATTTTGAAGATCATTTCATTGACTTTATACATTGTAGACCTGTGTTCCAGCTGGTCCATGTTGCTGCCACCGGTTGATATTGGTGGATCCGTTTGAGCTACAGTAATACTTTCGCGCTTATTCCTTCATCTCTTTTCAGCGTCGAGGGGTAAAAATATAATGAAATAGGACTATTTAGAATTTTATAGTTGCAATGCAGGCAATATGAAAATGTTAAGAAATTTTTAAAACGTTTTTGTATTATTTCAACATTTAAACCCAGGTTTGATGAAGACTTTTTTGGTCGAACGTATCAGTGCTGGATGACAAAGTTTTGGAAATGTTTCGTCACTTTTTCCAAAAATTTAGCTACATGTAATATTTTCCTACAGCTTCGATATGCGGTATATGACCCTTTTTTTCGTGAAACATATTATGGTTTCATGTTATGAAATCATCGTTTTTTCGCATTGAAATAAAAGATAGATATGCTGCATGTTAGATGCTAGTTAGTGAATTTTGAAAGCAATCTTATGCAGTCATGTAGCATCACTTAGGAGCATGGCTGTGCAAAGGTAGACCATCATTAATAGCTGAGATGAAGGTAGACTGTCCGTTTCCTTCGCCTGTGTGACTGTCATTCTACAATATGTGTAGACTGACAACCACACATTGTTTTCTTTGTGTAAGGAATAAGGCTAAGGGTAACTTTATGAGCCTACTCTCCGTAGATTCTGTGCAGTTTTAACTTCGGCAGTAAATTTTAAACAGCCTACGATAGATGCTTAATAATGAAAGAACAATGAAAGACTTCAGATGGGACAGTAGTTAGTAACCATACAGCCTTGAACACGACTTTTATGCTGAAACAGGTGATATCGGGATATGAATGTTGCACAAGCACATCTTGTCAGGATAAAACATAAAACTACGAATGAGTCAGTGTTTCATCACTCTGAATGCTTTTAGAGAACTTGCTCGGGGGCGGAGAGGGGACAGTACGAGCACTCTCATGATGTTTGTTCATCATTTATTTTCTCAATTTTTCTTGGAAGGGATCGTCTTATTACTCGAACTTTTCACTTTTGTGTGTCCACATAAAAGTCTGTCTCTAGCTTGTGATTGCCCTCAATTTCCCATTGTTTCGTGTTTTTTTAACCTTATGAACTACAAGTGTCGCTCTCTCTCGTTGCTGGGTTATCTAAATTGCCCCACCGAGGTTCCTTACACCATATGATGACAATATAACCGGTGTATTCAAGTCTTGGGTTGTGCTGTAGCCTTGCAACTGTGGCATTCCACTTTCACGGGTTCAGCTCCCTTTCTTCACGGTACACTCAAGTACCTTTCATATATATATATATATATATATATATATATATATATATATATATATATATATATATATATATATATATATATATGCAAAAGTGAACTGATAATAAAACCTGCTCATAGAGTGTACTCCTACATGTATCTTAAAGTACAGACCTCGTTTCGCGTTAGATAACTAACGAAGCGGATGCGAGCATTCTTGCACTTTCTTCCAGTTGAATGAATCCACACATCCAGAATTCCAGATATAGATTCCGCTGCATCGCGGAAGGAAAACCAATAGTTACGAGATCTTCGAAGTGTTATGGCTCCCTCAATGGCAAGACTTTAATATCTCTCATGTCTCCACTTCTGTTTTTTTTTTATTATTATTATTATTTTTCTCTCGCTCCAGTATTAAAAAGACGTTGCAAAATCTGCTCTTCAAGGGGTGGAAGCCATTGTTCTCTTCAGCGGTTCGCCTCAACATTCGCCTTTTGCGAGGACGCGTTTGATACTTGAAACGGAAAGAGACAAAGCGCGTGTCTGCCGGGGGCCGTAAATGAATGCGATTTCTTTAGTTCTTTTTCTAGTTGCGTCATCGTCATTCATGAGCGTTGTTCTCTCTCTCTCTCTCTCTCTCTCTCTCTCTCTCTCTCTCTCTCTCTCTCTCTCTCTCTCTCTCTCACATACACACTCGTTATATATATATATATATATATATATATATATATATATATATATATATATATATATATATATATATATAATATTACACGTAACCACAGGTGAAAAATAAGAAACGGGGTGTAGGTCCTGCACCCCGTTTCTTATTTTTCACCTGTGGTTATGTGTGATAAATGAATCACGTACAAAAGTGATAATAATCATATATAATATATATATATATATATATATATATATATATATATATATATATATATATATATATATATATATATATATATATATAATATATATATATATATATATATATATATATATATATATATATATATATATATATATATATATTATGGTACTGCGACCTTTAATCCTTTAATCTCTATTTGTTTGTCTGTGTATCTGTCCTTCATCGTCGAGTTATTTACAGTCTGTGAGTCTGTGATTGCTCTCTCTCTCTCTCTCTCTCTCTCTCTCTCTCTCTCTCTCTCTCTCTCTCTCTCTCTCTCTCTTATTTGATATCTCGTCTCATGAAAAGGAACAGCTGCCGCTGACACCTGAGTTTTTTTTCTCTGAAACAATTGAGCAACTTTCCCTGTCTCTGTCATGAGCACAATATGAAACAGCATTGTTTATTTTTCAAACAAAGGCCAAAGGCCAACGGGACCGCCAACTCGACGACTGCCGGAAAGTTACGTTACTGAAAATGTCCCCGTCATGAGGGTGTAAACCCTGGGATCGACCCCAGTCCCTTCAACCGAGTAAAAATGAACTGCCATAAAAATCTCAGAATTGTAATATTTGCTCCGTATTGCTGGGATAATAATTGTTTTATTTTGCCTAAATAGTATTAAGTTGGATTTATATTCCAGATTTAAATTAAGTTTATATTTGTGACATGATATTAACCTTATATTGCTTGTGAAAAATATGCCTTTTTTGTCGATGGGATTTTATAGTGTTCGAATTTTTATATAGAATAAGCTTTAGATTGACGTAAACGATTACTTTTGTGTGCACATTTAGAAACAAATTGCTAATGTTACATTTAACTTCATATTACTGATGTGCTGGTATAAAATTATCCTTACTTTCCCGAGGTGAATTTAGCTTGATATTATCAGTATGAAATAAGTTGTATTTTTCACCTTGAAATTTAGCTTTTCCTGTCTTTATATAAATTAGGTCTCTCTACATGCATGCGTACATACATACATACTGTACATGCATGCATACATACATACATTTTATATATATATATATATATATATATATATATATATATATATATATATATATATATATATATATATATATATATATATATATATATATATATATATATATATATATATATATATATATATACGAGTATATATTACTAACATAACCTCATTGAAACTGGATGGTATCTAGCGGAGTTTCATGTGGTCCTGTTAGTAATTGTATTAATGCACAGATAATTGTGTGAGTGATAAAGTTAATATTATATATATATATATATATATATATATATATATATATATATATATATATATATATATATATATATATTTATATATGACTGTGAAATATTTTCTTTTAAAACAGCATTCCAACAAATATAAGGAGCCCATAAAAATGCCAAAATGTGGAAAACAAAGGATATATTTCAGAGACCAAACTGTCTCTCTCATCAGGCAAATAGTGAATGAGAGTCACAAAAAAGCAGTATTTATACCAGAGTCCATATGTCAGCCGTTACGTCACTCCAGTTGACATTTCCTCTTTAATCTTCTTAATCGCTGGTTGGAGGAAGATTTTATCGATAATATCTGAATCCCAGGCGCCTCTTGAGAGATTCATTGTATTTCTTTGTTTAACCAAGGCTGATCCCACCATCTGGCTTTTGAACCGACAATTGCTGCTATAAATTATACGAGACATATTCCAGTTTATTTTTAACCACATAAATATGTGGTTAAAAATAGCTGAGCTCTGTTGTCCATACCTAACTGAACCTTTATGCTGTATTAATCGCGCGGGGGGGGGGGGGGGGGGGGGAGTGATTTGCTTGTAAAGCCGATACAAGATTGGTCACAATCGAGGCAAGGGATTTCGTAAACTCCTGTGTCTTTGGCGACTGACTTTTGTTGGACGTTACTCAGGGATTTGGCTAAGGTATTTTGGTAGGTAAAAGCAAAAGGGTTAAAGTTTCCAAGTGTCTGTGTCAATTTCTTAATCCTGTCCAGGTGTGGGATTTTTATTTTATTGTTGGGCGTCTCTCTGGTCTTGTCATGGGGGGACGGTAGAAAATAGTGTTTGCTTTGTGGATCGCTTTTTCAATTAAACGGTCAGGGTACTTTAAAGATGACAGTTGCTTGCGGATTAGTTCAATTTCCTTTTCCAGGAAATCCGGGAAGCAAATCCGTAAGGCTCTTAAGAATAAATTGCTGCCTACGCCAGTCTTGATAGAGGTGTCATGATAGCTATATAAATAGATGTATGACACAGAGAAAGTTGGCTTTCTGTATATGGTAAATTTGTATTCTGTCGTGTCTCTAATTATTAAAACGTCAAGAAAAGGAATTTTGTTGTCTGTTTCCCATTCAACTTTAAATTTGATGCTAGGCACTAATGCATTTAATTTTGAAAGAAATTAATTGAAATTGCCCCGCTTATTATCCCAAAATGTTAAGATACCATCTACATATCTCATCCATAGCATGTCTTTAGGTTTTATTGCATTTATTATTACTTTCAAAATATTCCATGTATAGATAAGCTAAAACAGAACTTAAAGGGCTGCTTATGCTGCACCCGAATTTTTTTTATTATAGAATGACTCCCCGAATGAAAACTTTATTATTTTATCCAGGGCTAATGGGAAATGATCTGAATAGGGGGCTGATTTTTCCTTCAAAAACTGTAGAACGTCCTGTACTGGTACTGTTGTGAATAGGGAAGCTACATGTAAACTTAAAAGTTTTATGGTCTGAAGTGGTATATGTGCTTCTTTGAATTTGCGACAGAAATCTTCAGAATGTTTAATGTGACTGGGAGAAAATGTGCCTAAGAAAGGGGAAAGGAAGCCGGCTAACCACTTAGAAATTTTTATAATTGAAAGCTCCTGCACATGAGATAATAGGTCTGAATGGAAGATTATCCTTATGAATTTTGGGAAGGCCACAAAAGTTAGGTAGTTTTGGGTTAATGGCTTTAAATTTCTCCAGTAGTTCAATGCTCTCTTTGTCTTTGCCAATTAATCTTACTTTCTAAAAAAATTCTGTGGGGACGTTTTGACGTTTTGTAGGGGATTTTTCGTTAATTTGTCATAAGTGTTAGTGTCATTAAGGATTTGGTTGATTTTGTCGAGGTAAAAGTGTCCATGATCACGATTTTACCGTCTTAGTCGAATCTACTTATTACATCTAACTTTGGTAGCGAGCGGATGGCTTTCATGAATCTTATTAAGGTCAGCTATTGCATTTAGTAAGATGCCTTTCAAACATATCTCTTCTCGGCTGTAATTTTTATCAGAAATGAATTTGTCAAAAGCAACAATGAAATCTTGGTTATTTTTCCTGTCTGGCATGAGATAAACCAAGATTCAAAACTAAGTGTTGGTTAATAGTGAGGGGGTGTTTGATAAATTTAAAACTTTCTTGTTGTTCAAGATTGTTGCAAGCGCTATTATTCAAGTTATTTAACTTATGGGAGTCTATTGGAATGAGTCGCACTACTATAGGCAGCAGTGTCAGAACAAAATAAAACCAGTTACCTGTACATGTGGTCCGTTGTGAGGAGACGAAGGTTGGACTGGGTTCCATGTATCACTCTGCGTAGTACACAGATCTCGCACATCGTATTTTCAATTCTTTCTTCCAGGAATATTTTGTGTGAGAGAGGGAAGGGGTCCGACTGCAGAGACCATCTCGCGAATCCGTACATTTTCGGAAGGACTAACCTGTTCCTTCAGACATTCTTCTAAGAAGTATTTTTGATTCTTCAGCCAACGGTGTAGTCTGTTCAGTTCTTTTTCGAACTTACGAAAAACGGGCTTGACTTCTGGATGTGAGTGAAGAAACGTAGAAAAACGATTGAATTCCTTAGTGGGCTAAAAATGAATGAAACGTTTTCTGTTAAACAGAATTCCATCAAATACAAGGAGCCCATATCTGTATATTATATATATATATATATATATATATATATATATATATATATATATATATATATATATATATATATATATATATATATATATATATATATAAATATAAAGATGAGCAGTGGTATTGTTTTAAAAGATTAAGGGAATGCCTCAGTCTCCCCATATTTTGTCTGTTCACTGGTTCTAGCCCCTTCAAACATCATCTTCACTAACTTACCAACTTCTCTGGTACCCCTCTCTTTCTCAAACACCAATAAACTACTCTTCTTGGTACCCTGTCATACGCCTTTTCAAGATCCAAAAAACACATGCAAACTTTCCTATTTCCTTCTAAATATTTCTCTTGGACTTTTCATACTATAAAAATAGCATCCACTGTGCTCTTTCCTTTCATAAACCCAAACTGCCGCCCATGTATATCTATCAACTCTCTCAACATCCCTTCTACTATTCTTTCTAGTATCTTGAATACATGCTCCAAAAGTTTTTTTCCTGTGTAGTTCCCACAGTTTAACACATCTTTTCGTGTATACATTTTAATCATCCAACTATCGTTCCAGTCCCTTGGCATTTCCTCTACATCCCAGATCTTTTCCAGTAGTGTGTGCACCCACTCTTTGCCTAGATTTCCCAGTGCTTTAATCATTTCTATTGTTAACTCCGACTTTCCTGCAGCTTTATTTACTTTTCCTTACTTTATAGCATTCTCGACTTCACTCTCTGATGTTTGCTATTGGTTCTTCTACTGGAGGAACATTTTCCAGTTCTTCACACTCATTCTCAGTGTTTGATAGTTGTGAAAAATATTCTTTCCATCTTCTCTTGACCTCTTCTTCCTCAATTAAGATATTTCCATTTTCATCTTTAATAATTCCTACCTCTCATACATCCTGCCTGTCTTTCCTTCTCGCTTCTTTCACCCTCAGGTGTTCCCATCGTCTCATACCACTCTCTCATGGCTTCTCCCTTTGCAGTCGCTACCTTTCTCTTTGTTTCCCTCTCTGTCCGTCTATACTTCTGTCTTGTTTGGGAGTTGTTATATTCTTCCCTTCCTCTTCTGGCTATACTCTTTTCCCTCTCAGCTGTTTGATCCTCTTGATTGCACCACCATGTTTCTCTTTCCTGTTGCTGCTTACCACTTGTCCTCCCACACACCGCTGCTGCTGCTGGCACCACAATCCCTTTCATATCATCTCACATCTCTTCAGGAGATTCTGACATTCCATTTACATATCTCTCTTCTTTGGCTCTTTCCACTTTACTTCTGAACTCTCTTACTTCTCCCCCTTCAGCTTCCGAGTTTTGATCCTCCTATTCCTAGCTCGAGCTTTTATTTTCCTTATTGATTTCAGCCTAAAATTTGTCACTATCAGTTTATGTTGAGCTACAACAGATTCATTTAGAATAACCTTACAATCCATAATGATTTCCTTGTCTTCCTTACCAAAACATAATCAATTTGTGCCTCAGTTTATCCACTTTTGTGCGTTACCAGATGACTTCTCCTTTTCTCAAACTGTGTATTCAAGACTACCAGATTCATAGCTTCTGCTGATTCCAACAATCTATCACCTCCCTGGTTTCTTCTTCCAAAACCTCTTCCTCCATGTATTCCTTCACGCCATCAGAACTCTCACCTACATGGGCATTCATGTCCCCAGATAACACTAATAGTTCACTTCTTTGAAATCTTTCTATATATTCTTCTAATTTCCCTCTGAATTCCTCCTCCTCCTATTCACTACACTCTTGTTGAGGGGGCGTATGCCGAGATGATATGCCATACTCTCTTATCTTTCACAAACTTTAAGCCCATGAGCCTGTCACTGAAATGCTGGATCTCTGTGACATTCTCCTGCAGATCTGGATGGAGAATAATTCCTACCCCATTTCTCGTTTTTATCTCAGGTAGCTCTTATCTGCCTATTTTTTTTCTCAAGCCATTTCTGCTTATTTTTGCTCAAACTGCATCTGCAAGTTTTTTCGCAAAGCGTATCTGCTTATTTTTTTTTTCTCAAATAACCCATATCTGCTTATTTTTTTCTCGAATAAACCATATCTGCTTATTTTTTTCTCAAATCGTATCTGCAGATGTTTTCTCGAATCATATTTGATTATTTTTTTCTCAAATAAACCATGGCTGATTGTATTTTTCTGAAATAAATCGTACCTGCTAATTTTTTTCGAATAAACTCTTATTTTTTCTCAAATGAACCATATCTGCTTATTTTGTTTGCAAACCGTATCTGCAATTTTTTTCTTGAATAAACTGTATCTGATTTTTTCCTAAAAAAAACTGTACCTGCTTATTTTCGTCAATAACCCGTATCTGCTTATTGATTGTCGAATAGAGCAATGTGCTTTTTTTTTCTCAAACCGTATCTGCTTATTTTTTCTCAAACCACATTTGCTTATTTTTTTTATCAAATTAACCATATCTGCATATTTTTTTCTCAAAACTTAAACGCTTTTTTTTCCTCGAATAAACCATATCTGCTTATTTTTTTCTCAAAAACCGTCTCTGCTTATTTTTTCCTCAAATGAACTGTACCTGATTATTTTTTCTCAAACCGTATCTGTTTTTTTTTTTTCTCGAATAAACTATATCTACTTATTTTTTCTCGAAAACCGTATCTGCTTATTTTTTTTCTCGAATAAACCATATCTTCTTATTTTTTCTCCAATAAACCTATCGTATAATTTTTTTTCTCTAAAAACCGTATCGTATAATTTTTTTTCTCTAAAAACCGTATCTGCTTATTTTTCTCAAATAAACCATATCTGCTAATTATTTTCTTGAATAAACCGTATCTGCCTTTTTTTCTCAAACCGTGTCTGCTTATATTTTTTTTCAAATGAACCGTTTCTGATTATTTTTATCTCAAACTGTATCTGCCACTTTTTCCTCAAATAAACCGTATCTGAATATTTTTTTCTCAAATAAACCGTACCTGCTTATTTTTTCTCAAATAAACCATATCTGCTTATTTTTTCTCAATAAATCGTATCTGTTTATTTTTTCTCAAATAAACCATATATGCTAATTATTTCTTGAATAAACCGTATCTACCTTTTTTCCTCAAACCGTGTCTGCTTATATTTTTTTTTCTCAAATAAACCGTATCTGCTAATTTTTTCTCAAATTAACCGTATCTGCTTATTTTTATCTCAAACTGTATCTGATATTTTTATTTTCTCATATAAACCGTATCTGATTATATTTTCTCATATAAACCGTGTTTGATTATTTTTTTCTCAAATAAAACGTATCTGCTAATTTTTTCCACAAATAAAGCGTATCTGCTTATTTTTTTCTCAACCCGGATCTGCTTATTTTTTTCAGAAATATACCGTATCTGCTAATTTTTATCTCAAACTGTATCTACTTTTTTTTTAAATAAACCGTATCTGCTAATTTTTTCTCAAACCGTCTCGGCTTATTTTTTTTCCCAAATAACCCTTTTCTTATTTTTATCTCAAATGATCCGTATCTGCTTATTTTTTTCTGTAATAAAGCATATCTCATTTTCTCAAATAAACCGTATGTGTTTATTTTTTTTTTTTCTCAAATACAACGTATCTGCTTTTTTTCCTCATGTAAACCGTATCTGCTCCCTGTGAGATTTGCCAATATCCGTCAGCCATAAACTCGGACGTTCAGGAAAAAAAAAAACTGGGAAAAGTTCATACAGGAAGCAATTTCTACCTGATATTGACACCTGAATGGACGTAATTATCGTTTCTCAGACACGCTCATTCTGGAATCGAGAGAAAACTCTGACAAGGTATCATCATCTCTTTCATCGGCGCCATCGGAGGACGCCCTCGCAGCATTCCTATTACTCGAGAGCTGATGGATAGTAGTGCTTTTATTGGCGTCGTCGCTGAGGGCGATCGAAGCGTCTCTATTGCCCAGGTCTTCGTTACTGGAGGCGAGGAAATAAGGTCGAGTCTGTCTGATGGCAGTGCTTTTATCGGCATCGATTGGCAGGCAATCGAAGTGTCTTTATTGCCCTGGTCTTTAGTACTAGAAGAGGAAAAATAAAATGAAGATAAAGGCAGTATGTTTGATAAAGATGATAGCATTGCCGCCGTTTTTCTTCCTTGGTGTTTGATTATGTATATTATTGCGTATATA
>JANJGK010000032.1:4714629-4721190 GCA_039081455.1 Macrobrachium rosenbergii
TAGAGAGGATTAGTATGGTTCAGTTACAGGATTCGAAAGCTTCATTCGTTATTTGTGTGGCTGAATTCAAATTCCACAGATCATATCAACATGGCCGGTCTGCTCTTGAGTTCTGTGTATCCTCTGATTTTGTCCAGCTAATTAAGGAATCCACGCATATTTCTGGCAATAGATTCGACCTCATGTTCACAGATGTTCCAGCTATTACGAAGTCCAAGGTCTGTGAGTATATAGGCACTTTCGATCACTGCGCCATTGAGAGGGACATCTGTCAATCAGCATACTCTTAATTCCACCATTGAAAAAACGGTCTGGCTGAAATCTAGAGCCAAACTGGATCGCATTATTGAAGTATGTTAGGCACTTAATATTTCAGATGCTATATCAGATCCAGATCCTTAGAAGAAGCTAAATGAGATGTTGATGGCTATTTTGGTAAGGTATGTCCCTAGAAAGGTAATTAAATTCAGGACAAATGACTAGCCAAGGTTTGATGATACCATGACAATCAGACCAAATTCAGCACATGGAGACGAAATCGTTCACATGAAAATTGCACCATTTTTGTTGAGTCTCGCCGTGCTGTGAATAGAATTCATAATATAGCTGAGAGAAATTACAATATTTCCTTAAAGAGGAAACTTGAAGTAATTACTCAGCCTCATCTGTAGTGGACCAAACTGGCATCATCTATCTTTGGGTCAGGCTCATCTTCCATTCCTCCGCTACTAACAGCTGATGGTTACTGGCCCTAAGGAAAAAGCTGAACTGCTTCATCAAGCTTTTGAAGCTAAGCAATCAACTGAGGATGTCCTTCTTCCTGATACTTGTCATCCTGAACCTATTGTTACAAAATTTGCATTTCGCTCTAGGGATGTTAAGAAAGTTCTTGATAGTGGTGGGGAGAAGATCCTGATGTTTCTTCCTTTTGTTTTTTAAATAAGTTTCTAGAGTGCTGTCTTCCAAGATGAGTAGACTCTATAGATTTTTATGTCGATGTAGTACCTTTGCATATTAGCGCAAGTTTTTAGCAGTAGAGTGCCTGTTCCAAAGAATGGCATATCTGCAGAGTACAGTAACTACACGCCAATTTCTATACTCCGTGTGCTCTCTAAAGTTGCAGAAAAACTTATTTTTAAGCCTCCATATACGTATGCGGAATCTAAAAGATTGTTTGCTGATAAGGGTTTTGAGTGTAGAATATTTCAAATAGATTTTAGTGCTGGTTTCAATATAGTAAATCACAAGGCACTTATTTATAAACTTCTGAATCTTGGAGTGAGTGGATATGTTTTAGGTTTACTTCAAGAGTTCCTTACAGGTAGGTAGCAACGAGTCGATGTTGATGGGATCTTTAGCGAACCAAAACCTATTGTGTCTAGAGTTCCACAGGGTGGTGTTCTTGGCCCACTGTCAGTTATAGTATATACAAGTGATATGGTTGTTGGCTTGGAAAACAAGATCGTTCAGTATGCCGATGATGCTAAACTTGTGAGTGTCGTAAAGTCTCCACTTACGAGAAATGACGCTACCGTTATTCTTAATCGGACATGGAGGGGACTAGTGAATGGTGTAGTCGTAGTGGAGCGGGATAATGGGGAAAAAGTGCAAATGGTGATACAAGCAACAGATTTGGCATGAGAACTCTTATTATCCCCATAAATCAAAATCAACCTCCAGCCACCTCAATATTTGACTATTTCCAAGATGGCTGACACTTTTCCAAAATGGCCCCAAATTTGCTGTATTTTTCAAATATTTTCATTTCTTAAACCCATAAAAGTTGCTTACTGTCCATATAATGATTGAGAATTTGTATTTTGGCATTCTTACTGTCATGAAGAGATAAAGTGAACCCATCTTTCCAATATGGCCACCATATGAACACCATATTTCCAAAATGGCCGCCAACAATAAAAAAGTATGTATCTCCTCAGAGAAACTAACATATTTTGTGTATCAGTTAGTTTTAGCAAGTGCAACTGCAGAGAGCTGTGCAGCTAAGTCCAGATTTGTAGCACTTGCACCTGCCATGGCATTCAATTTTGCAGCCACACATGGTGTCCTGCACTTCCACTGGATGAAGGGAGGGGATTCTCATGTTTAAAGTTTTCATCAGTGCTCAGATGCTGAAACAAAGATATACCTGTCCCATGGAAGGATGTTTGTGGAGTTGTGGCACTTGGATTATGGTCCATATTGTCAACAGCACAAGTTGTAAAGAGCCCTTTTCTTAGTGTAGGGGGACAAACTACTACTTCCTCCACAGCCCTTGTTACAACTGCTTCTCCTAACCCTTTAGTCAATTCCAGAACCCTATCATAGCTGATGCTGACTCCATGTTGATGGAATGTATCAATTAATTGACGCTTCCTGGGTTTTGCAAATATATATTGGAATGTCTGGAGAATGTTGAAGATGCTGGATTCTTTCGATGGTTGAAGTGCAAAAGTTGTGCTAAAGCTAGATCGGTAGATGATGTTCCATATTTAAGTTGGGATTTTATATCGCCACCGTTTTGTAGTACACTTACAAATTCCAACAAACTTGGTGGCACAGAGAGCTGGTTACGTCCAGCGACTGGTAATATTTAGAATTCTTCTTCTTCTTCTTCTTCTTCTTCTTCTCTCTCTCTCTCTCTCTCTCTCTCTCTCTCTCTCTCTCTCTCTCTCTCTCTCTCTCTCTCTCTCTCTCTCTCTCTCTCTCTCTATATATATATATATATATATATATATATATATATATATATATATATATATATATATATATATATATATATATATATATATATATATATATATATATAAATATATATATATATGTAATTATGATCACTTTTGTACGAGATTCATTTATCACACATTACCACCGGTGAAATATAAGGTCCTGACTGGTTTGACTGGTTTCGACTTTATTTTCAAGCCATTGACAAAGGGCTGATACAGAGTATTAGAAGTCACAAATATATATACTACAGGAACAGTACTGACGAACATACACAACCGTTAGAGACTACTTATCCACCCACAGGACGGTGTCAAGGTGGGAGTGGCCTTCAAAACTCATGTGGCTAAAAATCACAATATACACTCAGGGGACAATACTGATAAACATACCGACCATAGGCGACAACAGATCCGCACCTGACAGGTGTGGATCTGAGGTCGCCTATGGTCGGTATGTTTATCAGTATTGTCCCCTGAGAATATACTGTGATTTTTAGCCAAATGAGTTTTAAAGGCCACTCCTACCTCGACACCGGCCTGTGGGTGGATATGTAGTCTCTAAAGCTTGTGCATGTTCATCAGTACTGTTCCTGTAGTATATATATTTGTGATTTCTTATACTCTGTATCAGTCCCTTCGTCAATGGCTTGGAAATAAAGTCGAAACCGGTCAGGACCTACACCCCATCTCTTATTTTGCACATGTGGTAGTGTGATATATATATATATATATATATATATATATATATATATATATATATATTATATAATATATATATGTATAACTGAATCACGAAATATGGAACGTGATGAATATATAAATAAAGATAAAATCCACGAAGGAAACGGACACACTGGAGTGCTGCGAGGCCTTTCGACGCTAGGTCCTTTACTTAGCAGACTGAAGAAATATTAAAGTATGTTTACAAAGAAAGCTCATATAAATGACAGATGGGGATTATAAAGGAAACATATGTACCTGGAATCCAACACAATTCAAGAAATAGTAGAACTGCCAAAACAGGATTAAATATTTAAGGTTTTTACAAAGGATTAGGATCAACCGTTCAGGAGCAGGGACAGGACAATTAAAGGATTATACAGGTTCGTGACTGACCACCTAAAAAAATTTTTTAGTACAACACAATAATTCGCTTTTTTTTTTGTAAACAGTAATAACTTTTTGCAAGATGAACATTTTTACAAATAAAAAATTATATTAAACATGCCGATATATAGAAAATATATATCAAGAAGCTAACTTGTAATTAAATCAGTGATTTTATCTTTTATGTCATTCTTGAACATTTCTGTAATACAGGGGTCCAAATAATACATGCCAGGGCTAAGATTAAAATTACAACTGGAAATAAGCTGGATAATAGCGGACTCCAATAGATTTCTTGAAGAGAAATCTTTCGATCTGGCAATCACTGAACTTTCAGTCCAATTTATCCTGTGAGAGTTTTCACTTGAATGAATATAGCATTGGATGCTTGTCCAGTTTTGACTGAATACTTATGTTGCTTAATACGTACATCTAAATCTTTGCTAGATTGGCCAACATAAAAAGAGGGGCAATCCAAACATGGAATTTTATATATTATGTTGTTGTTCTCTTTAGGGCTATTTTTTATTAACATTGTTTGAGTGTGTTATTATAAGAAAAAACGAGGTTTACATTAAAAGGTTTTAACAATGATTTTATGTTTTCAAAACCACTAAATTAAGGCAAGCTAAGAATGTTCTTAGGGTTTCTTTCTTCATGTTACTTTCACTATAAAACTTTTTGTGGGCTTTGTTATAACAAATATTTAGTATATGTGAAGGATAACATAAATCTGTCCCTATTTTTCTTATGTATTCAATTTCTTTATCCAAATACTGGGGACTGACAATGCGCAATGCTCGTAAAAACATAGAGGAAAAAATTGATATTTTGATGTTGAGGTGATGGCCTGAATAAAAATGGACATAAGTGAAGTTGTTGGTTGGTTTCCTATAAATACTGAATTTACATTGAAATGGTTCTCCGTGTATTAAAACATCTAAGAAAGGGAGGCAAATGTCTTTTTCTAATTCTAGAGTAAACTTAATGGATGGTACCTGCTTATTCAAATTACAGAGTAAATCATTTACATCAATACCAGTAGGCAAAACAGCTAAAATATCGTCAGCATACCTATACCACTTTAAAGGAGTATAAATGATATTAGGTATATATCGTTTTTCAAAGAATTCCATGTACAAGTTTGAGAGGAGTGGGGATAAAAGGTTGCCCATTGCCATACCAAATATTTGTTGGTAAAATGCACCATTGAATATAAACTTACAATCACAAATGCACAACCTAGTGAGAGAAATGATATGACTTACAGGTAGAGGTAATTCGTGATGGATTAATTCATTACTAAGATACTCTAAAATAGAATCTATAGGGACTTTAGTAAAAAGCGAACAAACATCAAAACTAACGAATCTATCAGTGGGGCAAAAAGTGATTTTGTTTAATTTATCAACTAAATCTAGACTATTATATACTATCTCAGATTCTCAACGAAGAATTTAACCACGTCCATGCAAAGTTCACGAAGTATAAATACTTCAGTGAATAGCAAAACAAGACTGATATAAAAGATTTTCTCTCTGGGGAATTTGACCCCGGAGCCAAAGCACTGTACAAGCACGAATTTAAGCAAACTTAGAAACATCTTTAGTTTGGTATACAGATTGACTCTCTTTGCCGTATCCCCAGTTTCCAAAACCGTCACAGGCGAGCGTCAGGATTCCGGAGGCATTTTGGGCTCCGAGGAAGCTGCTTTTGCTGCTGCTGCTTCTGTCTTCGGGGATTCCTGGGGATTCCCCTGAGAGCTGGATTCCTTGGAGTCGTTGGAAGGTACCGATCCATTTATCACTTAAGAATTCCTCTCCGGTGATAATTCCCCATCGGGGATATTCCCAAACAGCGTGAATTGAATATTAAACGACATTTGTAGCTTTATTGCATATGTAAATCACGGTCTGATAAAAATTTCATATATATAATATATATATATATATATATATATATATATATATATATATATATATATATATATATATAATATATATATATATATATATATCCTGTATATATATATAAATAATATATATATACACATACATATATATATATAATATATATATATATAAATGTGTGTGTGTGTATACACATACGTATACACATACACACACACGCACACACACACACTATATATATAAATTATATATATATAATATATTTATATATATATATATATATATATATATATATATATATATATATATATATATATGAGACGAGTATATATATATATATATATATATATATATATATATATATATATATATATATATATATATATATATATATATATATATATATTTCTTTTATAGAATACGGAAGAAGTATTTCAAATATCGTTTACCGATCGTTTCCAGCTTATTATGTAATAAACTGTAAAGCGTATAATCAAGGTCACCGAAAATAGATCTATCTTTCGGTGATCTCGGTATAATGCTGTATGGACCGCGGCCCATGAAACTTTAACCACGGCCAGGTGGTTGGCCTAGCCTATATCGTTGCCAGACGTACGATTATGGCTAACTTTAACATTAAATAAAATAACAACTGCTGAGGCTGGAAGGCTGCAATTTGGTATGGTTGATGGCTGGACGGTGGATGATCAACATACCAATTTGCAGCCCTCTAGCTTCAGCAGACAAAGCCGGCACAATAGTTTTCTTTTCAGAAAACTAAAAAAAAAAAGTACTGCTGCACAACTTCATAACAGCAG
>JANJGK010000032.1:4721290-4746290 GCA_039081455.1 Macrobrachium rosenbergii
GCTGCCCTCATGCCATATTCTCATATGGCGTTCAGGATGCGTTCGGGTCATATTTTCTATCCCATGTGGAGTTTCGAATGTGGAGTGCAGAATTGTCTTTTTGATCTCTCCTGCCACATGTAGAGTTCAGGGCTGCGTTCGTGTTGTATTTCTTATTTTATGTGGAGTTTAGGATTGCATCATTGTCATGTTTCTTATATAATGTGGGGTGCAGGATTGCTTTCGAGTCATATTTCTTATCTCATATGGAATTCAGAACTGCGTTATTGTCATGTTCCGTATTTCACATGAAGTTCAGGACTGCCAATGTGCCCTAGTTTTTATATTATATGGAGATCAGAAATGAGTTCTTATGTTGTATGGAGTTCAGATTCTTGCCAAGTTTCTTTATTCATGTGAAGTTTCGAAGTGCGTTATTGCCATGTGTCAGGTTCGGTCGTTTCCTTGTCGGAACGATGTTGTTAAGGTAGTTTCCTTGTTTCGCCTTCCCTCCAGAGTTTTCGTCAGATTGGCGAGTTTTCGTCTGTCACGGTGTGAGTGACAGCGGGAGTCAGGTTTTGGGTGGCAGGCAGATCGGTTCTTGGCGACACAGCCAAGAAGGCAGCTGCAGCATGTTTTGATAGAGCAGCAGGAAGTCACTTTGTTTGGTAGCAGGGGTTATGGACCTGTTTACTTCGGCGGGAGGGTGAGGTCCTCTACGTGTGTGATTTGACTTCGGGAGTAGCAGCGAGAGGATATTGCGACAGTAAAAGACTGTCTCGACGAGTCGGCGAGTTCATCTGTGCTGAGGATGAGGCGTTCCTGTTTTGACAGCTAATTGCTGTGTTCGATGAATCACCGATTACGTCTTATGTTTATCCTGGTTATGCTGCTTTGGTGATATGTCACCGTTATTGTTATACTGCCTATCTTTGAGTTTATTCCATTGAACATGTTATTATGATTGTCTGTTTCATTATTTAGTGGTGTAGAGCAAGTGTATGGCTCTGGAAATTTGCTGTTTACATTTATTTTGAATTTGATGTTCTTTGATTTTTATGGCTGCTGTTAAGCATTTATTTGCATTTATAAAAGTTTATTATTGTTCTCTGGCTGCTGTAAATTATTTAATGGTCATTTGTTTGTGCTGAAATGGTATTTATGTTAATGATCATTTATTGTCTTTTTGCCACCTAAAACCTGTACTCAGTTGTAAATATGTAAATTTGTATGTAATAAATTAGACTTAAGGATTTTTGGCATTTATTTTGCACCCTCCTCTGGCTTGTCCCCGGTCCCTCCAGCCATTCCAGTGTAATGGAACCTGTAGAACCAAAAGTGCTTCATAACACGTATCCTTCTGCTTGTTGGGGTTCAGGATGGCATTTGTTGCGTTCTTATCTGACGTAGAAATCTGAATCGCGATTATGTCATATTTGTCATTTTGGTTCGCTTTTAATGTGGTTTCAAATCCGCCATAAGTATCATTAAGTTCTAAAGCCCATCAACAAGATGGAAAGGTGATTTCTCACGAATATGAAGCCTCAATAAATTTTTATTCCGTATGAATGATTTTTATTTTATTTTTAATAATTTTGTTTTATATTTTACATTTTTTTTTACTTTTATTTTTTGTTTTATTTTTTATTTTTACTTTTATTAAAGTTTTTCTATTTTTATTCCTTTATTTTCCTTTTTATTTTCATTATATCGTATGTTTATTCTTTAATTTTTACAAGGTTTAACAATTTTTTATTTAAATTTTATTATTATTATTATTATTATTATTATTATTATTATTATTATTATTATTATTATTATTATTATTATTATTATATTTTTCCTTTTTTCATTTTTGTTCTTTTGGGTTAATAATTTTGCTATTTTAAAATAAAATATTCTTATATTTCTATGAATTTTTATTTTTATTGACATTAATCTTATTTTTAATAATGTATTTTTTTTTTTTTCACTAGTTTTACTTTTATATTGATTCATATTAATGTGTTTCTATTTTTTACTTTTATTATATTTTATATTTTTACTTTTTATACATTTTGGTATTTTTATGTTTATTAATTTTCAATTTATATATTGCTTGTCATTTATTCATATTATTGTTATATTTTTAAGATTTACTTTTTTATAATTCTTATGAATATATTTATTTCTATTAATACTTTTATGTACAATTTATCAGTTTTATAATTATAATTTTAGTTTTTTATTTCTACTTTTTGTTATTTTTATATATAGTTTTTTATTTACATATTTTCTGTATAATTTTATTTTAATTTTTTCGCTTATTTTTATTTATTTGTTTTTTTTATAGTCTTATATCCGTATTTTTGTTATTCTTATTTTCTGTAACTTTATTTGATTTTTTCCTGTGATTTTTATTATTTTTTGTTTTATTTCTGACGTATTATTTTTGTACAGTTCTCAATTTTATTTTTTTTTTATTTTTATATGTGTATTTTTTTTGTTTTTATATAGTCTGCATTTGTATTAATTTGATTTTTTAATTTTCCTTGTGTTTTTATTTTTATTAAATTACTTTTATTAGTTCCATTTTTATTTTATGATTATCAGTCTTTTAATTTTATTTTTTATTTTCGATTTTTTAAATTTTTGTGTTATTTTATTACTTAATTTTATTGTTATTGCTTTGATATTTGTTATTTTTAGCTATTTTACTTTTTCATTTTATTTTAATTTTTTTGGTTGTGATAATTTGTTGCTTTTTATTTTTTTCATTGTTATTATATTTTTGTTTTTTTTTTATTATTTTATTAATATTTTTTCCTGTTTTCATTACTTGCATGTTTATTATAATTTTTGTTTATAATTTTTCCAATTTGTAGTGTTTTTAATTTATTTATTTTTTTTCTGTATTTTCATATTCTCAGTACAGTTATTATGTTTATTTTATTTTATTTTTAAAAATATTTTATTTTTTGTATTTACATTTTTAATTAAAATAAAATATTTCTATTTTTGTTCTTTTAAATTTTTTTCTCTGATATTTTATTGTCAATTGTATTTTTTTTTTATTTTATTGCTAATTTTAATTTTAATAATTTCATAACTCTGATGTGATTCTTTCTATTACTTATATTTGTTTTATTTCACTTATTCTTATTGTATTTTTTACTATTTATTAATTTTTTTACTCTCAAGGGTTTTATTTATTTTATCTTACTATATTCATACTTTTCTCTTTTTACTATTGTATCAATTTTTTTATTCAATTATTTTATTGTGATTTTGTATTTTATAATTTTTATTTATATTTGTAAATTTCTATTGCTATTTTTATTATCGTTATTCTTATTTCCATTGTTTTCATTTAAATTTTTATTTATACATTTGTTCTTATTACTTGTATTTTATTAATTGTTTTTCTATTTTTCATTTTTACTTTTTATTTTTACTTTTTGTATATTTTTTTCATTTTCTCAGTATTATTTTTTGGTTAATTTAAAATTTAACATTATTTTAGTTTTTTTTGGTTTTATTTGTTTATATGCTATTTTATTCTAGTTACTTTAACTTTGATTTTTTATTTCCATTTACGTTCATTATTATTTTAATTATTTTTGTAAAATTTAACTTTCTTAATTATTTTTCACGTTATTTTTATTATTTTTAAATTTCTATATTTTAATGATTTTTATTTTTATTTTTATTTTTATTTAATTTTTTTTTTAATATTTAATTTTTGTTGATATTGTTTTTACATATAATTTATTATGAATAATTCAGTGATGTTTTTAAGTTTGTTTTTTATTTCTGTACTTTTATTTATATTCTCCTCTTTTATTTATCACTGTTTTAATTTAATTTCTATTCGAATTCTGTTATTATTTTTTTTGTTTTATACCTCTTATTATTTTAAATTTTCTATCGATTTCTGTTTCTTATTCATTTACTATTTATATTTTCCTTAATAAATTTACAAGTTTTTTCTTATTTTAATTTTTTGAAGTTGTATTTTGTTTTATATAAAACTTCTCACTTTTGCTTTCACATATTTTTTATCTTCATTTTTCTTTTTCTTTTTTATATTTTCTTATGTTTTAACTTTTTTATTTTTTTTTTGAGTAATATTTTAATTTTTTGCTTTGATTTTAGTTTTGTTTTATATTTTTCTTTATGTTATTTTTTGTATTTTCTTTTCATCATTTTCATTTTCATTTTATTTTTCTTTTTTATTATCTTTTGTTGATTTCTTAGCATTTTTTTATTTTTTATTTTTTTTTTATTAAAGTTTTATTCTGTATTTTACTATTTTTATTGTTTTTATTTTCATTATTTTGTTAATTTACTTTTCATAATTTTAAATTGCTATTATTTTTTTCAATGTTGTTATTAGCCAGATTCCTGCCCCTACGTACCAGCTCTCGAAGAAATTGAATGCTATTTTGACCCCTTACGTTCTTGATGACCACAGTTTGAAGTCTTCTGCCGAGTTTATGGAAGCCCTGAGAACGACACCCCCGGGAGGAGTTATTGCATCGATGGACGTGGAGTCCATCTTCACGAACGTTCCCGTGGATGAAACAATCCAGATAATTCTGGATCGTGTATATAGAGACGACTCTGCGCCCCCACTAAACATCTCCGAGCATGCCCTCCGAACACTCCTCGAGATTTGTACAAAAAAGGCCCCTTTCTCCACCCACAGAGGCCATATGTATGTACAAAAAGATGGTGTAGCAATGGGTTCTCCCCTTGGAGGGCTTTTCGCGAATTTCTACATGGGTGCTGTGGAACGTCGGGTATTCGCCGCCATCGAGAAACCTTCGATATATGTCCGGTATATCGATGACACCTTCATAAGCGCCGGCATGTTGCTAGAAATAGAACACCTGCAACAAGCCTTCCACGACCGCGGTAGCCTCAACTTTACCATCAAACATTACCGTAGCAACAAGAGGAGCTCTTTGTAACGCAAGTTTATACAAAATCCACGAACCTGGGCATGTGCCTGAATGGTGAGAGCGAGTGTCCAGAGAGATACAAGCACACTGCCATCAGCGCCTACACCAGAAGAGCTCTCTCACGCTGCTCCTCTTGGAAGGACACACACACCGAGTCAGAACGTGTTGCCAGGTTTTAATTAACAATGGGTATTCCAACCGGGACATCACAAAGTGCATACGAAGGAGTATTGACAAATGGTACCAGCAGGAGCCTCGCCCCACCGCCCTTGAAGACGCCACTCTCTTTTACAATGGAGTGTTCACAGGAAATACAAAGAGGACGAGCGAGCTCTTCGCAGTACAATAAAAGGAAACGTCACCCATCTGGACCCTGCAAAAAATGTTAAATTTGTAATTTATTACAAAAACAAGAAGACCAACTGCCTGATCATGAAAAACAACCCGGCCCCCGCAGTGCAGGACCCCCTGAAGAAAACCAGTGTGGTGTGCCAATACAAATGCCCTGTTTGGGAATGCCCCAGCCCCTACATTGGGATGACCACAATGAGATTTTCTAAGAGGATCTCCTGCCACTCTCAGGAAGGTGCCATCCATAATCACGCCAAGAATATTCACAGTATTAGAATAAACCAAAAGGACATAATTCCTAATATCAGAATTATTGATAAGGCAGGAGACGTCCCTCCCGACGGCGGCACTTAGGGCACCGCCCGCCAGCACCCCAGAGCTGGACGAATGAACCAGTCAGGTGGTGCCCCAATCTACCAACAGTGACCTTCCCTATACTAACTCCCCAGTCTCCAACGTCCTCATGAGGAGACCAGTGCAAGCATCAATCTCTGGGAGATGGTTTGGCCCAGCGACTTAATCCCCTGAAGCAGCCAATGAAAATTCACCCGTCACAACACGGAACACATGGGACACTATAAATACGGTCTGACAACCCCATTCCTTTCAGTCTCGGTCAAGCTTTCTCACCAAGAACATCTCCTCTTAGAGTTTGCCTTGTGCTCTCCCACTGCTGTGTTGTGCAACAGTGTGCCTTACCAGCCAAGGATAATATTTTTTCGCGATTTCTCCAACGATCAGAGCGTTGGAGAAATTTCAGTGACTTGTGAAATTGTGTGATAAGGAAAACGAACTTTCTGTGAACAGTGAAGAATAGACAATTTTGTCATAACTTGTGTAGTGTGTGTGTGTGTTTCTTTTTTTTACCTTTTTCGAACAGGTAAGATGTCGAGGAAGAGATCGGTCTCCTGCTCCTCCCTCACCCTCCCCACTTCCCCAGACCCCACCAGGAGAAGGATCATGGACTCGGACAAATCGGATGACGAAATTATCCCAACTTCTGTGGAAATGGACACTGCCATGAGAACCCCAGACACAGAAGATCCAGCACCTGAACAGCACATAACTGAGGAGCCCTCCACTTCAGACAACGAAGGATTCTGGACAACAGTTCACAGGAAGAAAACATATACAAAGATGCACCTTATAGCTTTTCATATCCCAAAACCTGGGAACAAACTTGTGACACAATCGTGTGATAATAATTTGCCAAAATTCAGAGCACTTTCTTATGCAAAGGTAGCTGACCTAGAAACAACAAACCCATCACTGATCATGACAGTCAAACCCAACCTGAAGGGAAATTTTACAATAACCCCAAAGAATCAGGAAACAGTGGAATTCTTAAAAAACACCCCTGAGTTTGTTCTGCTTGACCCTGCGGAATGGTTGATGAAAGCAGTAGTTTGCAACTACCCAGCCGAGTTGCTGCTCACCCCTCTTGAGAGCCAGCCCTTCATTATGAGTGCAGAGAGGTGCAATAGCACAAAGTCAAACCACCATACTCAGAAGGTGATATGCACCTTCAAAGGACCCATACCCTCTAAGGTCAACCTAAGAATCTGGGGACTCTTCCCAATGGAAGACTACACCCCAGAACCATTAAGATGCTTCGGGCACCACCAGGAACAATGCACAGGGGTCATATGCAGCCACCGACACCCAACAAAAACCTGTCTAGCCAAATTCAAAGCTGGACTCCCAACCCTCACATGTTGCCCAAAATGCAAAGGAAAACACCATGCCTGGCAGAAGAAATGACCTGCCTGGCTCCAGTGCATTGCACGCATGAAAGACAAAGGACAAAACCCTCCTCCCCCTCCACCTGCATGAACTCCTTCCTGTCATTACCCTCCTCTTCCTAATCCACTTCCTCGAAACCTCCCTCTCCCTCCAAAACCACAGAGACAACCCCAACACTCTAGACAGCAAGGCCCTCTTTCTTCCCCCTCCCAGGCTACCCTTCCCCCCAACCCATCACACCCCCCTCCCAAGCTACCCCCTCTCTTTCTCCAGTCTATATGTCACCCTCTCCCTACATTCCAACCTCTCCTTCTCGTCTGACACCCTCCATCCTTATCCCCCTCCACTGAACCATACAACCCCGTCTCTCCAGACACCCTCAGCCCCTGCAACAAAACATGCCTCAGATATTCCTCTACTCCATACACAAGATGCACGCGTATCACCAGAGACTGCGACACAGACAACCCAGAGACTGAATGGAGGTTCAACAAGGACGAAATCATACACCTCATGAAAAACGTCATGACTGCCTTCATTGAGTTAGCTCAAATCCCTTTCGGCCAAACCCTTATTGAAAAAGCCACCAGTCAGATCATCAATAAAGCAGTGACCAAACAAGCAAATTCATGAACACAGACAGTGACACCGATTCCACCACCAGCTCTGACATAAACCCATTTTCCCCCCCTCAGTGACAACAGCGAACTGCTGAAAATACTTCAATGGAACATTCTCGGCATATGCACCAAATTTGCACTACTGCAGTCGCAAACATCCCTAGGAAACCATGATATCATCACTCTGCAAGGAACACTCCTTAGGCAAAACCTGTCCTTTTCCTTCAAGGGATACACTGTATACTGGACACCTCATACTGACACTAAAAGAGGGCTCCTAACACTGGCCAAAAACAGTATTCCCTCCTCCCAGATTCCAAGCATTGACTGCAGACCAGAAGCAGAAACAGTAAGCATTAAAATCATGTGGATTTCAAAGGTTGTGCCCATCTAGAAGGAAAAACCCTTGAAATCCACAATGTTTCCAGAGCGCCAAATAGCACCCTAGAAGCAGATGCACTTTTTGATGCAGCCTTCAGTGAAAATACCCTTATTACAGGTGATTTCAATGCACATCACCCCTTAAGTCCAGACAACAAACAAACCCTGCAGGATGCCACATGCACTTTCTTCTCCAGGAATTCCTGAAGTAAAATTGTTGAACAATTGTAATGAGCCCACACATCTACATGGTGGCAGGCTGGACCTCACTCTTGTCTCCAGGAACCTGCAAGAAGGAGCAACATAGGAACTGCACTCTGTTCTAACCAGTGACCACTTTGCCTTGCAGACAAGGCTACAGTTAAGGAGGCTCCCTCCCCCTCCTCTTCCCCCTCCAAGGTGGAACCCTGAGTTTGCAAATTGGAATTCCTTTGAAAATCACATGACTACCTGGTCTACAGAATACATAAATCAAATTCCACAGGATGTTTGCACATTTCTACAAGATTTCTGTGACAACATAACTAGTGCCGCTAGAGCGTCCATACCAAAAAAGAAATACCTACCACAAATACAAACCACAAAGATGACTGGTTCTACAACCCTCAGATAAAGGAGATGAACAAAAGAGTAAACCGAGTGAGGAAACTCTTCAGAAGACAGAACAGAAAGCTTGCGTGCCACACTGACTGAAGTCTCAGCTCACGCTGCTCAGGTGTCCAAAGAAGTGAGACAGGAAACCTGGTTTCAATGGTGCGGACCAGTACATCACCTCACACCCATAGCCAAACTGTGGAACTGGTTCAGCAAAGTCTCTGACAAAAAGAATTTCATAAACATCCCTCACTCTCACCCACAAAGTGAAGCTGATAGAGTCACCCAGCATTTTGCCAACAGAACAAAGACTGTTAAATTTGAACCTCTCAGAAGCAGAAGTGTGCTGGAAGCCTGCAACACCCATGGCCAAACAGACACTCCCCTCACCATGGAGGAATTAAACCTTGCATTAAAGAAAGCAAAGGATACTGCACCTGGATCTGATCTTATAACCTACAGCATGCTCAAGAATATGGGCAAAGCTGCAAAGACAATATACCTAATGCTAGTCAACAAGACCTGTGTCGAAAGAGTCAGACCGAGGAAATGGAATCATCAGGACATGAACCCAATTCCCAAACCAAAACAACCAGGCACCTACAGACCCATTGCTTTAATTAGCAGCACTGAAAAAGTAGCTGAGAGGATGGTCCTCAACAGAGTACTCTGGAAAGCAGGCCTTCTACATCCACGTATCTAAGCATACAGGAAGGGAATTGGAACTCGAGAATGCATAACCGATGTCCTATCCACAGCAAATGAAAGGAAGGCCTTAATTGTCTTCCTTGACCTTGAGAAAGCCTAGGAGTTGGCAAATTTCACTGTCATACTCTCCTCACTTGCTCAAAAAGGCATAAAAGGTAATCTCTTGGCATGGACACAAAAGTACACTCAGAATCGAGAAGGGAGAGTCTACTTTCAAGGAGCCCACTCTGAGTTCATTGAACATGAAAACGGGATGCCGCAGGGAGGAATAGTTAGTCCCTTTCTCTTTAATGTCCTCATGGAGAATCTTGCTACACTGAAGCTACCCAAAGGAGTAGAAATCTTCATTTATGCAGGTGATGTCTGCCGGGTATGCCCCCAGCAACCAGAAGACATTCAACTGCAGAAAACACAGCAATCACTATACCTGATTGAAGGTAAGTGCAAAGAACTCGGCCTCAAAATCAACACAGACAAAAAACTAAAGCTATGACCATCAAGCACACCCGCCCACCCAATAATCTCTCCATCATGGGAAAAGCCATAGAATGGGTGAGTGACTTCATGTACCTGGGAGTGAATATAAATCACAAACTCTCACCGGCAAATGAATTACAACATTTGAAGCAGAAGACCATATGTCGCCTAAATGCGATGAAAAGAATCACTTTACTTCACCAAGGTGCATCAAGTCATCTACGTTCTACATTTAAACCACCTGCTCTGTAGTGGAATATACAGTGCTGGCGCTCACAAAGATGACACACCCTCAGGTCTGGTCACTTGAAGTGATTCAAAACAATGCAATGAGAATCATTGCAGGGGCCCCAATGTGGACAAAACTCTGCCTACTGAGAGCAGAAACCAACCTTCTCCCTCTCCCATGCAGAGTTGATCAAAGAAATGCCCTCACCATAGTCAAAACCTTGAAAAGTGGTAGGGATTGCCCTTTGAGAAACAAAATAGCTAGAATCTTAAACCTGCATGAGGAACTCAGTCCTCCCAGGAATTATATGGGGAACCTCCTTGCCACTCTGAGAAGGGCCAACATGCAAGAAGCTGCTGCTGCAGCTAAGAGAGAAACACCCAGTGGCAACTATGTCGAGCCCCCTTCTTGGACTCCCATCCCCTTCAAATTCCATTTCACTCTTCTCCCGGCAAACAAAGAAGCAACACTGCACTCCGGCAAAACTCAGACAAGCTGCACAAACAGCCATAAACAACACATCTGCTCCTGATGTCTACTACACAGATGGGTCAGTGGACCAAAATATACCAGCTGCAGCAGTTGTCTCCTCCTCCTAAAAGCGAGCTGGAGACTTTCAAACACTGCCTCCACCCTGCAAACGGAACTAGATGGCATCCAGAAGACACTAAAGGACTCCCTAAACCAGGAGGGAAACACGACAATCCACACAGATTTAAAGTGTGCGATTCTTGCTATAAAGAACAGTCACACACTGACAATGTCCACATCCTAACCAGCATAAAAGCTGCAGCCTTTGCTCATCAGAGCAATGGAAGGCAAGTGACACTGAATTGGATTCCCAGTCACATAGGAATCGAAGGAAATGAAGAGGCAGATCAACTTGCAAAAAGCACTCTGCAATGCAATACAATCAGTATTGCTCTAAATCAATCCCTCACACAAATGAAACAAATAATTATCAGGTACTGCCAAAAGGAAACCTGCAGCGAAATTCGTCAGGTACTTCTCCAAGGATCCAGGTTTGCAAAATATGTAGAAAACAGCAAATTACAAAGGTTTTCTCTTTCCAGGAACACACCCAGAAGACTCGCAGTCATCATCAGCCGGCTATGGTTAGGTTATATGTGCACCTGGCAGTTAATCAATCTAGAAAACAGAGCATGCATATACTGTGAGCAAGTAGTGGATCAGCCACTAGATCATTACCTGTTACACAGCCGGGAGACTTTTCCGCTGAGGCAGAAATTCACAGAGGCCCCACTAACAAACACCAAACTAGTATCTCACATAATTGAAAACATTGAAGAATTCTCAGCGTTCCTCTGTTCCTATCCACCACCCAGGTGAACAACAACAGGCCCCATGCAATGCACATTAACCTTGTGCAAAATGTCTCTCTTGCTATTTACCTCTTTCCAGACAGATGCAACCAACTCATCTCCACTGAGACCTTTCCAGAATCTGCACAGGCTACCCATGTATGTATGTGTTTGTGCATGTGTATGTGTATGTATGTGTATGTGTATATGTATATATATGTGTATGTATATATATGTGTATGTATGTATGTATGTATGTATGTATATATACATATAAGGATTCCAGGCGAAGATATATAAAGTCATACAGCAGGGTCCATAAAACACATCAAAGAGACCATAATTTATTCAAGCGAGACGTTTCGCACATGTACTATGTGCATCTTCAATCTGCAAATATAACAAATTTTGTTAAAATTTACAAAAAAAAAAAACTTTTAAAAAGATAAAGAGAAAAAAAATTTATTTACAAAAGTTAAAATTAATATAACTTGAAACGTATACAGTAAAAAGAAACCAGTGCTCAACAAACCACTCAAAGGAGAACGAGAAGAACGAATGACCAAGAGCTGACCCCACCCTACGACTTCAGTTATGCTAGATGAAGAGGAGAAGCGGAAACGTTAGAGTTCAAAGACGGAACAAGCCGTTTGATGTATAAGGACTCAAGGGTGGTTAGGTAATCACTATGGCTTGTTCCACCAATAATAGAGAAATTATTTTTATTTATTTCGATTTTACATATGGAGGCATGGTTCTTTATATTAGAAAATTCTGGTTTACTAAGTTTCTGACCCGTTCTAAAACTGTATCCCACATGGCTACAATATCTCACCTGCAGTAACCTACGGCAAGATCCAATAGCCCTTCGTTGGCTGAGGCGGTAGAGCTTCGGACTGTCACTCGATGGGCCGAAGTTCAATTCCCCCGGCCGGCTGATGAAGAGTTAGAGGAATTTATTTCTGGTGATAGAAATTCATTTCTCGCTATAATGTGGTTCGGATTCCACAATAAGCTGTAGGTCCCGTTGCTAAGTAACCAATTGGTTCTTAGCCGGTAGTCGGACAATTAGCCGACAGACAGTTGACCGACAGACAGTTAACCGACAGACAATTGGCCGACAGGACAATTGGTCGATAAGACAATTGACCGACAGACAGTTAGCCGACAGACAATTGGCCGACAGGACAATTGGTCGATAATGCGTACATTAAATTTATTTAAAAAAAAAAAAAAAACATCCGAATGAAAGGAAAAAAATTCAAAGCTAAAAACATAATATTCATGGTTACTATACTATAGTAAACTACTTATTTTTTAAATCATTATACTAAACTACTTGTTGTTAAGATTGTTATTCTAAACCAATTATTCCTGATATCGTTATGCTAAACAACTACTTTTGAAATCGTTATGCTAAACCACTTATTTTCAAATGCTTTTCCAGACCAAACTTTCATCTTGTTTTTACTAAGTTTATTTTTCCAAACCCTTCAGTATCAGTCATGGAGTTCATCTTAAAAAGGATCTAAAAAAAAAAGGTTAATACAAACACGCTTTATTAAAAAAAATTAAAACTTACATAAAAAGACTTTATGCGTACAAAAGATTTATAAAAAAAAAAAGAATTAAAAGATCAAAATAAAAGGGAACAAATGAAAAGATAAAAACATAATATTCATCTCAAAAATTTAGAAAAACGATTTAATTGATAAAATTGTGTGCACAAGCTCTTAAAAATTGCAAACCATCTTCGACGTCATAGTTGAGTACAAGTTTTTTCAGTCTTTCCTTAACACGAATGTATTTTTTGTTTTCCCTTGAAACGTCAGCTCCTGAAAATGCCTGTTCTATTAGAATTTCTGTGCTTGATTGTTCAATCCTGAGCTTTTGAATTAATTTTGATAAGTTAGGGTGATGGACATTTACTCTTCTACTGAAGGCGTGGTGCCACCCTTCCAGCGAGTTGTTGGTTTTCGGCAGATCGTTCAGCACTCTGTTGTGACACGACCATAACAAAATGTCGAATAAAGGTCGTCTACGTCTACCACGCTGCACGATTCCTAACCATGTACACTCAAAATAAGACAAGAAATCTTCCAAAATTTCATCAGTTTGTGCATCTAAAGAATTAATAAATTGTTCAAACAAAAAAGGTACATCATCAGGTGGTACGAAAGCTAGTGCTTGTAGCTGTTTTACAATAAATGCATTTTCTCGGTAGATGTACCACGATTGTAAACCCATAGTCTGTATCTTGCGCCACAAACACTGCCCAAAGTGAAAAAAAACAGCCATAAATAGAAACGTGAGGAAAATTGCGTTTAATGGAGTTTATACAGTAGCTGCTTTTTCAAAGTCTACTGTAATTGATGTCACATTTACATTTCTTCCTTCTTTAATGAAGTTAAATATTAAATCATAATCCGCTTCAGATTTACTGTTTGTCACGCAATAATGTAGCGGCACTGTTTTATTTTCAGTAATTAGCGCATGGATCGAGTATAGCTGCTTGCCCAAAGGTGCAGAGTCAAAAGTCCCGTCGCAGAACCACTCACTTTTCTTGGATAAGATTTCCAGATTTTTCAAAGTTCCGAAATTAGAAACCTCTTCATTTTCAAAGAGTAAAAAATTATCACCTCTCGGAGTCTTATATAGCTCATCTTCTTTAAGACCGGGTCTCTTCTGTCGCACTGTACGTTTGAGAGAGTCCTTTTTTGGTAAAGCTCCAGCAATGGTCACAGGGATATCTGAAGTTGCGCTATCAATAATAGAGCTCGGCATTACCTCAGATCGGGCCGCAATAAGCTTTATTTCTTCTTTAACTTTTAAAGCTCTATTTTCAATAGGAGTTGATGGATGGGAGTGTTCAGAAGGAGTTCTGCTAATTACTTTGTCGATCGTAGTCAATCTTGCATTGCAGTTATTACGATTAGCACATCTCCAATACGTTTTTGATTCTCTGATTCTATCAGTAATGTAGGCGTATCCCTCGAAAAGAAGTTTTTTGCCTCCTCGTTCCGTTTTGATGAACTCCATGACTGATACTGAAGGGCTTGGAAAATAAACTTAGTAAAAACAAGATGAAAGTTTGGTCTGGAAAAGCATTTGAAAATAAGTGGTTTAGCATAACGATCTCAAAAGTAGTTGTTTAGCTTAACGATATCAGCAATAATTGGTTTAGAATAACAATCTTAACAATAAGTAATTTAGTATAATGATTTAAAAAATAAGTAGTTTAGTATAATGATTTCAAAAATAAGTAGTTTAGTATAGTATAGTAACCATGAATATTGTTTTTAGCTTTGAATTTTTTTCCTTTCATTTGGATGTTTTTCTTTTTTTTATATAAATTTAATGTACGCATTATCGACTAATTGTCTGTCGGCTAACTGTCTGTCGGCCAATTGTCTTATCGACCAATTGTCCTGTCGGCCAATTGTCTGTCGGCTAACTGTCTGTCGGTAAATTGTCTGTCGGCCAATTGTCCGCACACGTCTTAGCCACGTAAAATAAGTCTAATTCTTCGGACCAGCCCTAGGAGAGCTGTTAATCAGCTCAGTGGTCTGATAAAACTAAGGTATACTTAACTTAACACAGATACGGGGACATCCCGGGCACTTGAATTTATAAATAATGTTAGATCTCATGAAGGCCTGCAGTTTGTCCTTTTAGCCAAAGAATACACCGATCTTGAGTGGATTGATTGGAATAAATTGTATCCTAAGGCAGCCAAATTCCTGTTCAATTATTTGTTTAAGTTTGGCTGAAAACTTGTTGTCAGAAATAAACGGGATTGTTGCATATATATTTTTCTTTAAGACATTATAAGAGGGTGTCGGATTAGAGAAGTCTTGTGACAACAGTCTGTTAATGACTTTAAAAACCATTTTTTCAGGATAGGAGTTCTGTAAGAAAAATTTGACTAAAAATAAAATCTCATTATGAAAAAGAGACCAACTCGAAGAATAACGAAGAGCCCTATAAACCAAAGAGTATATGGAATTTAGTTTAAAGTTCTTAAAGCATGAACTATAGAAGTTGTTAGCAAGGCCAGTGTACGTTTTTTCCTATACACAGATGTAGTATATTCACCATTGTCTCTGCTTACATTGATATCTAAAAAAGGTAAAGAGTTGTTGCTTTCTTTTTCCATGGTAAAGTTTATATTTTGATGTTGCTTATTAATATGGTCCAGAAACATCTCTCTATGACGAGGTTCCTTGAATAATGCAAATGTGTCATCAACATATCGTCTATAATAGACAGGTTTACACACATCCGGACGGTGAGTTAAAAAAGGTTTCTTCTAAAAAAGCCTTAAAAATATTAGCAAACACAGGTCCCAATGGGGAGCCCATGGCAACTCCAACGACCTGCGAAAAGAGCTGACCATTAAAAACAAACATTGAGTCTTGCACAGCAAGCTCAAGCAACGTCTTAAAAAGTTGTCTGTTAAAACCATGAAAAACTATATGATCGATATAAAAAAAAATCCTGTCTAAAATAATGCTGATAGTTTCATTCAGAGGCACATTTGTAAAAAGAGATTCTACATCGAAGCTTGCCATGTATAGATCACCATCTTGTAGGTTTATTTGTTTCTGGAACTCATAACCATTTTTAAGTGAAAATTGGTTGTAAGCGAAATCATTCACAAACGAAACAAGGTATTTTGATATTGTATAATAACGGGTATTATAGGCTGCTATGGTGGGTCTGATAGGAACTCCTTCCTTATGTATCTTAGGGAGACCATAGAGAATGCTAAAAGAAGAACCTGTCACAAATAGTTTCTGATACGTAACTTCATCTAAAATACCCTCATTTTTTAATTTTCTCAAAAACCTGTTAATTTTGTCTTCTCTTTTGTAAATGTCCAAGAAGTTTGGTTCTCCATGTGATTGAAATTTGGTGTTGTCTGCAAGAATGTTATTAACCTTATCAATATAGTCTTGTTTGTTAAGAAGTACAACACCTTTTCCTTTATCTGGTTTGCAAATAACCAAACTATCCCGTTTGCCTAGTTTCTGTAAGATATTCAAATCCTCTTTCCTGAAGAACGGGGTCCAAGACACTTTTAATTTGGTATAAGTCTTATGTAAGAGAAAAGATAGCTTATGTTGTAAACCACTCAAGTCATTGTCCAAATTTAAACCCAGAGTCTCTGAAAAGGCATTTTGAAAGGAAAAAAGAAGTCTGCATACTTAGGTCTGTAGGATGGTAAACAAAAATCCAAGCCAAACGCTAACAAGAACTCCTCTCGTTTGGAGAGAGCACGGTTAGAAAAGTTAAAAATACAGTAATTTCTATGGTTAAAATTAGGAATAACAACACCTTGGGCTTTTAGTTTCTTTTGATGACGCAGTTGTACAGAGGAGACGTAATCTTTTACAAAATCATAAAAAAGTTTCTGATACAAAAAACGGTCAATAATTGATAAATATTGAAATAGTTGTTCTCGTGGCTGGCAGAGAGTCGTATGAGTACTCTCAATAAGCTTTCGCTTCGTCTCAATCTCCTTCTTAAGTAGCTCGTCCAGGGCGTTTCTGTAGAATTCAGTGCGATATAACGAGGTCTTGTAGAGCTTGAATCTGACGAACTTCGGGTGTACTCCGTTTAAAAGAGAGTATTGTAAGAAATCCAAGTCACATTTGGCTTTTTCTTCCTTTAAGGTCAGTTTCTCCAACTTCCTCGAGGTGGTCAAGGTCACTGGTGGATAATGTCTTAAAGAAAAAAATATATGCAACAATCCCGTTTATTTATGACAACAAATTTTCAGCTAAACTTAAATAATTGAACAAGAATTTGGCTGCCTTAAGATACAATTTATTCCAATCAATCCACTCAAGATTGGTGTATTCTTTGGCTATAAGGACAAACTGCAGGCCTTCATGAGATCTAACATTATTTATAAATTCAAGTGCCCGGGATGTCTCCGTATTTATGTTGGATCTTGCCGTAGGTGACTACAGATAAGATATTGTAGCCATGTGGGATACAGTTTTAGAACGGGTCAGAAACTTAGTAAACCAGAATTTTCTAATATCAAGAACCATGCCTCCGTATGTAAAATCGAAATAAATAAAAAACATTTCTTTATTATTGGTGGAACAAGCCATAGTGATTACCGAACCACCCTTGAGTCCTTATACGTCAAGCGGCTTGTTCCGTCTTTGAACTCTAACGTTTCCGCTTCTCTTTATCTAGCATAACTGAAGTCGTAGGGTGGGGTCCGGTCTTCTTTATTCTTTCTTCTCGTTCTCCTTTGAATGGTTTGTTGAGCACTGGTTTCTTTTTACTGTATACGTTTCAAGTTATATTAATTTTAACTTTTGTAAATAAATTTTTTTCTCTTAACTTCATCTTTTTAAAATAGTTTTTTATAAATTTGAACGAAATTTGTTATATTTGCAGGTTGAAGATGCACATAGTACATGTGCGAAACGTCTCGCTTGAATAAATTATGATTTTATTGATGTGTTTTATGGACCCTGCTGTATATATATATATATATATATATATATATATATATATATATATATATATATATATATATATATATATATATATATATATATATATATATATATATATATATATATATATATATATATATATATATATATATATATATATATATATATATATTATATACGTATATGTGGGTATGTGTATATATATGTATATGCATTTCTATCTTAACATTACTTTAGTCTCTTCCTCTAATTTGTTCAAGGTTATATTATTACCCATTTAAAACTTTCCTCTCTCCCTCTTCCACGGTGACCCACCCCACTAATACGCACCTCTTAGACATCCATATTCCATCCCACTTCACCAAATGACTTACGGACTGCTCTAGGAGCAAGGCCGTGATGGCATATAGCCATCTCAAGTATAAGCAAAAAACATCTAACATTAATTACACAAAACCAGCATCATCTCCCAGTCACCACCACCAATCTCCTGCTCAACATATAAAGTCAGCTATGACCATGCTTTTTCTCTCCCTCACATCCTTCCCTTCCTTTTTAGTCTCCTCCTCTCAAGACTAAAACTACAATCTGTTGTCGCTATTCCTTCATCTCAATCTTTACACTTAATCTGAAGGGACGCTTAAGTCCCATCCTTTCTCTGCAACATACAACTCCTCCCCTCTTTCCCAGTTTCTCCTGCTTACTGGGACTTGCTGCTATAACACTTTCTTTCCCACCACACCCTTTCAATTCTGGCCCAGTGGTTAAATTGGACCGAATGGTATCAGCAGTGGAGGCATTTCCACACCAGAAAATGCACTTACATGAACTCATAAGTATCCTTTTCTCAGCAAAATCTCTATCATCAGTTACGGGCTGCTGAATAGCAAGAGCCCTTGCCAGCACAAGGCTGGCTAAATCTAAATCCATCCATCCATCCCATTCCAACCAGAACATGCCCACCCTTCCTCGAGAATGAACCGATAATACAGTTGGAAACGTTGGAATTCCTCCACGCCCTTAGAACAACGACGAAGATTCTACACGAGAATACGACAAATCCTGATTTCCAGAAACTACGGCGATCAAACGCCACTTTTAACTTCCATTTCTTTTATGCAATAAAATTAATATTTCAAGAAACCAAATCCTTGTCCAGACTATGAACATCGGCCAGTTATTAGCAAATATCAGGCTTGAGAAGAAAATAATAAGAAGAATTGAGAAGACCATATATAAAATCAATCCCTCTGATGCTGCCATTCTCTTTAACAAAACTTATTATTATTTTGTTTGAAAGAATGGCTGCATCATGCGAATTGATTTTATATTGCGTGTTCTTAATTTTCCTTATGACTTGTTTCTCTTCGGCAATAATATTGGTCAACAACAGGCCAATGATCATACTTCGGCAAAGAGAAATATAAAAGAACCTTCAAACAGCAATTTTATTCCCAAAATTCAGGTATTGAAATACGGAGTGATAAAGACGTAGACTTTTTAACAGATGGATTCTAGATACTTCATTCCTAAATTTCCACTGTCGTTCCACGTTCCTACTAGCTCCATGGACATTCTCAAGACGGGTGAGGCGATTCTAGAGGCAAGGGGTGTGCGTGGAGGGAGGTATATATAAGGAGCCAGTATTGCGTTTAGTATTTTTAAAACTGTAATATTTCCCTCTGAGGAGATTCACAGTTTGGCAATAGCTGCGCTAAAAAGAAAAACTAGTGGCCGCTGTTGCTACGGTTTGCATTCTCTCTCTCTCTCTCTCTCTCTCTCTCTCTCTCTCTCTCTCTCTCTCTCTCTCTCTCTCTCTCTCGGTTGCGCGCACACACACACACGCACGCAGACATGCATTGCAAGTAACATGGCATTCTTACATTGACCGAACATATCATTGTTATGAAAGTGACGGAGATTTTTCCAAACATCAGGCTTATGAAAATGTAACATAACTAATGCCAGTGATATCTGATATGAATTCCTGTGAAAATCTAAAAAAGATATACATTAACAATTAAAATATAGTTAATTACGAGAATTTACAAGAATATATAATAAATTATAAGAAATCATTTATTGCTGAACTACAGAGTATGATTAATATAAAAAGTAAATATTTTTGGTAAATTCAGAGTTTTATATCGCGTGTATGTACTAATTTCAGCCTTTTATAGAATTCACACACAGCGTTGATAAATCTGAATGTAGAAAACTATGTAAGGTATTCCTTGCCAACTGAGTGCTTGGCCATCGCTAAAATATCATCCAGAAATTAGATCAATATATTAATCACTGATCTGTCATTTCAAACAATATTGCTCAAATAAAAAAAATTGATTTGTACTCATAAAATCATTACAAAATCATTGAAATATACTGGATTACCTGTGCATATTTTCACGCATTCATATCGGAGTTGGTCAGTAGGCTGGTCCTTTCTAAAAACTGATACTCGTAAAAGAAAGCATTAGAGAAAATTAGACACACAGGTTCATATTCTTTTGACCGATGGAACGCTAATCGATCGCCTGTAAAATATGAGAGGTTTTGCTGTAGGTATAGAGTGCGTGGATTCATACACATGACACGCACTCGCATACACAAATATATATATAAATATATATTTATATATATATATATATATATATATATATATATATATATATATATATATATATAATTATATCTATAATAATTGTGTGTGTATATATATATATATATATATATATATATATATATATATATATATATATATATATATATATATATATATATATATATATATATATATATATATATATATGTGTGTGTGTGTGTGTGTGTGTGTATAATATAATTTTTGTGTGTGTGTGATAGATGTGTGCATGTATGTGTGTATGTCGTGTATGAAGCCACGCACTCTATACCTACTCTATGCCTATGCCAAACCTAAAGTCGACCAACTCAGTAGGAAATGGAGGGATACATACATACACGTGCACACACACGCATATATATACAAATGGATGTGCGTGTGTATGTATGTATGCATAACTCTTAAATCCCATCGAGCAATTTCGACCAAACTTAGTATACATATGACTTACTATCTGGAAAAGAATACTGTGGGGGTAAGCCATCACTAGCACCGTAGGGCACCAAAGGTGGTGGGGGTGGGAAGGGCTTCCCTGAAATGGGGCTGGTTCTGCCCATAGACTTTGTAACTAAACTTCAAAGGTTTATCATACCTCATTTCGTTATACATATGACTTACTATCTGGAAAAGAATACTGTGGAGGTAAGACATCACTGGCAACCAAAGGGGTGGGGATGGGAAGGGGGTGACGTAAAAATAACCGAAAATGACAGATATTAGTGTCTAATCCATAGTTTTCGAGGTCGCTGAGATGAATAGTAACACTCCCGATGCCCTTTAAATCCACGCTCAGCCCTGATAGGAATGTGGAATGAGAAGGGGGTGAAATATTAAATGTTGTGTTAACAGGAAAGGGAGAGGCTGAAACAGTTTTTATCCCAAGGATACCACTCATTCTGACGGATCCCCCTTTTAACTTTAAGAGATTGCAGTTTCAAGTGGGACTTGCATTCTCATGATAAACAACGCACAGGGACAGTCTATTAAGTACTGTGGAGTGGATTTGAGATCATGTTTTTCCCACGAACAACTTTGTGTTACTTGCTCAAGGGTGGGTTCACCCAAGAATTTATTTATTTTGCTACTGACTGTGAAAGTAAAAATGTTGTGTACAATCAAGTTTTGTGTTAAAGTAGTATTATAGTGAATTTGTGAAAGATTTTACTTTATAATTTATATACTGTATTTATATTTTTAAATACCTGTAAATGAAAATTCTTTGATATTAACCTATAATTAGATTAGATTCCTTTTCCTGTCTAATTGAAGTTTGGGATAAATAAATAATGCGGTTATGTTCTACGTTTTGGGTGTGTTCTATGCTTTGGGTGTATTCTTCGGTTTGGGTGTATTCTACACTTTGAGATTTTACTGTGCAACGCCGGGTACGTCAGTTATATATATATATATATATATATATATATATATATATATATATATATATATATATATATATATATATATATATATATATATATATATATCTTTCTTTCTTCTTCTTTTAACGTGCTTTCTTCCCATTTTTGTATGGGGTAAGCATGATGCCTTCTTCTGAAGGACTTCTGATTTGGCTTTTGGGTAGACCATAGTTTCGATCGGCTGCCCTGCCTGACATCGCTTAGACCCCGGTAGCATATGGTACATGTATCATACCAGACCCAACACCCTTTCTCCCAGCAGCGAGAAGTTGTTGCGCGGGTAGGTCGAGAGTTCGAGACGTGTGAGATGTTTGGTATGTTTTTAGAAGATGTTGGAGTGGCTTTGTTTTGTGTGTGTATTTAGTCTGTAACACCCATTTGCTTTTTAAGCAAACCTATCCGTTGATTACATACATAATCCCGGGGTGTCTACACGGATAGCAAAGTGTCCGCCTCTCTGATCAGTTGGCTGCGGATTTGAATCCGCGCCACAGACCTCTACGAAGTCCGAAGCTGCTGCTGTAACCAACTGTGCCATCGAGACTCCATATATATATATATATATATATATATATATATATATATATATATATATATATATATATATATATATATATATATATATATATATAAATATATATATATATAAATATATATATATATATATATATATATATATATATATATATATATATATATATATATACAAATACTGTATATATATATATATATATATATATATATATATATATATATATATATATATATATATATATATATATATATATGTGTGTGTAAATTCTCTCTCCCTCTCTCTCTCTCTCTCTCTCTCTCTCTCTCTCTCTCTCTCTCTCTCTCTCTCTCTCTCTCTCTCTCTCTCTCTCTCTCCATTTCCTGCCGAGTTGGTCGACCATAGGTCTGGCAGGACGGGCAGTGTAGGTCCTGTGGGAGAGATTCCCACACTCTTTCTAAACACCTGAATTGTATGATGCCATATACAGCCGTTACAAAAACCTTAATGTTAATTTTATGGTTATGTCAATATTTTTGTTCTTTTCTATATTTTTGTTTTAGATATAACAAAATTATTATATCAGTGAACTCATCAGTGATGACTTATTTCAGGAAAAGAAGAAATAATTAATTAGTAATTTCGTAAGTGGAATCTTACTTGTTTAGAGGTTGGTTCAGAGCGTTCTCAATTCCCAAAATATAACTGAATGCATCCGATTTAGACTACCGTGGTTTTTACAAAAATGGTCAAATTCAATAATATGAGTATGGTGTCAGTCCACTCATGAAAAATTATATTCACAGATAAATGGATGTCAAGGAGGTAACATATTTCAATAGGAAAATAATGGAATATGCTTTCCGTACATTTTGGGAAATTCTTAGCTTTCCTTCGAGAAAAGTATTAATATTATGTTAACGAAAACTGGACATAAAGATAGCAAAACTGTTGTATCTTTTCATTCATACCATTATCAAGAATCTTATCAAACTATAATTTCGTGAGTAATTATAATTTTTTATTATTTCTCATTATTTCGTTATTGTTGGTTTTCTTTATTTTTTTATTCGTATTTTGCGTATTTTATTCTTATTTTGTACTTAAACTGTTTTATTATTTATAATTGTTTTATGTTTTTAAATTTTTATTTTTTTATTTTTAGTTTGACCTTTTTTATTTTTATTATTTTAATTTACAATTTAATCTGTGCGCTTTTATTTTTATTATCTTTATTTTTGCTATTTTTCCTTGTTGCTATTTTTATTTTTACTTTTTTTTATTTTTAGGTGAACTATAATTTTTATTTTTACTCCTTTACTTTTTTTATTGACTTATTTTAATTTTTCTCATTTTCATTTTGATAATTTTGCTATCATTTTTTACACTTATTTTTTTATTTTGTATTTTTATTAATTTTTATTAATTTTTTTTTAATTCAGAAATTATTGTATTTTAACCAATTTTTTTCTATTTTTATTTTTATTTTTTTTTATTTTTCACAATTTTACTGTTTCATATATTATTGGTTTTCACATTTTTACCTTTTTTATTCTTATTAATTTTATTTATATCTTTTACAATATCTTGTTTATTTTTATTTCTTAGTCCTGTTTATTTTTTTTCAATATTTTTAAATATTTTTTGTCTTTTATGTTTATGCAAATTTAGTTTTTTAATTTTTATTTTTATATTTTTGTTATTACTGTTTCCATGTAATATTTTTAGATATTACTTTATTATTTTTTATTTTTATTTATATTTTTGTTATTTTTATTTATTGTGAATTTTATTTTCATTAATTTTTATGTAAAATTTCTATGCTTTAAGCTTTTAGTTTCAGATTTCAATTTATTCATTTTTATTTTATTTTTATCAATTTATTTTAATTTTGTCGTGTTTTTTTCTTACATTTCTACTGTTTAATTTTATATATAAATAAATTTTTTTGCTTTACTTAGTTCTTTATTTTTTATGGAAATTTTGTTCCGTAATTTTTATTTTACTGAATTTTTATACTTAAATTTATATTTTAATTATTTATTCAAACTTTATTCCTTTTTGTGGGTTGTCACACCAGTTTTAATAGCCACAAATCAAACCGTTTTGTGTTAATTTTTTTAGTTTATTCTTATATATATTTTTTTAATTTTCAGTTTTACTTATATTTTTTATTCAAAATATTTTTTGTCACTTTCGTTGTTTTATTTTTTTATATTTTTTATTTTTGTTTTTTAAATTATTTACAATTATTATTATTGTTTTTCCCTTAAAAAGGATGGTTGCATCGTGCGAATTAATCTTATATTGAGTCTTCCCAATTTTTTGTGACTCGCTTCTGTTCCACGTTAATGTTGGTCAACAACTTCCCCACGTTCATATCTCGGCAAAGGGAAATATGTAAACAGCGTTTATGCAGCAGTTTTTATTCGTTATATAAAAATGCAGGTATTGAAAAATGGTATTGTAATTCCGAAGACTTGCAAGCAGTTCCTTTCGGAGTGCCTTTTGTCGTTCAGATTTTAATAGCAGATGGATCCTGGACACTTCGGAGTTTCTTTTGTCGTACGACACTTCAACCAGTCCGTTCGTCATGTCGGTGAA
>JANJGK010000032.1:4751023-4753523 GCA_039081455.1 Macrobrachium rosenbergii
AGTTGAAATTTAGCGAAAGATTGAGAGTCAAAGTTAATAACATTTGGAAACTAAATAGACTGGTATTACATACTAAAGTAAGATATGATGGTGCACAACGATCTGTGTTACTCTTATGGAAACGAATTGGAGAACAGTTTACAGAATTTGTTAATGTGAGAATAGAGCGGTAATAAAAGACTCAGCTGGCAGAATTGAATGAGAAATCGCGCCAGTTGGTGAATTAAGGAAGTTGCATATTTGAATGAGATAATGATCAAGGAGCGATGGAGATGGCCAGAACATGTCCTCCGCAGAGTCCTTGGGAGAATAAGACGTACAATTTCAGCTGGGCTTCTTTGGGCACCAAAAGAGTGAACCCTCACACCTACTTGGGTGAGAACTTTGAAAAGGGAGGCTGGAGATAGGAGGAGGAGATTCGTGGAGGTGAAAGCACATAAAAGTCTTGAGTTGCGCAATGTAAAAGTCCTTTGCGTCGCGCGGCGTTGGAGGTAATGATGATCTAGGATGCTAACTTAATTCATGATGCTCTCTCTCTCTCTCTCTCTCTCTCTCTCTCTCTCTCTCTCTCTCTCTCTCTCTCTCTCTCTCTCTCTCTCTCTATATATATATATATATATATATATATATATATATATATATATATATATATATATATATATATATATATATATATATATATATACAGTATATAATAATATATATATAATATATATATATATATATATATATATATATATATATATATATATGTATGTATATATATATATTATATAGATATATATTATATATATATCTATATATATATATATATATATATTATATATATATATATATATATATAATATATATATATATATATATATATATATATATATATATATATATATATATATATATAGTTTATAAGTGGATTTGGCCAAGCTAGGAAGTTTTCAAGTCCGGGCTTTTGGTTTAGATGCGGTAGTAGTTGGTCGATTTCTAAATTATTCCTTTGTGAATTCGATCAGAAATATTTGTAGGTATAAGAAAGTCTCTCGTGTATTAGTGACAAGACATATACATGCATTCATGCATACGGACATACAAGCATACATACATATATATATATATATATATATATATATATATATATATATATATATATATATATATATATATATATATATATATATATATATATATATATATATATATGTGTGTGTGTGTGTGTGTGTGTGTGCGTGTGTTTGTATGCGTGTAGGAATTTACTATTTTTCATATCGTTGTGAAACTTTTTCTGATTATTAAGAAAGCATATATATATATATATATATATATATATATATATATATATATATATATATATATATATATATATATATATATACGTGTGTGCGTGCTTGTGTATGTTTGTATCTGTGTCCTTGTGTGTGCGTGCGAACTGACGTACGTGCTCGACCGCACGCAGGAATGAGCACCTTGTAGCAACAGGAAGTTAAGAAAATCCATAGATCTAATGGAAGGAGTAAAGACGATAAAAAGGTCATCGAGGACTGGAGGCTTTTGACCTTCATTGTCATTAGCGAAGGAGTCTGTCCCTTCCTCGGACGTGAGACTTTTATCCAAGTCCGCTTCCTCTGAAGTCACGGGAAAGTCCATCCGTCCATCTGCAAGACCCGAGAATACCAAGCGGTGGCGGACGGATAAAAGAAGGAAGGAAGGATTTGTTCCCTCTTGGTCGAAGCAATGAGCGATTGGACGGAAGTTCAGTGGGTTCGATGCATTTTATTTTTATTCTCTGTTGGTATACAGAACCCTTGGCCACTTGACTCAGACCCGTAAGGTTTGTTACAGTATTTTCATATAAAATCCTCATAGTTTTCGTGCTTTCAATTAAAAAATTTTAAAACTCCTTTAATTTCTGTACCGTAAAGCAGAAAAAGTATTTTAATTTCATGTTTATGGCATCATACTCATATTTTCTTGTTTTGTCATTATAATTGTGAAAATAGTTTCATCTTAGATTTTTTTTTTTTTTTTTTTTTTAGACAATTAACTTTCTGCTGTACGACTCAGGCTAGCAACCATAGTTTCTTTCATTTCTGCTTATTTACGCAACACACTAATTTCTACCATTGCTCGTGCTGTTTCGATATTTTTAGGAAATGAACATGACTCCGGTATAAAAATACGAGGCATTGAAAAAAGTGATAGCCATGAGCAAGAATTTTTGAGGGAATAAGTTATTCCACAGGAAGGAAATGTGGAGAGAAGAGTCAATATGCTGTTGAAGTGAATGCAGTCGTGGGTGGATAGAGTGAATGTTTAAGAAAAACGGTTGAATGTGAAAGACAGAAGAAAGGCGTATCTGAAGGGTGTGACTGAGGAAGGGCTTATTTTAAGCTTGGGCAGTGCTTGTGGGCGTGATGTTTGAGGGCGTTTAGGGGGCATTTAAGAGTGGACAGAGAGCAGGAGTTGAGATTGCGAGTCAGATGCTGCAGCATTGTGGGTGATACTG
>JANJGK010000032.1:4756023-4771023 GCA_039081455.1 Macrobrachium rosenbergii
AAACTACTGGGTCTTCTTCCTAGGCTTCTTTTACTTTCGTTTATTATTATTTTTATTATTATTATTATTATTATTATTATTATTATTATTAGCATCCGTGAAGCGAAAGAGTGCTGCAAGGAAGATATGCATGCACGGTGTAAAGTGGAAGGTTTGGAACACTGCTGATGAGCTTCCTGTGGAAATCTCTTTTATAGAAGTATTCTGCACAGGGGGGGGGGGGTCATTCATCAACGATCCAGAAATTAAAGTACGAATGTCGTGGTGATCTTGTTCTTGTCCTCTGGGGCACGAGGCAAACACACACACACTCTCTCTCTCTCTCTCTCTCTCTCTCTCTCTCTCTCTCTCTCTCTCTCTCTCTCTCTCACACACACACACACACACACACACACACGCACCATGTTATTTGGAACTGGCTTAATGTTGAGAATTATTTTTTTCAATTGGCATAAACTGATACAAATTTTTCGAAAAGAAAAACTGTGGAAAGGAGGCACTTCTTTTAAATGGCTCGTCATTATATACTACTTTCTGCAAAAGTTTCAAAATGGAATTTCTTGAAAAGTAGTTTTGGTTATTCACGGCTATTGCGTAAAAGTGCAAAAACTTTGGACTCTTTTATAACCGACTCGAAATTAGAGTTGTCATAGCAAAGCTTATAAAATACCAGTTGTGTGGGAAAGTAAATTTTATGAATGAAGTTTAAAGGTATGAAAGGAAGTGAGTTTCCCTTTGGAGTTTCGTTTATTTCTTGGGACGATTGAGCATTCGACGGATAAATGAATTTAATAAATGAATGTGAGAATGAGGACAGAATTGACTGAGCCATTGAGTGTCTTGTTGAATGTAAAGGCCTTGACCGGGGAAGTGGATTACAAAATGAATGACTCATTGGGAAAATTGAAATCTATGAATCTCCGATAGCTGATTGATGAAATCAGTAAATTAAAAAAGGTTTTTGACACGTCTTGACAGAGCGAGCAAACATTAATTGACTGAATTGATGAGTGACGTGACAGAATTAGTAAGTGTCAATAAATGACTGTATAGATGACTTAGGTCAGATGGTTTCCATGGCAGCCTAATGTGGGCCGAATTTTTCTCTAAAGTTAATCATCTCGAGGAGTTCTCACAGTGAATATCATATATCTATTAAGTTTCATCAGATTCTGTACATCCGTTCTTGAGATATCTGGATGACTTAACCACAAACACACAGACACGAGAAAAACACAACTTCCGTTTAAATTCATTGACTAAAGGTCACTACCAGGAGAGGCAGAAAGTATCTGATGAAGGATTACCTCGTCGAGGCCCTTCCCTAAGCTAACAGCAGTCGAGTTACCACCAGGTACATAATCCACGTGAGGTTCTGTATTAAAATCACCCCTTCCTCCGGACACAAAAAGGGAGGCAAACATACGGCCAGAATGCCAAACAGAACCCATAGAAGAACAACCACCTGTCCTGCAGCAGGACATGTAAGAAACAAACCTTTGTTTCCAGTCCAGGAGAAGAATAAAAACCTGACTTTGGCACCTTAATTCTTGACCGCTTTCTCTGGGAAAGGAAACAAGTGCGAGTGTCGTCGCCATCATTAATTTTTCGTTCCTTCACCTCCCGTCCTTTTGTTCTTCTTCCTGTTCCTCATCCTGTTTTATAAACAGAAGGAAAAAAGACGTGGGAGGGAAATGAAAAATTTAGAGAGAGAAAGAGAGAGAGAGAGAGAGATACATGAATAGCAAATGTCACTTTTTAAAACGTTTGATAAGAATACGTAAAGAGGAAGATTACTGATCTGCTTATTTTTTAGAATATTATTTTGCCGTAATTATGTCACCTGGCATTATTCCCAGGGTCTCAAAAAGTAGTTGTTTACTGCGATTATATACTTGTTTTCATGAATCAGAGAGATGATTTATATATATATATATATATATATATATATATATATATATATATATATATATATATATATATATATATAATGTATATAAGTATATATATGTATATACAGTGCGTGTGTTTGTACGCATATATATATATATATATATATATATATATATATATATATATATATATATATATATATATATATATATATATATATATATATATATATACATATATATATATATATATATATATATATACATACATACATACATACATACATACATACATACATATCAAACACCACAAGAGAGAAATAAAAGCCTGTTGTAACTCCTGACCGGTGTAGACTTTATTGCTGAACCATTATTAGAGTACTGATACAAAGTTGCAAGATAGTATATATGTTTTGTAGGCTGAGTCCCATCCTCATTAGTGTCAGGTCAAATTTTATAAATACGCCGAGAGTCCGCTTCCCAGTCTGCTTTGGAATTTTAGAGTTAATATAGCATTTAAGAACAATAAAAGAATGAAACGTACTTAAAAAGTACTCGCTTGACAATACTAAAGAATATGTATCCCGAGTTCCATTTAAGTTCTGTGAAAATGTTTATATTGGTCAAAGTGGAAAAACACTGGAAAAGAAAATACAACTGCATACAAGATCTGTAAGACATGCCCAGGTGAACAGTGGAATTTTTTTCATGGTAGTGAAAACAGTCATACGTTGAAGTGTACAACAGCAAAAAAGATAGTTTTTTCCAATAAGGGACCTGAAAGAAATATCAATTAGTCTAGCTTTATAAAAGAAATTTTCTCCAAGAACATGAGTATCAGTCAAGGTATGCATAAACGTGATCCACTAATTTCAAAAGAAATATGCAGGAAGTATAAATTTTATGGAAGTTTGCTGAGAAACGGGAATAAGTGAAGCGGGCTCCCAGCGGATTTGTAAAATTTAACCTGTCGCTCTGTGTGTGTGTGAATATACCCATATTTGATACAAGATTTTTATATATTTAATAACAGAAGGAAGAAATGGAAAACAGTTGTAAATCCTGACAGGTGTCGGTGTTATTGCTACGCCTCTTCAGAAGTCAGGAAACATCAATTACACGCAGATGCCAAATACTGGGAGAAGAGACTTAGCCGTGTATGGAGCGTGTAACGGATGATGTTTAAAGAGAATACAATACTGGTTGCGGATAGTGGAGAGAAACTGTAAAAACTAGGGAAAACGGTGTGAAAATGTAAGCCAAAGGAGAAAATTCCGTGTCATTTTCAGTTCCAAATCATGAAGGTAAAATGAGACCATACGAGAGTAAATACAACAAATGATGCGAAGACGAGGGAGGGGTGACTAGGTATATGGAGAAATACATATGTAAACTTTTGGGGGATGAATTGTTTATCCTTGTCTGTTATATCATTATTCTACTACACAACTGTCTTGCGCTTTTATTAATTTTCTAACTCGTATTTATGCGTATATAGTGATAAATTATTTTTCGTCTTTTATTTTATATAATTTTATCAAAATTTTCTTGCAGCAATTTCCTCTTTTGCCACTTTCCTCATTTTCCATCACATTCAGTAGCAACTTGCATGGCAAGTTAATAATGATTGCCTTTTGATCTTGTTTTTGCATTCTTGTGCACATTTTGAATAATAGTATGAGTGTCCAATATCCATAACTCGTATTTGAAATGAGATCCTTCACACAGTGCAACTTTCCATTCCGAAAGGGCGTCCTGTCTTCAGACATTCATGAAACACGCAGAAGACACGAAGACGTCATAAATATCACATTCAACAGCTGGAATGTTTTAGGATATATTGCACCCAATGACCCATTTCATTTTCAAGACTCGTTCAGTTTGAGTCCTTATCCTTCCGTGTGTGTGTTTTATTTTCAGGACGTAATTGAATGTGATTTGACGACTTCATTTCAAGATTCAGCGACCGACTGTTATGTCGCTCTCATACCTCTCATACTCGACAGTGGCTGGAGAGATCTCGTATCATCCCAGAGTTGAAATAGGAACTAAATTACTTTGGAATTTCCTACCGTAATATATATATATATATATATATATATATATATATATATATATATATATATATATATATATATATATATATATATATATATATATATATATATATATATATATATATATATATATATTTATGTGTGTGTGTGTGTGTGTGTATGAGTGTGTGTTTTCGTGTATGTCTACGAGAACGGCCTCACTAAAACCAAGACAAAGTTACAACGCAATTTCGCCCAACACAATCTACACCATACAGCGCAAGGACCTCCTCGTGAAGCTAATGCTTCAGGCAACACAGTAGAAGCAGCCCTCCTGTTAAGGTTGTGGAGTCCGTGTTTGACAGAGGCGGTGTCGCGAATGCAGGCAAGCGGGCGTTGGGTGAGCACATCTCATGGAGTCATTCCTTTTGATGATTCCACTTTGGACGATCGTTGTCCCTGGATTTTACACGGTTGATCGTTTCGGTGCCTTCAAAAAGAACATAATTTCTGATGGTGATCGCGTTAGATGATGGTGATGCCAGACCAAGGTACGATCAGAGATTTATTTTTTTATTGGGTTGATTAATATCATTCATATTTATATCAGTGCTGGTATTAAGTTGAATTTAGACATAGCCTGTTAACTTACAAAGTGGTCTTTCTTTTCAAAGATTACCCATTTGTGTTAACTTTGGAAAAAAGAACTTCACAACTAGTAAACAAAAGTAAATCAGCAAATTGACATATGTATGTATGTATATATATATATATATATATATATATATATATATATATATATATATATATATATATATATATATTATACATATCTGTTTATTTATTATGTTTATACTTGTCAGTTTGTTGATTTACCATTGTTTAGTATTAATGAAGTCCTGTTTTCTAACTTTAACATAAACCGGTAATCTATTAAAAGAAAGAGTGCTTGGTAAGTGAACAGCCTATAAATATCTTTTACTGTAATTACCATTATTGATAAAAAATAATAATATTAATTAGTCTAACAAAAAATAAACATCTAATAAAAAATTTACACATATATACATATATATGTATACACACACACACGTACACACACAAATACAAACATTAATACAAAACCCTCCGGCAATAATAGATATAATACTTGTTTTTTAACATAATAATCTTTTATTTTTATTACTCGCCCTAATATCAAAGTTTCCTCATTTTCTGTTCTAATTTTCGTCTTTTACATTCTTCAGCCTTCCCTCCTTTACGGTTCCTGTTTATTTTTTTTCTTTTTCTTCTTTTCCTTCTTTTCCTGCTGAAAGATCAATGTAGAGTGATAAGGAAAAAGATAAAAGATCATCGATTACCTTTGAGTAGGCTCGGAATCGGGAGGAAAAAATCTAATTTAATAATTTCTTTTCACTTAGAGAAATGATAAAATAAGGACATAAAAGTCTTTTAATATCTCGGAATCCAGTGATCTCTCTCTCTCTCTCTCTCTCTCTCTCTCTCTCTCTCTCTCTCTCTCTCTCAATTAAGTATTTACTGCTTCAAGATTGTAAGTTTTATTTTTCTTTTCATCAGAATATTATTGTGCTTTTCTCCCTGTATTTTTCTTCATGTTTCTTTGCGAAAGGAAGACAGCGGAAATGATGTTTGTGGCTTAACCTTTACGAATATGCGAACAATTTCATTACAAATAATGATGATAATAATAACAAGGATAATATTTTGAACGTATGGGTCACATTCCCGTGATATATCTATCGTTGATATTAAGCCAAAAAGACCTGTCAGCGTCTCAATTTCCTCTTTCTGTTTGGAGAAGCCAACTTCTGTGAGCATTAAATCCCAACGCGGAAAATATGAAGAAATCGAGTGGCGTGATAATGATAATAAAACTTAAGTTTGTATATATATTTAGTTTTTCTTTGTGTAACAATGGCAGGCTACTAGTGATAAACTCCATATTTGAACCGGGGAGGCGACAAAACCCCCACATGACAAAACCCCCACCGACAAAACCTCCACCGACAAAACCCCCATACGACAAAAACCCCATATGACAAAACCCCCATATGACAAAACCTCCCTACAACAAAACCCCCACCAACAAAACCCCCACCGACAAAAACACCCATGTATTTTCTAGAAGCAGCTTACTGAAATGACTAGTGTATATATAGTTTTTTTTTTTTAATCTTTTATTAAAGAAGATAAGATTATAAAGTAAAAATGTAGTTTCGTAATATTTATTACACAAAACATATAGGAAGTCAGAATTTATATATTCTTATATTTTTTGCTACACCATTAAGAAATTCTTCGATGTCCTTCTTACCATTACTAAAATCAAGACAAAGATTTTGCAATCGCGATTGCAATTTTACAGTTTCTCTCTTAATTTTCTTACGAAGAGGTTCTCCGATGGCATTCTTTTCCAAGCAAATTTGAACCATCAGTGCATCTTTGTTCAGAGCTTCAGTTGCAACCCAAACTGTGGGATGACTATAACCAACCAGGTATTTAAAAGTATTGTTCCAAGTTTCACACTCTCCAACGAATCCGCTACAATGCGACAAGTATTTCCTCTAGTTGATTTGGCCTGTTGATAGAGGGTTGTATGCACTTTTGCTGCTTCCACTGATCCTTCATCTCCCGCATGATTATTGAACCCGCATGATTATGTTCAATAATTGAAATGACGTCCGATATTGCTAAATTTGTTGTTATTTTTCCATTACATCCAAACGCTGATCTTCTGGAACATTCCCACCTCATCGTAGTAGCACTGGTGGATTTTTTAGTATACATATAACCTTTATAGCACAGTTTCTCTCCACCTTTATTATTACGGATGACTTCCATGATGAGCAAAGGAGTACAGAAAAAATTATTTCCACTCAAACTAAAGCTCCGTCTTAAGAAAAAAAAAAGGTCATTTTGTAATAATTGTAAATAACTAGCAAAGGAGTATTGTCAATACAAATTTGTTGATAGTTTGCTAGTTAACAGACGAAAACAGTGAAAGCTTTCCTTGTAACCACTGTACATAACTTATCGAATAACAAGAGGTAATTTAATTTACTAATTTGTCGCCTCTCTCTCTCTCATATATATATATATATATATATATATATATATATATATATATATATATATATATATATATATATATATATATATATTTATTTATTTATTTATTAACTATCCGCACTTTCATTATTCGTGTGGGTTTTTGGTCGTGTGGGGGTTTTGTCGTGTGGGGTTTTTGTCATGTGGGGGTTTTGTCGTGCGGGGGTTTTTGTGTGGGGGTTTCGTCGTATGGGGGTTATGTCGGTGGGGGTTATGTCGGTGGGGGTTATGTCGGTGGGGGTTATGTCGTGTGGGGGTTATGTCGGTGGGGGTTATGTCGGTGGGGGTTATGTCGGTGGGGGTTATGTCGTGTGGGGGTTTTGTCAGGCATTCATTTGAACCGGGTGATGTTCGGCCTGGGGACTCTTCCCATTGACCCTATATATCGATACATCCGATGAAGGTGCCTCGGGACCTGGTCTTGCTCGCTCCGAGCTTCTGAACGGTCAGTAACGTTCCTTGAGTCGAGACTTCTCTTCATTTTTGACGTATGGCTGCACTGTTGATTATAATGAAGACGAACGAGATACTGTGTCTCGTAACAAACGCACCGTATAGAAGATTGAAGAAATAATAATGATGGCAGTGAACAATGAGAAAATAGAGAGAGAGAGAGAGAGAGAGAGAGAGAGAGAGAGAGAGAGAGAGAGAGAGAGAGAGAGAGAGAGATTCTGGACGCCTTGGTACAATGTGTGATGAAGAGGGGTGTCCGCGGTGAAAAATCTTTCTACCAAAAGGTGTCGACTGAACAATCAGGCGATGTCGTGCCATCTCTGTCGCGGTGGCTTCAACTAATGTTCCAGCGGGTCGACCGGAATTTATTTTCTGGCACAGGACCAGTCCTTTCACAATATGGTCATGATTAACTCTTCTTTGCCCTCTCTCTCTCTCTCTCTCTCTCTCTCTCTCTCTCTCTCTCTCTCTCTCTCTCTCTCTCTCTCTCACTTATACTCCTGCGTTTTGCGGTATAGCCTAAGCCATAATGGATTCAGTCTTGCGCAAAATTTCCGGAAAATTTAATTCCTACGCTTTTGTTTGTTTTTATCTATTTGTTTATTTGTTTTACGGGGGAACAGCTTAGACCAAAATAGTCTTGGTGTTTCGTGAATGAGGTAATTTCATAATTTACGTATTAATAGTCATGCGAATCCAATCAGGCAGTCAGTCATTCTAATTATATATATATATATATATATATATATATATGTATATATATTATACATATATATATATTCACACACACGTATATATACACATATAGAAAGAAATAATCAACAAACAGTCAATTGAAAGACCTGTGTTCGATCCTGATGTGACTCAGAAATTTATATATATAGATATATAGAATCTGTGGGTCACTTTTTACCAGATATATATATATATGTATATGTAAATATATATATATATATATATATATATATATATATATATATATATATATATATATATATATATATATATATATATATATAATATATATATATACATGTATGTATATATATATATATATATATATATATATATATATATATATATATATATATATGTGTGTGTGTGTGTGTATGTATATATAATATATATATATATATATATATATATATATATATATATATATATGTATATATATATTTTTTTTTATATGTTTCCTGGTGCAGGTGGTTCTTATGACTCCACATTTATTACTTTACTCGAAAATGGCCTTGCAAGATAACCAGGACATATAAAACACAAACAAAAAAAAAAGGAGTACAAGGAGCGGAGGGCTCTTTCTCAAAGGGAAGTGCGTGAAACACGTGGATATAAAAGTAGTTATATTTCATAACACACAAGATCAAAGGGAAAATTAACTGAAAACATGTTAAATTGCTGCTGCAGAAGTCCTCCCGAAGGCGGGAGAGCTTGGGAATGCCAGGAACACGGACCAAGGATAATTCTGCTACGGGCGTCCTTCTGAAACGATATTAGGGCCCAGGTTACAAATCTGATGCTGGAATTTGGGGAATGAATTACTCGGGGGTGCACTGAAGGCGCCAAGGACTCCCTGGGGCGTTACTTTTGACTCAGAGGAAAGAAGAAGGGAACACGTGGGCCGGGCTTGAACCAAGAAACATCAGGGATTACAAAGTTATGGGCTCAGACGTTACTAAATGTACAAGGGCGAAGTAACGTGACTAGCAACTTGTTTTGGGTACTTTACCACATTTGTAGGGGCGTAAGGCTGACGAAGTCTTCTGCCAGGGACCACGTATGGGAGCGTCGACAAAAGGCCTCCCTCTCCAAGGTATTGCTTCAAGTCGTAGATTGGGGCGGGAAAGGGCGCCCGTGGGATGATGAAAAGGCCGCCGTTGAGTATCAGCTCGCGTTTGGAGACTTGCAATCCCCACTTGCAGTCTTCTAACGCCACGTGGATCGGGGCACGGAGCAAAAGGGCGGCAAGAATTTCCACTTGGCGGCGAGCGGAACGAAGGGCAGGGGGGCAAGGCCTGCAGAAGCGTGACTTCTCGGCTTAAACTAGCGACCGCGTGTGAGGCCTGAGAGTTCCTCGCCCTGAGCTTTTATTGCTTCTGGACAGGGGTAGGGGAGGGGGGCGATGTCCTGACCCGGGTCACGCTGCATGTCAAAGAAAACGGCCTTACTTCCCTGTACCAAAGAAAACGGTGCAAAGCCAGATTACTGCCCCAAAAAGATTACATCTGAGTATAACCCCCCCCCCCGACTTCTGGTTCAAACTACCCCGAACCAGTATTTACTACTTCTCCCAGGTTCAAAAAATAGACAGAGGCCTATCTATCGGCCGAGCAAAGCAGAAAGGAGGGCGCTTTCATAGCGTATTTTGGCGCTAATCTTTACAGCTCCCCTGGCAAGATAATATTCACACCTATAATTAGGTGCGAATATTGATAACAGCAAAAATGAGCTAAGAAAACGTTCGACTTTACTCTATCTTCTGCTTTGCTACAACTGTTACTTTACTTTATTTGCAAAACTCTGCTGCCACACAGATCAATAACAAACTGAAGGTTTACTTTAGGAGCAGAGTGCAATTTAGAATATACAATAAAAGGAGTAACTTACTTGCAAATTAATTATTGCTCAAATACTCCCTAATTACTGATTCTACCCATTCTTTATTCGTTTTAATTTACTGGGGTAATAAGGTGCTCAAAAGGAAATAAACAAAGAACACTTCAAAATTACAAAGTAACAACAACAAAAATAAAACATACAAGGCAGGATTTAAAAGGAAAACAAATGTAAACCAACTTACTTCTTAATGCTATCCTGGAATTACATGCATGCTATTAGTTGTGCCTTGAAGAGGCGGCATACATGACAATACACTGTAGGTTTTAAATAATATCCCCTTTACCAAAAATTGTAATAACAAAATTCAATTCTTCTTTTCAGTCGACATACAATTGTTCATAAGCTCGAGAGCATAGCTAATATTTCCCACGAACGCTAAACTGAAGGGACAGTAGTCTGACAGCTGCGAGGCAAAGAGATTATTCGCGGGTTTTAATATAACTTAAACAACGCTAAATTTTTACGTCTGCAGCTTACAACTCGGGTGTCAGCTAAAAATAGACTACTCGACGTATGAATGGGAGGAATAAACACATGAGGGGGGAAATGAATAGGGGTGACATTCTCCACAAGAATAACTCAATAAAACATAAAAAAAAAGAAAACTACACAGAATGACAAACGAAGGACGTGATTTCTTATTAAAGGGCGGGCCACACCGCGGGGATTAAAAGGGCAACGTTAAAATTCGTAAGGGCAGGAGTCTTGTGACTCGAGATTCGTTAACAAATAGAGGAAAAGATTAAATGCAAGAGTAAATAATATACACAGAAAATGAAGGATAACAGAGTGAGGTATTTATGGTTTTTTTATTAATCTAACTTCCGACGCCAACAGACGACGGTCAGAGCTAACTCTCAGCCCAAGTGCGGGGAAAGGAAACCCAAAGGGCGTGACCCCTTCAGGAAGAGCTGAAACACCTGCCTTGTGCCAAAGGACGGGCACAAGGGCGTGCCACTTCCCACTCTGTCTCTCTTACTGCTTCAAAATAAAATGATTAATGCATTTTTAAAGGGGATGATATCCCATATGTTAACTGCCGCTTGCGGTGGTAAGTAAGGGAAAGTGTGAAGGAAAGATCGATAGAGAAGGATGAGGGATAGAAATTCCAAAGGAAAGGAAGAAGATAGCGGAAGGCCTTGACATCCTCTCCTGGATGAAAGGTGCCAAGACGTTCAAGAGATGAAGATGGGGGCCCTATGCCAAGTTTGCACAGGGGCCAGAAGAGCTCGGGGCTCGTTGTGGACTACCTGCGATCGCCCACACCCGTGGTAACTCCGCCGCGAGCCTCTCCTCCTTGGACCGTTGTCCTTGGCCGGGGAATCGGAGGGCCCGAGGCCAAAGGGCGGCAAGGGGTGCCATCTGGGTCAGCTGCTGCGACAACTGACCCAGGAATTTTGTTCGCCATCTCGGACATTAACCGGCGCAGTTCGCAGAGTTCATCGGCCCAGGAAGGCAGGGCAGAATCATGACTCGCGGAGGAATCTGCGGCGGGCGGCGAGAGAGAGGGGACGGCCGGAGGGGGCGGGGTCGACTTGCATGCAGGGGTGACCAGCTCAGGCACTGACATTGGCACTGGCGCTGGTGGCGATGTGATGATGGTCTCGTCTGTCTGGACAGACGGAGACTGGCACTGCTCAGTGCGCCTAAGGGGCACTGGCAGAGGAGTTGAAGGCCGAGATTCTCCTGAAGGGAGATCTGGCTGAGGCCTCGGCACTGGCACTGATGCCGTGCCGGGCACTGGACTCGGATTTGGATGATTTATTGGGGAATGGGGACCCCGGAATGGTTGTGGCTTGAAATGGGACGTAAAGTCTTGGCCCAGGAGGACGTCATAGCCTCCTGGAATGTGTTTCGCTACGGCGAGACGAAGGGTCCTGGCTCTGTGGGGTCGGGTGACCCTCAGTTGGACCGTAGGGAGGATCATTTTAAAGTCGTTTATGCCCTCAATGGTGACGAGCTTGCGTTGGTCTATTATAGCTCCATAGGGAACTTTGTCCCTCCTTATGAGGGAAATTTGCGCGCCAGAGTCGTCAAATGCCTTGACCTGGCGTGCTGAGTATTTACCTCGAGGAGGTGCCACATAGATGGGACCCTCGGCAGGAGGGCCTAAGGATTCGGGATTCGTTACTGCCAGGGCGACGGCAGGATTTTCGGACTTATTATTTCTAGGGCATTTTGCCCATGAGGAAGAGTGGCCATAAACCTTGCACGCCGTGCAAAAGGTTTGGCTGAAATCTCTTCGCACTGCCCCGACAGAGGGCGCAGGCGACTTATTAGGGGGTTGTCCGGGAGAGAGAGACACTTGTTGTTTACTGCGGCATTGCTCTTTGGCATGCCCGATCTTTTTACAGAACCCGCACACAACGGGCTTCTGTGATTGCCCATTCTTCGGCGGAGGGGCACCCGAAAGGAAGGCGGGTGGAGTGATTTTGCGCTGGAGGGAGCTCTCCTGGGGGTGATGAGTATCCCAGGAGTCGGCGATGCGACAGCATTCCACCAACGTCGTAGGCTCCTTCTTTGCGACGTGCATGGCGAGGGCCAGAGGGGTGTACAGTAGAAAGTGCTCTATTTTTATTTGTTCGATTGCCTCGTCGAGGGTCGTAACCCCCACGGACTCGAACCATTTGGCACGGGCACGCTCGGACTGGTAGGCCCACTCTGCCCAGGTCTGATTGGCTTCTTTCACTTGCCCTCGCCAGCGCCTCCTCCAGCGTTCAGGGGTTATCTCGTACGCCTTTGCGATAGTCTGGCATACGACCTCCCAATTTTCCTGCTCCTCTGGCGGGAGGGCTTTGTAGGCAATCAGGGCCTTCCCTCCAAGGAACTTGCCCAACACCAGGGAGAGTTCGGCTGCACTCGGGGCAGGCCTTTAAAACTGTCTTGGCGCTGTCGAGCCACACCTCGGGCTCGGCCTCCGTCCACTTCGGCATGCAGGCGAGAGCCTGGCTGAAGGCACTCATCCCCTGGGGGGCAGTGGGAGGAGAAGGGCCACTCTGTTGCAGCATTGCGAGTTCATGGGCATGCTGCTTGTCCCTTTCCTGTCTCTCTGCTGCTTCTCGTCTCTCCTGAGCCTGTCTCTCTGCTTCTCGTTCCTGCCTTGCGGCTTCTTCTCGTCTCTCCTGAGCCTGTCTCTCTGCCTGTATGGCGTCCATCCTCTCCTGTACCCAGTCTCTTAGTTCTCTCCCGGAAAGGCCGAGTTCCTTCCCTGAGGACATGAAGAACTTGAAATCCTCGCTCTGCTGAGACCGTGTCGACATTTTGCAGGCGGGAGAGGACGCTAGTAACACACAGAATTAATTTCCCAGAGCTGTGGGAATTTTGGACTTTTTTTCCAAAGGACGTATGAATGGTCTCCCGATTTACCGACGGAGCGGGCAGATTGGGGACGACGATTAGCAATGATTGGTCTCCCGATTTACCGACGGAGCGGGCTGATTGGGGACGATGGTTAGCAATGGTTGGTCTCCCGATTTACCGACGGAGCGGGCTGATTGGGGACAACGATTAGCAATGATTGGTCTCCCGATTTACCTACGGAGCGGGCTGATTGGGGACGATGGTTAGCAATGATTGGTCTCCCGATTTACCGACGGAGCTGGCTGATTGGGGACGACGATTAGCAATGATTGGTCTCCCGACTTACCGACGGAGCGGGCTGATTGGGGACGATGGTTAGCAATGATTGGTCTCCCGATTTACCGACGGAGCGGGCTGATTGGAGACGACGATTAGCAATGATTGGTCTCCCGATTTACCGACGGAGCGGGCTGATTGGGGACGATGATTATCAATGATTGGTCTCCCGATTTACCGACGGAGCGGGCTGATTGGGGACGATGGTTAGCAATGGTTGGTCTCCCAAGGTAACGACAAACGGGCTGACTTGGGGACAAGACAGGAATGTATAGGTCTCCCTAATTACCGACGAAACCGGCTTATTTGGGGACTAGATTGGGATATATATATAGGTCTCCCGAATTACCGACGAAACGGGCTTATTTGGGGACTAGATTGGGATATATATATAGGTCTCCCGAATTACCGACGAAACGGGCTTATTTGGGAACTGAATGGAAAATGAATTGGTCTCCCAACTTACCGACGAAGCAGGTTTATTGGGGACAAGAATAGAATATATAGGCTCCCTAGAATTTCCGCACAGACGACGTCTGATTAGCGAGGGCGCCAGTTTTACTGACTTATGGGAGAAGTGTTATTCTCAAGGGCAATTAGGTGGATGGCCATCCCACATTCATAACAGATAGGCAACACACACACAGCCGTAGTAAAAGCACAAAACAAAACACAAAGAAAGAAAAAAAAAAAAAACATAATATATGATGTCAGACCCCCAATAATGCAAAACAATTTGGTAGAGCGAAGAAAATCAAACAAACAAATTTTTACACATTCCTAACTGGGCCACGAAATGACGGTCCAAGGTCGTGTCTCAGTGTGGTTATCTTATAGGCCGTCTGCGCCGAATGAATGAAGTAAACAAAGCTCCGGGACTTTCCCGAACTGAGGGAACAGACGACAGTTGTTGACCCTTTTTCGTCCTTGGCGTATAATATACGCTTTCGCTCCTATTTCTAAAACAAGAGAGAGAGTAAAATGAGTCAGCGATGCTAGTCTGACTTGCGAACACGTGGTTTCCGTCGATTTCTCGCGCCTATCTAAGGATTCGGTTTTGAAATCACTCGTTTCTACAGGAGGAATATGCACACTATTCTTTTAATGATTTAGCACCTATATAACCTAATTGAGTGGCATGCAAGCTGCGTGCAAAGGCTTCCAGAGCTAAGTTTCGGCGATTCTCTCTCTCGTTTTCCTCTGACATGCTCCCTATGATA
>JANJGK010000032.1:4776023-4778523 GCA_039081455.1 Macrobrachium rosenbergii
TATTTCCAGCAACCCCTTTGGCAGACTAACTCTTTCTCATTCAGCGCTCCTCTAATATCTTCAAGCGCTCCCAGAATACATGATACATAAAGTGTGCATACATTATACATACAGGTATACATGTATGGTATACATACCCGGAATTCTAAGGCTCAGAAGGAAATATGCTAGAGCTCTTATCAATGATTGACACCATCCGCTCACTCAAAACATCTGAGCAAATAAAGAGAAGCGATTTTGGACCAATTCTTGGGCAGCTGTCAGCATGTCAACTTCAACTCTCTCTCTGTTCCTCATTCCATTACTCAAGATCATGGAAAAGAATAAGCACAGACAAAGATGATAACCTCAGAATAGGCACACATGATAAATGTATAATAGGTAATTTGCCGATTGGCTGTCTCTCGTCAGATAAGACAAGAGGCCTCTGTCTTTCTCCAAACACGACTTCCTTCACACCAACCACCTGTGCAAATAAAGCAGGCAAACAACAATAGTTCAAAAAATATCTCTCCCTCACTCTACAACACGTTACGAATTCGAGTTCACTCAGTATACAATTTAATATACTGCATGATATATTAAACAAACGAAAGAAAAATATATCAAAACATTTTAAGATTACATGATACACAATTTATCTATAAGAAAAGACATTTTAAAATTGTATCATCACAACAAATGACGAACCTGCAAGGAAACATAAAATTTTTACAGAGACACATATGATATTTGTAGAACTGTTTTATATATTGTAACACCTTATAATTATATATATATATATATATATATATATATATATATATATATATATATATATATATATATATATATATATATATATATATATATATATATATTGTTTGGTATTTAATTTGTACGATGGCTGAAAGAAATCTTGACCATGAATGTATGCATGTTCACAAGTAATACAACTATGTATCCATGCACTTATATAAGGAAATTGAAAGACACTGTAATTTCCGGAAATAAATTCAGAATTGTTCATAATCGTTCATAAATTATATTGTAGGGAATTACTGTAAACGAATCTGTTCATAAAATGAGTAAATGAGAATGACAGCAGATACATATAAATACGACGACCATGTGGAAGTTGAGTGTTCAGTGGCCCTTGTATGTTCATATAAGTACATACTTGTTTACAACGGGATTATGGGAGATTGCTTTAGATTTTTGGAATCCCATGGCTTTTTTTTTTTTTTGTAGAAGTGAGATTTGAGATTATCTGCTTAATATTGCATAATATTGCTTCGCAGTCAGAGAAAAGCCTTCCTCGATACGATGATCATCTGTATTGCTTCAGTCGTAGAGCGATTTTTTTGTACTGTATATTATCCGTTTGTTTTCATCTTATTTTCCCGATATCTCCTCTTTACCAAATTTCTATTTTTCTTTGTATATTTTTATTGTTTATTCTTTATATTTTCAGTCATTTTCTTTTACAGAATTACCTTTATTCAACTTTAATTTGTTCTTTATATATATATATATATATATATATATATATATATATATATATATATATATATATATATATATATATATATATATATATATATATATATATATATATATATATATATATATATATATATTCGTTTTGTTCCTTAATCATTGTATTTTCATTTTACGTTCTCCACTATTTAGCACATGAATGCTATATTTTGTTTTATTTCCGATTTCATGTTTGCTTTAATTTTCTCCCAGTGTTTTCCGAAATGGCCGGCAGAAGAAATAGAGGTAAATGTCAATCACAAGTCTTTTGTTGGTCTAAAACATATTCACTGTATTTCATTTCATGTCAGATTCGCCATTGTTCAAATGCTGACGTCTGCTGACATTTCTGAATGCGTGTGAATTTGGAAGCACACGCATGCACACATGCACTCAGAACGCACGTACAGTACACATCTTTCCACTGCACGATACACCTAAATGTGCACATTTCATCGATATTTGCTTCAGTTGGGAACATGTACGCATTTGTATTCAGGTAATTTTTTTTTTCATTGTACTGGAGTGAACGCGTACCCACACGAAGTCATATAGGTTTACAGTGTATACTGATAAATGTTTTGTTTATTTTTCATTGTTATTAAAATATGAATAAATAAATTTGAATATTTTCTTCCATACTTTTGCAAACCGTAACTTGAAGTCGCCAGTGGAATGTATTTATTTGCTGAGTAATGATATTTTATCTCGAGAAGGAATTTGGAGTTCCAATGATAGACGAGAGAGAGAGAGAGAGAGAGAGAGAGAGAGAGAGAGAGAGAGAGAGAGAGAGAGAGAGAGAGAGAGGACAGCGGCTATAGAAATAGCTATAAGTGGATGGTACTTTTAACTTGAAGTAATTCATGAAATTAAACTGAAATGTTTCTTTCTAACTCGGACGTCACAGTCTCTGTTCATAACCCTGTACTGCTAAGGTAATGGAGAACAACCTGTACATACACATACGCACACACACCACACA
>JANJGK010000032.1:4783523-4785133 GCA_039081455.1 Macrobrachium rosenbergii
ACAGTCAACATGCGTAATCAGTCATTACGCGTAATGACTGAAATTTCAGTCATCACGCGTAATGCACTTGGGGACATTTGATCCCCCCAGGAGCTAGTATTAAACACGGCGAAATACATTTGACCCCCCAGGGACTAGTAATAAACCCGGCGAAACAGTGTAGGTGACTCACTGTTTCGCCGTGTTTAGCACTAGCTCCTGGGGGGATCAAATGTCCCCTACGTGCATTACGCGTGATGACTGAAATTTCAGTCATTACGCGTAATGACTGATTACGCATGTTGACTGTAACATATATATATATATATATATATATATATATATATATATATATATATATATATATATATATATATATATATATATACATATATGCACACACACACACACACACACACACACACACACACACATATATATATATATATATATATATATATATATATATATATATATATATATATATATATATATATATATATCCATACAAAAATGGGAATAAAAGCACGTTAAAAGAAGAAGAAGAAGATATATATATTATTATTTCGGTAAAAATTTAATCGTTGTTCACCGGAAAATACTAAATACAATGTTATGGAAATGAATACAGGTCCATTACCAATCTACTAATCTCCAGCCATTACTTGCACAGCGTCGAGTGTGAGTCGTTGGGCTTTTGTATTTGACAGCACATTTAACCTGAAATACATTTTTGACTGCGTAATATAGGGAAGGTTTGAATCCCAACATGGAATGAAAGCGTTTTCTACTGTGCTCATATATTTTTCACCTTCGGATTTATATTTTTTAAGTTCTGTGAAAAATAAGATAGATGCCAGAAGTTAAAAGTTTACTGAGATTTTTAATATTGTGTACAAAGGATTGGAAAGAAACTTAAAAAGTCTAGGCAAGCCAAAGGCGGAATGCAAGAAGCAATTGTTAAGCTGACTCTCTACTGTTCTCCGGTGTGGATGTCTGCTTCTGCCCGAGATTTCTCTCTTTTGGATAGAGTGGTTCGTTGCGGGAGATTTCTGTTCCCTGACACTATGAAGTTATGACTTGGGACACAGACGGATGGTCTTTTGTTTGTCAGTTCTCCATTAGCTGTATTTTGTATTTTAGCAGAGAACTTTCGTTATCACAAAATATCCCCGATCCCCTTTTCCTTCCGAGGGCGACCAGATTTGCAGAGCGGCAGCACCAATATGCAATAAATGTTGCACGCTTTCGAACTTTTCAGTCCCGGAGGTCTTTAATTCCTCAAGCCAGTGGATGTGAAACTGTCTCCCTGAGGATGTTGAACAGTTACTACCCTAAAATAATTGAACTTGTATTTTACTAATTTATCTATATTTCTATCTATTTAAGTGTTAGTTTTTTTTTTTCTAATAACTGATCTCTTATTTCTGTATTTCGCCTTATCTTCTGTAATCTTTTTCGAAATGAACACCATATTCATTAGAAGCTTTAATTTCAAGTCAGTGGATCCTGTAGGCTTGTTCCATATGAATAAGGGTTTATCCTCAATAATAATAATAATAATAATAATAATTAATAATAATAATAATTTATGGAAATGCAGTGCGGGCGCTAAATGCAGAGGTTAAAGT
>JANJGK010000032.1:4790233-4820233 GCA_039081455.1 Macrobrachium rosenbergii
TGATAAATTATTTTTCGTCTTTTATTTTATATAATTTTATCAAAATTTTCTTGCAGCAATTTCCTCTTTTACCAATTTCCTCTTTTTCCATCACATTCAGTAGCAATTTGCATGGCAAGTTAATAATGATTGCCTTTTGATCTTGTTTTTGCATTCTTGTGCCTCTCATGCTCGACAGTGGCTGGAGAGATCTCGTATCGTCCCAGAGTTGAAATAGGAACTAAATTACTTTGGAATTTCCTACAGTAATATATATATCTATCTATCTATCTATCTATCTATCTATCTATCTATCTATATATATATATGTGTGTGTGTGTGAGTGTGTGTTTTCGTGTATGTCTACGAGAACGGCCTCACTAAAACCAAGACAAAGTTACAACGCAATTTCCCCCAATGCAATCTACACCATACAGCGCAAGGACCTCCTCGTGAAGCTAATGCCTCAGGCAACACAGTAGAAGCAGCCCTCCTGTCAAGGTTCTGGAGTCCGTCTTTGACAGAGGAGGTGTCGGGAATGCAGGCAAGCGGGCGTTGGGTGAGCACATCCCATGGAGTCATTCCTTTTAATGATTCCACTTTGGACGATCGTTGTCCCTGGAATTTGCACGGTTGATCGTTTCGGTGCCTTCAAAAAGAACATAATTTCTGATGGTGATCGCGTGAGATGATGGTGATGCCAGACCAAGGTACGATCAGAGGTTTATTTTTTATTAGGTTGATTATTATCATTCATATTTATATCAGTGCTGGTATTAAGTTGAATTTAGACAGCCTGTTAACTTACCAAGTACTCTTTCTTTTCAAAGATTACCCATTTGTGTTAACTTTGGAAAAGAGAACTTCACAACTAATAACCAAAGGTAAATCAGAAAATTGACATATATATATATATATATATATATATATATATATATATATATATATATATATATATATATATATATATATATATATATATATACATACACATATCTGTTTGTTTATTATGTTTATACTTGTCAGTTTGTTGATTTACCATTGTTTATTAGTTATGAAGTCCTGTTTTCCAACTTTAACATAAACCGGTAATCTATTAAAAGAAAGAGTGCTTGGTAAGTGAACAGCCTATAAATAGCTTTTACTATAATTACCATTATTGATAAAAAATAATAATATTAATTAGTCTAAAAAAAATAAACATCTAATAAAAAATTTACACACACACAAATACAAACATTAATACAAAACCCTCCGGCAATAATAGATATAATACTTGTTTTTTAACATATTTATCTTTTATTTTTATTACTCGCCCTAATATCAGTTTCCTCATTTTCTGTTCTAATTTTCTTCTTTTACATTCCTCAACCTTCCCTCGTTTACGGTTCCTGATTATTTTTTTTTCTTTTCCTTCTTTTCCTTCTTTTCCTGCTGAAAGATTAATGTAGAGTGATAAGGAAAAAGATAAAAGATCATCGATTACCTTTGAGTAGGCTCGGAATCGGGAGGAAAAAATCTAATTTAATAATTTCTTTTCACTTAGAGAAATGATCAAATAAGGACATAAAAGTCTTTTAATATCTCGGAAGCCAGTGACCTTCTCTCTCTCTCTCTCTCTCTCTCTCTCTCTCTATCTCTCTCTCTCTCTCTCTCTCTCTCTCTCTCTCTCTCTCTCTCTCTCTCTCACACAATTAACTATTTATTGTTTCATGATTGTACGATTTATTTTTGTTTTCATCAGAATGTTATTGTGCTTTTCTCCCTGTATTTTTCTTCGTGTTTCTAAGCGAAAGGAAGACAGAGGAAATAATGTTTGTGGCTTAACCTTTACGAATATGCGGACAATTTCGGTACAAATAATGATGATAATAATACCAAGGATAATATTTTGAACGTATGGGTCACATTCCCGTGATATATCTATCGTTGATATTAAGCCAAAAAGACCTGTCAGCGTCACAATTTCCTCTCTCTGTTTGGAGAAGCCAACTTCTGTGAGCATTAAATCCCAACGCGGAAAATATGAAGAAAACGAGTGGCGTGATAATGATAATAAAACGAAGTTTGCATATATATATTTAGTTTTTCTTTGTGTAACAATGGCAGGCTACTGGTGATAAACTCCATATTTGAACCGGCTGATGTTCGGCCTGGGGACTCTTCCCATTGACCCTATATATCGATACGTCCGATGAAGGTGCCTCGGGACCAGGTCTTGCTCGCTCCGAGCTTCTGAACGGTCAGCAACGTTCCTTGAGTCGAGACTTCTCTTCATTTTGACGGTATGGCTGCACTTTTGATTATAGTGAAGATGAACGTGATACTGTGTCTCGTAACAAACGCACAATATAGAAGATTGAAGAAATAATAATGATGGCAGTGAACAATGAGAGAGAGAGAGAGAGAGAGAGAGAGAAAGAGAGAGAGAGAGAGAGAGAGAGAGAGAGAGAGAGAGAGAGAGATTCTGGACGCCTTCGTACAAGATGTGATGAAGAGTGGTGTCCGCGGTGAAAAATCTTCCTACCAAAAGGTGCCACGGAAAGATCAGGCGATATCCTGTCATCTCTGTCGCGGTGGCTTCTACTCACGTTCCAGCGTGTCGACCGGAATTTATTTTCTGGCACAGGACCAGTCCTTTCACAATATGGTCATTATTAACTATCTCTCTCTCTCTCTCTCTCTTCTCTCTCTCTCTCTCTCTCTCACTTATACTCCTGCGTTTTGCGGCATAGGCTATAATGGATTCAGTCTTGTGCGAAATTTCCGGAAAATTTAATTCCTGCGCTTTTGTTTTTTATTTATTATTTTTTTTTTAGGGGGAACAGTTCAACCCAAAATAGTCTTGGTGTTTCGTGAATGAGGTAATTATATAATTTACGTATTAATGGTCATGTGAATCCAATCAGGAAGTCAGTTAGTCATATACATATATATATATATATACAGTATATATATATATATATATATATATATATATATATATATATATATATATATATATATATATAATCAGAAAGCTACAAACGTCCTTTAATATCTAATTCGCTCTACCTCGGAAATAATATATTTTCATATATGTTACCGAAGGGGAATTTTTTAGTTGATAATAAGTCCACCGTCCCGTGGGGTCGAACCAGCAATGGACGAGGAATCAGGACTACAGTGACGCACTAACGCAGTCGGCCACAAGAGAGGTATAAGTGAATACCATCTCCCATCAACTCACCCGTCGCACTCAGGTGTTTTGCATTTGGAGACGATATCCACCCACCTCTGCCATGTTGACCGTGTAGTGCGTTTGTCGCACGTAGCCATATTATGACTATTTATCACATCACCGTGATTCATATACAATCAGAAAGCTACAAACGTCCTTTAATATCCAATTCGCTCTACCTCGGAAATAATATATTTTCATATGTTACCGAAGGGGAATTTTTTAGTTGATAATAAGTCCACCGTCCCATGGGGTCGAACCAGCGACGAACGAGGAATCAGGACTACAGTGACGCACTAACGCAGTCGGCCACAAGAGAGGTATAAGTGAATACCATCTCCCATCAACTCACCCGTCGAACTCAGGTGTTTTGCATTTGGAGACGATATCCACCCACCTCTGCCATGTTGACCGTGTAGTGCGTTTGTCGCACGTAGCCATATTATGACTATTTATCACATCACCGTGATTCATATACAATCAGAAAGCTACAAACGTCCTTTAATATCCAATTCGCTCTACCTCGGAAATAATATATTTTCATATATGTTACCGAAGGGGAATTTTTTAGTTGATAATAAGTCCACCGTCCCGTGGGGTCGAACCAGCGACGGATGAGGAATCAGGAGGACTACAGTGACGCACTAACGCAGTCGGCCACAAGAGAGGTATAAGTGAATACCATCTCCCATCAACTCACCCGTCGAACTCAGGTGTTTTGCATTTGGAGACGATATCCACCCACCTCTGCCATGTTGACCGTGTAGTGCGTTTGTCGCACTTAGCCATATTATGACTATTTATCACATCACCGTGATTCATATACAATCAGAAAGCTACAAATGTCCTTTAATATCCAATTCACTCTACCTCGGAAATAATATATTTTCATATATGTTACCGAAGGGGAATTTTTTAGTTGATAATAAGTCCACCGTCCCGTGGGGTCGAACCAGCGACGGACAAGGAATCAGGACTACAGTGACGCACTAACGCAGTCGGCCACAAGAGAGGTATAAGTGAATACCATCTCCCATCAACTCACCCGTCGAACTCAGGTGTTTTGCATTTGGAGACGATATCCACCCACCTCTGCCATGTTGACCGTGTAGTGCGTTTGTCGCACGTAGCCATATTATGACTATTTATCACATCACCGTGATTCATATACAATCAGAAAGCTACAAACGTCCTTTAATATCCAATTCGCTCTACCTCGGAAATAATATATTTTCATATATGTTACCGAAGGGGAATTTTTTAGTTGATAATAAGTCCACCGTCCCGTGGGGTCGAACCAGCGACGGACGAGGAATCAGGACTACAGTGACGCACTAACGCAGTCGGCCACAAGAGAGGTATAAGTGAATACCATCTCCCATCAACTCACCCGTCGAACTCAGGTGTTTTGCATTTGGAGACGATATCCACCCACCTCTGCCATGTTGACCGTGTAGTGCGTTTGTCGCACGTAGCCATATTATGACTATTTATCACATCACCGTGATTCATATACAATCAGAAAGCTACAAACGTCCTTTAATATCCAATTCGCTCTACCTCGGAAATAATATATTTTCATATATGTTACCGAAGGGAATTTTTTAGTTGATAATAAGTAATGACGATATAGGGTGCTAACTTAATTCTTGATGATCTCTCTCTCTCTCTCTCTCTCTCTCTCTCTCTCTCTCTCTCTCTCTCTCTCTCTCTCTATATATATATATATATATATATATATATATATATATATATATATATATATATATATATATATATATATATATATATATATATACATATATATATATATATATATATATATATATATGTATATATATATATATATATATATACTTCTATAAACTTTAGAGGCCTATTTGATGTTTCAAAAAATGTTCCACCTATGGTCTTTTGGGACTATTCACAATATTGAGAGTGTTTTAATTGTTTAAAATGGCTCTCCTGAAAAATAGCTATTTTTGAGTTATGACGACGTTGTCGCAAACGAGCGATATATATATATATATATATATATATATATATATATATATATATATATATATATATATATATATATATATATATATCGCTCGTTTGCGACAACGTCGTCATAACTCAAAAATAGCTATTTTTCAGGAGAGCCATTTTAAACAATTAAAACACTCTCAATATTGTGAATAGTCCCAAAAGACCATAGGTGGAACATTTTTTGAAACATCAAATAGGCCTCTAAAGTTTATAGAAGTTGAAATAATTCTATCTTTACTAAATCAAACATTATTTAAACTTTTATAATGTTTGTTTTAAATATGACATTCTTCATAAAAAATTAGTAAACCTCTCATGTACTATTTTGTTTTGTGCCATTATTGAAAGGAAAATAACGACCAATATGTTACTTAATTATGTATTGTTCATTGCTTATGACTGACATGAATGATGGTAATACATTAATCTCCTCTTATGAGAATAATAGATACTTCCTAATAAATGAAAGATAGCCTGTAACAAAAAAAAAATATTATTAAAAAAACATCCTTATGAAAATAATAGATTCTTCCTAATAAATGAAAGATATAGACTGTAACAAAAAAAAAATATTATAAAAAAACATCCTTATGAACATAATAGATTCTTCCTAATTAATGAAAGATAGACTGTAACACACACACACACACAAGAAAATATATATTATAAAAAAAAACATAAGAACATCAGCAACTCTGTTTTGCTTTGCTAAAGCTGTTCTTATTGGCCGGTCATTGATATCAAGTGTGTTCTTGAAAAAAAGTTTGCAAACACGAATTTCATTCTGACCAACCATGAAGTGAAAAGCATTGTTATTATCCTAGGTTGACGGTTGCCTCCCTCACGAACATACCGGTATTTAGGTCTAACAGTTTTAATGCAGTTTGAAATGAACTGCCACTGTTGAGTAATGTCTCCTAATGCCCAATAAGAGTCAAACAGGTTTTGCCTTTCTTCTTCATTTATCTGTTCTGAACATTTAATTCGACATTTATTTCCACATGGCGGTTTCATTTTCCTTTCTGGTCTTATTTTATTATTTTTGTTTACATAAGCCTTTCCAGAGTTCCTTAATTTTTTCGCTTCATGTTTCTTCCATTGACTCTGGTGCTGTTTACGTTTACGTCCCTTTTGCGGACTAACTAGTACAGGAATTTTATCAACTGCTTCCACATGGCGGTTTCATTTTCCTTTCTGGTCTTATTTTATTATTTTTGTTTACATAAGCCTTTCCAGAGTTCCTTAATTTTTTCGCTTCATGCTTCTTCCATTGACTCTGGTGCTGTTTACGTTTACGTCCCTTTTGCGGACTAACTAGTACAGGAATTTTATCAACTGCTTCCTTCTCTTCAAGGTTAAAACTCTCTTCTTCCTCTTTGCTTGGGATATAGTCCTTATCTTTCACGGAATCATCAGTGTCAATATCTTCAGTTTCTGAGTCACTACTAGAAGACGAGTCACTACTAGAAGACGAGTTACTACTAGATGACGAGTCACTACTAGAAGAAGACTTCCTGTTATTTGAAGCAGAGCTTGCACCCGTAATGCTTGCACTTACTGGTTTAGCATCAGAAGGAGTAAAATCTGATGGGAGCAGATGATCAGCATTGATTTGAGGGTCAACAGCAAGTTCACATCCTACAAATTGCAAAAAAATAGGTCCAAATGTGATTTTTGTTTTTGTGTTAAAAGCGCTCTATGGGATGTAAGACAGCATGTGTCAAATTTTTGTAGTTTGGGGGGGGGACTATAATTAACTCAAATGGGGGTCCAAAATTTTAATAATGAGAAGCAAAAAATCTGAAAATTAACTTTATTTTGCATTTCTGAAAAGTTGCATTTTTTAAACATCAAATCCCTACTCCTCCTAAAGTTTTGATTTCAAAATAGTTTTCATCAAAATCGGCCCATTAAAAAAAAAAAATAGGCATACCTCCCCCCTTAAAGCAAATTATATAGAAATAGAATCAAGGTTATGATAGTATTTACCTGTACTATTTTCCTCAGGGTTTTCTTCACTGTTTTGCTTAGCCTTTAATGCTAATTCTAGCATCATTTTTCCTCTATATGACATGGTACCTATTTAATCTGAAAAAATATGACATTTATGAATACCATGTTTTGTTGCAACCATGTCACCAATCTAAATAATACACTACCTTTTTTGAGTTTGTCGCTAGATTTTCAAATAACAATGACATAATTTAAGTTAAACAAAAAATGTGCTGCTCTAATACGAGGTAATGTTTGTAACAATACTGTCATAACTCAAATATAACACCTATTATTCACAAGTTTTTTTTACCAATAATGACACATTTTGAATTACGACGTAAAACATAGAGCTGTATGTTCGCAGACAAAACATATTACATCAAAATAACACTTTAGTGCATGAAACATAACTCCTAAGTTCAGTACTTACATTTTGTAGCAACATAGTTCTAAAAAAAAAATATGACACTATAAATGAGAGCGTGAGTGTAATTACCCCAACGATAGTCACAGCACAACTGACATGTAACGTTCTTCACGCAAACAAGTTGGTACATATTATGTTATGTCGTTAGAACATTTAGCGCCTCAGCGGTCAACTTTTTAGCTATAATTATGACACTTTTGCCAAAAAAATCAGCATTTGAAGATGAATATGTCTATATGGATAACTCAAAAATACATTTTTTTGAGTTATGACGTTGTTGTCACAAGCGAGCGATATATATATATATATATATATATATATATATATATATATATATATATATATATATATATATATATATATATGTGTGTGTGTGTGTGTGTGTGTGTGTGTGTGTGTGTGTGTGTGTGTGTGTGTGTGTGTAATTGGTAAGTGGATCAGGCCATGCTAGGAAGGTTTCACGCCTACGCTTTTGGTTCAGATGTGTTGGTTGTTGATCGATTTCTATGTAGTTCCCTGCTGAATTCGGTCTGAAGTAATATTTGTAGGTATAAAAAAAAGTCTCTCATTTGTAAGTGACAAGATATACATTCATATATACATACATACATACATACATACATATATATATATATATATATATATATATATATATATATATATATATATATATATATATATATATATATATATATATATATATATATATATATATATATATATTATATATATATATATATGTGTGTGTGTGTGTTTAGGAATTTACTATTTTCCATATCGTGAAACGTTTTTGTGATTTTTAGGAAAGCACACACACACACACACACACACACACACACACACACACACACACACACACACACACACACACACACATATATATATATATATATATATATATATATATATATATATATATATATATAAGTGTGTGTTTGTGTGTGTATGTTTTTATGTCACCTTGTGTGTGCGTGCACATTGACGTACGTGCTGTAATGCGAGCAGAAATGAGCACGTTGTAGCGACAGAAAATGTTTAAAACTCAGTAATTCTAATGGAAGGAAGTAAGGGGATAAAAAGGTCATCGAGGACTGGAGGCTTTTGAGCCTTCATTCTCATTAGCGAAGGAGTCTCTCTCTCCTACGGACGTGAGACTTTTCTCCAAGTCCGCTTCCTCTGAAGTCACGGGAAGGTCCATCCGTCCATCTGCAAGACCCGAGAATACTAAGCGGTGGCGGACGGATAAAAGAAGAAAGGAATGATTTGTTTTCTCTCGGTCGAGGCAGTGAGCGATTGGGCAGAAGTTCAGTTGGTTCGGTGCACTTCATTTTTACTCTCTGTTGGTATACAGGTCTCATTAGAACCCTTGGCCACTTGACTCAGACCCGTAAGGTTTGTTACAGTACTTCCGTGTAAAATCCTCATAATTTCCGTGCTGTTGATTAAAACGATTTTAAAATTCTCCTTTAATTTCTGTACCGTAAAGCAGAAAAAGTATTTTGATTTAATGCTTATAGCATCATACTCATATTTTCTTGTTTTGTCATTATAATTATGAAAATAGTTTCAACTCAGGTTTTTTTTTTACCTTTAGATAATTAACTTTTTGCTATACGACTTTTGACTTGTAACCATAATTTCTTTCTTTTCTGCTTATTTACACAATGCTGCCCTAAAAAAATTCAACTTGTATTTTACTAATTTATCTTTATTTCTATCTATTTAAGTATTAATTTTTTTTTATTTATTTTTTTCTAATAACTGATCTGTTATTTCCGTATTTCGTATTATGTTCTATAACTTTTTTCGAAATGATCACCATATTCATTAGAAGCTTAGATTTCAAGTCAGTGGCCCGTGTGCGCTTGGTCCATATGAATAGGGGTTTATCCTCCTAGTAATAATAATAATAATAATAATAATAATAATAATAATAATAATTTATGGAAATGCAGTGCAGGTGTTAAATACAGAGATTAAAGTGTTTGGGAAGAATTCTTTGCAGACGATATGTGACGTGTGGAAAGGGAGACAAATGTGCAGATAACGTATGATTTTATATTGTTTGGCCATCAGAAATTAAAGGAGGTTGTTTGGTGGGTGAAAAATGTGAACAGTGTGGACGTGAGTAGGAGGAGGAGGAGTCGATAAGAAAAAACCTCCATATCCAGAAAGGAGAGAGGCTGTGTAAGATCAGTTGAATGGCAAAGTATGTGTGGGGGTTGATGCTCTGTTAATGAGCCTTTTGCATACAAGTATGAAACGGGTATTGTGGAAGTTTTATGCACAACGAGTTTATCGTCGATTCCGAATAAGTAAATTGTGAATTCGTCAGTGATATCATTTGCGTCTAGAGCCACACACACACACACACACACACACATATATATATATACAGTATATATATATATATATATATATATATATATATATATATATATATATATATATATATATATATTGCACAGATATCAAATATATGTATCCGTGTACTCTTTTACTATTATTTTACAGAAAGAAGTATATTTATGTTACCTGAGATATTTCATTCATGTATGTCACCTGAGATATTTCATTCGTGTTGAACCATTCATATATTCTTATAACGGGTATTGTGGAAGTTTTATGCACAACGAGTTCATCGTCGATTCCGAATAAGTAAATTGTGAATTCGTCAGTGATATCATTTGTGTCTAGAGCCACACACACACACACACATATTATATATATATATATATATATATATATATATATATATATATATATATATATATATATATATATATATATATATACAGTATATATATATATATATATATATATATATATATATATATATATATATATATATATATATATATATATATATATATATATATATATTGTACAGATATCAAATATATGTATCCATGTACACTTTTACTATTATTTTACAGAAAGAAGTATGTTTATGTTACCTGAGATATTTCATTCATGTATGTCACCTGAGATATTTCATTCGTGTTGAACCATTCATATATTCTTATAAGTACTGTAAGATCACTAGCTGAATTATGCAATGTGGCAACATTGTATTTTAGCAGACAATACTTTTGTGTTTTCCCGCCAAGTGCGATGCATAAGATAGCCAGTGGTCACTGATGAGTGACGAGCATCGGATCTCATCCTCCGCCCTCACGTTTGTTTTCCGTCTCTTTATTAAATGGGAGTGGAAAGAATCTACTTTTTCATTTCATCACCTTCAGTGTGAAGACATTACATGCCGCAGTGAGACATCACATTACATGGCGCAGTGTTATGTAGCCGCTCCCTTGATAGAGACTTCAATCAGCCGGACCCCAAATTCGAAATTCAAGCAACCATCATTGCTGTATTCGCCTCTCACCTTGGATCTTACAGTGACTCAGGATATCATCGACAGTATCTATGTGCATTACAGTGTCTCCAGGAGTGATACAGTGTTTGTGAAGGGCAGTGTTAGTGTTAATGTGTTAGTGCAGTGTGATGTTGCGAGCCGCGAGACCGCTTCCCCTCGCCGATGCACAAGGGTACTCAAATTTGCCCCCATCGGTTCCATGGACTGTCCTACCCCTCTCATGCATCAATAGACACAGAGAGCCCAGAAGACAACCGTCACCAGCCTATGCCCCGCCCACCAACACCACAACACACATATGCACACACTCCTCCATTCGCTCGACTTTCCAGCCTTATTACAGCTCATTTTCAACAGGATCTTTTATTTTAAACACTCCTGGCGCATTTCTTCATGTACCTACAGAGAACTGAACATTTTCCTTGCACTCTAAAGATCCTAAGCTTTCGTATGATACCCAACTCAATATCGCTCAGCAAGAAGAACAGCTAATTGAATTATTGGATCAGAGAGGAGAGGATCAGACTGATGATCCAACGGGAGACGACAGATCCATGCATCCCCCAACTGCTGATGATGATACCAGCCCCTCCACACTTGATGAGGATATGAACCCCTCCCTTCCTCCTCCTCTTATGCCCAACAGGCCAGGAGGCCGTGATAGTGACATGTTGCACCTCATACATTTTCTTCAAACTTCGAGCTTGCAGGAGCAAGCTCGAAAGAGACAAGAGGAACAGACCTTCAGGCAACAAATGGAGCAATCAAGACAGGAAGATAACCAGCCATTCATGGCTCTGTTTACACTGCTGTCAGAACAGCTGGCATCATCGCAACAGTCTCAGCATTCCCAGCAACCTGACACCACACTGGCACCCCCTGCCACGCCATTAGGAGCCCAACAGGTAAATACACCCATGACTTCTAGCCAGCATAAGGTCCATCCCCCTCCAATTCTGCAACAAGATGCAACATATCAAGCTTTTCATCAATGGAGACTCCGTTTTGAGGATTATGCAGCCCTAGTTGGACTTGACAGCTTGCATCAAGCAGCCTAACTGATTCACCTGAGGACCTGCATCCCCCTGGAAGTCCAACGTCTACTTACGCAAACAGGCTGTGGGAGAATCATTTGTAGATTACTATGCACGCCTCAAGGATCTCGCCGATGAAGTGGATTTATGCACTGGCAACCCCGCTCCCTGCACTGAAACGCAGTTGCAAATGGTAATATTGACGGGAGTGACAGACGAAGAGTTAATAAAACGCCTTATAGCCCTGCAACCCTCATCCACCCTTGCAGATTTTGTGACTTGCTGCCCCTCCTTTGAGACTACACGTGCGACTGCATCAGCCATTCCATCAGCCCCTAGCCAGATCAGTGCTGTATCTACATACAAGAAGAATCAACAACTACAGAAGAGGAATTCTCATCGATCTCCCAACCAGCATTCTCAACACTCTACTAACGGCGACCCCTGTCAAAACTGCTCTCACAGGCACAACTCCGGACAGTGCCCAGCCTCGGGTGCCACCTGCAATAACTGTGGACGCAAAGGTCATTGGCCCCGATATCAGAAATGCCCTGCTAAGGATACCCAGTGCAGTGCCTGCCAGAAACAGGGACACTTCTTGAAGATGTGCAGGTCTACCAGGACAAATCTGACTGGATCTACAGCTTCATCTCCAACACCAAGTGGACATCGGCCCTCATCACCTACTAAGTCAAACTCCAGCTGCTGTCTCTTGGGTGCCAACTCAGATATTGAGTCCCCTACACCAGTCACTGTCTCCCTGTCATTCGGTGACATCTCATCACATCTCCAGCTAATCCCTGACACAGGAGCAGACATTACAGTGATTGGCACCACGCACCTGGATGCACTTCACATACCCAGGTCAAAACTTTCACCTCCACCCATGACGGGTGTCGTGACCGCAGATGGATCCCCCATGCCACCAGCTGTAGGATGTTTCCAAGCGACACTTCGCCTCGGCAACAAGTCATGTGTAGCAACCATACATGTTCACGAGGATATCCAGACAGCCCTCCTCTCCCGTGGACATTGCCGAGCCCTTGCTATAGTGTCACCAGAATTCCCAAAACCCATTTTGAAGGTTACACATGTCAACAGGTGTGCCCAGGTTCCTGACTCTGCCATGACATCACCTGCAGCTGCTAAAGATTATTTTCTCCGCCATTTCAATGACGTACTCATATCCAAGGCAGATCTGCAGACTCAGCCACTAAGAAGATGACAGGTCATCCAATGCGGATCCACCTGAAGCCTGGTGCTACACCTTTTGCTGTATATATGCCCAGGCCCATTCCGTTTGCCCTCAGGGATCAAGTAAAACAAGAACTTGATTCCTTAGTACACAAGGAATCATCATGCCTGTAGGCGATGAACCCTCTAAATGGTGCCACCCCATGGTCCTGGTACCCAAGGACAAAGGTGTCCGCATCACTGTGGATTACACCCACTTGAATTCTCAGGTTGCCCACCCAACACATCCATCGCCCACGCCTCATGACGCCATCCGCAACATCTCTCCTACGGCAAAGTATTTCACGACAGCGGATGCCCTCCATGGCTATTGGCAAATGGAGTTGGCAGAGGAAGATCGCCATCTGACCACGTTTATAACTCCATATGGAAAGTTTCAGCACTGCCGTGGCTCGATGGGATTCGCAGCAACGGGTGATGCCTACTACCTCTGTGGAGATATGGCTCTACAAGGTATTCCCAACTCTGTGAAGGTTATAGATGACATCCTTATATCAGATGAGGATCGCCCTTCCCACCTGCAACACATAAACCAAATGCTGATCAGGTACCGTAAATATGGCATTACCCTCAATAAGGAAAAGTTCACCGTAGCTGCCCCTCAAGTTAAATTCTGCGGGTACGTCTTATCACCTGACGGCATCGCAGCAGACCCTGACAAGGTATCTGCCATACGTGACTTCCCCACACCTTCCAGTGTCACAGATATCAGGTCGTTTATGGGTCTCGTAAACCAACTTGCTGACTTCACCCCAGATATCTCATCAGCAGCACAGCCTCTACGCCCGCTCATGAGCCCGAAACGCTCATTTATCTGGACACCTGACCATGAGCAAGAATTTAAGAATGTCAAGAATGCTCTAACTTCACCACCAGTCCTGGCACCTTTCAACCCAGGCTCGCCCGGGATTCTGCAGACAGACACCTCACGCTTGTACGGCCTTGGCTATGCCCTACTTCAGGACAACGGCCACGGTCGGATGCGTCTCATCCAGTGTGGCTCCCGTTTCCTTACGGACACGGAAACCCAATGTGCCACTATAGAGCTGGAGCTACTTGCAGTCACTTGGGCCATGGCTAAGTGCCGCCTATACCTATCTGGACTTCAGCATTCCATTGTGATGACTGACCATCGGCCCCTGATTCCTATCCTCAACCACTACACCCTGGGTGCCATTGAGAATCCATGTCTGCAACACCTCAAGACGAAAGTGGCCCCCTACATCTTCACTGCAGTATGGCGTGCGGGGAAACAGCTTTGCATACCAGACACCCTGTCTTGCTCCCCGACCAGTCGCCCCACACCTGAAGATGAGGAATACTACACCACCTCAACTTCCCATGTCAGGCGCATCGTCACCAGCACCACCATTTCCACTGACGACCAGGCAACAGGACCCATCATCGAAGAAGACAGGACCCTACAGGAACTTCGCACTGCTGCATCTCAGGATCAAGACTACAGTCGCCTCGTCCAATATGTCTCCAATGGCTTCCCCACCAACCGCTATGGCCTCCACGTCTCTGCCCTGCCGTATTGGAAGCTGTGGGATACCCTTTACGCAGATGGAGAGTTAGTGCTATATGGGCTCAGGATCATCATACCTGCAGCCTTCCGTAGATGCACCTTGGCTTGCCTCCATGACAGCCACCAAGGGATCGAAGCTACTCGACATCATGCAAGACAGACAGTATTTTGGCCAGGCATCGATGCTGACATAAAGAATACAGCAGAAGCGTGCAATGCTTGCCAACAGCTTCTCCCTAGTCAGCAACAGGAACCCTACATGTGCGATGACCACCCGACCCGGCCCTTCGAAAGCATGTCAGCCGACTTCTTTCACGTTGCAGGGAAGGCTTTCCTTGTTATAGCTGATAGATTTTCAGGCTGGCCTGTGATTGTCCCCTGTGGAAGTGACACAACTGCAGCTAGAGTCACAAGAATGTTTTGTGTCTACTTCCATGAAGTTGGTGTCCCACTCCACTTACGGACAGACGGAGGACCCCCGTTCTCCAGCCAAGACTTCAAGCGATTCACCGAACGCTGGGGAGTCCGCCATACCATCACTTCCCCGCATTATCCTTAGTCTAATGGACATGCGGAAGCAGCAGTAAAAGAAGCCAAGCATCTCATTATGACAACAGCTCCATCTGGGAAAATAGATTGCGAAGAGTTCAATAGAGGACTACTGGAGCTTCGGAACACTCCGATACCTGCTGGACGCTCCCCTGCACAGATTCTCTATGGCCACCCTCTCCGCACCTGTGTTCCGACCCACCCATTGTCATTCACGGAAGAGTGGCAAACCAAGACTGAGGATTACGACCATCGACCAAGCCACAAGCCGCTACAGTGCTCATGCCCACCCTCTAATCAGGCTCTCCATTGTCCAGCAAGTCAGGATACAGGATGCCAAGACTCTATGATGGGACAAGGTTGGCATCGTGATGGGCCATGGCAGGTCAAGACAGTACGAGTTGCGCCTTCCTAGTGGCCGTGTTTGGTTCCGAAACCGAAGATATCTACACCCAGTGCCTAACACGAGTGATGACCCATTCCCCCAAGTCCCTGCATCCCCTTGCTTCGGCCAGGAAAAAGAGCCATCACTCAGCGCCCCCAATGCCCCTCGTTGTTTACTCCGACTTGCTGAAAGAAGTCCATGTTCCGCTCGAGACGGTGCTACAAGCATAAAGGGGGAGGAGGTGTATAGATATCAAATATATGTATCCACGTACACTTTTACTATTATTTTACAGAAAGAAGTATATTTATGTTACCTGAGATATTTCATTCATGTATGTCACCTGAGATATTTCATTCATGTTGAACCATTCATATATTCTTATAAGTACTGTAAGATCACTAGCTGAATTATGCAACGTGGCAACATTGTATTTTAGCAGACAATACTTTTGTGTTTTTCCGTCAAGATAGCCAGTGGTCACTGACGAGCGACAAGCATCGGATCTCATCCTCTGCTCTTACGTTTGTTTTCCGTCTCGTAATTAAATGGGAGTGGAAAGAAATTTACTTTTTCATTTCATCACCTTCAGGTTTTTTGTTGCAAGCCTCATATATGTTTTCATCGTTTAACAGTTGTTCTAACTTATTCTCGTATTCTACGGCATCCATTACTACAACCGCCCCTCCTTTGTCTGCCTTACAAATCTTTATGTCCTTGTATTTTCCTAACCTATCAAGGGCCTTACGTAACCTCTCCGGAAACACGAATCTGTTCGACCTAATCCCCGCCCACATGGCCCCCCTGCAAAAAGCTGCTTCATAAAGATTTGTAAGGCAGACAAAGGGGGGGCGGTTGTAGTAATGGATGCCGTAGAATACGAGAATAAGTTAGAACAACTGTTAAAAGATGAAAACACATATGAGGCTTGCAACAAAAAACCGGACATTAGGGGGGTACAGTGCAATTTCAACAAAAAAGTAAGGGGAACGTTGACAAAAATCCACGACAAAACCAAGAGAAAGGAATTAGAACATAGAGTAAAATCAGTGGAAAGTCCAGAGATCCCATATATTTATGGTAGCCCTAAGATCCACAAGGAAGGGTGCCCGCTAAGACCGATCGTGGCATCGACGAGATCACCGCAGAGGAGGCTGGAGAAATTTCTCTCCAACATAATGGGAAAATGGGTAGGCTTAGTATCCGAAGAGCATTTAAAACATAACATGAACCTGATAGACGAATTATCCAAAATTAACGTAAAAGACTGCAAATTCGCAAGTTTGGATGTAACTTCCCTGTTCACTAACGTACTAGTAAAGACGACGATGGAAATAATAAAAAAGAATAGGGAGGAGGGGGCCTATACATGCGACATAGATCATGACGTTTTAATAAAAATGCTAACAGCGGCCCTCAGCGTTAATGTTTTCAAGTTGGGCGAAAACCATTATATACAAAAAAATGGCGTGGCCATGGGTTCAAGTCTTTCACCAATTCTAGCTAATATCTTTATGGAATGGTTTGAAAAGGATGAGGTGGGCAAAGTAAATAAAGGGAACTTAACTATCGTAAAATGGGTAAGATACGTGGATGACATCTTGATTATTTACAAGGGAGAAAGGGAAGATCTACACAAGTTTTTAGAAAACATAAATAAACTAAATGAACACATCAAGTTCACATTAGAAAAAGAGAAGGAGGGAGAAATTCCTTTCTTGGATGTCCTGGTCAAGAGGGAAGGGGAGAATTTAAAATTCAAGGTATATAGGAAGAAGACACACCAGTTCATACATACATTAGTTCTGCAGTCATAGGAAAGAAATAAAAATAGGATTAATGACAGGGTTGGCCATCAGGGCTTATAGGATTTGCAGTCTCAAATTTTTAGACGAAGAGTTGGATTACCTGAGGGAGAGTTTTAGGAGATTAGGCTACCCTAAGTATTGGTGGGAGTGGGCACATATCAAAGCAAGGAAAATCTATTTTGGGGAGAGGGAAAGGATAGAAAAGGAACATTTGGTAAGAAAGAAAATAATTACAGTCCCCGACAACAACTCTATTGCACCCATCAACAGAAAGCTAAATAATTTCAAATTGATAGGCAGCTACAAAAACACCATCAGGAATAAAATAGTTAGAAACAAAAAGTCGGTAGAGGGGGAAGAGATTAGAGGGGGGGTATATATGGCAGTGTGTCTAGACTGTGAAGAAGGGTACTCGTACTATGGTGAAACTGGCAAATCATGTAAAGAGCGAAGCAAACAACATCTGCAGAACATAAGGCATTATAATCAGACGTCGGCAGTTGCCAAACACTGTTGGGAAAATTATCACAGAATAGACTGGGAAAATATGAGTTTTCTGTACAGGAACACCAACAAAACATCTAGACTGGTTGTAGAGAACGTCTTCATAACTTGCGCCAACAACACGATGGCAGGGAACACCGGAAACGGCTTTGAAGACAGCATATCTAGAAAAATCGTATACTCAACAGTAGCAAGGAAACGAAGAATAAACGTAAGAGAACGCATGGAAAACGGACACCTGGAAGGAGGGATCAGAGAAAGACCAAGGTCACGAGGGGGTGGAGGTCACACAGGAAGAGCTAGGCGATTATAGGATTAAAAGTACCCAGCACACAGATATAAATACAGCCGGACTACACGTCTGCTCATTGTACGGATACTTGATAATATGGACTGTTTGTCCATGAAAGCTTGTAACTTTTTTCTGAATAAAAAACTCCATTAGATACCATCCAGTTTGAATGAGGTCCTTTTAGTAATATATATATATATATATATATATATATATATATATATATATATATATATATATATATATATTATATATTATATCTACACACGCGCACACAAAGATGCAATTGTGAACAGGCTGGCATGTGACAGAGCAGTCTTGCCGAGCCGTAAAGGAAAGTTTGTGAGGCAGGCCACTAAAGAAGTCAACAAATTAGCAAATAAACAAGTAAACAAGTAAACAAGTGTCTCTTTGTAACGTCCAGTATTATTCAGGAGCAAAGCTGGATGAGAAGCTTTCAGTTGGGGAAAGTAAACAGCAGAAAGGAAAATGCAACGACGAAGGAAAATTAAGCGTGGGAGTTGCGAGTCTTGCAGTAAGAGAAGGGCACCAGGGGAGAGATTTTATTTTATTTAAATTTTTTGCTTTAATTTGTACTTAATGGTAAGAATGATAATGCTAATTTATTTTATTATTTGTTATTATTATAGCGAGGATCGCGATGACGTCATTATAACCACTTCATCGTTTGACAATGCCTAATTGATACATTCATAATTTTTTATTTCTTCTTGTATTATTATTATTATTATTATTATTATTATTATTATTATTATTAGTAGTAGTAGTAGTAGTAGTAGTAGTAGTAATAGTAGTATTAGTAGTAGTAGTAGTAGCAGTAGTAGTAGCGGCAATATGCGCAAGTTCATATGAAAATCTGAAGCAATCCAAAAAACTACTCGGTATTTTTCTGAGGCTTCTTTTTCTTTTGTTTATTATTATTATTATTATTATTATTATTATTATTATTATTATTATTATTATTATTATTATTATTATTATTATTATCCGCGAAGCGAGAGAGTGCTGCAAGGAAGAGATGCATGCACGTTGTAAAGTGGAAGGTCTGGAGCACTGCTGATGAGCTTCCTGTGGAAATCTCTATTATGGAAGTATTCTGCACAGGGGATCATTCATCAACGATCCAGAAATTAAAGTACGAATGTCGTGGTGATCTTGTTCTTGTCCTCTCGGGCACGAGGCAAACACACACATACACACTCTCTCTCTCTCTCTCCCTCTCTCTCTCTCTCACACACACACACACACACACCATGTTATTCGGTACTGGCTTAATGTTGAGAATTATTTTTTCAATTAGCATAAATTGATACAAATTTTTCGAAAAGAAAAATTGTGAAAAGGAGGCACTTCTTATAAATCTCTCGTCATTACATACTTCTTTCTGCAAGTTTCAAAATGGAATTTCTTGAAAAGTAGTTTTTGGTTATTCACGGCTATTGCAGAAAAGTGCAAAAACTTTGGACTCTTTTATAACCAACTCGAAATTAGAGGTGTCATAGCAAAGCTTATAAAATACCAGTGGTGTGGGAAAGTAAATTTTATGAATGAAGTTTGAAGGTATGAAAGGAAGTGAGTTTCCGTTTGGAGTTTCGTTTATTTCTTGGGACGATTGAGTATTCAACGAATAAATGAATTCTTTTACAGAATGGATGTGAGAATGAGTAGAGAATTGACTGAACCATATAGTGTCTTGTTGAATGTAAAGGCCTTGACCGGCCAAGTGGATTACAAAATGAATGACTCATTAGGAAAACTAAATTCTATGAAACTCCGGCAGCTGATTGATGAATTCAGTAAACTAAAAAAGGTTTTTGACGTACTGACAGAGAGAGCAAATATTAATTAACTGATTTGAAGAGTGACAATTAGCAAGTGTCAGTAAATGAATATATAGCTGACTCAGGTCAGATGGTTTCCATGGCAGCAAATGTGGGCCGAATTTTTCCCTAAAGTTAATCATCTGGAAGAGGTCTCCGTTCTTGAGATATCTGGATGAAATATCCACAGACACACACAGACGCGGGAAAAAACATGACTTCCTTTTAGATTCATTGACTAAAGGTCACTACCAGAAGGGTTAGAAAGTATCTGATGAGGGATTACTTCGTCGAGGCCCTAAGCCAACAGCAGTCGAGTGACCAACAGGCACATAATTCACCGAAGGCTCTATATTAAAATCACCCCTTCCTCCGGACAGAAAAAGGGAGGCAGACATACGGCCAGAATGTCAAACAGAACACATAGAAGAACAACCACCTGTCCTGCAGCAGGACATGTAAGGAAACAAACCTTTGTTTCCAGTCCACGAGAAGAATAAAAATCTGACTTTGGCACCCTAATTCTTGACCGCTTTCTCTAGGAAAGGAAACAAGTGCGAGTGTCGTCGCCATCATTAATTTTTAGTTCCTTCACCTCCCGTCCTTTTGTTCTTCTTCCTCTTCCTCTTCATGTTTTATAAACAGAAGGAAAAGAGACGTGGGAGAGAAATGAAAAATTAAGAGAGAGAGAGAGAGAGAGAGAGAGAGAGAGACAGAGAGAGAGAGAGAGAGAGAGAGAGAGAGAGGTACATGAATAACAAATGTCACTTTTCAAAACGTTTGATAAGAATACGTACTAAAGAGGAAGAGTACTGATCTGCTTATTTTTTAGAATATTATTTTGCAGTAATGATGTCGTCACCTGGCATTATTCCCAGGATCTCAGAAAGTAGTTGGTTACCGCGATTATGTACTTGTTTTTGCAAATCACAGAGAGGGTTTGTACACAAACACACACACACACACACACATATATATATATATATATATATATATATATATATATATATATATATATATATATACATATATATATGTATATATATTAAATATATTTACATGTATATATTTATATGTATATACGTGTGTGTGCGTTTGTACGCATATATATACAGTATGTATATATATATATATATATATATATATATATATATATATATATATATATATATATATATATATATATATATATATATATACAGTATGTATATATATATATATATATATTATATATATATATATATATATATATATATATATATATATATATATATGTGTGTGTGTGTGTGTGTGTGTGTGTGTGTACATATATACATACATCAATACATACATACATATCAAACACTACAAGAGAGAAATGAAAACCGGTTGTAATTCCTGACCGGTGTCGACTTTATTACTAAGCCATCTATAGAGTACTGATGCAAAGCTGCAAGAGAGTGCATATGGAAATACGGACGGTTGGAAACCAAGTATTTCCGCCTGTCATGTGTTTTGTAGGCGGAGTCCCACCCTCATTAGTGTCAGGTCAAATTTTACAAATACACCGAGAGTCCGCTTCCAAGTCTACTTTGGGATTTTAGAGTTAATGTAGCTTTTAAGAATAATAAAACAATGAAACGTAATTAAAAAGAACTCGCCTGACAGTACTGAAGAATGTATGTCCCGAATTCCATTTAAGTTCTGTGAGAATGTTTATACTGGTCAAAGTGGAAAACGCTGGAAAAGAGAACACATAGCGTACAGGGTGTGTAAGACCTGCACAGGTAAACAGTGTAATTTTTGTACATGTTAGTGAAAACTGTCATACAATCAAGTGTACAGTAGCAAAATAAATAGTTTATCCTAATAATAGACCTGAAAGAAACATCATTTAGTCTAGTTTTATAAAAAGAAATTTTCTCCAAGAACACGAATATCAGACAAGGTATGTATAAACGTGATCCACTAATTTCAAAAGAAATATGCAAAAGGTTTAAATCTTAAGGAACTTTGCTGAGAGATGGGAGTAAGTGAAACGGGCTCCCGACGGATTTGTAAAATTTGACCTGTCGCTGAGGGTAGGACTCCGCCATCGAAACACCTGTCAGGTGCAAATATTGGTTTCCAACCGTCTATGTGTTCGTATGTACTCTCTTGCTAGTTTATATATGTTGAATTGCTGTCACTTCGTATCAGTCCCCTGAAGATGGGGGAGCAATAACACCGACACCAGTCAGGATTGACAACCGTTTTTTCGTTTCTTTTCTTCTGGTGTTAAATATATAAAAATCACGTATCAAATATGATTATATTCACACACGCACGCACACATACACATACATATTATATATGTAGGTGTGTGAGTATATATATTATATATGTGTTTGTGTGCATGTGTGTGTTTGTGTGTGTGTGAAGATAATCATAATTTGTACGTGATTTTTATATATTTAACACCAGAAGGAAGAAATGAAAAACAGTTGTAAATCCTGACTGGTGTCGGTGTTATTTCTACGCCATCTTCAGAAGTCAGGAAACATCAATCACACGTACTGTAGATGCCAAGTACTGGGAGAAGAGACTTAGCTGTGTATGGAGCGTGTAACGGATGATGTTTAAAGAGAATAAAATACTGACTGTGGATAGTGAAGAGAAACTGCAGACACTATGAAAAACGGTTTGAAAATGTATGCTAAAGGAAAAATTCTGTGACATATTAAGATACAAATCATGAAGGTGAATGGAGACCATACGAGAGCAAAAACAACAAATGATGCTAGGGGGAGGGAGGGAGTGGCTAGATATATGGAGAAATACACATGAAAACTTTTGGGGGATGAATTGCTTATCCTTGGCTGCTATATCGTTGTTCTACTACACAACTATCTTCTTCCTCTTTTATCCATTTTCTAACTCGTATTTATGCGTATATAGTGAAGAATTATTTTCGTCTTTTATTTTATAAAATTTTATCAAAATTTTCTTGCAGCAGTTTCCTCTTTTTCCATCACGTTCTGTAGCAACTTGCATGGCAAGTTAATAATGATTGCTTTTGATCTTCTTTACGCGTTCTTGTTCACATTTTGATTAATAATATGACTATCCAATATCCATAACTCGTTCTTGGAAAGAGATTCTTCACTCAATCCAACTTTCCATTCGGAAAGGGCGTCCTGTCTTCAGATGTTCATGGAACACTCAGAAAAAGACACGAAGTTGGACGTCATAAAAATCACATTCAACGGCTGGAATGTTTTAGGAGATATTGTACCCAGTGACCTGTTTCCTTTTCAACACTCGTTCAGTTTGGGTCCTTATCCTTCCGTGTGTGTATGTTATTTTCAGGACGTAATTGAATGTGATTTGACGACTTCATTTCAAGATTCAGCGACCGGCTGTTATACAGCTCTAATACCTCTTGTGCTCAGTAGTGGCTTTAGAGTGATCTCGTATCGTCGCAGAGTTGAAATAGGAACTAAATTACTTTGGGATTTCCTACAGTAATATATATATGTATATATATATATATATGTATATATATATATATATATATATATATATATATATATATATATATGTATGTATGTATGTATGTGTACATAAATATATAATATATATACTGTATATATTATATGCATGTATGTTTTCGTGTATGTCTACGAGAACGACGTGACTAAAACCGAGACAAAGTTACAACGCAGTTTCGCCCAAACACAGTCTACCGCATACACCGTAAGGACCTCCTCGTGAAGCTAATGACTCAGGCAATACAGCATAAGCAGCCCTCCTGTCAAGGTTCTGGAGTCCGTGTTTGACAGAGGTGGTGTCGCGAGTGCAGGCAAGCGGGCGTTGGGTGAGCACATCTCATGGAATCGTTCCTTTTAATGATTCCGCTTTGGACGATCGTCGTCCCTGGATTTTGCACGGTTCATGTTTCGGTGCCTTCAAAAACAATTATCATCTCTGACGCTGAGCGCGTGGGATGATGGCGATGCCAGACCAAGGTACGGTGAGGAGTTTATTTTTTGTTAGGTTAATTAATATTATTCATATTTATATCAGTGCTGGTATGAAGTTGAATTTAGACATAGCCTGTTAACTTGCCAAGTACTCTTTCTTTTAATAGATTACCCGTATGTGTTCACTTTGGCAAAGAGAACTTCACAACTAATAAACAAAGGTAAATCAGAAAATTGGCATATATATATATATATATATATATATATATATATAATATATATATATATATATATATATATATATATATATATATATATATATATAAATATATATATATATATATATATATATATATATATATATATATATATATATATATATATATACAGGTATATATATTATATATATATAGGTATATTATATATATATATATATATATATATATATATATATATATATATATATATATATATAGATATATATATATATATATATATATATATATATATATTATATATTTATTTATACATATTTGTTTATTATGTTTATACTTGTCAGTTAGTTGATTTACCATTTTTTATTACTTATGAAGTCCTGTTTTCCAACTTTAACACATAACGGTAATCTGTTAAAAGAAAAACTACTTGGTAAGTGAACTGCCTATAAATAGCTTTTACTAATTACCATTATTGATAAAAATAATAATATTAATTAATCTAACAAAAAAAGCTTCTAATAAAAAATTTACTCATGTATATATATATATATATATATATATATATATATATATATATATATATATATATATATATATATATATATATATAATATAGACAAATTGGAGTAACAGAAAGGCGTTCTTTCTTCTTTATCCATTTATTGTTACGCCGACGTTTCGTATCTCTTGATACATCTTCTAGGCTGAAAAAGCGATGAACTTAAACAGTACTGTGTATTAACACTAAAAGGTATATACATTATATACTTAACCCCATATTAAATGACAATTAAAAGGAAAAAAAGGACAACCTTAAAAACACTCATAAGATATTTAAAAAATATTTTAAAAAGTATTTTAAAAAGAAAAAGAACAGCAGAAGAAGGCCGGGGCCAATACGAAAAAAAAAATTAAATAAATAAATAAAAATTACACCTACCCACACCGGTAGTGTAAAGCAAACTGACACAGACAAGCAATGCAAGGAGGGGAGAGAAGGGGGGGCGGGGAGTATAAACAAAGAAGTTACAGCAGGTAGTTAAGCGATGAACAGCTGGGTGAGTTGATTAAATTAACTGCCCCTGCCCTTAATCACCAATCAACTTCCACCCAGCTGTTCATCGCTTAACTACCTGCTGTAACTTCTTTGTTTATACTCCCCGCCCCCCACCCCCTTCTCTCCCCTCCTTGCATTGCTTGTCTGTGTCAGTTTGCTTTACACTACCGGTGTGGGTAGGTGTCTTTTTTGTTTATTTATTTAATATTTTTTTTTTTCGTATTGGCCCCGGCCTTCTTCTGCTGTTCTTTTTCTTTTTAAAATACTTTTTAAAATATTTTTTAAATATCTTGTGAGTGTTTTTAAGGTTGTCCTTTTTTCCCTTTTAATTGTCATTTAATATGGTGTTAAGTATATAATGTATATACCTTTTAGTGTTAATACACAGTACTGTTTAAGTTCATCGCTTCTTCAGCCTAGAAGATGTATCAAGAGATACGAAACGTCGGCGTAACAATAAATGGATAAAGAAGAAAGAACGCCTTTCTGTTACTCCAATTTGTCTGTTGTTTGAGTGTCTGCTCCTGTCTTCATTCTTTTATATATATATATATATATATATATATATATATATATATATATATATATATATATATATATATATATATATATATATATATATATATGTATATATATATATATATATATATATATATATATATATATATATATATATATATATATATATATATATATTACTGTAATATCACAGTATATTATGAAGATAAAAAGGCCCATAAAACACTATTTGAACATTGCAAACATATATTTCGACCACCTCCTTCGGTGCCCCTGTTCTCTGGTAAAATATGGACAGATGAAGTGTTACAGTAGTATATATGCAAAGCATATGTAGGTGTGGCATTAAGTTCCCGAAAGTATGCAGGTGACCGTTTCCCAAAATGGAGGGAAAATAATTCCCTAGTGCTTTTTGGCCTCATTAACTCCCGTTTGGCGACGCGTCTGGTGGACGACCACCAGACGCGTCGCCAAACTGGAGTTAAAAAGGCCAAAAACCACTAGGGAATTGTTTATTTTCCCTTCTTCTTGGGAAACGGTCACCTGCATACCATCGGAGACTTAATGCCACGCCTACATATACTTTGTATGTATACTCTTGTAACATTTCATCTGTCTGTATTTTACCAGTGAACAGGGGCACAGAAGGAAGTGCTCGCAATATATACATGGTTGCAGCGTTCAAATAGTGTTTTATGGGCCTTTTTATCTTCATACACACACACACACACACACACAAACATTAATACAAAACCCTGTGGGAATAATAGATATATTAGTTGTTTCTTAACATATTTTAATTATCTTTTATTTTTATTTCTCACCCTAATATACAAGTTTCCTCATTTTCTGTTCTAATTTTCTTTTACATTCTTCATCCCTCGTTCCTTTACGGTTCCTGTTTATTTTGTTTCTCTTTTCTCTTTTCCTTCCTTTCCTACTTAAAGGTTAAAGTAGAGTGATAAGGAAAAATTTCAAAGATCATCGATGACCTTTGAGTAGGCTCGGAATCGGAAGGAAGAAATCTGATTTGATCATTTCTTTTCACTGAGAGAAATTATCAGATAAGGACATAAAAGTCTTTTAATATCTCGGAAGCCAGTGACCTTCCTCTCTCTCTCTCTCTCTCTCTCTCTCTCTCTCTCTCTCTCTCTCTCTCTCTCTCTCTCTCTCTCTCTCTCAAGTATTTATTGCGTCATGATTGTTCGTTTTCTTTTTGTTTTCATCAGAATGTTCTTGTGCTCTTCTATCTGTATTTCTCTTCGTGTTTCTTTGTGAATGGAAGAGGGAGATGATGATGTTTGTAGCTTAACCTTTACGAATATGCGGACAATTTCAGTACAAGTATTGATAATAATAATAACAAGGATGATATTTTCAACGTATGGGTCACATTCCCGGGATATATCTAAATTTCCTCATTCTGTTTGGAGAAGCCAAGTTCTGTAAGCATTAAATCCCAGCGCGGAAAATATGAAGAAATCGAGTGGCGTAGTAATGATAATAAAACTAAGTTTGCTTATGTATTTAGTTTTTCTTTGTGTAATAGTGGCAGGCTACTAGTGATAAGCTCCATATTTAGACCGGCTGATGTTCAGCTTGGGGACTGTCTCCAATGACCCTATTTATTTATACATCCGATGAAGGTGCCTCGGTCCCAGGTCCTGCTCGGTCCGAGCTTCTGAACGGTCAGTAACGTTCCTTGAGTCGAGACTTCTCTTCATTTTGACGGTATGGCTGCACTGTTGATTATAATGAAGATGAACGAGATACTGTGTCTCGTAACAAACGCACAATATAGAAGATTGAAGAAATAATAATGATGGCAGTGAACCATGAGAGAGAGAGAGAGAGAGAGATTCTGGACGCCTTCGTACAATCTGTGATGAAGCATTGAGTGGTGTCCGCGGTGAAAAATCTTCCTACCGAAAGGAGTCGAAGGAAAGATGAGGCGATATCCTGTCATCTCCGTCGCGGTGGCTTCAACTGATGTTCCAGCGGGTCGACCGGAATTTATTTTCTGGCACAGGACCAGTCCTTTCACAATATGGTCATGATTAACTCTCTCTCTCTCTCTCTCTCTCTCGTCTCTCTCTCTCTCTCTCTCTCTCTCTCTCTCTCTCTTGTTTTCTTTAACTTACAGTATACTCCTGCGTTATGCGGCACAGGCTATAATGGATTCAGTCTTGCGCGAAATTGCCGGAAAATTTAATTCCTGCGCTTTTTGTTTGTTTTCATTTATTTATTTATTTATTTTTTTACGGCGGAACAGCTTAGACCAAAATAGTCTTGGTGTTTCGTGAATGAGGTAATTTCATAAATTACGTATTAATGGCCATACGAATCCAATCAGGCAGTCAGTCATTCTAATTATATATGTATATATATATATATATATATATATATATATATATATATATATATATATATATATATATATATATATATATATATATATAGAAAGAAATAATCAACACACAATTAATTGAAAGACCTGCTTTCGATCCTGATGTGACTCAGAAATTTACACATATATAGATATATAGAATCTGTGGTCACTTTTTACCAGATATATATATATATATATATATATATATATATATATATATATATACATACTGTATGTATATGTATATGTACAGTATATATATATATATATATATATATATATATATATATATATCTATATCTATATATCTATATCTATATATCTATATATCTATATATCTATATATCTATATATATATATATATATATATATATATATATATATATATATATATATATCACACATTGCCACAGGTGAAAAATAAGAAACGGGGTGTAGGTCCTGACCGGTTTCGACTTTATTTCCAAGCCATTGACGAAGGACTGATACAGAGTATGAGAAGTCACAAATATATATACTACAAGAACAGTACTGACGAACATACACAACCGTTAGAGACTACTTATCCCCACTCAGGCCGGTGTCGAGGTAGGAGTGGCCTTTAAAACTCATTTGGCTCAAATGTGTAGTCTCTAACGGTTGTGTATGTTCGTCAGTACTGTTCTTGTAGTATATATATTTGTGACTTCTCATAATCTGTATCAGTCCTTCGTCAATGGCTTGGAAATAAAGTCGAAACCGGTCAGGACCTACACCCCGTTTCTTATTTTTCATTTTTCACCTGTGGCAATGTGTGATAAATGAATCACGTACAAAAGTGATAATAATCATATATATATATATATATATATATATATATATATATATATATATATATATATATATATATATATATATATATACATGTTTATTATCTGGGGGTGTTTAGTTTACTACTGAGATACACTAGGGATATGCGCAACTTGCCTTAGATAACACCGCAATCTGGACTCTAGCCTACTTCAAAAGGGGAGTGATTAGGTAAACTCTGGGTTTTAGCCTAAATTATTTACAAACGAAACACATGTCAGAAGAATAGTAGTGTAATTCGGGGCAGGCAAACAAGGGCCCGTAATACAAGATGAAGGAGCAAATGACGGGGAATTGCTTGAAGAAACGCAATGGAAGCCCACTTCAAGGCCGTTGCAAATGATGTAGCAGGGTCACTACACACACAAGGTGATACACAGGCCCACAGCCGACTACACCTAATCTGTAATCGAAACACCTATGGTTACTCAACCGAAGATAACACTTTATTTAAGGAATCGAGGAATTACGCAGAAGGTGCCTAGACTGAACTCGATTCCGATGGCTCGGCTGTTAATAATTTACGTTACTCTTCAATGCTGGACAAAGCACAACAATAAAAGCAATACAGGTTTCACTGTAGGTATCTCTCGCTATGAAATGAAGACAGAAATTAGTTGGAGATGAAAAGGGTTGTGGCTGACGAAATCAACCTTAAATTCGGTACTTTACCTTACGTAGGAGATGATGTCCTCGCCTTTCAGGGAAGCCAGCGACAGGGAGGGCAAGTGAATAACTTCACAAAAAAAGTTACTATGGCCAGATTGCCACGTCTCCAGACCTGGCAGGGTAATGGCTGATTGC
>JANJGK010000032.1:4822733-4825233 GCA_039081455.1 Macrobrachium rosenbergii
AGTAAACATCACTTTACCTTTATAACTGGTAAACCATTATACACTTTACACAATGCTTGCACAACATAAATACCTTAGATCACTCTTACAAAATGTATACACTTCTTGGGTGAGTTTAACGAAACTTTTACAAACATACAAACAGGAGAACAGCCAGTAAAGCCCTTTTGCATGAATGGTAATTTGAGAGAGAGAGAGACAGGACATATTTCCAGCAACCCCTTTGGCAGACTAACTCTTTCTCATTCAGCACTCCTATTTTATCTTCAAGCCCTCCCAGAATACATGATACATAAAGTGTGCATACATTATACATACAGGTATACATGTACAGTATACATACCCGGAATTCTAAGGCTCAGAAGGAAGTATGCAGAGCTCTTATCAATGATTGACACCGTCCGATCACTCAAAACACCTGAGCAAATAAAGAGAAGTGATTTTGGACCAATTCTTGGGCAGCTGTCAGCATGTCAACTTCAACTCTCTCTCTGTTCCTCATTCCATTACTCAAGATCATGGAAAAGAATAAGCACAGACAAAGATGATAACCTCAGAATAGGCACACATTATAATTGTATAATAGGTAATTTGCTGATTGGCTGTCAACTCGTCAGATAAGACAAGAGGCCTCTGCCTTTCTCCAAACACGACTTCCTTCACACCAACCACCTGTGCAAATAAAGCGGGCATACGACAATGGTTCAAAAAATATCTCTCCTTCACTCTACAACACGTTACGAATTCAAGTTCACTCAGTATACAATTTAATATACTGCACAATATATTAAACAAATGAAAGAAAAATATATCAAAACAGTTTAAGATTACATGATACACAATTTATCTGTAAGAAAAGACATTTTAAAATCGTATCATCACAACAAATGACGAACCTGCAAGCAAACATAAAATTTTTACAGAGACACATATAATATTTGTAGAGTGGTTTTATTATATTATAACACCTTATAATATATATATATATATATATATATATATATATATATATATATATATATATATATATATATATATATATATATATATATATATATATATATATATATTGTTTGGTATTTAATTTGTACGAATGCTGAAAGAAATCTTGACCATGAATGTATGCATGTTCACAAGTAATACAACTGTGTATCCATGCACTTATATAGGGAAATTGAAAGACACTATAATTTCCGGAAATAAATTCAGAATTGTTCATAATCGTTCATAAATTATATTGTGGGGAATTACTGTAAACGAATCTGTTCATAAAATGAGTAAATGAGAACGAACTGCAGATACATATAAATACGACGACCATGTGGAAGTTGTGCGTTCAGTGGCCCTTGTATGTTCATATAAATACATACTTGTTTATAACGGGATTATGGGAGATTGCTTTAGATTTTTGGAATCCCATGACTTTTTTTTTTTTTTTGTAGAAGCGAGATTTGAGATTATCTGCCTAACATTGCGAAATATTGCTTCGCAGTCAGAGAAAAGCCTTCCTCGATACGACGATCATCTGTATTGCTTCAGTCGTAGAGCGATTTTTTTTGTACTGTATATTATCCGTTTGTTTTCATCTTATTTTCCCGATATCTCCTCTTTACCAAATTTCTATTTTTCTTTGTATATTTTTATTGTTTATTCTTTATATTTTCAGTCATTTTCTTTTACAGAATTACCTTTATTCAACTTTAATTAGTTCTTTATATATATATTTTTTCGTTTTGTTCCTTAATCGTTGTATTTTCATTTTACGTTCTCCACTATTTAGCACATGAATGCTATATTTTGTTTTATTTCCGATTTCATTTTTGCTTTAATTTTTTCCCAGTGTTTTCCGAAATGGCCGGCAGAAGAAATAGAGTTAAATGTCAATCACAAGTCTTTTGTTGGTCTAAAACATATTCACTGTATTTCATTTCATGTCAGATTCGCCATTGTTCAAATGCTGACGTGTGCTGACATTTCTGAATGCGTGTGAATTTGGAAGCACACGCACGCACACATGCACTCAGAACGCACGTACACTACACGTCTTTCCACTGCACGATTCACCTGAAAGTGCACATTTCATCGACATTTTCTTCAGCTGGGAACATGTACACATATTTTGTATTCAGGTAATTTTTTTTTCATTATACTGGAGTGAACGCGTACCCACACGAAGTCATATAGGTTTACAGTGTATACAGATAAATGTTTTGTTTATTTTTCATTGTTATTAAGATATAAATAAATAAATTTGAATATTTTCTTCCATACTTTTGCAAACCGGAACTTGAAGTCGCCAGTGGAATATATTTATTTGTTGAGTATTGATATTTTATCTCGAGAAGGAATTTGGAGTTCCAATGATAGAAGAGAGAGAGAGAGAGAGAGAGAGAGAGAGAGAGAGAGAGAGAGAGAGAGAGAGAGAGAGAGAGAGAGAGAGAGAGAGAGAGAGAGGACAGCAGCTATAGAAATAGCTGTAAGTGGGTGGTACGTTTAACTT
>JANJGK010000032.1:4835233-4845233 GCA_039081455.1 Macrobrachium rosenbergii
ATCAAAACCAGAAAGAACCTTACAACACAAAAAATTTGCTTGTTCTGCCTTATAATAATAGTATGAAAGATATCCCTCATCTTCTTAAGAATTTTGGTGTTAATGTCGCATTTAAGAACAATACAACAATGAAAAATGTACTTATCAAGAACTCCCCAGGCAATATTAAAGGGTGTGTATATAAAATTCCGTGTAAGTCTTGTGACAACTTTTATATTGGCCAAACCGGGAAAGCACTGGAAAAAAGAATTGAACAACATAAGAAATGCGTGAGATATGCACAAGGGAACAGTGGTATATTTGTACATGTTAGTGAGAACAATCATGCTATCAACTGGGAAGGGGCAAAAAGGATTGTATATTCTAATAATGCACTGGAAAGGAACATCATTGAATCTAGCTTCATAAAAGAAAGTTACAACCATAATATGAATATCAGTCAAGGGATGTATAAACTTGATCCTTTAATATCAAAAGAAATTTGTAAATTGTTTAAACTTTAAGGTAGGCAGTAGAGATATATGAAAATAGGATTATCATATTTGTAAACACAGTACGAGGGTAGTAATGTTAATGAGTTTCCAAACTCCGCCTCCATGACACCTGTCAGGTGTGGATCTGAGGTGGGGTATGGTCTGTTTATCAGCAATGTCCCCTGAGAGTCTATTGTGATTTTTAGCCAAATGAGTTTTAAAGGCCACTCCTACCTAGACACCGGCCTGAGTGGGGATATGGAGCCTCTAACGGTTGTGTATGTTCGTCAGTACTGTTCTTGTAGTATATATATTTGTGACTTCTCACACTCTGTATCAGTCCTTCGTCAATGGCTTGGAAATAAAGTCGAAACCGGTCAGGACCTACACCCCGTTTCTTATTTTTCACCTGTGGTAATGTGTGATAAATGAATCACGTACAAAAGTGATAATAATCATATATATATATATATATATATATATATATATATATATATATATATATATATATTTATATATATATATATATATATATATATATATATATATATATATATATACTAATTCGGTATAAGTTTAATCGTTGTTCACCGGAAAATACTAAATACATTGTTACGGAAATGAATACAGGTCCATTACCAATCTACTAATCTCCAGCCATTACTTTCACAGCGTCGAGGGTGAGTCGTTGGACTTTTGAATTTGACAGCACATTTAACCTGAAACAGATTTTTGACTCTGTAATATAGGGAAGGTTCGAATCCCACTAGGGAATGAAGAGCGTTTTCATCTGTTTTCATCTATTTTCCACCTTCGGATTTATTTATTTTTTTTTTTTTGTGGGAAATTTCTGTGAAAAATAAGATAGATTCCAGATGTTAAAAGTTTACTGTGATTTTTAATATTTTGTACAAAGGATTAGGAAGAGATTTAAAAAGTCTAGGTAAGCCGAGGGCGGAATACAAGCAACAATTGTTAAGCTGACACTCTTACGGTTCTCCGGTGTGGATGTCTGCTTCTGCCCGAGATTTATCTCTTTTCGATAGAGTGGTTCGTGGTGGGAGGTTTCTATTCCCTGACACCAGAAGTTATGACGTGGACCATTGACGGATGGTCTTTTGTTTGTCGGTTTTCCATTAGCTGTATTTTGTATTTTAGCAGAGAACATTCGGTATCACAAAATATCCCCGATTCTCTTTTCCTTCCGAGGGCGACCAGATTTGCAGAGCGGCAGCACCAATATGCAATAAATGTGCCACGCTTTCGAACTTTTCAGTTCCGGAGGTCTGTCATTCCTCACACCGTTGGGTGAGGAACTGTCTCCTGAGGATGTTGGACAGTTACTATCCTGAAACAATTTAACTTGTATCTTACTAATTTATCTTTATTTTCTGTATTTTCCTTCATCTTCTGTAACTTTTTTCGAAATGAACACCATATTCATTAGGAGCTTGAATTTCAACCCAGTGGCCCCTGTAGACATGTTCCATATGAATAGGGGTTTGCCATAATAATAATAATAATAATAATAATAATAATAATAATAATAATAATAATAATAATAATTTATGGAAATGCAGTGCAGGCGATAAATGCAGAGGTTAAAGTGTTTAGGATGATGTGTTTTTAAACTATATGTGATGCGTGGAAAGTTAGATAAATGTGCAGATAATGTATGATTTGAGATTGTTTGGCCATGAGAAATTAAAGGAGGTTGTTTGGTGGGTGAAAAGTGTGAACAGTTTGGAGGAGGAGGAGGAGTCATCGATAAGAAAAATCTTGATATCCAGAAAGGGGAGAGGCTGTGTAAGATCAGTTGAATGGCATAATATGTGTGGGGGTTGATGCTCTGTTGATGAGCCTTTTGTGTACAAGTATGAAACGGGTATTGTTGTGGAAGTTTTCTGCACAACGGGTTCATCACCGATTCCGAATAAGTAAATTGTGTGTGCCAGTGATATCTTCTGCGTCTAGAGCCACACCAGTGTATATATATATATATATATATATATATATATATATATATATATATATATATATATATATATATATATATATATATATATATATATATATATCCCCAGTGCTAAGTAACTTATATATGGAATTTTTTGAAAAGAAGATATTAAACAACATAATCCCACGTAACGTAACATGGTTTAGGTATGTCGACGACATAATTTGTGTATGGCCAGGGAACCAAGATGTAAAAAACTTTTTTGCCAAGTTAAATCAATTAGTACCATCAATTAAATTCACGATGGAAATGGAAAATGATGGGTGCTTACCGTTTTTGGATGTCCTCATACGAAGAAATAGTAGTGGGTTTAAATATAGTGTGTATAGAAAACCCACTAATATTTCTTCCTATGTGTATTTCTATTCTGGACAAAGCAATAAGGTTAAAAAGTCAGTGTTTTCATCTATGTTTTTAAGAGCATTACGGGTATGTAGCCCTGAATATATTGATGATGAAATAGATAAGATTAGGAATGCAGGCAAGAAATTGAAATATCCTGATAGTGTATTAAACAGTGCATTTGAAGCGGCAAAAAAGACTATGTATCAAAACCAGAAAGAACCTTACAACACAAAAAATTTGCTTGTTTTGCCTTATAATAATTATATGAAAGATATCCCTCATCTTCTTAAGAATTTTGGTGTTAATGTCGCATTTAAGAACAATACAACAATGAAAAATGTTCTTATCAAGAACTCCCCAGACAATACTAAAGGGTGTGTATATAAAATTCCGTGTAAGTCTTGTGACAACTTTTATATTGGCCAAACCGGGAAAGCACTGGAAAAAAGAATTGAACAGCATAAGAAATGTGTGAGATATGCACAAGGGAACAGTGGTATATTTGTACATGTTAGTGAGAACAATCATGCTATCAACTGGGAAGGGGCAAAAAGGATTGTATATTCTAATAATGCACTGGAAAGGAACATCATTGAATCTAGCTTTATAAAAGAAAGTTACAACCAAGTTTATACATCAAGGGATGTATAAACTTGGTCCTTTAATATCAAAAGAAATTTGTAAATTGTTTAAACTTTAAGGTAGGCAGTAGAGATGTATGAAAATAGGATTATCATATTTGTAAACACAGTACGAGGGTAGTAATGTTAATGAGTTTCCAAACTCCGCCTCCATGATACCTGTCAGGTGTGGATCTGAGGTGAGGTATGGTCTGTTTATCAGCAATGTCCCCTGAGAGTCTATTGTGATTTTTAGCCAAATGAGTTTTAAAGGCCACTCCTACCTCGACACCGGCCTGAGTGGGGATATGGAGTCTCTAACGGTTGTGTATGTTCGTCAGTACTGCTCTTGTAGTATATATATTTCTGATGTCTCATACTCTGTATCAGTCCTTCGTCAATGGCTTGGAAATAAAGTCGAAACCGGTCAGGACCTACACCCCGTTTCTTATTTTTCACCTGTGGTAATGTGTGATAAATGAATCACGTACAAAAAGTGATAATAATCATATATATATATATATATATATATATATATATATATATATATATATATATATATATATATATATATTGTATATATATTGTATATATATACATATATATATATATATGTTATATGTAGTTATATATAAATATATATACATATATATATATAAATATATACACACATAAATACATACATACACACACACATACATACACACGCGCACACAGAGACGCAAATGCAAGCAGGCTGGCATGTGACAGAGCAGTGTTTCCTAGCCGTAAAGGAAAGTTTGTGACGCAGGCCACTAAAGAAGTCAACAAATTAGCAAATAAACAAGTAAACAAGTAAACAAGTGTCTCTTTGTAACGTCCAGTATTATTCAGGAGCAAAGTTGGATGAGAAGCTTTCAGTTGGGGAAAGGAAACAGCAGAAAGGAAAATGCAACGACGAAGGAAAATTAAGCGTGGGAGCTGCGAGTCTTGCAGTAAGAGAATGGCGCCAGGGGAGAGATTTTATTATATCTAGATATTTTGCTATAATTTGCTCTTAATGGTAAGAATGGGGATGACAATTTATTTTATTAATTGTTATTATTACAGCGAGGATCGCGATGACTTCAGTATAACCACTGTATCGTTTGACAATGCTTAATACATACTTCATAACTTTTATTATTATTATTATTATTATTATTATTATTATTAGTAGTAGTAGTAGTAGTAGTAGTAGTAGGAGTAGTAGTAGTAGTAGTAGTAGTAGGAGTAGTAGTAGTAGTAGTAGTAGTAGTAGTAGCAATATGCTCAAGTTCGTATGAAGATCTGAAGCATTCAAAAAAACTACTGGGTCTTCTTCTTAGACTTCTTTCCATTTTTATTATTATTATTATTATTATTATTATTATTATTATTATTATTATTATTATTATCTGTGGAGCGAGAGAGTGGTCCAAGGAAGAGATGCATGCACAGTGTAAGGTGGAAGGTCGGAGCACTGCTGATGATATTCCCGTGGGAGTCTCTATTATGGAAGTATTCTGCACAGGGGGTCATTCGTCAACGATTCAGAAGTTGAAGTACGAATGTCGTGGTGATCTTGTTCTTGTCCTCTGGGGCACGAGGCAAACACACACACATACATACTTGGGCACACTCTCTCTCTCTCTCTCTCTCTCTCTCTCTCTCTCTCTCTCTCTCTCTCTCTCTCTCACACACACACACACACACACACACACACACACACACACACACACACGCCATATTATTTGGAACTGGCTTGATGCTGACAATTATTTTTTCAATTGGCATTCACTGATACAAATTTTTCGAAAAGAAAAATTGTGGAAAGGAGGCACTTCTTTTAAATGGCTCGTCATTATATACTTCTTTCTGCAAAAGTTTCAAACTGGAATTTCTTGAAAAGTAGTTTTTGGTTATTCACGGCTATTGCGCAAAAGTGCAAAAACTTTGGACTTTTATAACCAACTCGAAATTAGAGTTGTCATAGCAAAGCTTATAAAATACCAGTTGTGTGGGAAAGTAAATTTTATGAATGAAGTTTGAAGATGTGAAAGGAAGAGAGTTTCCCTTTGGAGTTTCGTTTATTTATTTGGACGACTGAGCATTCGACGGATAAATAAATTTACAGAATGAATGTGAGAATGAGGAGAGAATTAACTGAACCATTTAGTGTTTTGTTGAATGTAAAGGCCTTGACCGGCCAAGTGGATTACAAAATGAACGACTCATTGGGAAAATTAAATTCTATGAAACTCCGACAGCTGATTGATGAATTCAGTAAACAAAAAAAGGTTTTTGACGTCCTGACAGAGCGAGCAAATATTAATTAACTGATTTGCTGAGTGGCAGAATTAGCAAGTGTCAATAAATGAATATATAGGTGACTCAGGGCAGATTGTTTCCATGGCAGCAAATGTGGGCCGAATTTTTCCCTAAAGTTAATCATCTGGAGGAGGTCTCACAGTGAATATATCTATTAAGTTTCATCAAATTCTGTATATCCGTTCTGGAGATATCTGGATGAAATAACCACAGACACACACAGACACAGGAAAAAACATGACTTCCATTTAGATTCATTGACTAAAGGTCACTACCAGAAGGGGTAGAAAGTATCTGATGAAGGATTACCAGGTCGAGGCCCTGCCTAGGCGAACAGCAGTCGAGTTACCACAAGGTACATAATTCACGGTAGGCGCTATATTAAAATCACCCCTTACCCAGGACAGAAAAAGGGAGGCAGACATACGGCCAGAATGTCAAACAGAACACATAGAAGAACAACCACCTGTCCTGCAGCAGGACATGTAAGGAAACAAAACTTTGTTTCCAGTCCAGGAGCCGCATAAAAATCTGACTCTGGCAGTTTAATTCTTGACCGCTTTCTCTGGGAAAGGAAACAAGTGCGAGTGTCGCCATCATTAATTTTTAGTTCCTTCACCTCCCGTCCTTTTGTTCTTCTTCCTCTTTCTCCTCTTGTTTTATAAACAGAAGGAAAAAGGACGTGGGAGAGAAATGAAAAATTGAGAGAGAGAAAGAGAGAGAGAGAGAGAGAGAGAGAGAGAGAGAGAGAGAGAGAGAGAGAGAGAGAGAGAGATACATGAATAGCAAATGTCACTTTTCAAAACGCTGGCTAAGAATTCGAAAAAAGGAAGATTACTAATCTGTTTATTTTTTTTAATTATTATTTTGCCGTAATTATGTCACCTGGCATTATTCCCAGGATCTCAGAAAGTAGTTGATTATCGCGATTATGTTCATTTTTGATAAATCAGAGAGAGGGCTTGTATATATACATTACATATTTATATATATATATATATATATATATATATATATATATATATATATATATATATATGTATATATATATATATATATATATATATATATATTTATATATATATATATATATATATATATATATGTGTGTGTGTGTGTGTGTGTGTGTATAAATGTACACGTATATAGATGTTTGTGTTTGTACGCACATATATAGAATAAATTTACTTATATATATATATATATATATATATATATATATATATATACTATATATATATATATATACATATATATATATACATATATATATATACATTTTATATATATATATATATATATATATATATATATATATATATATATATATATATATATATATATATATATATATAGTCAGCCCCAATTCTTTGATGACGAGATAGAGTATATATATGGATTAGGTGTTAAGGACAATTTTACTTTACATGATATAATTGAGTGTTTCTCGCTAGCCAAAGGATCTTTTTATTCCACTAGCGGAAATAGAAATTTTAATAGCAATATACTATGCTTGCCATACTTCGCAGCCTTCGATAATATTATCCACCCACTTAAATTATTATATGTGACTGTTGTATTTTCCTATCGCAATACCATTGGGAGAACTTTAATAAGAAACAGCCCCATATACGACAACGGGCTAGTATACAAAATTCCTTGTGGTTGCAATATATAAGTTTTATATTGGACAATCAGCACAAACTGTTGAGAAACGAATTGCACAACATAAGTATAGTATCGCTACTGATCAAAGAAACAGTGCCATTAGTAAGCATGCTAGAGAATGTTTTTATCTAATTCAGTGGTCTCAAGCAAGAATCTTGTTCAGAAACAATAATTTTAAAGAAAGAAATCTAATAGAAACGGCATGTATTCAATATAGTGAAAAAAGTAACTTTGATGGCAGTATAGGCTTATTCAAGACAGACTCGCTTTTTCTACATATCATGAAAAATCATCACAAATTATGTAATATATTGACTGAGGTATTCACTCAGTCACCTATTTAGCCTCATTAAACTGGTAGCCTTTTCTGTTGGACGAACTATGTACTTGCTAGACAATTTATATTTCATATTATCCTGTAACAGTTGTAAGCACCGTTAACCATTTTTACTTGTTTATGTTTTATGAAAGTCTTGAAGTCAAATGTAAACATATGTCCGGTGTATGTTTTTCTTAAATTGATTAGTCAGTAAAGTTCCCCCGGAAGAGGCCTAATGGAAGGCGAAACTGTTGGGACAAATTAAGAACTCTATTTCCTTTTTCCCCTGGTTTCTCCTTCGTTTTCATTGTGGAGTACATCGAGATATATATATATATATATATATATATATATATATATATATATATATATATATATATATATATATATATATATATATATATATATATATATATATATATATATATCTGGAGCCTCGATGGCTTGGTTGGTAGAGTGGCAAACCACAGACTTCATAGAAGCCTGTGGCGAGGGTTCAATCCCCGCAGCCGACCAGTCAGAGGCGGAAACTTTGCTATCCGTGTAGACATCCCGGGATTACGTATGTAATCAACGGATAGGTTTGCTGAAAGCAAATGGATGTTACAGACTAATACACACATAAACAAAGCCACTCCAACATCTTCTAAAGACATAACAGACACCTCACACGTCTCGAACTGTCGGACTACCCGCCCAGTTCTCCTCGTGCTGCTGGGAGAAAGGGAGCGGGGGTTTCGGTAATACATGTACACGTTCGGTACCGGGGTCTAAGCGATGTCAGGCAGGGCAGCCGGTCGAGGTTACGGGCCTACCCCACCGCCAAATCAAAGTCCTTCAAAGAAGGCACCGTGCTTACCCCATATAAAAATGGGTATAAAAGCACGTTAAAAACGAAGAAAATATATATATATATCTGTGTGTATGTGTGTTTGCGTGTGAATATATCATATTTTATATGCAATTTTTAAGTTTTTAACACCAGAGGGAAGAAATGAAATACAGTGGTAAATCCTGACTGGTGTCGGTGTTGTTCCTACGCCATCTCGAGAAGTCAGGAAACATTAATGACACGTACTGCAGATGCCAAGTACTGGGAGAAGAGACTTGGCCGTGTATGGAGCGTGTAACGGATGATGTTTAAAGAGAATACAATACTGGCTGTGGATAGTGGAGAGAAAGTGTAAAAACTAGGAAAAACGGTTTGAAAATGTATGCCAAAGGAGAAAATTCGGGGGAGGGGGGTGAGTCACAGAATTTGACCAACAGTGGGCCAAGTGAAGTGACTAGACATTTACAGAAATACATATGTGAATTTTGGGGGGATGAAATGGTTATCCTTGGCTATTATATTATTATTCTACTATACAACTATCTTCTTGCTCTTTTAGCCATTTTCTAACTCGTTTGTCTGCGTATATAATAAAAAGATTTTTTTCGTCTTTTATTTTGTATAAATTTAGCTTTATCAATATTTTCTTGCAGCAGTTTCCTCTTTTTCCATCACACTCAGTAGCACCTTCCATGGCAAGTTAATGATTTCCTTTTGATCTTGTCTTTGCGTTCTTGTGCACATTTTGAATAATAGTATGAGTGTCCAATATCCATAACTCGTTCTTGAAACGAGGTCCTTCACTCAATCCAACTTTCCATTCCGAAAGATCGTCCTGTCTTCAGATGTTCATGGAACACGCAGAAAAAGACTCGAAGTTGGACGTCATAAATATCACATTCAACGGCTGGAATGTTTTAGGATATATTGCACCCAGTGACCTGTTTCCTTTTCAACTCTCGTTCAGTTTGAGGCCTTATCCTTCCGTGTGTGTCTGTTATTTTCAGGACGTAATTGAATGTGATTTGCCGACTTCATTTCAAAATTCAGCGACCGACTCTTATTTCGCTCTAATACCTCTTGTGCTCAATAGTGGCTTTAGAGAGATCTCGTATCGTCGGAGAGTTGAAATATGAACTAAATTACTTTGGGATTTCCTACACTAATATAATATAGTATAATATATATATATATATATATATATATATATATATATATATATATATATATATGTGTGTGTGTGTGTGTGTGTGTGCGTCAGTATGTGTGTGAAATATATATATATATATATATATATATATATATATATATATATATATATATATATATATATATATATATATATATATATGTATGTGTGTGTGTGTGCGTGTGTATATATAAATATAAATAAATATA
>JANJGK010000032.1:4850233-4857733 GCA_039081455.1 Macrobrachium rosenbergii
TCCACGCGTCTGATGGGTTGAAAGGAATGTCGATTACGATCTTATCAAGGTCAACTTTAACTGTGATCAAGCTGTAATAAAATTCAACTTTATGGAAATCTACTACTGGAACATAGCGCATTTTATCGTGAGCATTATTGATAATCTGAGTAAGATTTTTTTAATCGGTAACAAATGAGGAGACAACACGCCTTTAGCAGCAAGTGTTATAGCTTCCACGTAATCTTTTGATTTTTCGATAAAGCTTGAAACTCTCGAGTATACATGATTAATTTTAGCGTGATAATACATCAAAGTTGCTAACAAAACTTGAGTGTCATGAATCTGATTGAAACGTCGTGACTGTTCATTTACTTTACTGATTACGCTGTTCAAAGCTTGAATTTGTTTGTTTAGTTCTCCTGCTAATACCTCTTGTTGATGTTCCAGATTTTCGATTTTAACCCCGTGATCGCGAAGTTTTAAACGATTTGAAATCCCTAACCCAAGACCTGCTACGGAACCAACCAAATTTAATGCCGCTAGAACAAGTGGGTTACGCCTTTCTGTAACGTCATGCGGTATTGACCACATTAGCAAATCACGAGCCAAGATTTCAGCTTCGCTTGTTTTATTCCTTAATTCCCAGAAAAGCATATTAATTGTGTCACTGACTTGATTCGGCGACGTTGGATCACTGCTAGCTAAGAATGATTTATGCAAGTCTGCCAGAGATTGATAAAAAAGAGTCAATTCTGATTTCAAAGTTATTACTTCATTTTCGCTAGTAAAAATGGCGTTCATATTGACTTCTAAAACTATATTACTGCCAGTTAGAAAGAAATTATTCATTTCCTCTACTATAGAACCATGATGTAAAGTTATTTCAGAACTCTTCCCAGCTACGATAAACATTGAGAGGAATAGTGCATGGTATAATTTGACAAGCTTCATGTTGGAGCCTGTAAAAGAAAATAACTTGTAAATAATGAAACAAAAACATCGCATCATCCAAATGATGTAAAAATTCACACAATAATTAACTTTTTCATAACAAACCATTGTCTTAAGCTCTCACATGAGAGATAGATACTGTTCGAACATCCGTTGAATCGGACTGATTCCGAATTTTAAGTCGGTTACCTACTAAAACTTCTATAACTATGAAAGGACCTTCAAACTTAGGCAACAATTTCCAATTTAGCCCTTTTCTAACATAGACTTGTACATATACTATATCTCCTTCTTGGTAAGGCTTTGTGACCTTAGCTTTTTTATCATGTGCATTCTTCATTAACACTTGAGCCTGTAAGAGGTTTTGATAAAGTGTTTGATATCTACTTCGGCTAACATCTATTATATCCTTCAACGGATCTGATAAACTAGATGTCGGGGATTATATGTGAAAAGGTGACCTAGCAGGTATCCCATATACAGCTTCATGGGGAGACATACGGATTGAAGTATGATAATTGTTATTTAGGGTACTGGACACCGTGGGTATTGCAATATCCCAGTTTGGGTCCATACCGCCTATGTTTACACGCAGTATGTCTAGCACCTTTCTATTAACCCGTTCTACCAATCCATTAGATTCAGGATGGTATATCATCGTATTGACTTTCTTTATTTGCAGAATTTCGCACAATGAGTTAAGGAAGTGATTATTGAATTCTCCACCTGAGTCAGAGATTATTATATTTGGAATTCCATGTCTGCATATATAGCACTCGTAAAACTTCCTAGCGCACTCAATGGCTGTTTTACTTTTTAATGGTATTAATTCAGTATACCGTGTAAGGGCGTCAATGATAACCAAGAGGTTTTTATTCCCCCGGTCTGTCTCGTAAAAACCTGTCAATAAATCAAGGTGCACCCTTTCAAAAGGTTTGCTAGGCACGGGATAAGTTCCAAGACCTACAGGATTCTTAGTATGGCCCTTGTGACGGAAACATATATCACAGTTTTTAATATATGTCCTAATATCTTTTAACATAGTAGACCAGTAAAATAATGACTTGGCCTTTTGAGAGGTTATTTCGAACCCAGGATGACCATGCAGAGGATGGTTGTGAAGCCATTTCAGAACGATTGGGATTAATGTGATAGGTACAACCACCTGGTCGTTAGTTAACTGTGTTGAACTCCTGGTTCTCCTAGCCACGGATCGGCATAGAATGTTATCCTTAATCAAGAAATATTGATTCGTATATTTCACATATTCCTTATCATCTGGATTCCTATTTAATGCATCTATTATTACTCTTAATTTCTGATCTTTCATTTGTTCTTGTCGTACTGAATCTAGATTCCATTCTATATCTGTAATATTCTCTGTTGCTTGGGCTAACGATTGACCATTTTCGATAGCAATTTTCATAGCTTGCGAAGGAATTGGAATTTCTTCTAGATCAGCGAAAGGTATTGAGTGTGTTGGTACTGGGTTACGAGATAGCGCATCTGCGATTACGTTTGCTTTACCGGGTAAGTATCCAATTTTAGCTCCAAAGTCCTGGATAATCATGTGCCACCGAGTTCTTTTAGGACTATGATTGAAACCTTTAAAAAAGTCAGTAAGGGGCTTGTGATCAGTTAGAACTTTGACACTATACCCATAGATTATATATTTAAAATGTACCAACGAATTAGCAATGGCGAGGCATTCCTTATCTATTACTGCATATTTCTTCTCTGACATTTTTAATTTGCGAGAATAAAAAGCAATGGGGAAAAACTTATTGTCATGCCACTGGAGTAACACACCTCCTACTCCTTGATCTGATGCGTCGGTTGCAATAATAAACTCTTTAGTAAAATCGGGAAACTTTAAAATAGGAGCAGAACTGATTTTTTCTTTCAAGGTATCAAAAGCAATTTGATGTTGGGATTCCCATTTGAAAGTTACGTCCTTCCTTATGAGATCAGTTAAAGGAGCTGCTATTACTGAATAATCTCGGATAAACCGACGATAATAACCCGAAACCCCGAGAAATTGCTGTATGGCTTTAACATTAGTAGGAACGGGAAATTTACTAATAGCAGAGATTTTATCATGGACTACTTTAAGACCTTGCCGAGATACCATGAAACCCAAATAGACTAATTCGTCTTTAAAAAACTCACATTTAGAAATTTTTACTTTTAGATGGTGTTCTCTCAACCTTTGAAGGACTATTTCTAGTTTACTTAAATGCTCCTCCAAGGTGTTGGAAAATATAACTAAATCATCCATATAAGCATGGAGAATATTCCCTAGTAAATCTCCGAACACTATATTGATCATTCTAGTGAACGTAATAGGAGCACAACGTAGCCCAAATGGCATACGTAGGAATTCATAGTGACCTCTAGCTGTACTAAAAGCAGTGTACTGGGTACTATCCTTAGCTAAGGGTATCTGGTGAAAGCCTTTAAGTAAGTCCAAGGAAGTAAAAAATTTATTCTGTCATAATAGAGACAAAATATCATCTGTGCAAGGTACTGGGAAACGATCAGGGATAGTTTGGTCGTTAAGCTTGCGAAAGTCAACACAAATCCTCCAGGTTTTGTCCTTTTTTGGTACTACTATCAAGGGAAAATTATAAGGGCTGTTAGATTTCTTAATAACCCCCTCTTTTAACATCTTATCTACCTCAACATTGATTTCATTCAGAAATTTGGCCGGTAGACGATATGAAGGCACGTAAATGACCTGGTCTTTATCCTTTAAACGAATTTGATGTTCGATGACTTCCGTTTTGCCTAAAGCTCCAGTACTAGTAGAAAAAACATCACTATATTTGGATAAAAGATAAAAAAATTTCTTGCTTATATCCCTGTCTAAGATGTCTGCTTCGATCTTGCCTTTAATTACCTTTAAAAGAGATTCGTCTGTTGCTGATTCAGTGGAGTTAATTTCAGCAACTGTAAGGATTCGATGTTTATATGCTTCGATATTGACAATATGTTGATTTTCATGTACTGTTAAAGCAGCATTTAAGTGATTAAAATCTTCAATGTTAACCCGATGATCAGAATTTACTGTGTATAATGCTTGCGTGACTGAAAGCCCATTGATCTTTAAGGTATCAGGAAGAATTAAAACCTCTGAGCCTGGCAATTTTCTTTTAACCTTGACCGTGAGATACGATGGTGTGTTTGGCTCAATGGTTGGTGCGAACGCAGCAAGGACGGGTGCCTGAGAGTTATGTTGGGTTGCTGTAACAATATCATCGCTTATGAGACAAGTGACTGGCTCTTCGATATACGTTATCTTCTTACTCTCTGTCTCCTTCTGATCCAAAACAGATTTCAATGTGTGTGAAGACCGATAGAATTTCCCTTTTATAAACACTCCGTGTTTTGCGGGTGTTAAAATTACGTTATGTAATGACATTGATGGATATCCCATAATAACTACTGGGTACATATTAATATTGCCAACTATGATAAAGGTATCCGTAAAAGTACGTTGCCCCAACCTGTATTGTATCTGAGATGTACCAATTACATCTAATTCATTATTGCCTATTCCTGACAAACGAACATCAGAGCGTTCGATGGGAAATCTTGAAAATAAAAGGTGATGGGTACGTAAATCCATTATATTACGTGGACTACCTGAATCAAAAAACAAGGTGAAATGCTTGTGTTCTAAGCTAACTGCATGCAAAGTGGGTCTAACTTCTTCTGAGCCAATAATAGCGTGTATTTTGCAAAAATCTACGGGACCGTGTTCTGCATGTTTGGGAGACACTACCTCGATTTCTGGAAAATTCTTGTCTTCACACATATCTTGGAGAACATTAAACTTATTATCTGATTCAAAAAGTGATGATAACCCAATATCACTCTCCTCCCCCTTTAAGCTGGCTATGTGGTGTTTGTCTGCCCGCCGGCATTCGGAAAATTCACTGACGCATTATTGTTTGGAACTGCTGAGCCTGAAGTTGGCTTTCCCGAGGAACGATTTGAATGTACTTGTTTCTGACCTGCATTACTGTTCTGCTTGTAATGTTTGTTCTTTCCCCCATGGTACTGTTGCTTTTTAGCGTCATTACCAGTGTTTTGAATGTTTGTGTTACTGTTTAAATTCTTCTTTCTTGCATTGCAATGACTATACTTATGATGCGTACTGTTATGGATTGAACAATAGCGGGACCTACACTCATTTATCACATGACCAGGTTTTTTGCAATTGTAACAAATGACTGCTGATGGATTATTAGTGACTAAGTTAACCTGTTGCGGTGATGTAGACGCATGATTTTTGTTTTCTTGCTTTGTAAAATCCTGAATCAGAGAAGGATCGAGATCTGTACACTTGGACAAGTGTTTCCGAACTTGCCTATAGATATCTAATTCTGAGCTATCTGATTGTAATTTTTCATCAAAACACTTAACCAAAGGTTCAGGTAACATTGCTGTTACAAGTGTTAAATAGAATAACCTGCAGACAGATTTGGAACTGATATGCAGATTACCATTGACCCAACTTGAGCCATCAATCTGTCCCTTATACTCTTCGAGCCTATCTCCTATCAGAGCTGCCCTATCTGCTATACTTAGATTAGTCATAGATGTGAGTCTTATGATGTTGCGTAAAGCAAGAACTTCATCCAATGCATCCTCACTCCCATAAATGGAACGCAGATTGGCTTTGAAACCATCCCAAGTGTTTGTTTCTTTAAAAGATATTCCCCGCAAGTATGCACCTGCATCTCCCTTAGCAAAATCTAAGAAACTCTTTGCCTCTTGCAATTGTAAAGCCGGATCGGTAATGGATTTTGCCATGAGGTGTACGTCTATAGACGAAATCCAAGATTCGACACCCTGCGTCAAAAATCCATTGACACGACCTGCGAATGGTACAATTGGCGATCTAGCATTAACTACCGTAAGTACAGGATTCTGAGGGGAAGTGGTGGGGTCGCTCCCACTTGGGGTTGGAGGAGTCATTTTCCTACTAAGTTTCCTATCCGCACGCCTACTCTCTAAGTGATCTTGAAACCTATATGAATAAACACGGCCGCTACGTAACCTCATAAATCTAAACCAGGAACGCAAGTAAATAACAACCGAGATTCATATAACCGCTAAAAAATAACATCACTTATGAAAAATGCATCATAAAATACAATAATGAAAGGTAATAAATGCACTTTCCTGAAAAAGAACAGAGTTAACAATGTGTCAGGCGTAAAAAATAAAAGGACACAAAAGTATGAAAAAAAAAAAAAAGAGGTATCAGGAACCGCTACGTCTGCAAGGCAAAGGTATTAATCTACGGCACTGCTCACCTTATATCAGCAACCTGCCACTCGAGACCCGAACACTGTAAATGAATATACCAACTGTTACAAATAATGGCTGTACTTAGCTTTTTATTGGATTCTGGTAAGTAGGTCGACGAGGTTCCTCTGCTGTCCAACTTCCGTCTGGCTAGATACACGTCATCGAAGGGATGTTATTGTGGATGTTGAACTTCTTATGTCGATGAATGTTGATTGCAGAAACCCTCAAGGAACAACGTGGAGTGTTGATGTGCAATGTTGCGTAGATTTGTGTAGCTTTCTCTCTCTCTCTCTGCCATGCGTTGGGGTAGATGTGTTGTGAAGGTCAGATGTTTTCCTCGCTTTTTCGTTGTTGATTGTTTTCTTTCCGTCTGCTTGTAACCATGTTTATGAAGATGACAATTGTCTATGGTTTTTTGGGCATCTCGCCGTATCGGAGCTTCCGTTTACCAATGTAGACGCCATGTAGAGGTGCTGCCAGAAAGCTCTGTTGTGACCGCTGTTGTGTGTGCTGCCACCACTGTTGTATGCGCTGCCACCACTGTTGTATGAAGGTATTTCATCAGAAATTCCTCCAGGTGTTTGGTTATAAGGACTGTGTTTGGAACTCAGTCAGAGTTTGGTTATGACATCTTCAGTTTCTCCATGGCTGTAGAATAAGACTGTTTTTGGAAGATCAGACCAATGTTCTGCAGGATTTCAGACAAACTCCATAGTGGTTTTTTCTTGTATTTCGTATAAAGACTTATTTACAAAAGAATACAATTGGTCTGCACGGGATGATCTCCCATGTCGATCTAATATCTAAGCTGTCACACTTTTACATAGCAAGACTAAGATGCACACACACGAACAAACATATGACCTCGTTCCCAAGAACTTCCCACGGCTACGTGACTTTGCCTCCAGCTCTGAGCAAAAGGAGAACGCTGAGTTTATGCAAACGGATGCTAATGTATGATGACGCACTGTCTTAAAGCACTACACAGGTACTTATTGATGACGTCTGCGTCTGGTTTGACCAAACGGAGATTTCACAACAGCCTTCCTTTCATGTGCGATAGAGATATATATTGGGAATTATCTTAGATTTACTAAGAAACGTAGTTTCTTTAAATGTGGCATAAATGAAATATGACATATATATATATATATATATATATATATATATATATATATATATATATATATATATATATATATATATATATATATATTTATATATATATATATATATATATATATATAT
>JANJGK010000032.1:4867733-4892733 GCA_039081455.1 Macrobrachium rosenbergii
ATTCTTTGATGACGAGATAGAGTATATATATGGATTAGGTGTTAAGGACAATTTAACTTTACATGATATAGTTGAGTGTTTCTCGCTAGCCAAAGGATCTGTTTATTCCACTAGCGGAAATAGAAATTTTAATTGCAATATACTATGCTTGCCATACTTCGCAGCCTTCGATAATATTATCCACCCACTTAAATTATTAAATGTGACTGTTGTATTTTCCTATCGCAATACCATTGGCAGAACTTTAATAAGAAACAGCCCCATATACGACAACGGGCTAGTATACATAATTCCTTGTGGTTGCAATATAAGTTTTATATTGGACAATCAGCACAAACTGTTGAGAAACGAATTGCACATCATAAGTATAGTATCGCTACTGATCAAAGAAACAGTGCCATTAGTAAGCATGCTAGAGAATGTTTTTATCCAATTCAGTGGTCTCAAGCAAGAATCTTGTTCAGACACAATAATTTTAAAGAAAGAAATCTAATAGAAACGGGATGTATTCAATATAGTGAAAAAAGTAACTTTGATGGCAGTATAGGCTTATTCAAGACAGACTCGCTTTTTCTACATATCATGAAAAATCATCACAAATTATGTAATATATTGACTGAGGTATTCACTCAGTCACCTATTTAGCCTCATTAAACTGGTAGCCTTTTCTGTTGGACGAACTATGTACTTGCTAGACAATTTATATTTCATATTATCCTGTAACATTTGTAAGCACCGTTAACCATTTTTACTTGTTTATGTTTTATGAAAGTCTTGAAGTCAAATGTAAACATATGTCCGGTGTATGTTTTTCTTAAATTGATTAGTCAGTAAAGTTCCCCCGGAAGAGGCCTGATGGAAGGCGAAACTGTTGGGACAAATTAAGAACTCTATTTCCTTTTTCCTCTGGATTCTCCTTCGTTTTGATTGTGGAGTACACCGAGATATATATATATATATATATATATATATATATATATATATATATATATATATATATATATATATATATATATATATATATATATATATATATATATATATATATATTTATAATATATATATATATATTATATATATATAATATATATATATATATATATATATATATATATATATATATGTCTGTGTGTGTATGTGTTTGTGTGTGAATATATCATATTTTATATGGAATTTTTAGATTTTTAACACCAGAGGGAAGAAATGAAAAACAGTGGGAAATCCTGACTGGTGTCGGTGTTGTTCCTACGCCATCTCGAGAAGTCAGGAAACATTAATGACACGAACTGTAGATGCCAAGTACTGGGAGAAGAGACTTGGCCGTGTATGGAGCGTGTAACGGATGATGTTTAAAGAGAATACAATACTGGTTGTGGATAGTGGAGAGAAACTGTAAAAACTAGGAAAAACGGTTTGAAAATGTATGCCAAAGGAGAAAATTCGGGGGAGGGGGGTGAGCCACAGAATTTGACCAACAGTGGGCCAAGTGAAGTGAATAGATACATAGAGAAATACATATGTGAATTTTGGGGGGATGAATTGCTTATCCTTGGCTATTATATCATTATTCTACTAAACAACTATCTTCTTGCTCTTTTAGCCATTTTCTAACTCGTTTGTCTGCGTATATAATAAAAAGATTTTTTTCGTCTTTTATTTTGTATAAATTTAGCTTTATCAATATTTTCTTGCAGCAGTTTCCTCTTTTTCCATCACACTCAGTAGCACCTTCCATGGCAAGTTAATGATTTCCTTTTGATCTTGTCTTTGCGTTCTTGTGCACATTTTGAATAATAGTATGAGTGTCCAATATCCATAACTCGCTCTTGAAATGAGGTCCTTCACGCAACCCAACTTTCCATTCCGAACACGCAGAAAAAGACACGAAGTTGGACGTCATAAATATCACATTCAGCGGCTGGAATCTTTTAGGATATATTGCACAAAAATGACCTGTTTCCTTTTCAACACTCGTTCAGTTTGAGTTCTTATCCTTCCGTGTGCGTGTGCGTGTGTTATTTTCAGGACGTAATTGAATGTGATTTGACGACTTCATTTCAAAATTCAGCGACTGACTGTTATATCCCTCTAATGCCTAATATATATATATATATATATATATATATATATATATATATATATATATATATATATATATATATATATATATATATATATATATATATATATTATTTTAGGAAATCCCAAAGTAATTTAGCTCATATTTCAACGAGATCTCTCTAAAGCCACTATTGAGTACAAGAGGCATTAGAGCGATATAACAGTCAGTCGCTGAGTCTAGAAATAAAGTCGTCAAACCACTTTCAATTACATCCTGAAAATAAAATAACACACACACACGCGCGCGCGCGCGGAAGGATAAGGACCCAAACTGAACGAGTGTTGAAAATGAAACAGGTCACTGGGTGCAATATATCCTAAAACATTCCAGCTGTTGAATGTGATATTTATGACGTCCAACTTCAGTGTCTTTTCTGCTTGTTCCATGAACATCTGAAGACAGGACGCCCTTTCCGAATGGAAAGTTGGACTGAGTGAAGGACCTCATTTCAAGTACGAGTTATGGATATTGGATACTCATACTATTATTCAAAATGTGCACAAGAAGATACTCATACTATTATTCAAAATGTGCACAAGAACGCAAAAACAATTATGCATGTATGTTTTCGTGTATATCAACGAGAACGGCCTGACTAAAACCAAGACAAAGTTACAACGCAATTTCGCCGAAACACAAAATATCTCATACACCGTAAGGACCTCCTCGTGAAGCTAATGCCTCAGGCAATACAGTAGAAGCAGCCCTCCTGTCAAGGTTCTGGAGTCCGTGTTTGACAGAGGAGGTATCGCGAATGCAGGCAAGCGGGCATTGGGTGAACACATCTCATGGAATCGTTCCTTTTAATGATTCCACTTTGGACGATCGTCGTCCCTGGATTTTTCACGGTTCATGTTTCGGTGCCTTCAAAATGAATTATCGTCTCTGACGCTGATCGCGTGAGATGATGGTGATGCCAGACCAAGTTACGTTCGGAAGTTTATTTTTTGTTAAACTGATTAATATTATTCATATTTATGTCAGTGCTGGTATTAAGTTGAATTTAGACATAGCCTGTTAACTTACCAAATACTCTTTCTTTTAATAGATTACCCGTATGTGTTGACTTTGGCGAAGAGAACTTCACAACTGATAAAAAAAGATATATATATATTATATATATATATATATATATATATATATATATATATATATATATATATATATGTATGTATGTATGTATGTATGTATGTATGTATGTATATGTTACAGTCAACATGCGTAATCAGTCATTACTCGTAATGACTGAAATTTCAGTCATCACGCGTAATGCACTTAGGGGACATTTGATCCCCCCAGGAGCTAGTACTAAACACGGCGAAACAGTGAGTCACCTACACTGTTTCGCCGGGTTTACTACTAGTCCCTGGGGGGTCAAATGTATTTCGCCGTGTTTAGTACCAGCTCCTGGGCGATCAAATGTCCCTAAGTGCATTACGCGTGATGACTGAAATTTCAGTCATTACGCGTAATGACTGATTACGCGTGTTGACTGTAACATATATACAGGTATATATATATTATCTATATATATTATATATATATATATATATATATATATATATATATATATATATATATATATATATATATATATAGATATACATATCTGTTTATTTACTATGTTTATACTTTTCAGTTTGTTGTTTTACCATTTTTTAATAGTTATGAAGTCCTGTTTTCCAACTTTAGCACATACCGGTAATCTATTAAAAGAAAGAGTGCTTGGTCAGTGAACAGCCTATAAATACCTTTTACTAATTACCATTACTGATAAAAATTAATATTAATTAATCTAACAAAAAACTTCCAATAACAAATTTACTCGTATGTATGTATATATATATATATATATATATATATATATATATATATATATATTATAATATATATATATATATATATATATATATATGAATGTCTTTTACTGTAATGCCACAGTATAATATGAAGCTAAAAAGGCCCATAAAACGCTATTTGAATGTTGCAAACATATATTTCGAGCACTTCCTTCGGTGCCCCTGTTCACTGTTAATATATGGACAGATGAAATGTTACAAGGGTATATATACAAAGCATATGTAGGTGTGGCATTGTTTCCGGTAGTATGCAGGTGTCCGTTTCCCTAGAAGGAGGGAAAATAAACAATTCCCTAGTGCTTTTTGGCCTCATTAACTCCCGTTTGGCGACGCGTCTGGTGGACGACCATCAGACGCGTCGCCAAACTGGAGTTAATGAGGTCAAAAACCACTATGGAATTCTTTATTTTCCCTCCTTCCTGGGAAACGGTCACCTGCATACCATTGGAGACTTAATGCCACACCTACATATGCTTTGTATATATACACTTGTAACATTTCATCTGTCCGTATTTTACCTTTGAACAGGGACACAGAAGGAAGTGCTCGAAATATATGGTTGCAACATTCAAATAGTGTTTGATGGGCCTTTTTATCTTCATATATATATATATATATATATATATATATATATATATATATATATATATATATATATATATATATATATATATGTATATATATATATATATATATATATATATATATATTCATATATATATATATATATATATATATATATATATATATATATATATATATATATATATATATATATACATATACACACACACACGCACACACATACAAACATTAATACAAAACCCTCTGGCAATAATAGATACTTGTTTTTTAACATAATCATCTTTTATTTTTATTTCTCACCCCAATATCAAATTTTCCTCATTTTCTGTTCTAATTCTTATTTTACATTCTTCATCCTTCCTTCCTTACGGTTCCTGTTTATTTTTTTCTCTCTTTTCTCTTTTCCTTCTTTTCCTGCTGAAAGATTAAAGTAGAGAGATAAGGAAAAGATAAAAGATCATCGATTACCTTTGAGTAGCTCGGAATCGGGAGGAAAATATTTAATTTAATAATTTTTTTTCACTTAGAGAAATGATCAAATAAGGACATAAAAGTCTTTTAACATCTTGGAAGCCAGTGACCTTCCTCTCTCTCTCTCTCTCTCTCTCTCTCTCTCTCTCTCCTCTCTCTCTCTCTCTCTCTCTCTCAATTAGGTATTTATTGCGTCGTGATTGTTCGTTTTATTTTTGTTTTCATCAGAATGTTATTGTGCTTTTCTCCCTGTATTTTTCTTCATGTTTCTTTGTGAATGGAAGAAGGAGAGGATGACGTTTGTATCTTAACCTTCACGAATATGCGCACAATTTCGGTAAAAATAATGATAATAATAATAACAAGGATGATATTTTGAACGTATGGGTCACATTCTCGTGATATATGTATCGTTAATATTAAACCAAAAAGATCTTTCAGCTTCTAAATTTCCTCATTCCTTTTCGAAACGCCAACTTCTGTAAGCATTAACTCCCAACGCGGAAAATAGGAACTAATCGAGTCGCGTAATAATGATAATAAAACTAAGTTTGCTTATATATTTAGTTTTTCTTTGTGTATCAGTGGCAGGCTACTAGTGATAAGCTCCATATTTAGACCGGCTGATGTTAGGCCTGGGGACTCTCTCCATTGACCCTATATATTTGTACATCCGATGAAGGTACATCGGTCCCAGGTCCTGCTCGGTTCCGAGCTTCTGAACGGCCAGTAACGTTCCTGGAGTCGAGACTTCTCTTCATTTTGACGGTATGGCTGCACTGTTGATTATAATGAGATGAACGAGATACTGTGTCTCCTAACAAACGCACAATATAGAAGAATGAAGAAATAATATTGATGGCAGTGAACCTGAGAGAGAGAGAGAGAGAGAGAGAGAGAGAGAGAGAGAGAGAGAGAGAGAGAGATATTCTGGACGCCTTGGTACAATCTGTGATGAAGCATCGAGTGGTGTCCGCGGTGAAAAATCTTCCTGCCGAAAGGTTTCGATCGAAAGATCAGGCGATATCCTGTCATCTCTGTCGCGGTGGCTTCAACTGATGTTCCAGCGGGTCGACCGGAATTTATATTATGGCACAGGACCAGCCCTTTCACAACATGGTCATGATTAACTCTTCTTTACTCTCTCTCTCTCTCTCTCTCTCTCCTCTCTCTCTCTCTCTCTCTCTCTCTCTCTCTCGCCAGAACCAGCCCTTTCACAATATGGTCATGATTAACTCTCTCTCTCTCTCTCTCCTCTCTCTCTCTCTCTCTCTCTCTCTCTCTCTCTCTCTCTCTCTCTTGTTTTCTCTAACTTACAGTATACTCCTGCGTTATGCGGCACAGGCTATAATGGATTCAGTCTTGCGCGAAATTGCCGGAAAATTTAATTCCTGCGCTTTTTTTGTTTTTATTTATTTGTTTATTTTTTTTTACGGGGAACAGCTTAGGCCAAAAATAGTCTTGGTGTTTCGTAAATGAGGTAATTTCATAATTTACGTATTATTGGTCCTACGAATCCAATCAGGCAGTCAGTCATTCTAATTATATATATATATATATATATATATATATATATATATATATATATATATATATATATATATATATATTTATATATATATATATATATATATATATATATATATATATATATATGAATGTCTTTTCCTGTAATACTACAGTGTAATATGAATATAAGAAGGCCCATAAAACACAAAAGAAGGATGCTGGAATCTGCTATCATCAATCAAACCAACAATATGAACCTGTCAGGAGGACATTGGAAATCGGATGACATCGACACCTTAATCCTCAAACCCCTCATGAAGAAGATGACCCAAGAAACGCGACCGCCAGATCCATCGCCAAACGGGAGCTAATGAGGCCAAAAACCACTAGGGAATTTGGTCATTCTCCTCCTTAAGAAACGCCACCTCCATAACATCGGAGGCCTAGGGCCACACCTTTATGTTTTTGTATATATACCATTGTAACTTTCCACCTGTCCATATTCTACCAGTGAACAGGGGCACAGAAGCTAGTGCCCGAAATATATGGTTTCAACGCTTAAATAGTGTTTTATGGGCCTTCTTATATATATATATATATATATATATATATATATATATATATATATATATATATATATATATATATATATATATATATATATATATATATATATATATATATATATATATAAGACGGTTGAAGGAGGAAGTACATCTCAGGTGGTCCATAAAATACATTTATGGCAACGTTTCAAAACACAAAGGTTTCATTTTCAAGCTATAAAGATAAAAAAACAATAAAATTAACATTAAAAGCGATAAAATACGAATAAAGGACATAATACATTATATATAGCAAAATTAAAAACCAGTTGTGGCAAGACCAACCATCAAGAGGGGAAGGAAGGACGAAAGTCAGAAGGAACAAACTAGAGACGACAAAAGGCAACAGTTCACGTAAGGTAAAGAGTTGTCGAGGAAGACTGTGTGTTCAATTGGGGAACAAGTTGTTTAACAAACAAGGATTCCCGGATTGTCAGTAGTTTGCCATTCGGTGCCCATCCCAATATTTCAAAATCTTTGTATTGTGTGCTATGTTTGCATTTATTGGCGTGTTGCCTGATTTGGAAAATTCAGGACTAGCAAGTTTGCTACCAGTTCGATAGCTAACGCCCTTATGGGAATCAATTCTGACCCGCAGTAACCTCTGTGTGGATCCCACGTAGGTCCCTAGATTACATCTAGGGCAATTGAACTTGTACACAACACATGAGGTATCAAAGGGTCAAGTTTATCTTTAAATTTAAACAAACTACCCAAGGTAAGTGGATTTGTCGGGATGATATTAAATTTAATAGCTGGTATATAATTAGATACGAGTTTTCTAAGTACATCGTAGAAATTTTGGTCATGGATCAAAGGTACATGTGCATAAAACGGAAGTTTAAGCACATTAGGTACGGAGACGTTTGGAATAAAAACGTTGTTAAGAAGTTTAAAAACATACTTGTGATAAAGTGTTGTGGGAAAATAATTACTTGTAAAATATTGATGTAAGAAGCGGATTTCCTCGTGAAAAAACTCCCAACTAGATGTCAATGAGAAGGCACGATGAAGTAATGTAAATAAAGAGTTTAATTTAAAGCCGTAAAAACAATGACTATAAAAATTTGAACCTAATCCTGTAAAAGTTTTCTTACTGTAAACCGAAGTGTTAAAATGATCATACTGTCGTAAGACTAAAACATCTAAGAAAGGTAGTTTATTATCACTTTCACACTCCATAGTAAATTTTATATTTGGGTGTGCCCTATTAATAAAATCAAGAAACCTTTCAGTGTCATACTTGGATTTAAAAAGAGCAAAGGTATCGTCAACGTACCTTTTGTAGAACAGCGGATGGTAACTCAAGGGGCAAGTGTCTAAAAAATGCTCCTCCAGGGAGCACATAAAAATGCCTGCAAATATGGGCCCTAATGGAGAACCCATAGCCATACCATCTATTTGAGAGTAACAATTGTTATTAAAAATGAAGGCAGTGTCCTGCACTGCCAGTTGCAATAGTTTCTTAAAATCAGACTTATTAAAATTATTAAAAAGAGAGTCGGTTTCAGGAAAGAGTTTGTTGACGATAATTTCAATAGTTTCATTCACAGGTACGTTGGTAAACAAGGACTCGACATCATAACTGACCATAAAGAGGTCTGAGTCCTGGCTAAGTATGGCTTCTTTGAAGCGGAGCGAATTTTTTATATTATATTCATTTTCTATCAGGGGTGAAACCAGGGGAACAAGGAACTTAGCTAACCTGTAATTCGGGGTATCGTATGCTGCTAGTATAGTTCTGATGGGAAGCCCTTCTTTGTGTGTTTTAGGAAGTCCATACATAATGCCATAAGTAGAACCGCTACTATAAAGGGAATGGTATTTTTCCTCAGTTATAATATTCTTATCTTTAAGACACTTTAAAAATCTGCTGATCCGGTCTTCAATTTTAAAAACGGTTGCAAAGTCTGGTTTACCTAGGAGTTTGAATTTAGTGTTGTCTTTTAGAATATTTTCAACCTTATCAATATAATCTGATTTGTTTAGTAAGACAACGCCCTTACCTTTGTCTGGGCGAGTGATAACTAAGGTGTCATTCTTAGCTATTTTCTTAAGTATGTACAAGTCTTTTCTAGAGAAAAAAGGTGCCCAGTGGGTTGTAAGTTTGTTAAAGGTATATTGTGCTAGAACCTGTAATTTTGTACGTAATCCTGGAATGTCAAAATTAATATTCAGATTGATTAACCTGGAAAAAAATACGTATGTAAATTTGGGGGATGAATTGCTTATCCTTGTCTATTATATCATTATTCTACTTGACAACTGTCTTCTTCCTCTTTCATCCATTTTCTAACTCGTATTTATGTGTATCTAGTGAAAAATTATTTTTCGTCTTTTATTTTATATAATAATTTTATCAATATTTTCTTGAAGCAGTGTCCTCTTTTTCCACCGCATTCAGTAGCAACTTGCATGACAAGTTAATAATGATTGCCTTCTGATCTTCGTTTCGCTGTCTTGTGCACATTTTGAATAATAGTATGAGTGTCCAATATCCATAAGTCGTTCTTGAAATGAGGTCCTTCACTCAACCCAACTATCCATTCGGAAAGGGCGTCCTGTCCTCAGATATTCATGGAACACGCAGAAAAAGACACGAAGTTGGACGTCATAAATATCACATTCAGCGGCTGGAATGTTTTAGGATATATTGCACCCAGTGACCTGTTTCCTTTTCAACACTCGTTCAGTTTGAGGCCTTATCCTTCCGCGTGGGTGTGTTATTTTCAGGACGTAATTGAATGTGATTTCACGACTTCATTTCAAGATTCCGCGACCGACTCTTATTTCGCTCTAATACCTCTTGTGCTCAATAGTGGCTTTAGAGAGATCTCGTATCGTCCCGGAGTTGAAATATGAACTATATTATTTTGGGATTTCCTACACTAATATAATATAGTATTATATATATATATATATATATATATATATATATATATATATATATATATATATATATATATATATATATATATAATGTATGTATGTATATATACACACACATGCATACATATGTATGTGTGTGCGTGTGTGTATATATATATATATATATATATATATATATATATATATATATATATATATATATATATATATATATTATATGAGTGTGTGCTTTCGTGTATGTCTACGAGAACGGCCTCACTTAAAATCAAGACCAAATTACAAAGTAATTTAGCCCAAACACAATCTACAGCAAACCGTAAGGACCTCCTCGTGAAGCTAATGCCTCAGGCAACACAGCAGAAGCAGCCCTCCTGTCAAGGTTCTGGAGTCCGTGTTTGCCAGAGGAGGTGTCGCGAATGGAGGCAAGCGGGCGTTGGGTGAGCACATCTCATGGAATCGTTCCTTTTAATGATTCCGCTTTGGACGATCGTTGTCCCTGGAATTTGCACGGTTGATCGTTTCGGTGCCTTCAAAAAGAATTATCATCTCTGATGATGATCGCGTGAGATAACGGTGATGCCAGACCAAGGTACGATCAGAAGTTTATTTTTTGTTAAACTGATTAATACTATTCGTATATATCAATATTGGTATTAAGTTGAATTTAGATATAGCCTGTTAACTTACAAAGTACTCTTTCTTTTAATAGATTACCTGTATATGTTGACTTTGGAAAAGAGAACTTCACAACTAACAAACAAAGGTAAATCAGCAAATTGACATATATACGTACATATAATATATATGTATATATATGTGTGTATTTATCTATATATATATATATATATATATATATATATATATATATATAGATATATATATATATATATATATATATATATATATATGCCTACGTCTATTTATTATGTGTTTGTCAGTTTGTTGATTTACCATTGTTTATTAGTTATAATGTCCTGGTGATCTATTAAAAGAAAGAGTACTTGGTAAGTGAACAGCCCATAAATAGCTTTTACTGTAATTACCAGTATTGACAAACTAATAATATTAAATAATCAAACAAAAAATAAACATCTAATCAAAATTTTATATATATACTTATATATACAGTATATATATGTGTGTATATGTATATGTAGATATATATATATATATACTGTATATATAAATAAATATATATATATATATATATATATATATATATATATATATATATATATATATGTATATATATATATATATATATATACAAACATTAATACAAAACCATCTGGCAATAATAGATATAATACTTGTTTCTTAACGTATTTTAATTATCTTTTATTTTTATTTCTCACCCTAATCTCAAAGTTTCCTCATTTTCTGTACTAATTTTTCTTTTATATTCGTCGTCCTTCCTTCCTTTACGGTTCCTGTTTTTCTTTTCCTTCGTTTCCTGCTGCAAGATTAAAGTAGAGTGATAAGGGGAAAGCAAAAAAGATCATCGATTACCTTTGTGTAGCTCGGAATCGGGAGGAAAAATTCTAATTTAATCATTTCTTTTCACTGAGAAAAATGATCATATAAGGACATAAAAATCTTTTAATATCTCGGAAGCCAGTGACCTTCCTCTCTCTCTCTCTCTCTCTCTCTCTCTCTCTCTCTCTCTCTCTCTCTCTCTCTCTCTCTCTCTCTATTAAGTATTTATTGCGTCATGATTGTTCGTTTTATTTGTGCTTTCATCAGAATGTCATTGTGCTTTTCTACCTGTATTTTTCTTCATGTTTCTTTGTGAATGGAAGAGGGAGAGGATGATGTTTGTTGCTTAACCTTTACGAATATGCGGACAATTCCAGTACAAATAATGATAATAATAATAACAAGGATGATATTTTGAACATATGGGTCACATTCCCGTGATATATGTATCGTTAATATTAAGCCAAAAAGATCTTTCAGCTTCTCAATTTCCGCATTCTGTTTGGAGAAGCCAACTTCTGTAAGCATTAAATCCCAGCGCGGAAAATATGAATTAATCGAGTGACGCAATAATGATCATAAAACTAAGTTTGCTTTTATATTTAGTTTTTCTTTGTATAACAGTGGCAGGCTACTAGTGATAAACTCCATATTTGGACCGGCTGATGTTTGGCATGGGGACTCTTCCCATTGACCCTATATCTTTACATCCGATGAAGGTACCTCGGTCCGAGCTTCTGAACGGTCACTGGCGTTCCTCGAGTCGTGACTTCTCCTTATTTTGACGGTATGGCTGCACTATTGGTTATAATGAAGATGAACGAGATACTGTGTCTCGTAACAAACGCACAATATAGAAGATTGAAGAAATAATAATGATGGCAGTGTACAATGAGAGAGAGAGAGAGAGAGAGAGAGAGAGAGAGAGAGAGAGAGAGAGAGAGAGAGAGAGAGAGAGGGAGGGATTCTGGACGCCTTCGTACAATCTGTGATGAAGCATCGAGTGGTGTCCACGGTGAAAAATCTTCTTACCAAAAGGTGCCACGGAAAGATCAGGCGATATCCTGTCATCTCTGTCGCGGTGGCTTCTACTCACGTTCCAGCGGGTCGACCGGAATTTATTTTCTGGCACAGGACCAGTCCTTTCACAATATGGTCATGATTAACTCTCTCTCTCTCTCTCTCTCTCTCTCTCTCTCTCTCTCTCTCTCTCTCACTTATACTCCTGCGTTTTGCGGCATAGGCTATAATGGATTCAGTCTTGCGCGAAATTTCCGGAAAATTTAATTCCTATTGGGGAACAGTTCAGACCAAAATAGTCTTGGTGTTTCGTGGATGAGGTAATTGTATAATTTACGTATTAATGGTCATGCGAATCCAATCAGGAAGTCAGTTAGTCATATATATATATAATATATATATATATATATATATATATATATATATATATATATATGTATATATATATATATATATATATATATATATATATATATATATATATATATATATATTACATATATATAGATATAGATATATAGATATGAGTCTAGGACAATTACCCCCCATGGACAATTACCCCCATGGACAATTACCCCCGAGGACAACTACCCCCTAGGACAACTACCCCCCTAGGACAACCACCCCCCCCCTTAATTAAATTGACGTTAATCTCAGTAAATGCAATTAAATAGTTTCTGTCGTTACCTACTCTCTTAATTGCTTTTAAGTACAATTAAATAGTTTCTGTCGTTACTTACTCTCTCATTTGCTTTAAGTGCAATTAAATAGTTTCTGTCATTACTTACTCTTAATTGTTCTTAAGTGCATTTAAATAATTTCCGCTATTGTTTGAGATAATTTTTTTCCTAAATGTTTTCAAGCTGACTCTCTCTATTTTCTTTGCATTAGTGAAACCGCTGAGATCCCTTAAGCAACATGGAATTTATCAAAAGTTCTAGAGGAAAAGACAGACTAGTGCTTGATGGATATTTATATGTTAAGCAGAAAGATTTGGCTAATGGTGTAGTGTCGTTTGAGTGCGAAGAAAGAAGAAACAAAGCCAGTTGCAAAGCTAAAGTAAAAGTACATATGCAGCAAAGCGAAGTTGTTGGTAGGCTTCATAGCCACACCCATGCACGCGCCATCTCAAGCAAAAATTATAGCTGCGAAAACTATCCAAAAGGTCAAGAAGCGAGCCATCGAGACCGAGGAAACACCGCAAGTCATTCTTTCTGAAGCTTGTACCACCACTGATGAAGAAACGGGAGCAACTCTACCACCGATTCATCATTTAAGACGTAACATTAGACGCCATCGACAACGTTTATCTCTTTCAAGACCGTTGCCTTTAAATAGCCAAGAACTTGTTTTAACAGATGAGCAGACCAAAACACAGGATGGTCAAGATTTTCTGCTTTTCGACTCTGGGCCAGTTGAGAAACGAATTCTCATCTTCGGAAGAAAGAAAAACTTGCAATTACCTAAGTCAAACGTCACATTGGTCGCTAGATGGAACGTTCAAAACAGTGCCTACAATCTTTTCACAATTGTACACAATTCATGCATTGATAAATGATCGTTCAGTGCCTTTAATATACGCTCTTTTGCCTGATAAAAGCCAAACAACTTATTCGAACTTACTGGAGCAGTTGAAACTACTGAAACATGATTTAGCACCAAAGACTATCATGGTAGACTTTGAAAAAGCCATGATTAATAGTTTAAAACTGGCATTCCCGCAAACCGAAATAAAGGGATGTTTTTTTCACTTTTGCCAAAGCATATACAGGAAAATTCAGTCTAATGGATTTCAGCAGCGATACCAAGATGATAGAGAGTTTTCCATCGCGATGAAAATGATAGCCGCTTTAGCTCTAGTACCGGCTTGTGATGTTGATAAATTATTTGAAACCCTGTGTGAATTTCTCCCCCGTGAAACATACGAAGTGCAAGACTACTTTGAAGACACCTACTTAGGACGTCCATGTCGAAGAGGACGACGGCGCGAACCATTGTTTGGAATAGAGTTATGGAATATGTATAACAGAACTGCAGATGAACTTCCTAGAACAAATAAGGCAGTGGAAGTTTTTTAGCAAATGTTGGTTGTTGCCATCCAAATATTTGGAAGTTTATAACATACATTAAAAGAGAGCAAGGGTTACAACAAATGCATATGGTTCAATCTTTTGCAGGTTTTGCTAGACAGCCATCTCGAAAGAAATATTTAGATGTTTCAGCCCGTATTATTTCAGTTACTGAAAATTATGGAAACAGAGATCTGGTTGAATATTTACGATCTATTGCGTATAATTTGCATTTTAAAAAAAAATTTTTCTTTTACTTTCCAGTTTAGCTTTTTGTATGATTTTAACTATTTTTTGTTTTTTTTCTGCTTTTCATTTTATTTTCTTTTAAGAATTTTTCAACTTTTAAAAAAATTTTTAATAAATATTCATACAATAGTAGTTCTTCATTTTTCAACCTCTCTTAACACGAATATGTAAACCATAATACAATTCATTCATTACTTACTCGCTTAATTGCACTTCTTAAGTGCAATTAAATAATTTTGAAAATTTTTGTTATAAATTTTTTCCTAAATGGTTTCAAGCTGACTTAGTGTCTTCGGGGGGTAATTGTCCTAGGGGGTAGTTGTCCTAGGGGGTAGTTGTCCTCGGGGGTAATTGTCCATGGGGGGTAATTGTCCTGATACGTATAGATATATAGATATATGTGTATGTATATATATATATATATATATATATATATATATATATATATATATATATATATTAGATAGATAGCTAGAAATAATCAACACACCAACACACAATCAATTGAAAGACCTGGGTTCGGTCCTGACGTTAGTCAGAAATTTATATATATAGAGGGTTTAGAAACAATGACAGACATTGATTTTGTGCCCTCAGCCATAAAGAGAGGCACACTTTGATATTGATTCTGCTGCACAAATGCCTGTCGAATTCATATGTTTTACTTAGAATCGATATTAACCCACCTTCGCCATGATGGCTGATTGCTAAGGTTGTAATGCGTGGCTAATTATGACTTCGTTTATATTCACAAATATGAAGCCTCAATTATCTTTAGATATCAGGTACATTCACTGTACCTCGGGAATAACATACACCCAAGGGGAATTATAATTGATAAGCGCTTCGGTGTTTTATTGTCAAGTTTCATCAAAATTATAATCCATTCTATATCTGCCACAAAATCACGTTAGTAAAATGATAATCGCAACTAAATTTTAAGCGTTCCTTAAATCCCTAACGATAATATATTTCTACAGGTTTTGTATCTCTACTTCTGAATTCTCTCTCTCTCTCTCTCTCTCTCTCTCTCTCTCTCTCTCTCTCTCTCTCTCTCTCTCTCTCTCTCTCTCTCTCTCTCTCTCTCCTTGATGATTTGAAGGATTCCCGTCAGTTTTGTTGTACGAGGGTATCAACAAGAGTCTGTCATTTGTCATTGCAAAATTTAAAAAAAAAGGACAAAATAATATTCTCCTTTCACTCGACATCATTGAACTTTAGCTTTTCAATGATTTGGCGCTATCTGTACACTTGCAGTCCTTTCCAGAGAGAAAATCTCTCTCTCTCTCTCTCTCTCTCTCTCTCTCTCTCTCTCTCTCTCTCTCTCTGATTTGTAATAAAAACGCAAATTTTACAAAATATTAATACTTGGCAGAGAAAATTTCTTCTCTTGGAAGTTATATAACATAACTAATAGAATATTATATATAAATATATATACATATATATATATATATATATATATATATATATATATATATATATATATTATATATATATATATATATATATATATATATATATATATATATATATATATATATATATATATATATATATATATATATATTATATATATATATATATATATATATATATATATATATTACTCAATTCGGTTAATTGAGAACGAACTACGAATACCTATAAAATACGACGACCATGTGGAAGTCAAGCGGTTGTGGCCCTTGTATGTTCATAGGTCAGCTGAACGTTGCCAATAAATTTCAGATAAATATATATTTGTTTACAACGGGGTTATGGGTGAATGCCTTAGATTTCTGGAATCCAGTGGCTAAATTTTTTTTTTTTTTTTTTTTGTATTGTAGGAGCGAGATTTGAGATTATCTGCCTAATATTGCGAAATATTGCTTCCCGATCACAGAAAAGCCTTCTTCGATACGACGATCATCTATATTGCTTCAGTTGGAGAGCGATTTTTTTTTACTATTTTCCGTTTGTTTTCAACTTATATTCCCGATATTTCTTCTTTACTAAATTTCTTTTTTTTTCCTTTGTATGTTTTTATTGTTTATTCTTTATATTTCCAGTTGTTTTCTTTTTACAGAATTGCCTGATTTGACTGTAATTAGTTTCCTTATATATTTTTGGGGGTTTTGTTCCTTAACCATTGTATTTTCATTTTACGTTCTGCACTATTTATCACTTGTATTCTATATTTTGTTTTATTTCTAATTTATTTTTTGCTATGTGTTCCTTTAATTTTCTCCCAGTGGTTTCCGAAATGGCTGACAGTAAAAATAGAGATAAATGTCAATCACAAGTCTTTTGTTGGCATAAAACATATTCACTGTATTTCATTTCATGTTGGATTCGCCACTGTTTAAATGCTGACATTTCTGAATGCGTGTGAATTTGGGAGCACACGCAAACACACATGCACTCAGAACGCACGTACAATACACATCTTTCGACTGCACAATACTCTTGAATGTGTACATTTAATCCACATTTGCTTCTGTTGGGAAGATGTACACATTTATTTTCAGGTCATTTTTATTCCTTATACTGTAGCGAACGCGCACCACACGAAATTATACAGGTTTATTTACTGATAAATGCTTTGTTTATTTTTTATTGTTATCAAGATATAAATAAATAAATTTGAATCTATTTTCTTCCATAATAGTTTTACAAACCATAACTTGAAACCGCCAGTGGAATGTATTTATTTGTTAAGTATTGATATTTTTATCTCAAGAAGGAATTTGGAGTTCCAGTGATTCACGAGAGAGAGAGAGAGACAGAGAGAGATTGAGAGAGAGAGAGACAGAGAGAGAGAGAGAGAGGGAGAGGATAGCGGCTATAGAAATAAATAGCTATAAGTGAATGGTACGTTAACTTGAAGTAATTCGTGAAATTGGATTGAAATGTTCCTTTCTAACTCAGACGTCACAGTCTCTCTTCGTGACCCTACGGTAATGGAGAACAACTGTAAATAGTGCAGCAGATTGCTGTAAAAATCGTTCAGATAGTGAAACAAGCATGAAATTTGGCACAAACATTCCTAAGACTACGCTCTCTTAGAAAAGGGCGCTGGCCACCTGAAAATCCAAGATGGCGGCTATTTTTCAAAATGGCCGCCATCTATGTTGAGATTCGCTGGTTTGGGAGCATCTATTGGATGGAATATGCCAGTTTTTTTTTTTAAACCTCGACTTTTAGGTTATAAAAATGTTCCATACCACACATTTTATTGAAAACCCTTACTAAATGAATTGTAACCAAGATGGCGTACAAAATGGTTGCCATAAAAGTTTTTTTTTCTATCCACAGCGCTAGCAGACATAGAGACCAACTGTTTTTATTTAATGGTATATTCATGTGATCAGACAGTTTAACTAATATGCTATTTTCAACTGAAATAGTAATGGTATGGTCACATACAACATTGTGTCTAAGACTGTAACCATAAAAAGAAAAGAAGAGAAATACGGACTAAACGCAACCAATCTATGTATAGGTCTCTCAACCTACACCTTTGAAAAATTCGAGGATAAGAAGGTAGGCATAGCATGACACGTTGGATGCTCAAGCTAGATTATCTACTGAAGAGAGGGCAATATTTATCTAGACTTCACATTTGCAAGTGCACAGAGCTGTGCAGGGAAGACCCAGCTTGTAGCACTTGCACCTTTCCCGACAGCCTGCTTTGCATCCACATTTGGTAAGCTGTTGGCAACTCTTGGCTAAGGGCGAGTTGGTTGTCCAGAGGACTTGCCATGCTTCACCAGACTTTTGCCATCCCCACTCAGCAGGGTTCTCTGGCTGTGGCTGACACTGGGTGGCCTGCCCCCACACACAACCAGCCTGGTACGCAGCACGCTTGGTGTGTTGGAGGAGAGCTCCCCTGGTTGGTGGAATGGCCTCATATGCCCTTTGTTTTCTGGCAAACATATCAAGTCTAGCCTCATCCACAGTGCCAGCAGTGCTGGATCTTTCATACATAAGTATGACAAACCTCTCCAGGACCTTCAGGTCACTCTCTTCCACTCTGAGAGGGTAGTGACTCAGTTTGGAGAACACAGTGGAGGCCTCTGGAAAGATGTTCCATGTCTGCCAGGCGGTCTTCTTGCCCTTGCTCCGGAAGGCTGACACTGTATCACAGCCTGTGAACGCATGGAAGAAGAGCATGCCATTCACCTTCTCCTGGCCCAGAGAGTTGCACAGGTCATGCACAGCAATCCAGCGCAGGCTCTGGCCTTGGCCAAATGCCACCCATAGCTTCTCTAGCCCTAGATTGTGGAGAGTGGAGAAAGCACTGACTGCAACGACAAGAACATCTGTGTCATTTGCTTTAACCGTGATGGTCTTGGCTCCATGTTCTGTGGCATATTTGGCATGGAGAAAGATGCGGGTGTCAGCTTCCTCATGAGAGCACTTTTCCAGTCCCTGAAGACTAGCCTCATGAGTGCTGAGGACAGCAGACCCTTTCGTGGCAATGACAACATTTGTGGCAGACATCTGGGCAACTTTGTCTGCCAGGAACTGGAACAACTCTGTCTTGTTGGCATCGTGTCTTAGGAAATTGCGCCAGTTGGATGGAATTGTGTTCTTGTCTGTCACCTTGCGCCTTCCTCCTTGACCACGTTGGAGCCTGGTCTCAGCTTTGAGGCTGGATGTATTGTATACATCAAATACAAGATGTGATGATGTGTACTTGCTGCTATAGGATTGTATCACAGGCAAGAAGTCGCAAAGTGCATAGCCCTCAAAGGTCTTTCCTTTCTTTGGTGGCAAGGCATGGACCAAAGCTGATCCATCTACAATGAGGACATCAGTCTTTGGTTCTTTGTCTTCTAGTGTAACATGACTATCTGGCCAGGGTTCAGAAAATCAGTGACATCCTGCACTTTCTGCATCACGTGTTTGATCGTAGCAACAGAATGAGCCTGATCACGCAGGAGAGGAAGCAATGAAGTTATGGTTACTTCAAATTCTGGGCTTCTCTTCATTGAAGCGTGATGAGCTGACCACGTCAGATTCACTGCATCATCTATTTCCTGGGTGACTATGACCTTGTCTAGCCACTGATACTCCAGTGCAAGCTGTGGCCCCAAGATATCTGTGGGTGGCTTTGGTATTGCAGTGTTTGGTGGCACAGGGTTCTTTGTTTGAAAGGAAGCTGGTGAGATGTTTGTGAATGTGTCCGGCAATTCAGGCACCGACCTCACTTTCTCAGGTGCAAACTTTAGTTGCTGTCTTTCCTGTCCAGTGTTCTCCTTGGTGGGGTGCTGAAATATGGAGATGCTAGTTCCATGGAAGGAGGTAGTGGCAGTAGTTGCAGATGGGTTGTGGTCGATGTTGTCCATCACTGCAGTGGTGAACAACCCTTTTCGCAGTACTGGGGGACAGACCACACCCTCCTCCACATATTTGCTAACTGTGGCATCTCCTAACTGTGCAGAGACCTCCAGTACTCTGTCATAAGAGATACTGAGGCCATACTGATGTAGCATTTCAACCAGGTTTCTCTTCCTGGTTTTGGCATAGACTGAGAGTCCCATGTAGACTGGGAATGGTGTTTCTCTGTCTTTGGAGTGTCTATGAGTTGTTGCTCCCTCTTTGTATCGGGAGTAGCAGTTGAACTGCATGAGCTGTGCAATGGCCTGGTCTGACTTTGATGCTCCAAATTGTAACTGTGACTTGATGTCAGCCCCATGCTCAACCATCCCTACAAACTGGAGCAGGAGAGGAGGCACAGAATTTCGTACACAAGCCTCAGAAAATGTGCCATCAAACCGTGACTGATGATCAAGTATAGACTTTCTGAGAATATTTGCTGCTTTAGCAATGATAACTGCCTCTGAAAGATCAGATGATTGAGCAAGTGCTTTTCCCACATCCTTTTGAAATGCAAGTAATACATCTCTGCCAGATTTATGAGCCTCAAGTTCTGGAATTTCTGCCAGAAGTTTGTCTTTGAGTCTCGTGGAATTTACACTTGGTGACTCTACACCTAATTGTTCCAGACGTTGTTGGTAGAGGTGGCAAATATCTGCCAGCCGAAATGTGACTGGATCATCTGAACAAAGGTTGTTTTCAACAATGTATGTCATCAGTTCTGACAGAACTAGTGGATACACATCTGATTCTGACTCAGTGCTACCTTGGTCTTTCTCAAGGCTCCTCAGGTAGGACCTTTTTCTGTTGTAGAGGGCACAAAGACAGGCATGGTGATACTTAAACTCCTGTGCAATGACATCCCCACCAGTCAACTTAGCAAGGAGCTTGCCATCACTAAGTATCTCTGCACATTCACGCAATTTCAAGTCAAGGCCCTTAGTACTAGCCTGTCTGAGATCAGATGCAGGTGCCACTTTCTCACAGAAAATGCAAACTTCATTGTCATGACTGGTTCGGCGCAGTTTTGCACGACTAGTCTCAGTGTTGCTGGTCTGGTCATTGGATTGTCGCTTTCTTGCACGGTCCAGTTTAGTGTTGTTAAACAACAAGCGACAGTTCACATGGTATTTTGCTGCATTTTTCCTGAGAGTGGCCTCTATGCCATCACCTTCATCCAGCCTTGCTGGATCCATTATCAGTGGCATTTCATTAATTTCACTGAACATGGGAATGTTCCTTGCCAGCATTGTGTACCCATCATGGTCTAGGACATGATGACTTGGAGGTGATGTCAAGTGCTCACCTCTTTTGTCCTTCTGACAAAGACAACACAAACTCCAGTTTGTTTTTCTACTGCTCAATATTGGATTGGCATCACATTCTGCCATGATTTCACTTTTGATTATGGCCGAGGGGTTATCCTTTTACCACCTTAAACAAAGCACACATTCCTGTATGGGATTCAACTAGGTTCGGTCTCCCTACACCTAGCCCGATCATTCATCCAGTGCCATTTAAGTCCCGTGTGATCTGTACACCATCCGGGTAAGTACATGAACCATCATGTACAGCCCCCATACCCTTGGCTCGGCTCTCCCGCGCTGGCACATCCTGTCTATTCAGGTGCGGCTATCTAACTATAGCTGGTCTGGGGCTGTTAGAAAGCATTTGGGACACTAAACTAAACTATACTACAACTACTAGTCTAAGACTACAGGATTAGTAAAGCTGGATTAGCTGGCACTGAACCCCATGCTGAGTTACACAGCAGTGATGTCACCAGTGTGCCCTGGTTGTGTGCAGACATACACTCTTTTACATTTATTAATTTTCCTTCAAAATTGATGAGTTATTCGAAAGAGATGGCCTCATTAGGATCTAAAACCACAGAAACCAAGATCCATGCTTAAAACGATAATTGTTGAACGGGCATTATTTCTCATTATAATTATTGTTTCTACCTTTTCTTGGCAGCCATATAGCCCCCATATTTAAAGGTAAACTGTACTGGGAAGCTACAGAAACATAATATTCACAAGAAATAGTATGGAAGAGCTTTACCATATTGCTAGAAGCAAATACATGCCATTCTAGTGAAAAATTAACCAAAATCTGTCGATACTGGCCGCCATCTTGGAATTTGGCCGCCATATTAAATTTTTTGCGTGGCCAGCGCCCTTTTCTGATAGAGGGAACTTTAAAGAGCACTTGTGCAAAATTTCATGCTTGTTTCACTATCTGAACGATTCTTATGAAATATGCAATTATCTGCTGCACTAAAACACGCGCACACGATCATGGAGTTAGAGAGAAAGAAGGAAAGGGAGATTGGTCAGAATTTTATGAAAAAAGATAATATAGAGTTGTAGTGGAAATTTTCAGTTTTAAAGAAGCTGGTTCTGTGAATAAAATATAATTCTGTTTGTACTTTCTTGGTATTGTACTACACGCAGTTATGATGTAGTAACCGGTCCATTGTACACTTTTATATGAAATATTTTTTTATATGTCGATTACATGAACGCAAAATTTGAAATTTTCATTTTGTGACTTTTGTTGATTATGAGAAGACTAAATATGTAAAGCTGATTAAAAGTATTCATGGGCGAAATAGTTGCAAGGTATTGCTGGCTGAAATACTCGTATATTAGGTGATTTGTAGTGAGTAGTTTGGTTCTACAGGGAAACTTTATGCATCCTTGCTGTTTACTCTGCTGATGGATTTCATAAAAGAAAACAAGAAGTGGTTTTAGACTGAAGAGATATCTTAGACTTGGGCATCGTTAGAAACATGTCAATTTTAGGATACCCAGGTGGCGCAATTTTGATCAGCAAAACGCCACAAGATTCACTAAGCTCGCTTAACAGAATGCGTCACATACCCATAGAAATGGGAATGAAGAATGATCTGAGAAGAACACATATTAATAAGGACTTGATAAACACAAAGGGATGAAATAACACTAGATAACGGACTGTCGAGGTTGAACCTTCAGAAGTTTAGGACCAATGGTTTTTGATACAGTTTCTTGAGTTGAAATTTAGCGAAAGATTAAGAGTCAAAGCTAATAAGATTTGGAAACTAAATAGACTGGTATTACATACTAAAGTAAGATATAATGGTGCAGAACGATCTGTGTTAATCTTATGGAAACGAATCGGGAGCAGTTTACAGAATTTGTTAATGTGAGAATAGAGCGGTAATAAAAGACAGATGGCAGAATTGAATGAGAAATCGCGCCAGCTGGTGAATTAAGGAAGTTGCATATTTGAGTGAGATAATGATCAAGGAGCGATGGAGATGGCCAGAACATGTCCTCCGAACAGTCCTTGGGAGAATAAGACGTACAAATTTCAGCTGGGCTTCTTTGGGCACCAAAAGAGTGAACTCTCACACCTACTTGAGTTAGAACTATGAAAAGTGAGGCTGGAGATATGAGGAGGAGATTCGTGGATGTGAAAGCACATAAAAGACTTGAGTTGCGGAATGTAAGAGTCCTTTGCGTCGCCCGGCGTTGGAGGTAATGATGATCTAGGATGGTAACTTAATTCATGATGCTCTCTCTCTCTCTCTCTCTCTCTCTCTCTCTCTCTCTCTCTCTCTCTCTCTCTCTCTCTATATATATATATATATATATATATATATATATATATATATATATATATATATATATATATATATAGTTTATAAGTGGATCTGACCAAGCTAGGAAGTTTCCAAGTCTGGGCTTTTGGTTTAGATGCGGTAGTAGTTGGTCGATTTCTAAATTATTCCTTTGTGAATTCGATCAGAAATATTTGTAGGTATAAGAAAGTCTCTCGTGTATAAGTGACAAGACATATACATGCATTCATGCATACAAACATACATGCATACATACATATATATATGTATATGTGTGTAGGAATTTACTATTTTTCATATCGTTGTGAAACTTTTTGTGATTTTTAAGAAAGCATATATATATATATATATATATATATATATATATATATATATATATATATATATATATATATATATATATATATATATATATATATATATATATATATATATATTATATATATATATACTGTATATATATATTCATATATATATATATATATATATATATATATATATATATATATATATATATATATATATATATATATATATATATATAGAAATCATCAACACACAATCACGTGTGGAACAGAAATGAATTTCTGACTCACGTCGGGATCGAACCCAGGTTTCTCAGGTGGATAATTCGAATGAAATGTTGTCTATTGGGTCATTGCTGAGTCGGGAAGTTGGGGAAAACTCGCTGGTATGCAAGCAGTTAGCTTGCCCAGGTAATTCCTTGGGTGCAGTTGCTCTCAGGTTCCAACTTCTTTTAGACTTGTATGGCCTAGTGGATAACGCCCTTGCTTTCCACCTGAGAGACCTGGGTTCGATCCCGACGTGAGTCAGAAATTTATTTCTGTTCCACACGTGATTGTGTGTTGATGATTTCTATCTTATTCACTCAGAAGGGATAATTCGAATGAAATGTTGTCTATTGGGTCATTGCTGAGTCGGGAAGTTGGGGAAAACTCGCTGGTATGCAAGCAGTTAGCTTGCCCAGGTAATTCCTTGGGTGCAGTTGCTCTCAGGTTCCAACTTCTTTTAGACTTGTATGGCCTAGTGGATAACGCCCTTGCTTTCCACCTGAGAGACCTGGGTTCGATCCCGACGTGAGTCAGAAATTTATATATATATATATATATATATATATATATATATATATATAT
>JANJGK010000032.1:4897733-4905233 GCA_039081455.1 Macrobrachium rosenbergii
CTGAGTGGCAGAATTAGCAAGTGTCAATAAATGAATATATAGGTGACTCAGGGCAGATTGTTTCCATGGCAGCAAATGTGGGCCGAATTTTTCCCTAAAGTTAATCATCTGGAGGAGGTCTCACAGTGAATATATCTATTAAGTTTCATCAAATTCTGTATATCCGTTCTGGAGATATCTGGATGAAATAACCACAGACACACACAGACACAGGAAAAAACATGACTTCCATTTAGATTCATTGACTAAAGGTCACTACCAGAAGGGGTAGAAAGTATCTGATGAAGGATTACCAGGTCGAGGCCCTGCCTAGGCGAACAGCAGTCGAGTTACCACAAGGTACATAATTCACGGTAGGCTCTATATTAAAATCACCCCTTACCCAGGACAGAAAAAGGGAGGCAGACATACGGCCAGAATGTCAAACAGAACACATAGAAGAACAACCACCTGTCCTGCAGCAGGACATGTAAGGAAACAAACCTTTCTTTCCAGTCCAGGAGCCGCATAAAAATCTGACTGTGGCAGTTTAATTCTTGACCGCTTTCTCTGGGAAAGGAAACAAGTGCGAGTGTCGCCATCATTAATTTTTAGTTCCTTCACCTCCCGTCCTTTTGTTCTTCTTCCTCTTTCTCCTCTTGTTTTATAAACAGAAGGAAAAAGGACGTGGGAGAGAAATGAAAAATTGAGAGAGAGAGAGCGAGAGAGAGAGAGAGAGAGATACATGAATAGCAAATGTCACTTTTCAAAACGCTAGCTAAGAATTCGTAAAAAGGAAGATTACTGATCTGTTTATTTTTTTAATTATTATTTTGCCGTAATCATGTCACCTGGCATTATTCCCAGGATCTCAGAAAGTAGTTGATTATCGCGATTATGTTCATTTTTGATAAATCAGAGAGAGGGCTTGTATATATACATTATATATATATATATATATATATATATATATATATATATATATATATACATATATATATATATATATATATATATATATATGTATATATATATATATGTGTGTGTGTGTGTGTGTGTGTGTGTATAAATGTACACGTATATAGATGTTTGTGTTTGTACGCACATATATAGAATAAATTTACTTATATATATATATATATATATATATATATATATATATATATATATATATATATATATATATATATATATATATATATATAGTCAGCCCCAATTCTTAGATAACAAGATAGAGTATATATATGGATTAGGTGTTAAGGACAATTTTACTTTACATGATATAGTTGAGTGTTTCTCGCTAGCCAAAGGATCTTTTTATTCCACTAGCGGAAATAGAAATTTTAATAGCAATATACTATGTTTGCCATACTTCGCAGCCTTCGATAATATTATCCACCCACTTTAATTATTAAATGTGACTATTGTATTTTCCTATCGCAATACCATTGGGAGAACTTTAATAAGAAACAGCCCCATATACGACAACGGGCTAGTATACGAAATTCCTTGTGGTTGGAATATATAAGTTTTATATTGGACAATCAGCACAAACTGTTGAGAAACGAATTGCACAACATAAGTATAGTATCGCTACTGATCAAAGAAACAGTGCCATTAGTAAGCATGCTAGAGAATGTTTTTTATCTAATTCAGTGGTCTCAAGCAAGAATCTTGTTCAGAAACAATAATTTTAAAGAAAGAAATCTAATAGAAACGGCATGTATTCAATATAGTGAAAAAAGTAACTTTGATGGCAGTATAGGCTTATTCAAGACAGACTCGCTTTTTCTACATATCATGAAAAATCATCACAAATTATTATGTAATATATTGACTGAGGTATTCACTCAGTCACCTATTTAGCCTCATTAAACTGGTAGCCTTTTCTGTTGGACGAACTATGTACTTGCTAGACAATTTATATTTCATATTATCCTGTAACATTTGTAAGCACCGTTAACCATTTTTACTTGTTTATGTTTTATGAAAGTCTTGAAGTCAAATGTAAACATATGTCCGGTGTATGTTTTTCTTAAATTGATTAGTCAGTAAAGTTCCCCCGGAAGAGGCCTAATGGAAGGCGAAACTGTTGGGACAAATTAAGAACTCTATTTCCTTTTTCCACTGGTTTCTCCTTCGTTTTCATTGTGGAGTACATCGAGATATATATATATATATATATATATATATATATATATATATATATATATATATATATATATATATATATGTCTGTGTGTGTATGTGTTTGTGTGTGAATATATCATATTTTATATGCAATTTTTACAATTTTAACACCAGAGGGAAGAAATGAAAAACAGTGGGAAATCCTGACTGGTGTCGGTGTTGTTCCGACGCCATCTCGAGAAGTCAGGAAACATTAATGACACGAACTGCAGATGCCAAGTACTGGGAGAAGAGACTTGGCCGTGTATGGAGCGTGTAACGGATGATGTTTAAAGAGAATACAATACTGGTTGTGGATAGTGGAGAGAAACTGTAAAAACTAGGAAAAACGGTTTGAAAATGTATGCCAAAGGAGAAAATTCGGGGGAGGGGGGTGAGTCACAGAATTTGACCAACAGTGGGCCAAGTGAAGTGACTAGATACATAGAGAAATACATATGTGAATTTCGGGGGGATGAATTGCTTATCCTTGGCTATTATATCATTATTCTACTATACAACTATCTTGTTGCTCTTTTAGCCATTTTCTAACTCGTTTGTCTGCGTATATAGTAAAAAGATTGTTTTCGCCTTTTATTTTGTATAAATTTAGCTTTATCAATATTTTCTTGCAGCAGTTTCCTCTTTTTCCATCACACTCAGTAGCACCTTCCATGGCAAGTTAATGATTTGTTTTTGATCTTGTCTTTGCGTTCTTGTGCACATTTTGAATAATAGTATGAGTGTCCAATATCCATAACTCGTTCTTGAAACGAGGTCCTTCACTCAATCCAACTTTCCATTCCGAAAGATCGTCCTGTCTTCAGATGTTCATGGAACACGCAGAAAAAGACACGAAGTTGGACGTCATAAATATCACATTCAACGGCTGGAATGTTTTAGGATATATTGCACCCAGTGACCTGTTTCCTTTTCAACACTCGTTCAGTTTGAGGCCTTATCCTTCCGTGTGTGTCTGTTATTTTCAGGACGTAATTGAATGTGATTTGCCGACTTCATTTCAAAATTCAGCGACCGACTCTTATTTCGCTCTAATACCTCTTGTGCTCAATAGTGGCTTTAGAGAGATCTCGTATCGTCGGAGAGTTGAAATATGAACTAAATTACTTTGGGATTTCCTACACTAATATAATATAGTATAATATATATATATATATATATATATATATATATATATATATATATATATATATGTGTGTGTGTGTGTGTGTGTGTGCGTCAGTATGTGTGTGAAATATATATATATATATATATATATATATATATATATATATATATATATATATATATATATATATATATATATATGTGTGTGTGTGTGTGTGTGTGTGTGTGCGTTTGTATATATAAATATAAATATATATATATACATATATATATATATATATATATATATATATATATATATATATATATATATATATATATATATATTATATGAGTGTGTGCTTTCGTGTATGTCTACGAGAACCGCCTCACTAAAATCAAGACAAAGTTACAAAGTAATTTAGCCCAAACACAATCTGCAGCAAACCGTAAGGACCTCCTCGTGAAGCTAATGCCTCAGGCAACACAGCAGAAGCAGCCCTGCTGTCAAGGTTCTGGAGTCCGTGTTTGCCAGAGGAGGTGTCGCGAATGGAGGCAAGCGGGCGTTGGGTGAGCACATCTCATGGAATCGTTCCTTTTAATGATTCCGCTTTGGACGATCGTTGTCCCTGGAATTTGCACGGTTGATCGTTTCGGTGCCTTCAAAAAGAATTATCATCTCTGATGCTGATCGCGTGAGATAACGGTGATGCCAGACCAAGGTACGATCAGAAGTTTATTTTTTGTTAAACTGATTAATACTATTCGTATATATCAATATTGGTATTAAGTTGAATTTAGATATAGCCTGTTAACTTACAAAGTACTCTTTCTTTTAATAGATTACCTGTATATGTTGACTTTGGAAAAGAGAACTTCACAACTAACAAACAAAGGTAAATCAGCAAATTGACATATATACGTACATATAATATATATGTATATATATGCGTGTGTATTTATCTATCTATCTATCTATCTATATATATATATATATATATATATATATATATATATATATATATATATATGCCTACGTCTATTTATTATGTGTTTGTCAGTTTGTTGATTTACCATTGTTTATTAGTTATAATGTCCTGTTTTGCAACTTTAACACATATATACAGGTGATCTATTAAAAGAAAGAGTACTTGGTAAGTGAACAGCCCATAAATAGCTTTTACTGTAATTACCAGTATTGACAAACTAATAATATTAAATAATCAAACAAAAAATAAACATCTAATCAAAATTTTATATATATACTTATATATACAGTATATATATGTGTGTATATGTATATGTAGATATATATATATACATATATATATACTGTATATATAAATATATATATATATATATATATATATATATATATATATACAAACATTAATCCAAAACCATCTGGCAATAATAGATATAATACTTGTTTCTTAACGTATTTAATTATCTTTTATTTTTATTTCCCACCCTAATATCAAAGTTTCCTCATTTTCTGTACTAATTTTTCTTTTATATTCGTCCTCCTTCCTTCCTTTACGGCTCCTGTTTTTCTTTTCCTTCGTTTCCTGCTGCAAGATTAAAGTAGAGTGATAAGGGGAAAGGAAAAAAAATCATCGATTACCTTTGAGTAGCTGGGAATCGGGAGGAAAAATTCTAATTTAATCATTTCTTTTCATTGAGAGAAATGATCAGATAAGGACATAAAAGTCTTTTAATATCTCGGAAACCTTCCTCTCTCTCTCTCTCTCTCTCTCTCTCTCTCTCTCTCAGTTGCGTCATGATTGCTCGTTTTATTTTTGTTTTCGTCAGAATGTTATTGTGCTTTTCTCCCTGTATTTTTCTTCATGTTCTTTGCGAAAGGAAGAGTGAGAAAATGATGTTTGTGGCTTCTCCTTTACGAATATGCGGACACTTTCAGTACAAATAAAGCTAATAAAGATAACAAGGATAATATTTTGAACATGTGGTTCGCATTCCCGTGATATATGTATCGTTGATATTAAGCACAAAAGATCTTTCAGCTTCTAAATTTCCTCATTCTGTTTGGAGAAGCGAACTTTTGTAAGCATTAAATCCCAACGCGGAAAATATGAAGAAACCGAGTGACGTAATAATAATAATAATAAAACTAAGTGTGTATTTATATGTTTAGTTTTTCTTTGTATAGCAGTGGCAGGCTACTAGTGATAAACTCCTTATTTGGACTGGCTGATTTTTGACATGGGGCTCTTCCTATTGACCCTATATATCGATACGTCCGATGAAGGTACCTTGTCCCAGGTCCTACTCGCTAAGAGCTTCTGAACGGTCAGTAACGTTCCTTGAGTCGAGACTTCTCTTCATTTTGACGGTATGACTGCACTGTTGATTATAATGAAGATGAACGAGGTACTGCGCCTCTTAACAAACGCACAATACAGAAGATTGAAGAAATGATAATGATGGCTGTGTACAATGAGAAAAGAGAGAGAGAGAGACTCTGGACGCCTTCGTACAATCTGTGATGAAGCATCGAGTGGTGTCCGCGGTGAAAAATCTTCCTACCGAAAGGAGTCGAAGGAAAGATCAGGCAATATCCTGCCATCTCTGTCGCGGTGGCTTCAGCTGATGTTCCAGCGGGTCGACCGGAATTTATTTTCTGGCACAGGACCAGCCCTTTCACAATATGGTCATGATTAACTCTTCTTTGCTCTCTCTCTCTCTCTCTCTCTCTCTCTCTCTCTCTCTCTCTCTCTCTCTCTCTCTCTCTCTCTCAAAATTATACTCCTGCGTTTTTCGGCATAGGCAATAATGGATTCAGTCTTGCGCGAAATTTCGGGAAAATTTAATTCCTGCGCCCTTGTTTGTTTTTTGTTTATTTTTTTAGGGAGGGAACAATTCAGATCAAAATGCTCTTGGTGTTTCGTGAATGAGGTAATTATTTAATTTACGTATTAATGGTCATACGAATCCAGTCAGGCAGTCAGTCATTCTAATTATATAATATATATATATATATATATATATATATATATATATATATATATATATATATATATATATATATATATATAATCAACACACAGTCAATTGAAAGACCTGGGTTCGATCTTAATTTGAGTCAGAAATTTAAATATTTAAATATATATATAGGCTGTTGGTCACTTTTCACCAGTTATATATATATATATATATATATATATATATATATATATATATATATATATATATATATATATAACAGACAGACTGACTGACTGACTGACTGACTGACTGACTGACTGACTGACTGACTGACTGACTCTGCTGGTCATTTATTACCAGCTACGTATGTAATTGTAATAGCCACAACTCCCTTCTAACATCTCGAATTCTTACCGGACACCAGAATTACCTTGTATTTCTTGCACTTGGATCTAAGACTCTGTAGTAACAAGCGTATCCAAAAAGTGTGAAGAATTTAAGTCAGAGGGCATTGTGACTTAAAAAAAAAATTTATATATATATATATATATATATATATATATATATATATATATATATATATATATATATATATATATATTATATATATATATACACATATATATTATACATATATAGTGTATGTGTTTGTTTTTTTTCACCGTCCGGCTTTTCCCTCTTGGTCTGAGTACAGAAGGTAAAGCGTTTTGGATTTTCAGCAGGTCTTTAAGGATGCGTTACTTAGTCCCTCACCTTTTTTGTGACCGAGCAGAAAGTGATATTTACATACACACATACATATATATATATATATATATATATATATATATATATGTATATATATTAATATATACGAGTATATACATATATATATGAGATACGTGAAAATAAATGGTGGTGGTACCAAGACTTTCAACTTTTATTCCAAAGTCATCTTCAGGAGTACCCTGAAGATGAGAATAAAAGTTGAATGTCATGGTACCTCCCTTTATTTTCATGTGAGGATCTCTCATATACTTCATCCACGAGACCACTGTGGAAATTCAAGATATATATATATATATATATATATATATATATATGTGTGTGTGTGTGTGTGTGTGTCTGTGTGTGTGTCTGTATAGAAATATCAATAAGTTACAGATATATATTATATATATATATATATATATATATATATATATATATATATATATATATATATATATATATATATATATATATATATATACTCGTATATATATTTCGTTATTTAGTCCAGTAGCTATCATTGTCGGTGACATTGTATTAATTAATTGT
>JANJGK010000032.1:4910233-4930054 GCA_039081455.1 Macrobrachium rosenbergii
ATGGTCAATGTTAGTTCAATAATTGTTTATTAAAACGAAAAAAAATTCCCCTCCCAAAAAAAAAATAATTTCCGCGTAGAAACATCTGCGGCTTTCAATGTGTGATAACTTTCTAGTTTTATAGCGTCATATCGAAAGTTATTATGATTTATTTTGATAAAGCACAAAGAAGTTTAGCATCTGATTTAATGAAATATAAATTAGACACAAGTTGGTGTGGGAAAAAAAAACGAAATCCAAGTTATATGTGCGTTTAGCATTGGCTACATGGTTAGGCCTATTACAATAATCAAGGAAATATATTTTCCATCTTGTTATTTAATAAATTGAGTTGTTTGGATATCTAGATGGTTGTAAACATGATTTTCCATTAATTAGGTTTCATCAAGTCAGGGGAAATGAGGAAGTCTAGGCCTAAGTTAAGTCAGGGGAAGTGAGGAAGTCTAGGCCTAAGTCAAGTCAGGAAAGTGAGGAAGTCTAGGCCTAAGTCAAGTCAGGGGAAGTGAGGAAGTCTAGGCTTAAGCCAAGTCAGGGGAAATGACGAAGTCTAGGCCTAAGCCAAGGCAGGGAAAGTGAGGAAGTCTAGACCTAAGCCAAGCCAGGGGAAGTGAGGAAGTCCAGGCTTAAGTCAAGTCAGGGGAAGTGAGGAAGTCTACACCAAAATTAAGTCCGGCGAAGTGAGGAAGTCAGATAGATGAATTTTCAGTTGTTTTCGGTCAACCTTGGTGGATCTTACACGAATGATTTGGGAACACTTTTATTATTTGGAGAAGCCCTCTGTATTTGTAACGGTTCTGTATTTGTAATAGTTCTGTATTTGTAACGGAAAATCTGTTTGCAATCAAGTTTACCCTTTCAATATTGGTTACTTTCTGTCAGTTATTGCAAACATACTGAGGGAGGAAACTGATTTACCTGTTTATTCTGGATGGCGATGGGGGTATTGGGGCAAAGTTCCCCCCCCATCCTAGTAGGACATGGCTGGTGATTCATAGGTTGGGTAGATAATGTTACATTTGTGTCGTGGGTCGAAACCAAAGCCAAAGCTGAAGTAGAGTCCAAATGGTCGGGTCCTAGAAGCTAAAATCAGAACTACCAACCACACCCAACTTCTCTGTTGAATCTAGGTGCAGTCATGGATGATTATGTTTAATGTTACGGAGACTTTCCCTTTACATTCTACTGATACTTGCATGGTTTTATGCATCTTTGCTAAAATAATTTATAATACACTACGATATTAAATATTTGTTTCCACATTGCTCGAAATATACTTAGGGAATGTTGGTAATCCTGTGTTGAACAAAAATTTCAAATTGTTTCATTTCTATAGTTTGAAGTAATTACTATACTTTGAAATAATTACTATCACCGTAATTTTTTTTATGATTTATAAATATCATAGATTTGATATTTGTGCATCATATGTTAGCTTTATTTTGCTTGAATGAGCTTTCAATGTAGAAAAAAAATGAGTTTTTCAGCTACCTGTTGTAGTTGCCAGTTAGTGAATTTCGAACGAAATCCTCTGAAATTTGTAGCTTCACTTTTGAAACTTACTGTACAAAGAGCTGGAAACACCTGAGGGGGAGAGAAAAATTCACAGAATTCAAAGTCGAGGGACAAGAACACCAAAGACTACTCCCATATAAAACAGGTTAAGGATGGGAATGGAGTGGTTTTATGCAACGAGGATAAGATAAAGAAGAGGTGGAAGGGATATTATGGACACCAGTTAAATGAAGAAAATCCTAGAAAATTCTTTGAAGATGGATTCCAGAACCTTGGTATGACACAATATTAGCAGGAAGGAAGTAAAGAAGCCACTAAAGAAGATGAAAAATGGTAAAGCAATAGGACCAAATGGAATTCCTGCAGAGGTGTGGAAGAGCTTGGGAGAAGAAGGAATAGACGTGCTGTGGGACCTAGCAAAGAAAATATACAGTCAGGAAAAGATACCAAAAGAATGGAGAGAAAGCTTTATTGTGCCTATCTATAAAGAGAAGGGTGACATCCAGGACTGTGCAAACTACAGAGGAACAAAGTTAATATCTCAGACTATGAAAATCTGGGAAAGAATAATGGATCAAAGAATTAGGGAAGTAACATCTGCAGGTGAAGAACAGTTTGGTTTCATGCCAGGAAGAGGAAAGACAGATGCAGTATTTGCCCTCCGACAGATGATGGAAAAACACCAGGAAAAGCAGACAGGACTGCACATAGCATTCATAGATCTGGAAAAGGCATGCGATAGAGTACCACACCAAGAGGTTTGGAGGTGCATGCGAGCACTAGCGGATCCAGAAAAATTTCAAGGGGGGCCACCAATTTTTATATTATACTTACATACATACATACATACATATATGTATATATATATATATTATTTCTATAGTAGATTTTTTTTCCTATTTTTTTATTTCATGGTATTATCTAAATCTTCAATATTTTTATTTTGTCATTATTTTTCATGGGGGGAAGACACGTGCCCAGGTGCCACCCCCCTGGATCTGATAGTGCATGCGCGTAAAGGGAACACTGGAGAATTATGTGAGGTTGATCCAAGATATGTATTAAGGAACAAGAACGCAGTGTTGGGTTAACTGAATGGATACCAGTACGAGTTGGTTTACATCAGTGATCTGCTTTAAGTCCATATCTTTTTGACCTGATAATGGATGTGTTATCTCAAGGAACAAGAGATCAATCCCCCTGGTGCATGTTCTTTGCTGATGACATCGTGTTATGCAGCACCAACAGAGGTGTAGTGGAGTCAGAACTAGAGCAATGGAGGAAGGTACTGGAAGACAGAGGTTTAAAGATCAGTAGGAAGAAGACTAAATACTTAAGTTTTAATGAAGATCAAGACTCCGAGATTAGTATGGAAGGGACAAGGTTGAACCGAGTAGAAAAATTTAGGTATCTTGGTTCAACAGTGGCTGATGATGGAAATTTAGATGTAGAAGTAACACACACAGTGCAGGCTGGATGTAAAAATTGGAGAAAGATGTCAGGTGTCTTGTGCAACTGCAGAATCAATATAAAGGTTAAAGGAAGAGTGTATAAGACAGTAGTGAGACCAGGTTTGATGTATGGAGCAAAAACATGGCCAGTAAAGAGAGTGCAAGAGAAGAAACTGGATGCGGTAGAGATGAAAATGCTCAGGTGGATGTGTGGATTAACAAAAATGGACAGGGTCAAAAATTAAAGAATAAGAGGAACTACTAAAGTCGTAGAACTGTCAAAGAAGGCCCAGGAAAGAAGGCTGCAGTGATATGGCCATGTGATGAGAAGGGATGAGACATATGTAGGGAGGAGAGTGATGTAGATGGAGGTGCCTGGTGGGAGAGCAAGAGGAAGACCAAAGTGAAGGTGGATGGATGTAGTTAGAGAACATCTGAGAGACAAACAATTGTCAGAGGACGATGTGTTTGACCGAGCCAGGTGGAGGAAAGGTGTCAGAAACATGAACCCCACATAGATGTGGGAAAAGATGCAGAGAAAGAATATACTCATATATATATATATATATATATATATATATATATATATATATATATATATATATATATATATATATATATATATACATATATATATATGTATATATATGTATATGTATAAATTATATATATTATTATAATGTGAGATGATGTGTATGTTTTGATTTGATGTCTATGATTTTGAGATGTCTATTTCTTACAGATGACTCTTGTTTTCTGTATTTTGATATAATTTTCAGTTATTTCATATGTTTTGAGGTGACTTTGTAATGTATAATCATTCATGTTTGTAACACACTGTGTTTGTGGAACTTAAAGTAAGTGCTGTAGAGAAAGAGAGATATTTTTGAACCATTATCAGATCGCCACATCCTGTATTGACACAGCTGTTTGGGGTGAAGGCAGAAAGGCGAGGGCTTATCTTGATGAGTTGACAGGCCTCAACCAGAATGCTTTATTATATGTTTATCATGTGTGTCTGTTCCATAGTTATTAACTTTGTCTATGCCTATTATGTTTTCATAATCTGAGTAGAAAAGAATGAGGAAGTGAGAGAGATGAAGTTGAAACGCTGACACCCGAGCCAGTTTGGTGGCAAAATACTTTTTTCTATTTGCTCAGGTGCTTAACCCACAACAGGAAATGTCAATTTTGAGATAAAGCACTTGAAGCTCCAGTCCTGTATGTATACCGTACATGTATACCTGTATGTATACTTTATGTATCATGTATACTGAGAGGTGGAAGGAGAAATCTGTTATTCAAAGACTGAAGGGACTAGTTGGTAACCCTGTAGGACCCACCATATATATTCAAAGGAAAATCAGAGGAGTTAGGAGTGGCCTTAGGGATTTCAAAGATAGCAGCGGTCTCTCTCTCTCTCTCTCTCTCTCTCTCTCTCTCTCTCTCTCTCTCTCTCTCTCTCTCTCTCTCTCTCTGGTACAGTATTGTCTAAAGGGTATATATATAAAATTGGTTATCCTCCTTCCACAAAAGCATAAGTTTTGTCAAATTCGCCCACGAAGTGTATACATTTTGTAAGAATGATCTAAGGTGTTTATATTGTACAAGCATTGTGAAAATGTGTTTTACTATTTCCTGTTGAAGAAGGTAAGATTCTTACTTGATATATTTTGTACTGTTGTTGTGATAGAGAAATATTGTTTTGATAAGAGGTGGATAATATCTCTTTTAGTAAGTTCTAATGTGTCTTGCTGCTAACTATATTTTACTAAGTGCATATAATTTTTGCATATTTCTTTCTTATATGTCTGTGTTATCATATTGCTCTAATTTTATAATTACACAGTGTGTTCCAAAGTTTTGTGTTGGTGATTGCTTAGCATTTTGTTAGTGCATACTTATTATTGAGATTTCAGAGAATACTTATGTGGATTGCAGTCAGTAATATTTTGGTGAACGCTTGTGTTGAGTTTAATTAATCAGGTGTATATCTAAAACTTGAGTGAGAGTTAATGGTGTGAATTTTACTTAACCAAATTGCTTTCTTGATAAATTAAAGTTTTGTGAATTAATCTTGATTAAGAAATACTTAAACCTTACACTGTTGTCAAGTAATAGTAAATCTTTTTGAGACTGTAAACTCTGCTATAACTTTTGAACTAAGAAATAAATTTGTCTGTTTAAAGTTTTAAAAACACAGTGTTTCGTTTTGACCACCAGTGATTAGAGAAATTAATGAATGTGTACAAGGTAAGTGATATATCTGTCTAGTTCTCCTTTATCAAAGTGAAATAGAACCAGGGAAACCGTTATAGTGTTTGATGAAGTGATGCCCATTTTCCACTAGTCTGTTTGTAGCTTATTATTTGTTACCTCACCCATAACTTGATAAAGTTAGATTGATTTTTTCATGTGATAAGCAAGTTTTATGGGATCACTGTACCTTTAGAGTATTCAGACTTAATATTTTTGTTATGAGGTTTCAAGTGTCTGGGTGAAAGTGAGGTAACTTTTTGGTCTTATTATTTGTGTAATAACCAGGTACTTAATCACTTCGTGACATTATATATATATATATATATATATATATATATATATATATATATATATATATATATATATATATATATATATATACACTGTATATGCAGTCGGATGTCACAATAAATCTTGCTTCATCGATTTTCAATGAAAATATTAGCTTTTGGAAAAAAACTGACAAGCTTTTTGTGACCAGTGGGCAGGAAAAATTTAAAAACGGCCCAAAGACAGTTTGTAAAACTAAACAACTTACCCGAAACCGGACTTAGTTATTGTATATGAGAATCATAAATGGTTCTAAGTAGTGTATGCAACTCTTTATAAGTCCCTCAGGAAGTCTGAACCCACAGTATGTGTGTTTGCGTGTGTGTGTGTGTTGGGGGTGATGGGGGGAAACTGGATGATTAAAGAGGACAGTTTTCATGAAGACTGGACTGGGTGCTACAAGCGTCAGTGTTGTGGAGTATAGGAATGTCTTCTTTTTGAACCTTACAGTCTCCATCGAAAGCAGAAAATTATGAGAATAGTTGAAAGTATTCTCAAATTTTTTTTTTTTTAATTTGTATTGCAGAAAGTTGGGAATTACTTTCCTAACGCTAGTTTTGAGACTAGACTGAATTTTGGTACTTGGTGTTGTTAGGGAGTTGGGGGGCGATGTTACATAGCTTTATTATAAACTGAACTGACTATTAGGAAGGATAATAGCGCTTTGAAATTTATGATTCGCGTCCCTGTCATTAGTTAATGGATGAATGTCAGCGCTTGCTTCTTGAAAAACGAAGCCCAAAGCTTAACAGCATACGTTCATTGTTAGTGATATTATTTTCGGTTAAATTTAAGGTGTTATCAGAGTTACTGCATTGCTCCCATTCAGACTGAAAACAAAGTGAGAATCATTTCCTGTCAGTGTTCAGTAATTGTGCCACTCGTTTATACTGTGTTACCTCATCTGCTTCGGCTATGGTGTCCTCGAACACTGAAGTCAGAGAATGCATCGCCATCTTCCGGCCCCCACCTTTATTTTCTCCATAATAGTAACCGGTTTTAGGTTTCAGAGTAGCCCTGTTCATACATCGCCAGCTTGGTTGGACAGTATGTGTGCCCATGCAGAATATGATGACAACGGAGTGGTTAAGCTTGTTATTATATTCTAGGTTTAGAGGTTTTGGAGTGGATTTACATGCAAATTGATGCCACATTTTAATATGTAGAAAGCGTTAAGTGGCAAGCAACGAGCTCACTGTTTTACTAAATTTCGACGAGGGAGCATATGCTATGAATTTACCGGTAATGTGTTCGGTATTGTAATGTATTTATCTTATATACAGATATAATACGATAGTCTCTAATATGGGTGGGTTCAGAGAAAACTCAAAAACAGTAGTCACTGCCATCCTTCGATTGCAGAGTCAATGATGATACCCATGTGCTAAAAACTTCCACAACGCATACATACCCAGAAGATGTGAAAGCTGCTCATGAGAACCCTCAACACGCAGTGCTCCATCCGTCTGTCTTGTGTGCGCTCTCTTCCTGCGTAGTAAGTTCTTTCTATCGAACATCTCCACTCCGTCTGATCAGCCTTTTCCAGGCCTTCCTCTCCCCCTTCCTCCTCCCCCGCCGCCCGTAGGAGGATAGGGCCGTCAATGCACCTCACACGCGGCGCACTGTAGACATTACTGAAGGTTCTTTGCAGCGTCCCTTTGGTCCGCAGCTGCAACCCTTTCATTCTTTTTTACTGTACCTCCTTTCGTATTTTTGCTTCCATCTTACTTTCCATCCTCCATCCTCTTCTAACAGTTGTTTCATAGTGCAACTGTGAGGTTTTCCTCCTGTTACTCCTTTGTAACCTTTTATTCTCAATTTTACTTTCAGCGCTGAATGACCTCATAGGTCTCAGCGCTTGGTCTTCGGCCTAAATTGTGTATTCTCTTCTGTTCTCCCTTCCTCCCAACGCTTCCGAATTATACACACTTTCCGCCGACCTGTCATCTTCCATTCTCTACACATAACCAAACTGTCTCAAACCACTCTGATCCATCCTCTACTCTGTTGATTCTTTATACCTCCATATTTCTTCTCCTTCAGTTACTTTCACTACTCACTTATGACGTGAAAAACTCACCTCACCTGCGTCAGCCTTATTTTTCCCATTTGTGCTGAACATCAGCACTTCACTTCCTCAAAGAACAGGGGAATCAACAGTTCCTTGAATACTTTTCAACTCTGGTTCAAAGACGCTGCTCATCTCTTTCATATCTTCTGCATACACCCAGGTACCTCTCTTGCTTTCATCTGTTATGTGACTCGCCTCTCGTCTCATTGTAACACCATCTGTTACATTTACTTCCGGTCTCTGTGCGAATCAAAAGCCTCCATTCTTGCACTGTCCTTAATACTAGCATTTATTGCTCATTCTTGCTGGTTTCCATTCAACATATATTCACATTCAAGTTTTCCTCTTACCAGCTCATTCACACTCTTTTAGTAGTTTTTGCTTTTCTCTTCCTTGTCCTAAATCATCAACACTATCATCTGCAAATACCAGGTACTCAACACTCATTCACGACCCTTTTTCTTATTCCAGTCCTGTCTCTGAATATTGCATCATTCCATCCATAAGGATATTAAATAGCCACCTGTACATCTAAACCAGTTGCTCTCCAGTTTACTTATTCTAAGGCACGTGTCACTGTCGATATAAAAAAAAAACTTTAAGTTGCTCTCAACAAATTCCTTTCTACACCACACTGTTTACATAACAGTTCTCAGAAATAGTTTCCCTACGAGATTTTTCTAGGTCCATGAATGCCACAGACGTGCTTTATAATAAGTAGTTGATCCACACACCTTTTTCCGTGTCCAGACTCACACTACTTTTCTCATATCTGCCCTGGAGTCATCTGACTCAGTTCCTGAATTAAAATTCTCCCGTGCACCTTCCCACATGTATTACTAATGTTGCGCTCACACTGTGCGTTGTGCCGACGCAGTTAGCTGCGTTGCGATGACGCAGACAGCAGTCGACTTATACATCTTACGGAGTCGTTCACATCTTGCATGTGCGTGAACTTGCCGCTGCGTTGCCGCAGAACATGTGCGTGGATCATCATGTTCAATACACGTCTTCACGTCTTGCGTATCATGCGGACTTAGCGGCGTGCTGAACTACTCTCCAGTAGAGGTCCGAGCTTCAGCATCGGTATGTCTTGTTATAATGGAATGTGAAATAGATATAAATCTCCTTATATCTTTAGTGGAGACGAAACCAGTGTTATGGGATAAAAGTCTCGAAGACTACAAAAGTAGGATTTTGACTATATCTGCATGGAGGGAAGTTTGCAGCACCAGGATATCATTGGAGACAACTATCGCCTGTGCATCCTTCAACGTCCAGTTCTTATTCCAGCCAACCTTCTCCTGTGATTTCTGCAACACCAGGTTCCCATTCAAGACAATTTTCTGACCTTTCTCGGGAACCAAGTTCTCATTTTAGACAGCCATCACCTAACTCCGAAGAAATCCATAAGGATCAAAGAGGGCAAGCAAGCAATGGAGGCCCCTCAAACTCACAGAGTTCAGATATGACAGAGGAGTACAATCTAGATTTGACAACGCTGCCTTAATCTCAGTATTTTACTTAAATCACTTTCAGATTTGTATTATAAATAATTGTATAACAACGTGCAAAAGAGTGTAATACTGATAATCGTGTAATCTACTCTTGTTAAATAAAATATTTTATGGTTAAATTACCGAGTGTCAATTATATATCCTATTCTAGTTTTGTAACATGTAACATGACATATTAGTTCCTCGCTGGGTGAGCGGGTTCCGTTCTCAGCTACCACTCTGTTGGTCGCGAGTTCGAATCTCCGACCGGCCAGCGAAGAACAAGAGGAATTTGTTTCTGGTGGTAGAAATTCATTTCTCGCTATAATGTGGTTCGGATTCCACAATAAGCTGTAGGTCTCGTTGCTAGGTAACCAATTGGTTCTTAGCCACGTAAAAATAAATCTAATCCTTCGGGCCAGCCCTAGGAGAGCTGTTAATCAGCTCAGTGGTCTGGTTAAACTAAGATATACTTAACTTTTTAACATGACATATTAAGAAATGTACGTGAAAAATATATAAACTCTATGTGGATGCCTACCACAGACTGAGTGTAAAACAAGTCGCGAATGTTGTTGATTCTGCATAGCGCAGCTGTGTGCAGCAACATTAAAAAATCACCGCAACGCGTCTGTCTGCAGCAACAACACGCATAGTGTGAAAGTACTGGATCCAGTCACCTTAGGTACCATTGTCCTTATACATAGAAACAGTTTTCCCTCATTTATGTACACTTGGCAAGAAAAGTGAGGATACAGTTTTCGTTAGAGTTCGTTCATCGAATTTTAATATTTTTCTTACAGAAAACACATAATCTCGGTAGATTTACTCTAGAATATGAAAATACAATGCAAATTATATCATATATATTAAATCTGCAAAAAAAAAACGTTCAGATACTTAAAACCACCATGGATGTCCGAAGTAATCAGAATTTCTCAGATGACTTCGTTCATAGAGATCTAAAAGATAGTGTATGGATATTTCGGTGTAGTACTGTTTATCAGATCGGCAATATTTACTCGTTTTCCGTTATGAACAGGCTTATTATTGCATCATCATATGAGGTAATGATAATTTCTATAATTTTTACACATTCATATTTATATCTCGCAGTGTTAGAGGTCAGCTGGAATTAATGGCAGTAAATGATGTGACAACTAGGGTAGGTTGACCAAATCTATTTAAATCCGCAAGAGCGTGCTCTATGATGTGCGGAGTAGTGCCAGAACTTCGGCGGGAAAACACAAGTAACTGGATGTTTCTTAACGTTGCCATATTTTCTCTCTCCCTCTCTCTCTCTCTCTCTCTCTCTCTCTCTCTCTCTCTCTCTCTCTCTCTCTCTCTATTGCTAAAACATACTGTACAAATATAGTATCGCTCAATCTCTAAATAAAAAAAAAATAATGAAATGAGTAGGTCTACATATAGGCCTAGGCTTACACAACAGCAACTCTCTCTCTCTCTCTCTCTCTCTCTCTCTCTCTCTCATCATAACATTGCATTCGTTCCTTTATTGTTCCCCATGTTTTTCGTTGGACATTGCTCAAATTTAACTGTTGATTTCATTATGGAAGATCGCGTTTCCGATTACGCAAGCATTCCATTCATTGTGGTGTCATAAATCCATTTGTGTAAGGTTACTTGGTAGGTTATGTCGAAAAATGTTTATTTTGCTCAGAACTGTCGCTGCAAATTACAACTGGAACGAATACTGTAAAGCTTATTACTGCATTTAAATATCAATGATTTCAGAACCGTAGAATATGATTGAAAGTTATAGGAGGTCAAGCAAAAAGCAAACACATTAAGAGTGAAGCTCCTCCCCCTTCTAAAGTTGCCAGATGTCGCATTAATTAGCAATATATGTCCGAAGATTTAAAAAAACTGTATCCTCACTTTCCTTGCCGAGTGTACCTTACACACCCCAGTCAGCCACGTAATCGTGCTTTTACAGTCAAGCATCATCATCATCTCACTCGCATTCAGCTCCTGGTGCTTCTCCATTCTTCATCCATTAATGGTGCTCCTTACATCCGCAACAGTCACCTCCAAGAACATTTTCAAATTTACACTTGACAGTTTTTCATCATCTAGACTTACCTCCTTTCTTTCATTCAACAACTCTTCAAAGTAGCCACTCCATTGACTTAGAATTGCATTTTCAGTAGAATGCGTCACTCTCTTTTGCATCTGTCGTTCGAAGATCGCTTCGCTTGTCACCCTTTCTCTATGCATTTACTTGGCTAAAAAACGATTTTCAGTGACGAAAGTAAATGCTTGAATTTACTTCTCAACCTGTAAGCATGTCCCTCCTATTTCTCACCCACTTTGGCCTTGGTGGTTTTTTTTCCCCTTCAGGAGCACTCTTCCGTCATGCCCTCTTACTACCTACCTATACCCTCAAACAACTCCCTGGTGAGTGCGAGAGTGCACATGCGTGTGCTTGGAAATAGAATCCTCGCTTGAATGCGATTCCTTAATGATGAAACTAGAAGTATTCGACACAGCACAATTCCTTGAATTTCCTGCCTTAGAAGCTCATGCAAGCACTTGCAACATTCATCGGGCAAAATCAACCCCACCACTCACAAGAAAAGAAAGCGTCCTTCAGTCACAAAATATCCTAAAGCAATTCTGTTCCGGGTCAGAATTTTTCCAATTCTCGCAATCTTGTTTTCAATGTGTAGGGTGGTTTTATTCGGCTATTTTTTCTCCTAATAGAACGCGTATCCTCTCCTGGAATAGCACTCCAGAGATCAGGGGTACGCTCTGTATTCATTATCATTTCTTCTCGAAAAATATTTCAGATGCACAAATACACTTGTATTTCTTTTCCTATTCAAATGAAATTTAGTCTCCTTACATCAAATACTAACATACATAGAGAGAGTTCAATTGCATAATTGTTTTTGTCCATGATTAAATATAAGTTCCCTTTTTATAGCGGTACATGTTGGAATTAGTAAATTCTGAATAGTTTCTCAGCTCCTTACAAAAACGATTGCTCTATATGTTGAAATTAGTAAATTCTGAATATTTTTTCAGCTCCTTACAAAAAACGATTGCTCTTAATCGAATAGAATTTAAGGCACAGAGAATGACATAATCCGTATCACTTTTTTATTCTAGAAATAAATATTATATTTACAGAGCACTGTTGCATGTTTATTCAGTGTTTACAGAGTCAACCTTAGTCGAGAATTCCTTTCCATATATTATGGAAATGTCGAACAAAATTGTAAATTCGGAATATTGCCAGTTCGCATCGTAATATACCGTACACTTTTTAATCGCGTGTTTCCGGAATTGGTCATAGTGTTGCAATTTAAATAATTTACGTAGGATCCGCATGTCACATTAAAAATCCCATGTGTAGTAAATACCAAAATGATAACTTCCGTATTTACTGACATTTTTTTTATACCTACGCTATCCACTGAAAGCCTTGAAATTTGGAAGGGAATGAACGCAGGAATTCTTCATCCGAGGGTCAAGAGACAAAGGGACAGAGTTGCAGGAAAACTACGAGAATCCAAACTGATAATGATAGTGATGATAATGTTATGCCCATAATTTACTTATTCGATGTCGATTGTTTTCTTAAAAGAAATGGGTTATTCAAAGAGGAAATTACAATAATTCCTGATGGTCGTGGTGGTTTTCTTGATGATGAAGATAAAGGTAACTAGAGGATGATTAATTTTTAAATACATTTTAAACTGCAAGAATTCCTGATGGTAATGAAAATAACAATGTTCATGATCATACCGTAATAAAGCTGGTAGTAGTAATGAAAATTGTTGTTAAATGTCTACAAGTGAAGAAATATCAAAATATGGGAGCGTTTGAAGAACTCCTTCATCACACCAACTTGATCTCGAACTTATCATTATTTGTCACAAAACAACGGAAACTACAAGAGTTCTTGATAAAAAGTTATAGCGGTAGTTATGATAAATAACTACAATGATAATCCCCGTAGGAGGGTAGTGCCGTCAGTGCGCCTCACGGGGTGCACTGTAAGCATTACTATAGGTTCTTTGCACCGTCCCTTCGGCCCCGAGCTGCAACCCCTTTCATTCTTTTTACTGTACCTCCTTTCGTATTATCTTTCTTCCATCTTGCTGTCCACCCTCTTCTAACAATTATGTGCATCTGTAAGGTTTTCCTCCTGTTACACCTGTCAAACCCACCTACTCTCAATTTCCTTTCCAGCACTGAATGACCTCATAGGTCCCAGTGCTTGGCCTTTGGCCTAAACTCTATATTCCATTCCATAATGATAATGATTTCAAAAGTACATTCATTACACACACACACACACACACACACACATTATATATATATATATATATATATATATATATATATATATATATATATATATATATATATATATATATATATATATATATATATATTATTTTTTTTTCTTTATTTGTGGTGTGTGTTTGTGTGTGAACTAAAAGTAAAAATTACTGTTTGAAAAACCAAAGACTGTCCTGTATTAATCTGACCTAGCCACGTCCTGATCATCTAGTGACCCGAACCACAGACCAATAAGCCACGCAACAGCAGGCAGGCAGCCACCCAAAAGCAATAGCAGGGAGACAGGAAAACACCGCGACCAACTGTTCGCTGGATTGTAATCGCATTATAGGTTTCGGCAAAGCAATAAACTTCCTTTTATCGCCTGAGCGCAGGAGGGTCGATATGATTTCTTACGGCCATGTGTTCCCTCGGCCTTTCGACCTCTGCGTTTGCGTTATCGTATCCCAAGGTGTATGTGTATGGTATGTGCGTTAGTATGTGCTTTAAACGGTAACTCAGCGAGAGAAAAATGCTCGTACGTTCATAGAATATCTTTTGGGCTCTGGTAACAAGGGATCGAACTCTCTCTCTCTCTCTCTCTCTCTCTCTCTCTCTCTCTCTCTCTCTCTCTCTCTCTCTCTCTCTCTCTCTCTCTCTCTCTCTCTCTCTCTGTATATATACTATGTATATGTATATATATATATATATATATATATATATATATATATATATATATATATATATATATATATATACAATATATATATATATATATATATATATATATATATATATATATATATATATATATATATATATGTATACATACATACATACATACATACATACATACATACATTTACAGTATATATAACGTGTGTATGTTTGTGTGTGTATATTACTTTTCTTCTCGAGAATGAAGTTTAAATATTGAATTCGAATGATAGGTTGAAGATAAAGGCTGTTGAGATGAACTGTTCCCGTGGTATGTATGACTTAATAAGACATGGAAAATTGAAAACATAGGTCAGAAATGTGGCAAAAATAAAGCAGATGGTGGTATAGGCCAAAAGAATGACCAAGGAGCTCTTGAGAAGTTTGATCACGTGGAGAGAAAGCATGGCAGAGGTGTTAGAACGAAAAAGCATTAGTATTCAGGGAGCGTGAAATGGCACACGAGGTAGCGGAAAGTGGCGCAAAGTGTTGTATGGGTGTCAAGACCTGCTTGATGGGCCTTTGGTATATGAAGCAGATGTCGTTATCGATGTTTTCTAATTTGTACTTGGGGCCGCAATTTTTCCTTGAAAAGTAGTTTCCTCGTTTATAGCCATTTCAGAACGTATCGTTTATAAGTTTTGTTGATCTTTTTCATTTTTTTATTTTCACCATTCTGCCCGTACTGTTTCCAACAAGTCCTTCAGCAATTTGATTGCGTTCCACGACGGTCAATTGTTGGTACTTAATCCACCGTTTTAGACGGCAGAAGCACATTGAGATTTATTGAAACGGTCTAAAACGCACTCCCTCACTTAGGAATGAATCCAGGGGAATTCTGCTGGTGCAACTATTCCACGACTGCAAAGCCATAGCATGAAAATCATTTTATTTCGATTTTCCCCCGGAATTATCACAGCGCATTTTTGTTTAGATTATGGAAATCCTTTTAAAGTTGTTGTGCTCTTGTAACTATATTTTCAGAACCTGTTTTAACTCAGCATTTCTACAATGGCTTTTTTTCTGTTCTTGCCATATTACGTTGTTTTTAATACTGATTTTGAAGTCGATGAAGGAACTCTACTTGTCATTAGTTATTTGTTACGCGTTGTCCGTGATATTAATTACTGAAATATCTGGAGAATCAGGACGAGAAATATAAACCATGTGATTTCGTAGGAATATAAATTCATAAGTTGATATCCAAGAAGCGGAGGAGCCCCTGCAAGGTAGTGGAGGTACTGGTGGATGGAGAGTGTAGCCTGTTGCGGTCGACGCGCTCCGGTGAGTCCTTTTATGTCAGTATATGTTGCGGAGGGTTTTGCTCAGGGGTTTCATCTGTGATACACAACAAAGCAAAAGATGGATGTAACAGTGATATTTGATTAGTCGCTCTCTCTCTCTCTCTCTCACTTTATATATACAGTTTAAGTATACCTTAGTTTAAATAGACAACTGAGCTGATTAACAGCTCTCTTAGGGCTGGCCCGAAGGATTAGACTTATTTTACGTGGCTAAGAACCAGTTGGTTACCTAGCAACGGGCTACAGCTTATTGTGGAATCCGAACCACATTATAGAGAGAAATGAATTTCTATTACCAGAAATAAATTCCTCTTATTCTTCATTGGCCGGTCGGAGATTCGAACTCGCGGCCAGCCTAGTGCTATCTGAGAACGGAACCCACCCGCCCAACGAGGAACTAACATATATGTATATATATATATATATATATATATATATATATATATATATATATATATATATATATATATATATTGTGTATGTGTGTCAGTAGACAATCATTTGAGATTATATTAAACACATTGTCATTTGAAAGGTAACATGCCAGCGAAAGAGATCAAAGGGATCAATCAAACGGTCAGCAGCAGCTCGGTGCTGACGAGTCATTATTTATGATTAGGTTAGTTATCACTGAAACAATTCAAACAGGGATTAAATAAACTCATTCCGCTTATATGACATTTATTGAAGTCACGACATTAAACACATCAATGTCACATCAGTCACGTTGATGAATGTTGCTGGAATAAAATAAGTGATTTGAACACATATCACACACTGATGATGGTGGAGATAAAACACTGGTTAAATATGTCACTGATTTTAGGTTTTATTTCCATAGCAAGGTCCTCTCAGCTGAGACGTCAAAGAAGTAGCCAAGATAGCAGAGGAACGTCTGTTCAGACAGGAACTTCCACTGATAACGCTTTGAAGAATCCTGTCTCCTTTGTTATATCGAAGTTGTCGTATTTAAGAGATGAAAGTTTTCCCTCGGATGTCGAAGAACATCCTCTCTCCCTCAAAGTTCCTGCAACACGATTTGTCCAGTGATGGAGCGTCGGAACTTGAAGGCGACAGAAGATTGGATATTTGTGTGTGTGTAGATTATCCTACATAGTATACAGTGCAAAATATTAGTAACAGAAGCTTTCATCAGCTTTTTTGAACATTTACCAGCAAATGGAATCTGATACTTGCACGTTTTATTATATTTTCATGCCAAAAAAAGTGCATTTGTAATAAAAATATGATTTTTATTAATAAAAACAAATCTCGGTTCAATTCAGCGACAAAGGCACTCCCTGTGACGTGTTTTATCTGTAGTATGATGTTGCTTATAGCGAAGTACCGTGATGTCGGAGTGGCCTATGCCTTACCTAATAATGAAAACTACAAAAGATGCCGCTGAAATATAAATTTCAGCCCATTAATTTCCGTTATGGTAATTTTCTCAATGTTTTGATATCCTTTGTTTACATTCTAAAAAAAATTGAATATAGGCTCTATAAGTGTCAATGTAGAAATAGTGCAGTGGAAATCAGTTTCAGGTTTGAATATAATTACAACATCGTAAGTTCTCATAATTGAAGATAGAAAAAGTTTAACGAGTATTCGAGATTTATATTTCTTATTATAAATGTTACCCTAAGACGTATTTGGGGGTCTTCAAAATGAAAACCAACAGAAGTAATTTATAGATACAGATCCCAATGTAGTGTCTGTGTCCGGGTTGCAATTTTTTATTGTTCTGAAAATGATGAAACTCATCATGTGATGATTTTATGAAAAATCCGAATCTAAATGATAAACAGCGAGCTAAGAAGAGCACTGAATAATATCATACCTCAGAATAAAAATACATCGGACGTTTATCACTGCGTATAGTATTCACAATTAGGGAGCAGAGTCTTTGTTCCACCTCCAGGCAACAAAATGTGACAAGAAAACTCGGGTAGTTTCCTCTACTGTTTTCTTTTGTGTCCTGTTCATTGCGCCTTCTCGTCAGTTAGGTCGTACTTTCTACCAGTGAGTCATTCTTTCTACGGACTGGGGTCGAATTTTTAACCAATTAGTGCCGTAGTGAATACCCACTGGGGTCAAAATATCTACTCACTGTGGTTGTACTTATAACTCGCTTTCTACTCACTGGGTTCTTCCATTCAGCCACAGCCGGTTGTATTTTACAACCTCTGACGTCATATTCTTATCAAGCTGGGCCTAAACTTCGAACCACTGGGGACGTACTTTCAACCAACTGGGGTCGTATTTTCAGCCGACCTGTCAGTCGCCCATGAGTTAAGATGGGGTCGTTTTCATCATCATAATTGTCTCTTGGGTCGTCGTACTCCTGCTGTAGCTGAGGAGGACATAAAAATTGTTATCCAGCGATTTTTTTTATTGTAAATTATTTTTTTTTTATTTTATTTCTTATATATCAACCAGTATATTTTAACAGTTAATTTTTGTGACTGTAAAAATACAGTGTCAACGTAACTGAAAAATGGAATAATAAAAATGGCAAAACTATGAAAACACTGAACATAAACATTGGAAATACAATTACAACTCGATATGAGCACCAAGGATAGTTGCCTCGTACATCATGCGCTTAAGAAATGGTGAAATCTGGCAAGAGACAATGAAACAACGGTAGAAGTCCAGGAATGACGAAGAATACTCACTTATAACCGTAGCTAAGAGGGTAAGAAACCCTCGAAGTTAGGCTGCGGTTGTTCCAAAGCCTGTGGCGTGCAAAATAATGAGGCAGTGAAAAGAAAAGCTATGACTTCGTAATCTGTCATAACAGTGGCAAAAACAGGTAGACCAACCACCACATTCAATAAAGCAAAATGAGGAGGAAGTACAGTAGCTTCAGAGAGCATTAGCGCTGGTATACACAGTCAACTGAAGCATTTATTCCTTTATATGTACAGTAATTGCTTGTCTTCTCAAGTACAAACATACACAGACACGAACGTACAGATAAGCTCCCAGCTGGTAATACTGCACTATAATACAGTAGAGTGAAACTATTAATTGCGCTTATTACAGTTCACGTATTCAGTTACTTCAATTTGCAAAGTTACCTGCAAAGTTACGTCTATCTCTTAGGTAGAGGACACCGCTCAATCAACTAACTTCGTTGGAAAGTGATAGCATCGACTATAATGCCGTCCAAATAGAATGGTAAAATATTATATTGTCATAAACTTTTGTTAATTTTAAACGTTTATATCACAGGTTGAATTTCAAATTAAAACAATAATTCAGTTTGTTGTAATATTCTAATAGATTTTTATAAGGTATTTGCTTAATATTTATTTTTTAAATTAATCTGATTGCTTGAATAATTAATTGTGCAAGAATTGATTCATATCTGTTCAGCAATTCTTGGCAATGAAGCAACAATGACATTAGATTTGAAAATGGTTTTAAGGTCTTACAAAGAAAGAGACAGAATAATATAACAACAATATTAAGCACGACTAATTAAAACTACAGCACATTTCAGAATTTTATTACAGTGCATAGGAATATTGCATGCATCAACAAAATTCCCCCCCCCCCCCGCCTCTCTCTCTCTCTCTCTCTCTCTCTCTCTCTCTCTCTCTCTCTCTCTCTCTCTCTCTCTCTCTCTCTCGTTTTTTTTACTTGTATTAACCTTTTACTTGCTCTTTTTACTGTCTGATATTGCATAGATAAACAAACTTCAGGCTCTCTCTCTCTCCCTCTTTTTTCCTTTAACTAATTATCTGTTATTAGTGCGGTCTCACATTGTATAAATACACAAACTCCAACTTCTTTGTCCCATTCATACAAACACCTACACGCGCGCACACGCACACACACACACACACTTTCACGCGGGTATTATATATAACTTCAAATAATCAATCTCTCTCTCTCTCTCTCTCTCTCTCTCTCTCTCTCTCTCTCTCTCTCTCTCTCTCTCTCTCTCTCTCTCTCACACACACACACACACCCCTTACCTGCTGTCAGTATTGTGTCTCAGTATAGAGGTCCTGGTGACCGACAGAGACATCTGACGGTGGGTTCGCCCGTGGAAAGGGCGGCGGCCGCATCTGAGAACCTGACAGAAACTCTCCCGGAAGTTCCTCGACATGAACCCGTACACGATGGGGTTCACGCAACTGTGACATTGAAGAAAGCAAGATGAAGCCGTTAGTAAGGCGAAGAATCAAATGTGTCAATAAAAAATGCGGCCAGATCTTTGCTTTATTCAACTTCTGAACAAAGCATGAAATGGGTATCAAAGTAAGCTCCTGAATATATGGCAGTGTGATATGATAACCGGATGCATATTAATGTACTTTGAGAGCTAAATGAATGACCACAGAAGTAAATATGAG
>JANJGK010000032.1:4930154-4937654 GCA_039081455.1 Macrobrachium rosenbergii
AAACGTCCTTTAATATCCAATTCGCTCTACCTCGGAAATAATATATTTTCATATATGTTACCGAAGGGGAATTTTTTAGTTGATAAGTTCGTCGTCCCGTGGGTTCGAACCACGGAAGACAAGAACTCAGGACTACAGTGACGCCTTTAACCACACGGCCGTGTGGTTAAAGGCCCCACTGTAGTCCTGAGTTCTTGTCTTCCGTGGTTCGAGCCCACAGGACGACGAACTTATTATCAACTAAAAAACTCCCCTTCGCTAACATATATGAAAATATATTATTTCCGAGGTAGAGCGAATTGGATATTAAAGGACGTTTGTAGCTTAACGCTTATATGTATATAATATATATATATATATATATATATATATATATATATATATATATATATATATATATATATATATATATATATACAGAGAGAGAAAGAGAGAAGAGAGAGAGAGAGAGAGAGAGAGAGAGAGAGAGAGAGAGAGAGAGTGAGTTTACATAACTTTTATTAAGGAAAACTTCCGGTCTTGGTTTAAATGGTATTATCTGGTTTGTCTAATATCCACTAGCTACATATTGTTCATTATTATCGGATATGTCTGTGATTTATGAGAGCTATGCGATTAAATGCATGTTTTCCACGAACCTTGATTTTTTTTTATATGGTAGCAGTAAAAAAAAAAAAAAATTTCAGTTGATGACAGTGTCCCAAAAAATTTTAGTGGTGGAGTTTACTTCGCAAAATATTTCCCTCGATAGAAATACCCCCAAAGAAATCACACTTGACGAAATTGTCCCAAGAAATCCCACTTGATGGAGGCCGCCACACAACCTGCCAATCGCCCACCAAATTTCTCTGGGTGGAATTTGCCCCCCCCCAAAAAAAAAACTCACTCGATGGCAGTCGTCAAAGAGATCTCTCCTTTTATGTCGACCAATAAATATGATGGAAGTCATCCTAAAAATTTATGTTGATAGAAGTCGCCGAACGTATTGCACTCGATGGGAAAATGCTTTACAAATTTGATTGAAATGGAAGCATCCAAGCAAAATGCTCTCGATGAAAGTCCCCAGCTAAATTTCTCTCGATGGAAGTTGCCTGAGCGTCACAGTCACGGGAGAATTGCCAGTCGCGGGATGATGCTGCCTGTATTCATCCTGCCTGCATGACTCTCGTGCAAGAGTGATGAGAGAACGCCGTAAAGTGTTAGTTTCGATTTAGTTTCAAGATCCTCGGAGCCACTGGGTGAGACAGTAATCGAAGTGGAGTCGGGGAGCGTAAGTGGGGCGAAATTGCTTTTGGCCAAAAATACAGATTAGAATATTCCTCCGTCACTCCAACCGCCCCCCCCCCCCCCCCGCCTCCCTCTCCTTTCCTGCCATCCCTTTGTCTTTCCGGCTGTTCTCTCTATCCTTCCGCTTTCGTCTTTCTTTTCCTTTTACCGTTTCCTCTCTTTGTCTTCTTAATGCCTCATTCTTTCTTTTCCTCTTTTGTAAACTTCCTCTTTGTTCCTTTTCTCCTTTCAGTGTGTTTTTCTCCCTCTTTTCATTTCTCCTCCTCCTGCTTACCCTTTTGATTTTCTTCCTTCCTTTAGTCCTTTCCTTCCTCTTCTGTCGTTTCTCTCTTTTACTACTTCCATTTTCTTCATCATTACTCTTTTCTTCCTCTTTATCATCTGAATCCTCTCTCCGCTTCCTTCCCCTTTCCCTCCTCCCTCCATCGCCTCACCTTCATCACCAATCTGTCTTTCGTCGAAGTTTAATCAGTATTCATTCATTCATCGAAAGATTAACATTGATGTCGTGGGTTTCCCTGCCTTCTTAAAACCACCAGTGTCATAAATTAATTCTTACTGGAATTGTCTGGCCTGTTACCGCTAAGTGGCCTCCTCTCTACCAATATAAGAGAGCGGGCGCTCCCAGCAAGCAATTTCGCGGCTTGGATATCCGGACAGTTTCATATAAACTGCGATCAGTATTCTCTTCTTTCCAGATCATAGGGAGAGGTATTGGAAAACACGAAATGAAGGTTGACATATGTGGGCGAATCTTTTTTTTCTGTTTTTGTGAGGGGGGGGGGGCGTTTCGTCGATTTGGTCCTCATGAGTTACCGGTGCAAATCGTTGCCAGCCTTATATTTTTAGTGCAACTTTATTTGCTTATTTATTATTTACAAAGGGATTATTCTTCTTGGTATATATATAAATATATATATATATATGTATATATATATATATATATATATATATATATATATATATGTGTGTGTGTGTGTGTGTGTGTGTGTGTGTGTGTGTGTGTGTGTGTTAAAAAACGTTAGGTCTGAACTAGTGACCGCCAGAAAATGCTAGACTTCCTCGGCCCATCTACATAGCGCCGAGTTTTTGTGCGGTTCATAACCTTAGGTTACATCCACACTACAGGAAAACATGTCAAAAATACACGTCGGTAACTGAAATCTTACTGGTAGCTTTAACCAGTGTTTCATACGAATATCCACCATTTGCCAAAGATTCGTTTGCCGCTTAATCGTCGACTCGTTTTCAGCCTGTTTGCAATGCAGATACTCTAAGTTACCGAAGTGTGTAGGACATGTTTTACTGTAGTGTGGCAGCAGTCCTACCTGAGCAATATTTGCTGAAAACCGGAAGTTCTCTACCATTGTGAGCCACTCCAATCCGAAGGGAAAATAGCAAGTAGTAGTATGTATATATATATATATATATATATATATATATATATATATATATATATATATATATACAGTATATATATATATATATATATATATATATATATATATATATATATATATATATATATATATACAGTATATATATATATATATATATATATATATATACAGTATATATATATATATATATATATATATATATATATATATATGTATATATATATATATATATATATATATATAAATGTATATATATATGTGTATGTATGTATGCATGTGTGGGAAGGAGGTTTTCGACTTTTATTCTAGGGTCATCTTCAGGATACTAAACGGTTTGAAGATTACAGCTTACATGAGAAAGCAATATGGTGTCACGGATAGCAATAAAAACACGTTAACAAGCTCGTTAATTATAAATAAAACATTCTTCAAAACTAAACATACTTAGTTGAAATATACAGTAGCTTAAATCACATTATAAATAATAAATGTAAAGTATCTAACAGCTTGTTGTACTGTTGAATCTATAGGGAGAACACTTTTTAACAATTGGTCCATAGTAAAAAGACAATCACACAAGTTCATGTTTCCGAAAATATTAATAAGGCATCCTTCTACCATTAATCTGCTGATGAACTTTTAAAAAACTACGCTAGCTGAATTGCAGTCTAAGGTCCTACATTATTTTTATGTTGTGTCAATCTTCTGTACAGTTCCTTACCAGATTGTCCAATCTGGTTAAGCAATTAATTATGCACACCCCTACTGTTGGCATTACTGGTTTATCACAAAGCAATGAATTTTTGATGGACGAATTATTACTAGAAAAAAATGATTCTCAGACGTTTCAGGCTATTTGCAGTTGATAAAAATTCTCAACAACATGGCAAAGTTAAATTATTTTCAAGTCAAACGTACTTGATCTGTCATAACTGTAGATTTTATTTTTCGTCAGTGGAAGCAACCATCAATAAAATCTGTAGATAAAATTATTTTTCTACAGTTTCATAATCATAAAAGTTTTGAATTTCCTCTTCTAAAAACATTGGATCACAAATTCTGTATACTCGCAAAAACATAGCCGAGAAAACATTGTTTTACTTTAGGGTGATGGCTGAAAAAAATTGTGAATAAAAGCATGCACTGCTGTTCGTTTGCAATATCTAAATGTAAAACCTTTGTCGGTTATCATAAATGCTGTCGAGAAATGGTAGAGCTTTATTTTGTTCTATTTTCAATTTGAATTTTATGGATGGAGCAGGTCATTCAAAAATTCCAAAAACCCTAAAGGATCCTGATTCAAAGGCCACGGGCTTATCTTGTTTTCGACATATCTGTATCATTTCAAAGTAAAAGGTATGTATCTAATTTCATGCATATATTTGAAGTTCCACACACATATTTGAGAGAGTTTTAAATAAACAGTTTACCATTGCCAAATCAAAAGTTTGTGTATAGAAACAATCATTAAACGTGAAACTATCATCAACCACGCACAACTATACCAGCATAACAAAACCTAAAACGATAACTACAGTGCAGTTTCTGAAGTCTTGCTTACCAGACATGGATCATCTCATTATTCGGTTAGAGACACTGAAAAGGCTAAGGTATTTTTGCATAATCATGCGACTGGAGACCAGTGGAATGTTATTCAAGTGTACAAGGTAGTGTGATTTGTAGCGGCGTAACATCAAGCCAACTTGACAGGAAATTGGACAATTTATTTCGAGACAGTGTATGGACAACAAAAGGTAACCATGACTTACACGTAAATTTTTCTTCATGTGAACTCAGTGAGAACGAAAAACTTGTTTTAGGATTTGGTATGAACTTTTGCTTTGCAAAGGACAAAGTTGACATTTTTCAGTAGACAAAGGTTTCATGAACTTAGGCCAAAACAAATAAAAAGGTAAACTCTGACGATGTTTCAGCTGCAAAGGATGTGTAAGTGCCGTATACAATTCGAAATTAAAACTTACTTGTATACAGTTTGAAATTAAAACTTACTTTGCCTTAAAAATTCCATATGACACTTCAGAGCTTACGATCTAATAAAAATATTCTTATAACTAAGGCCGATAAAGCAGACTTCATATTTATTGAATATGAATTCATAGATTGAAAAGGCCAGTCAACTTTATGCGATGAAGATATTTATGAAAACTAATAAGAGATGCCACTGTAAAAGTTAAGAAGCATTACAAAAGCACTGTAAATTCTTTATTAGAATCCAACCAAGAGCTAGTTAAGAGGTTATCTGTTGTTAATACCACTTTTCCTTATGTGTGGCACAGTAACAATTCATAAAGAAGGTCAGCCAATTAGGCCCATTATCAGGTCCGCAGGCTCACCCTTTAGACTGTGTCAAAATGGTTGGGCTCTGTTAAACTCGTTCGTAGGAACTATATCAGAGGCACATATTAAATCATAGACCGAGAGGAAAACAATGGAAAACTTAGTTTCTTAGTCAAGTTTTTGTATTTTACTTCATCATCTAGACAAGCTTTATTTAAAATTTTTCAATATAATAAAATCTAGGTGCTAAAGTGGATGAATTCTATACAGAGGGGGAGATGACTGTTTCGATTATTGCACTCGCAATGCATGCAGGGATTTCATGATTATGCTTTAACAAAGGGAGGTCTCCTTATTTAGTGAGTCGGTTTACCGCTGATCTTCCCTCACGAAAATCTGAGAATGGATGCACAGGCACCCTGTTTTTTTTTCTCTCTTTTTTTCTTTTTTTAGGTCCATGGAATAAAAAGGTAACGTCGGTAATCACTGCCTTCACAAGCCTTAATCTCGGAATCATTTTGCGGAATCAGTTCGTGAGGAAGCAGTGACCTTCCTTTTCAAGAAATATATCAGAGATTAGTAGAATTGTCTCCTTTTAAGGGATATATATCAGATTGAAAGTCTAATTTGCTTTTTTTTTTTTTTTTTTTTTTTTGTTAAATCAAGTTATGAAGAATGACTTATCTTTTAAAGGGAGATTTCTGGGAACCGAAGCACTGACCATTTTTAAAGTTTTACCTTTTCAGAAGAAAATGACATCTGAGGGTGAAAAAGTTTCGTTGTTAGCTACTTTCTTAACTGTTTGAATACCTGTCGAAGTTACGGTAACTCTCCGGTTATATTATGAAGTTTGTCCCTTATTGGAAACATCTGGGTACTTGTGTAAAGACGACTCTGAGAGGTTCTTCCGGTTCGAAGCCCCGATAAGATGCTGAACGTAGAGTTAACGACCTTATCTTGCAACGACGAGCCGACCGGCTTTACTCTATATTGCAACCGGCAGTGAATCATAATGATCCTCAAAAACCAGAGAACTAACAGTAAGTTTCCTAGAGGGATCATTAAGCAAAGCCTCGTTGGAATAGCCACTACGAAGGTGTCAATGAACTTAAATACTGGGGCACACTACAGCAATTTTGACATTTGCGATTAATATTATCTAAGTTACCGCTGTTGTGTGCCTTGCGTGACGTACTGCAGACAGCACTAACGTTCTTTGAAGCGTCTCTATGGACCCCCACTCAATTTTGCCCCAATATTCCCCTCTCAAATTAAAAGAAAATAGGTTTTTTTTTTCTACCTTACAAGAGGATGAAGTAAAGGATGGTACGGCAATATTCTTTTATCATTTAAATCCCCCTTGAAAGTCGAATAAACCCAGTGTCTCTCAGTACTGGGATGCATATTACAGTGACCAAATACTCATATGACAGAATCAACAAGACGGCGGTAATAATTAGATCTCACGTGCGTTTGATCTCGGTCATCTCATTAACTCCATGATCTGAACCATTGTACCCTCGAGATGAGAGTCGGAGCGAGCACCTCACAGCGTCTTTCACTCAAAGTCAAATCAAGACGTGTAAACATAATGGTTGTCCCACATATTCCCTTAACTTTCAGACTTTGCGCTTTAGATATCACTGGTTCTGTCATTGTCGTTTAAATTGTCAGAGTACCCCCGGAAGGACCGCTTTTTGTGAAATAAAAACGCTCTTGGATTCCCTAGTGAACAGTTTTTCGGTGAATTGAAAAATGCAGACTTAGTCTGTGATTGAATGCATTGGGTAAATCGGAAAAATTTTAATGAATCCCGAGGGACTAATTATTGTAGTGAATTAGAAAATTTGCATTTGGTCTCAGGGGATATGTTCCGATCATTTCAGAAATGGTCAGGAGTTCCCAAGGGAAATTTTTTTTATTTAATCACTTTTAAAAATTGCTAGGGGAAACAGCTGTAGTGAATTCATTTATCTCCATGGGATCCGTACGATACTACTTGTGGTGAACTCTGAATAAAAAAAAAAAAAAAAAAATTGAGGATGTTTAGAGTGGCTGCATTTCGTGAATTCAGAGTTGTTCCAGGATACAATGGAGAACAGCTTTTAAAAAAAACATCATGCCCAGTAGGTGAGTGCTTGTTGTTAATTCAAAAACACGAAAGGGAATCCTGACGGATGTCTTTTTCATGAATGAAGAATGACAGAGAAAAACATATATTCGGTGACTAAAATATACTCAGGGATCCATAAAGAACTCTGCCTTATGGTGAATTGCAAAATATCCAGGGGATTCCGGGGGGACTGTTTTACTTAATTCAAAATGCCCAGGTGATTCTTAAGGCGCTGTGTTTGGTGAATTTAAAGCTGCCTTGTGAATTTTGGAGTGATTACTCGTTGTGAACTCAATAATGCTTACGTAAAAAGTGTTAAGTGGTATTCTGATCGGGATTCTGCCTCATTTGTGTGTTTATGTGTGTGCGTGAGTGCTTGGGGTTGTAAGCTGCGCGGGACTG
>JANJGK010000032.1:4942654-4960154 GCA_039081455.1 Macrobrachium rosenbergii
TCGTCCATGGGGAGGAATTCCTCTGGACTCTCTTATCGTACTTTAACCTTTTATAGTATTGCAACACTTGCAGTAATGAAAATAGCATTGAATGATAATGATAACAATTAGAATGCATTTATTTCTTGTAAATGTTGAGGGAGGCTGAAATGCTCACCTTGATAAAGTTGTTTCCATAATATATTAAGTTTATTTAGCGTATTTTTTATACTTTATTTTATTACCAGTATTTAGTTTTTGCTCCTCGTTCATAAATTTCACTAATCTACATGCATATTTTATATCACAAGTATTTGAACTTTTACGGGCCAATTAGCGTTATGAAAAGCTCGCTATACAAGTTCATAATTTTTTAGGTGGTTCATTGGAATGTTTACAAATTATGGAGATTAGCAATAGTCTTTTGTAACACTAGGTGAAGAGTGTAATGGCGTCCGGGAGATTTCGACAAATTTCGATTTATAGTAACAAATTAAGAAACCAACTCTTGAAGCAAATAATTAGCTGTCGTCAGCTCGGTAAATCCATCATTAACCCAGAGCTTAGCAAATTTTATTGTTTTTTCTTATTATCAATACTACTTTTAATAATATTTCTTTGAGTCAAGAGGGAATGCAAAGCAGGAATTAGTCTGCGTAAATAAGTCATATTAAAGGGAAATATCCTTTTTCTTCTAAAGGGAACGAAAAATAACTTAGGAAGAATTTTCTTGATTTTTTCAGAATGGTAAACAGCATAAGAATCTCGATAGAGAGGGAGAAGGGAGGGTGAAAACAATTACGCCTCTTCGTTGAGACTGAGAAAATAGAGCAGGTAGATTAAAAAAAAAAAGAAACATGCAAAGAAGGTTATTTATACACGACCGACTCACATTTGTCCCTTTCCAGTGATAGTTCTCCTCTGCGCCACCATGTGGATGATGGCGCAGCTGATGGACGTGTAGGCCCCGGCCATGATGATCGTCGGCATCACCAACACGACCACCAGCATGTAGGTCTCGTACACTCGCCACATGAGGGGCGAATCGAAGTCTCTCACGCACCAAAAGGCTTTCACTCTCTCGCCAACCTCCATGTGAACCTGCCAGGGGAGAAAGAATAGACTTGGATTCTTTGGGTGGCGGGCGAAGAAGGACAAAAAATTGGGGAGAGCCATTTCTGTACCTGGGGTTAATGGAGGGGAAAAAAGTTGAGGAACTGGGAAATAAAAATCTTTTTTTACGGGAGGGTGGGTGGGTGGGTGTGTGGATGGGTGTGGGTGGGCAGGTGGGGAATAGCGAGGAACCTCAGAACATTAATTATTTTTGAGCTAGGGTGAAAGGGAGAAAAATTAAAGTTGGACGCCAGAATAGAAATCAATTTAGGGCTAGGTGGTAATGGAGAAACAGTGAAAGGAACTTTGGAGTAAAAATTAATTTCCGGACAATGGTCAATTAAGAAAAATTGAGCCTCGAATCTGTGTACGGCCGGGGGGTAAAGGAACCGCAGAATAAGAATAATTTTTGAGTACTATCTTCATGGAGATGAAGTAACCTCAGAACAGAAAAAAAGGGTTTTAGCCATTGAAAAATATGACAAAATGAACCTCGGAATGATAATTTTTGGAGAAAACTGAAAGTAACACCAGAACAAAGGTAATTTTTCAAAAATGGATTCATAAGGAATAATTAACAGGACCTCTGAATATAAAAAAAAAAATAGTAAAAAGTTCAGGAAGAAAACACTAAATAGAACTTCAGAATGAGTATCACTTAAAAAAACTAAAGAACATTTTTTGAGGAACAGATTCATTCAGATAAATGAAACTTCAGTATGAAACTCATTTTTGAGCAGTGGTTTCATGGAGAGAAATTTGAAGGGAACTCAGAATAGATGGGGTCTTGATAAGAAATTGAAAGGCATCTCAGGGCAAAATTAATTCTTGAGCAGTGGTTTAACTAAAAAAAAAAAAAATTATAAGGAACCTCTGAATAACAGTCAGGTTTCAATCATTGCGTTAGTAGAGAAATGAAATGAGTGCTGGGAATAAAAGCAATTTTGAAACATTTTGTTTAATGTAGAAAATGTCCAAAAACCAAAATGATTTTCAACCTTTCACTGATTACATTGGAAGGAAAATAAACATTGGAATTCAGTCTTGTTAGATGGTTGTCGAATCTAATTGTGTCTTCGATATTAATAACAGAAATTTAATTTTGCATGTAAGAATTTTGAGAACAACATTCGAGATTTATATATATATATATATATATATATATATATATATATATATATATATATGAATGTCTTTTACTGTAATCAAACTGTACACAATGAAGTTAAAAAGGCCCATAAATACACTGCATACTCGTTGCAGCCATACATTTCAGATACTTCTTTTGCATCCCTGTTAATTAGTGAAGCATGGATACAGGAGTAGTATCTGAAATACATGGTTACAACGTTATATATATATATATATATATATATATATATATATATATATATATATATATATATATATATATATATATATATATATATATATATATATATATATATATATAAATCGAATGTTGTTCTCAAAATTCTTACATGCAAAATCGAATAGAACAAAAAATCGAGAACTGCGTAATATATTATTTTGTAAATCGTGTTGCAATTATCTTAAGTAAAAATAATACTCTTTTTGCGTCCGTGTAGGAGCAACTAAACTGTGCCAGGAAGACCTCCTGGCACTGTTGTTGACGTCGGTGATAATAAGTTGAAGAGAGGCTTTCAGACTATGAAGCGCCGGGCGCAGTTTTCCCCATTTTTCTAACATTGAGGGTTATGTATGCTTGTTCTTATATGTCATTATATTATTTTTACCCCTTGTTTATTATAAAACTTTCACCCCTGAAAGCAGGCCCAGGCTGAACGACGGCAGTTCCGAACGTTAAGTATTTTACCGGTAAAGCATCATTGTTACACACAGAAAATTAATTAATTGATATAAGTATACTGTACACACTGCGTTTTATTATATATTCTTTCTGTGGAAGCTTTTTCTGCAATTTAGTGACCTCTTGGGTGAATGGTTTATTATCCTGAATAATAATGATGATAATGATCTGGAAACAAATGGATTCGGTTAATTCTGGGATAATTATGCGGATTTCCAGGCTTGTCGTGGATATCACTTCATACTTAATTAATGAAAATCGTACTTAATTAATGAAAATAATATATTTTCCATATTTTATTTTTGATAATCCTCATAATTTCGTCCAGGATTATAAAGGAGGAAAAGATTTTAGTTTCATAAATATCACTAACGGATCACTTCGACCCTGAATTTCAGTGAGGAGATGTTTTGATGTTTTAAAAGTAGTCAAGTTCTTGAAAGAATACTGACGAAGGATAGCCTGAATAATAATGGCTGCAGACATCTTGGCATTATAAAACAGGTTCGAATCCTGGTGTGGAGAGAGGCCTGCTTTATTTGAGCACAGTATACGGCCTCTAAGTGAAGGGTAAGGTATTGAAGTGAATAGGAGGTCTGATGTGGACTTCTGGACTCGGACTAATATACACGGGAGAAGGATTTTTTATTCCAAAGTTTACATTTACCTGTAAAGTGTGACCATTAATTTCAAATATACTGTATAGTTAGACCACTCGAAAACAGTGAATACTTAATTTTACTCTTTTATAAACTCCAAAAAGGTATTCTTTCCAAAATTTTTTCTATGTAGGTTTACTAATTCGGGAGAACTACCATTGCTGTATTTTATGTGTTGCATCTTTTGAATACGAGAGATAACAACCTTAAATCATGTCGTAAGCAGTCGCTCCTCCTTCACCCCATTAAAAGTTCGCTAAAATTACCGCTAATTATCATTTTGCAGCGTTTCGTAAGCCGAAGACAAAAACTTTGATGCGAATCGAAGTTCAGCTTCCAGAAAAGTTTTGTGAAAAAGTGAGGGCACCTTCCAAACTGCCATTATCAGATCATACGCAGTTTGCTTTATCATTTTTCTTTATATTGCTGAAATACTTAAAGGGGCAGTTCTGAAAGTTCATGTGCTTATGCATCCTTTACACTGAAGGATATGTGTACGAAATCACCGAGATTAAATTTTGAGTCTGGAGAAATCCCTAAATTTTATATAATCTAACCTCAGGGTAGTTTTTATGGAGAAAAACGTTTCCATAATCGTAATACCTTTCATACGGTTGGATCAGAAGAAGAAAAATTATTGTAATATAATTTGCAGTGAAAAATGCTCTGGACTGGTTTATCCCCAGCGTACTTTCGAAGCTCGCTATGAATGAGTTTCTTTGTTGATTTCCTTTTTCGTGTACCAGGATTTTCAGTACAAATGTGTCGAAATACGAGGAAGACAACAGGAAGCTCACAGCGTTGTATAACCGTTGTAATTTCATAATTTTGATGAACTATGGCGCTTTGATCTTTAAGATTCACTGAAATATACGTTGGCGCTTTCGAGTTCCTGAGATTAATTCGTGGAAATGTAAGCAATTTGTGATTCAATTTTTTCTTCCTCACCTCCGCCCGGTTGTCACTCAGACTGACAGACACACGCACAGACATTTTACATATAATATGAATGATAGTTTCATAACTTGTATACACGAAAGTTTGTTTTTGTGCACCAAACTATTAAACCATAAATACCCTCTTAATATTAAATTCATTATGCTTTGAGAATAACGTACACCCGAAAGGGAATTATATATGATTAGTGGATCTGGCCCGGCCAGGATTCAAACCCCTGCTTTTAGATTTGTTACAGAAGAAACTAGGACTTACCCATTCGGCTATGCCAGAAGCAGCTCATTTATAATACCCTTTGGGTGCAAGTAATTCGTAATATATAGAGAATTCGATATTATGGAGTTATTAGTAGCATAGCATTTGTGAACACGCATATATATATATATATATATATATATATATATATATATATATATATATATATATATATATATATATATATACAGAGAGAGAGAGAGAGAATCGGAAGATTACAATGAATCTTGCAAAAGGAGCCTGGGACTCAGATATTATAGATAAATCTACCTCCAACCAGCGATTAAGAAGATTAAAGAGAAATTGTCAACTGGAGTGACGTAACGGCTGACATATGGACCTTCTGGCATAAATACCACTTTTCTGTAGTTCTTTATTATTCATTAGCCTGATGAGAGAGACAGATGGTCTCTGAAGTAAAACATTTACTTTCTACAGTTTGGCATTTTTATGGGCACCTTATATTTGATGGAATTCTGTTTCAACAGAAAATATTTCAAAGACATATATATATATATATATATATATATATATATATATATATATATATATATATATATATATATATATATATATATATAGATATATATATATATATATATATATATATATATTATATATATATATATATATAAAATTAAACATGTCTATATGTATATATGTATATATATATAATTAAACATGTCTATATGTATATATGCATATATATGTATGTATATATATATATATATATATATATATATATATATATATATATATATATATATATATATATATATATAAATCCTAGGAAGAGGAGTTGCCAGAGGTAAAATAGGTCATTATTTGGTAGAAACGATAAAATAGGGGTTTTCTTAGTGAGAACTCTCTAGTACACCTTATTGCTATGACACACCAACCAGGAAAACTGTAGTTTGTAAAGAAGTTTTTGAAACATATAAGAGATTTTACAAGGGTCTGATGTAAAGCTCTGAAGCGTCGTGGTAGTAATAGAGCGAATATGGTTGAGAAGCGGGTTACGAAATATGGAAGAAGACTGGAGTTTTGAGGGTTCGTGATTAATGCGTTTTCGATGACAGGCAATATACGGGTGTAGGGTTGCACGATACAAAAAACAACTACAGCAGAGAACAGTGGAATATGAAATAAATGGTTGTTTGAAATTCTGTTATAACCCGGACAAAAATCTTAAACAGGAGGTTGGTAGGGAGGTAAAAATATGTGCTATAATCCCGTAGGCTTGCCAGAAGGGACCAGCAAAGAGGTTTTTAGAGAATGCAAGAGAAAATTGTGTGCGCAAAACTGAGATATTTCCCTTTAGAATTTAACTTAGTTCATATATTCACTGAGCCACGGGATTCTAGATTAATAAATTTTGACAGTAGGTATTGTGAGCGTCCGCAAAAAAAGTAATTGATAAATGTGAGAGCTGACTGTTGTCATAGTTAATGGATCATTCATGTGAAAAATACTGGTGCTGGTACTGTGATCGGTGAGATATTCATGTGTAATGCTAATGGACCACCTGTTGCTGTTATCAACGGTAGATGAAATTAGGATAATACTGGAAGCATTTGTGAAGAGTAAAACAAAACAGTATTGGAGTTTGAAGTACATGATGTGCAGTACCCATGAAAGAAAGAGAAATGAGTAGTAGACACTACTGCTTGAAAAGAATTTGTGGAGCTTAGAGCAGAAAAAATATTCATTTGAAAATGAAAAGAAGTAAAGTTCTGAAACCAGGTTCGCTTGAAAGAAAAAGAGGGAGGATTCTCAATATTCAAAGTAAATAAGACGTAAAATTCTAAAAGAGACATTTACTTGCAGCAGATTCTAGAAGCTTAAAGGACGTGAAATATCTACATCTCAGTTAAAATAGTATATTCACGATATTTTTCATGAACATACTGAAACCACGGTGCAGAGCGTTTAAATAATCTTAGGATTAAAATGTTTTTTAAAAATCCATAAATAAATCTGGGAGAATGGATGATAAGAAGAGTTACTCAATGCCATACCAGATAAATGCTTATAGGATTTTCAATTGAACATGAACTTACAATCACAAATACATAACTTAACGAATTCCAAAATCTCACTGACTGTTAGCGTTATAGAGAATCCGGTTACCATGAATTTACCTTATTCAATTTACCACTGTGTGTCAGATTTTGGAATCGAAAGATTGTGCATTTCTGTTTGTAAGTTCATTTTAATATAAAATTCTGCAAGGAAACATTTGTTATGGTAATGTAACCCTCTGTTACCAGATCTCTCAAATAGATATGAGGCGTTCTTAGGAAAATATTCTGTTCCTAGGATTATTCCATTGCCAGTACCATGGTTTCGGTAAGAAGATAACACAGGCTATTTTACCTAATGACGTAGATGTAAAAATAACCTCTTATAATAAGTAAATGAACAAGTGTGATTTATATATATATATATATATATATATATATATATATATATATATATATATATATATATATATATATATATATATATATACACAACATACATATATACACATACATGCATACACATAGTTGTATTCTTCTAAATAACGAAGACAAAATATTTGGATGTAATCCACAATACAAACGAAGGAGAAACCAAGGAAGAAAGGAAAAACAGCTGAGGCAGATTAAGGCACATGTTTCCTTTCTCCGATTTCTCCGTTGTCATTGTAGCGTACATTGAAATATAATATATACTAGCTGACCAACCCTGCGCTGCCTAGGAGAACTCCGAATGACAGTCTACGGGTAGGGGGATGGGAGGGAGAAGGGGGAAGGGGAAGGTGGACAGAGAGGGGAAAGGGAAGGAGGAGGGAACGGGGAATGGGAGGGGAAGGGAGGGAGAAGGGGGAATGGGGGCGAAGTTGCATTCCTCTATTAGAATAGAATGAAAGGCATCTCCACTGAACAAAGACAATAAAAAAATATATATTTCTACGACACATGCTCTTGTGCGTCTGTGTGTTTGTGTGTGGGGTTGTGGGGCGGGGGGCGGGGGGCGGGGGGCGCGGGGAGGTGGTCTGTCTCCCTTACAACAATAGACGGACCTTTTATCGATTACGTGAAATGCACTGCACGGCAAATCGGAGAGTCGTGCAGATATCTGACTTCATCAAAAATCACGAATTCATAGAGGCTAAAATTTTCGTGAACGTGCTGCTAACTCGTTACCGTACAAAACTAAAGAAACTCAGTGAAGAATGTAAGTGTGATCATTAGGCTTAGTATTTGAAATCGAAATGGTGGACTTATTTTGATAGTGTGTGACCATCTAAGTGTTTGTGTTTTTTCTCTTTGTGTTTGTGAGAATTCGCCACATTAAGTTCAATAAACATGTAAAAATAAAAAATTTGAAAGGCTTCTCATGTGTCCTGAAATTCTCTGAAGACAGTCTATGTAGGCTGTTGGGATTGTGAGCGATTACCCCGCGTTGAGAAAGGTGACTGCACCCGTTAAGAAGCTTTCGATATAGTGTAGAAAAACATCATCACTAAATATTGATTTTTTTCTCCCATTCCCTTCATTTTCTTCCTCTCGATTCTACGTTTACTTTATTTGTTACTACTCTTTTCATTCTTCCCCAAATTTCTCAAATTCCTCGTGGCTGCATTACGTCTCCGCGGGATATTTTATAGAACTCTTCCTCATCCTTTTGACACCGGTCTCCCCTACCATGCAGATCGCCCCGCTCCTCACCAAAGGCGACCGGTCTAACTGAAAACTGAAAACTCAAAACGATTGTGTGTGGTGGTCTCGAAACCTCCATCCCATCTACACTCACATTGTTTACTGATGTAAGTGTTCAGTGTTAATTTTATCGAGGTATTTAACAATTATATTAATAATTTTCATAAATTATGATTAAAATTCACGTAAATTCTGATGAAAAGTTTGTTATAGGGAATTTATTGTTGCGGGTTAATCATAGGCCTGACAATGCCCGGAGGAAAACCTGGATTTGCTCAGGTGAAAAAATACGGTTAATCCATAAAGCACGTGAAGGAAAACCTGACAGAATTGGGAAAAACGCAAATTTCATTCAGTTTGCCTGTGTTTGATATCTGTCACGGGGGTAGGGGTTTAATTTTGATTATAACCTTCCTGGGGTCACATAGTGGCCGCATGCCACATTTTGTCTGCATCTGTCAAGCGGTTCAGATTTCTATAGCGCACAAACATACAAACATTCACTTTAATTTTATATATTGTATATACATATATATATATATATATATATATATATATATATATATATATATATATATATATATATATATATATATATATCTTAGGTAAAAAGTGAATGTATGCTTGTATGTTAGTTTGTATAGTTGTTTGTATGTTTGTGCACTATAGAAATCCGAGCTGCTTGCCCAATCTAGACAAAATTTGGAATGTGGCCATCATTTTACCCAACTTAGATAATAGGGTAGGTTTCAAACCCATACCCACCCCATTCCCTTTGTAACTTACATGGTAAATAAACTCTACAGGTTTATCATACCCCATTTCATGTACTCAAGACCATAGAAATATATATTATTGTAAATGCTTCTCAGTCACCACAGTAATACCTGGATAAAAGGGACAGACAGCACAGTAACATCTATATAAAATGGACAGCCACCTCAGTAATATCTGGATAAAAGGGACAGTCACCACAGTAATATCTAGATAAAAGGGACAGTCACCACAGTAATACCTGGGCAAAAGGGACAGACAGCACAGTAATAACTGGATAAAAGGGACAGTCACCACAGTAACATCTGTTTGAAAGGGACAGTCACCACAGTAGTCCCTAAATAAAAGGGACAGACAGCACAGTAATTCCTGGTTAAAGGTGACAGACAGCACAGTAATACCTGGATAAAAGGGACAGTCACCACAGTAATACCTGGATAAAAGGGACAGTCACCACAGCAATATCTGGATAAAAGGGACAGTCACCACAGTAATACCTGGATAAAGGGGACAGACAGCACAGTAATACCTGGATAAAAGGGACAGTCACCACAGTAACATCTGTTTGAAAGGGACAGTCACCACAGTAGTCCCTAAATAAAAGGGACAGACAGCACAGTAATTCCTGGTTAAAGGTGACAGACAGCACAGTAATACCTGGATAAAAGGGACAGTCACCACAGTAATACCTGGATAAAAGGGACAGACAGCACAGTAATACCTGGATAAAAGGGACAGTCACCACAGTAACATCTGTTTGAAAGGGACAGTCACCACAGTAGTCCCTAAATAAAAGGGACAGACAGCACAGTAATTCCTGGTTAAAGGTGACAGACAGCACAGTAATACCTGGATAAAAGGGACAGTCACCACAGTAATACCTGGATAAAAGGGACAGTCACCACAGCAATATCTGGATAAAAGGGACAGTCACCACAGTAATACCTGGATAAAGGGGACAGACAGCATAGTAATAACTAGATGAAAGGGACAGTCACCACGGTAATACATGGTTCAAAGGGACAGTCATCACAGTAATACCTGGATAAAAGGGGTAGACAGCACAGTAATACTTGGTTAAAGGGGACAGACAGCACAGTAATAACTGGTTAAAGGGGACAGGCAACATAGTAATACCTGGATTAAAGGGACAGTCACCACAGTAATACCTGGGTAAAAGGGACAGACAGTACAGTAATACCTGGTTAAAAGTGTCTGACAGTTCAGTAATCTGTATGTATAAAATTGGATGTACGTATTTATGTGTGTGTATGTATGTTCCAGCATAACTCTGAAACGCATCGAGCAATTTCAAGCAAACTTGGTATACATATGACTTACTATCTGGGAAAGAATACTTTTGGGGGTAAGACATCACTGGCACCAAAGGCAGTGGAGGTGGGAAGGGGTTGACGTAAAAATAACCGAAAACGACAGATATTGTGTCTAATCCACAGTTTTCGAGGTCGCCGAGATGAATGGTGACACTCCTGATGCCCTTTAAGCCCAAATTCAGTCCTGATAGGAAACGGGGATGAGAAAGACTGGGAAAGGGGTGACATGTAAAAATAACCCAAAATGGCACTGATATTAGTGTTTGTCGAGGTCGTTAAGATGAATAGTGACACTTTTGATACCCCTTAAGTCCAAGTTCAGCCTTGATAGGAAGGGGGGATGAGAAGGCATGGAAAGGGGGTGACATGTAAAAGTAAACAAAAGCGACACATAGTAGTGTCTAAACCACAGTTTTCAAGGTTGCTGAGATGATTAGTGACACTCCCAATGCTCTTTAAGTCCAAGTTCAGCCCCAATAGGAAGTGGATGAGAAGGGGTGGGAAGGGGGTGACGTAAAAATAACCGAAAAAAACAGATATTAGTGTCTAATCCATAGTTCCTGAGGTCGCTGAGATGAATAGTGACACTCCCAATGCCCTTTAAGCCCTGGTTCAGCACTAATAGGAAGGTGGGTGAGAAGGGGTGAAAAATAAAATGTTAAAAATGACAGATATTAGTGTCTAATCCATAGTTTCGGAGGTCGCTGAGATGAATAGTGATACTTCCGATGCCTTTTAAGGGTATTCCTTTTTGATAAGAATGGTGGGTGAGAAGGGGTGAAATATAAAATGTCATAAATGCCAGGGCAATGTAGTTGAAGCAACTATCTTAACAGGAAAGGGAGAGGAAGTGAGAGAGAGGGAGTAGAGTGTTTGGATGAGAGAGAGAGAGAGTGAGTTTATTGGCTATCATTCAGAGTTTTCCCAGGCAGCTCCGGGTTGGTCAGGTAGTATGTACTGTATATATTTGTGTGTGTGTGTGTGTACTAAAAATCAGAAATATGCTTGTAATGCTGAAGCTATGATTAACACATCTTCGGGGCCCCGAAGATGCGTTAATTACACAAAATTATTTGGCACTCTGCTGTTTCTTTTTAAGCTTTTCCTGTGGCTCCAGCTGATATATATAAAATATAAGCTGAAATAGACATATCCTTTTTTGTTGCTAATGGTTTAAGATTAGCGTAACCTTAACCTATAGAACAATGGTTCGAATCCTACTACGAGGGGAAAATTGCCTTCATTTGTTTCCTATTCTGATTCATGGCTTGAAGTTATAAGGATATTCAAAAGTACAGAGAAATCAAGACGTCAAGAGATCATTGTGGTTGTTATAAGTACACACACATTATATATATATATATATATATATATATATATATATATATATATATATATATATATGTTTATATATATATATATATATATATATATATATATATATATGTGTGTGTGTATTTGAGTTTTATTCTTAATGAAAATGGCTAAAGTAGCAGCAAGTGATGTTAGCTATTCATTTTGCACAGCCACTCTGGAAAGTCCTGGCACACTTCAGTGGGTTTCGGACAAGAGTTTACAAAATAGTAACTGGCAACTTTCAAGAGTCCATCCTTCACATGATATCACTCAAACTGTCACCAGGTCATATGCAGCCTACTACAGGAAAAACTAGACTCATAGAGATGATGAGTGCGCTTTTTTTTTTTTTTTTTTTTTTTTGTTATCACCAAATTTCTCCCTAATGTTTTCCATTTTGTTCTTATTGGTTTTAGCAGATGCAAATAGCTAATATTATCACACACACACACACACAGAGAGAGAGAGAGAGAGAGAGAGAGAGAGAGAGAGAGAGAGAGAGAGAGAGAGAGAGAGAGAGCTTGGTGGCGTGTAAGCTTCGCTGCTTGCTTCTCTATGTTCCCATTCTTTGACTATAATCATATGTATTTGTTTGCTCAGCGTTGCTGCGACTGACTGTAACACTGCCCCATATGATATTAAGTAAATGGTGTATTGAATATAATATGAATAAATATGTTTATCCGTACTCAGTAGTATATTTTCAATCTATATAACATTTTTCACATAGACCTATATGTCTCTTATAGAGAAATCAGTGTAAATGAATAAGTAGATAAATAAACCAGTGAATGTAGTGCATACCATTACTACATGAAAATACAAAATATGCAGTAGTAGAATTTAAATATCCGTGACCCCCCCCCCACTCAAGTATGAACCCCTATTGTCAATAACTATAATCTCTTGGACATTGAACTCTATCATTTTACAAATGTTTATTTCGTTCCGTTTAGGATTAAGTGACTCCCAGACTGACTTGACAAGTCTTATTACGTGATTCCTGGTCTTGGCATTACTTGCATCCCCTGTATTAGTTATATATATATATATATATATATATATATATATATATATATATATATATATATATATATATATATATATATATATATATATATATATATAAAACCCCAAAGACTTTCAATGGCATTTAAGTCAGGTGACTTTGCTGGCCATTTGATTCTGATTACGTGTGGATGTTCTCTGAGCCATTCTTTTACAGTTTGGGCATGATGGGCAGAAGAGTTGCCCATGACTACATATACTGGGTTTGGGTCGGGGAGTAGCAGTGCTCTCAAAGATGGCACCAAAATTTCCTCAAGAACGCTAATATATTGGGAACTGTTCAGTTGAGGGCCTATTATTTCCTCGTTGTGAGAGTCGGTAGAGTTGTAGGCTAAAACTCGCTAGACCCGAGTTCGAGTCTCCGGCCGGCTAATGAAGAATTAGAGGAATTTATTTCTGGTGATAGAAATTCATTTCTTGCTATAATGTGGTTCGGATTCCACAATAAGCTGTAGGTCCCGTTGCTAAGTAACCAATTGGTTCTTAGCCACCTAAAATAAGTCTGATCCTTCGGGCCAGGCCTAGGAGAGCTGTTAATCAGCTCAGTGGTCTGGTAAAACTAAAGTGTACTTAACTTTGTGGGCCTATTTCTGTAAGTTTCCGTGGACCACTGGCAGCCCATGGTTCTTCCGCTCTTCCGTGATGGTTGGATGTTTTTAGGATAATAGCTATAAGTGATAAAACGTTTGTAAAAGGTGATGAAAATTACAATTAAGATGATGAAGAAGAAAATAGCTATAGATCCTAGGCCTACTCCCTGTCTCTGTATATACAAAAGTATTCATATAACAATTTCCATTTAATATTTGCGTGAAGTGTAGATGAATCATTATCAAAGGAAAGATATACTAGCATAAAAAGTTTTTCTAAAATATGCACTGATTATCTCTATAACGAAATAAAACTGTTATTCGTATAATAAACCTATACTGATACAAATATCTAATTCATGTTATAGGTCTATATTAGTGATATAAAGATCAAATCCATATTCTAAACCTATAATGATATAGTGTCATTTTCATAATAGGCCTATACTCTAAAGAGACGTCTAACGGTCGCATCTTTATAATAGGCCTGTGGTTACAATATAAACTGCCAATTCTTCTGGTAGACGTTATGACAATAAAACCTTCATTCTTATGAACGGAATAATATCAAATAAAACAATACGTGATTGTTGTAATCGACTTAAAATAAAAAAGCAAGCTAAAATTCATTTTTAGTGCACCTTATTATGTGGAATGTTACTCCTACCCTTTTTAAAATCTACATGGTTTTTTTTTTTTTTTTCACCTTTTACCCACATAACCCCGTGTTTTCCTGGGACACCAGCAGTGAAGACCCATCTCGATAAAGTTGACAGTCTACCGTTTAATGTTAAATGGTTTGTTTTCCCGCCCACACGATGAGTGACGTCATGACGACCAGTGTCACTCAGATACGGAGGAAATCTTATTCCTTGTTTTAACTGAAACGAATATCTACAGATATCGGTATTGATTTAATTATTTGAGCCTTAAATATAAATATTCGAATGCAATAGCACAGCTAATTGGTCACAGTTATTGAGATTTTGAAGAAGATCGACGTGCTCCGTACTTCAACCTTTAATTTCACCGAACGATAGTTTTAGGTTTCAAAATGTTTCGTTAAATTTTGTTAATTCATGTTATTTTTTTGCCAATTTTGTATATTATATTGTTTGAATGCATATTAATCGTATTCTGATTGTAAAGTTTGGTTTCAATGTGATTTTAAAAAGAAAAAATGTCTATTGGTGAACGAAATTCTCTGAAAAGTGTGCCAGGACTTTTCCAGAGTGGCTGACAACGTTTAGAGTGGGCGAAGCAGGAAGCGAAAAGTCTTGGGAAAAGCATTGGAGGATAAATGCAAAAAGAATAAGACTTTCGCTTAATCGCTGATCGGGTGATAGACTGTCCGTCGCAAAACGAGATAAGTAGTTTATCGTGCACTTGTGCTCGCGAAGAACCTTGGTGTTCTTCGCTGTGCCGTGTGAACATCGTTCATCTGGCAAGACCGAAGATTTTTCTCCGCTTCCGTAGAGAATTGAAATGGGAAAAATGTGATTTGACCGGCAGTCGGAAAGTAATTATTCTCCTTTATTCCCTCTCCATGAGGAGAAGTAAAAGGTGAAAGGAAGCGTCTTGTTGGAGGAAATGGTTTCCTTGATTCTCTCCCTTTGATAAACTTTTCAGAGTTTGCAAAGATAAAACATCAGAAAACTTTTCGATAAAGAATGTTATACGGAATTTCAGTTGGTATTTTTGAGTCTAAAATTGTGTTAGGGTAAAGAACTCATTACCTAAATGTATTCATTTAAATGTTGATGCGTATATATATATATATATATATATATATATATATATATATATATATATATATATATACATATGTGTGTGTGTGTGTGTATGTGTGTGTATTCATAAACATAGATATCGCTTAATATCCATTTCACCATGCTTCGGAAATAAATTTACAGACAAGGAGAATTATAATTGATAAGTGCTTCATCACCAGTGGGATTCGACATGGCTCAGTGATTAGTCACTGTTCATTGTTGTTTATAAACTAGGCAGCGGGTCGAACCCCACTTGTGACGAAGCACTCATCAATTATATTTCCCCTTGCGTGTAGGCGATTTCAGAGGTATTCTGAAATGGATATTAAACGATATTTGTTTCTTCATGTTTGTGAATATGAAAAATTTCACAGCGTATGTAACAAAAATTTATATATATATATATATATATATATATATATATATATATATATACATATATATACATACATACATATATTTACTGTATGTGTGGGATGTATGTTTGTATCCTTGTGCATTTGGTAGATGTCAACACCATGACAGGGACACAGTTCTGTGCTGCAGTTAATTGCCATAATTCAAGAAAGAAAAGGCCTGAGTTATCTTTATTTCGATTCCCCCCAAAGACAAGAAAAGGTGACTGATATTTTTCAGTTACATTTTAACAAAACTAAGTTCACACTAACGAAATTATGAGATATGTTAATGGTTATTCTCTCGTTGTTCCTTTGACCAAAGGAATTTCTAGTTAACTGCCTCACATGGTTGGATGGATCAAATCACTTGGTCCACGAAAGTTGCCTTGCCTCTCTGGATGGCAGATGACAATCAAAGGTCTGTTACACTTGTGGGACGAGTTACATTCAAAGTACAAGCTGTCTTGCCTATTAACCTAAAGGCTCAATCAAGATTGGTTGGAGAATTTATTTTCAATAATTCGGGGGAAAGATGGGCACAGAGACAACCCAGATGCGCGTCAGTTCAGGAGTGCATTCCGCCAAGTTATGGTTCCAAGTGCTGGTGCTAATTGCCAAGAAGACACTGATGCCTTCTTGGTAGCTGTGAACGATATAGGGACTTCGGGTTTTGCATTCTCTGCCAATTCCTGTATCAGTACAGTCAGTAATGACCCTTCCTTGGGTAGACCTACCGCTCGAGGAATGCAGTGTGTTAACGTATATGACAGGTTCATTGTGCGTAAGATTTGTCACAAGGTTTGTAGAGAATTCAGGACAAAGCTTCAAAGTACTCTTGATCCACACAACCCCGTTCATGTTTTCCTTTCCAAGGTAACACACTAGGAGAGGAGCTGATTGTGCCATACAGTCCTTTACGACATGATTACCCAGATGGAAAACGAGTATAGAAAAATGGTTCCTGACCTTTACTACATAAGCCTAGTTCACTAAAGACTTGTGACGAGCTTGGAGGAGACGATGCAAGGGAAGTTTTTAGCTTGTTCTGTGTGCAACTGTAGGTTCTTCATTGTCAACCTCTTTATACGCATCCACCTTCAATACACTTCAAAACATGCAAACAAAAGTCTATTAATTGCAGGTCGAAAGAACTGAAAACTCATGAGGTTCAGTCTTCTGTAATATTGAAAATGTATACTTGCAGTGTAGGGCCAGATGTACTAAACATACCTGAGGTGTCTTAAGTTACGATGGTGTCTGTATCCTCACTTTTCTGGCTTTCCTTGTGACAAAATTCCTGTTTTTCATTTAATTTCTGAATAATACGGTTAGAAACATATTTGTATTTGTCAACAGTCGCAGAAAAAAAAAGTTTGAAAAAAAGTTTATTACAATCAATGTAATGTTGATAAAACCTTAAAGAACCCAAAAATGTAATGTAACGAACAAAAACTTAATTTTACACCATCGTAAACATTAGTGAATCTGGGCCCAGTATAATAAAGATATCAATTTCAGTATGATAAAATAAAGATATCAGTTTACAACAGAGGAATTTCAGCTTGTTTATAGTTTGGCCTGTTGTGTCTTATAAATTCACTTATTTATTTAGTTATATATTTCCTTTCATCCATAATTTTCAACCTTTTGAATGAAACCTGGTGTAGCATCAGTAGTTATAGATAAAGAGAGGATAAACTGTGTGTA
>JANJGK010000032.1:4965154-4970154 GCA_039081455.1 Macrobrachium rosenbergii
TATTATTATTATTATTATTATTATTATTATTATTATTATTATTATTATTATATAAGAGCGCAGTATTACCTGAAAATAAATCCGAACAGTGAATTTACTTCTCCTTGGATTAGCTTATCATTGAAACCAGGCCAACACTATCCACTCAACCACAGACTACATAAATGGAAAGAACCGAGGAGGAGGTCCGTTTTAGCATTTCTTTTCAAGGGCACTGGGACGAGGATTAATGCGTCTACTCTGCTGGGAGTGGGAGAATGCAGTGATATTACCACACTTTTTTTCTCTTCATTCTGTCTGTGGCAGAAGCGTTGCGTTGAGTTTTTTTTTTTTTTTTGTGCTCGGTGGCTCAAATGCCCAGGAAGGTTATTGTTGTTGTTATTATTGTGATAAGGTTGTTCCTCTTTGCTGTTCTATCAATTCTGAATGTTGTTTTTGTCACCTCTACTATTATGGCTTCGTGGGTGGCCAATATGGATTTTGCTGCAAAACTGAAAATAATATATTTTTCTCATGAATGGCTAAACGAAAGTTAGCTAGTATTGTACCTGTATCATCGACACATTCTAGCAAATAGATCTTAATAATTGACGATTAATGAGGAAAATAGGGATTGTCTATCATATTAAGTTGATCAAATGTCAAAATTTTTAAAGCGTTTAATAGAGACTGTTTAGTCTAGTTCCGTTCCAGTTTGAAAAGTAACCTATGCATGTGTCGAACTGACTGGCGTCATTGTCTCGTGACATGGTGGGCTTATAAGAAAATATGGTTATCTAAAAATAACTTTTCTAGAACGGTTGGGTGAAATTAGTATACATTTTGCAAATAGCTTTGGCATGTAAGGAGAAAGGACAGTTGTTCATTTCATATCTATCCACAAGCAAATTAGGATTTGCGAGCCATGTTGTAAGTTATGCATACCTAGCAGGCAGGCATCAGTGGTTTACCAGTCAGAGTAATTATTATGATCATTATTATTATTATGGTAAAGGTATCGTTAACACTAATACTCTCGGTGATGGCTGTTTCTGGTTATTTCCTTTTTATTTTTGTCAAATGATCTACTCCGTAATTTTCTCTAATAATTATAATCATCGTCGTCGTAGTTATTATTATCAGTATTATTATTTCACAGAAAACCCGAACTGATACTAATATAGTCCGTTGTATCTCGGCTTTGCTGTCATTATCGCGTCGTGTAAAACAAGTTAAGCCTCCCTTCGGCATGTGTGTTCTGGAATGGGATTCATGTCGGTTATGGCAGGGACATGAGCTTGAATTGTATGAATTATTTCAGAAGATTATTCTGAGTATTAACGACTTGTGCCTGAATCATGAAAAAGCACACTACATCAGTAGCAGCCAGTCAATGATGACATGTCTCGATTCCCCTACTTCTGTATACAAAGGGCCAGAGCAAGACGGATCAGGTCATTTCTATTGTTCACTTTTAAACATGTCCCGAAAATACCCACCTACCCCCACGCAAGTCTTCTGATCCTCACTGCATAGTGAAGCTTACTTTGAGTCATGGATTTACGTATCTGGGTTTCTAGAGTGTTTTGACGTTCGTTTGCTAGACAATAACGTAGCGTTCTTCCAGATTTACCAAAAGAGGACCAACATAACGAATCTTAACCGATTTCTTTTTATCTATTATTTATCTCCTCCATGACTAGGTTTGCATACATGCATATGTGCATTTACAAACGTAAGTACCTGGATGCGTATGTTCATACTTGTCTATATTCAGCGGGGTTGTTTTTACTGACTTTCTCGGCAGATGGTCATTGACGTATTTCTTCTCTATTATTCCTATTATTTTTGCTCTCGTATGTGTAGGCATATGTAGATTTTACTTCCAGTTAATGCTTACTTTTAACATATTTAGGTTCTTATAGAGGTTTCTAGTGGGCGCTTATGTTTGTCTTTTGATTTACTTTTGTAGAAATATGGCTGCATATATTTAAAATTTATTCACGTTTCTCCTTTCTCTTTATGTTTTTTAAATGTATGTGTATTCTGTTTTATAATTTCCATACATATTTATAGGTGGCTTACAGGGTTCCCTGCCCCCAAAATTTAGGTTCTCGCATGCCAACGAATATGTATTTTTAATGAATTGTATTTATACTTATATATATATATATATATATATATATATATATATATATATATATATATTATATATATATGTATATATATATATATGTGTATATATATATATATATATATATATATATATATATATATATATATATATATATATATATACATACATACCTTCATTCATATGCATTTTTAAATCTGGCTATTGTGTTGATTTATTTGTCATGGGTTGAGTATGTCTTTATGTTCATGTGCAGTAAGTCTTCCTTTTTCGTTTCATTCAATGTATGCTGCCATTGTGTATTTTTCAGTTTACATTCACTTACGTAATTGCAACATGCCAGCGTTCACGCTTACATTTAAACTATCTTCCTTCTTTGTCTGTATGTGACATACTGTCCATTATTTACGAGTTTATTCATACCTTATTTGTTTGTTTTTTTGTTTGCATGTTTGCATGTTGATCACTTTGACTTACCTTTCTATGCTCATGGTGCAGAGTGTGAGAACTGAACACATGGCCGAGAGGCACTGTAGGTAGTACAGCGTCTTGCAGGTGACTTCACCCAGCGTCCATGTATAGGAAAACAGTCGTGCCAACTGAAAGACAAGGGAGATTAGGCTTACCAACCACTCAGAAGGGAAAAACATTATTGGGGATGTTAGGAATGGAGTTTAAAAATAAGACCATTTCCATCTTTCAAGTCGTTCTCTTTATGCTTCAGTCAGAGGCAAAAAGAGACAGTAGAACATAAGGTATAATACTGTATTAGTCTTGCACCCTGATAAGAAAGTATAAATATTTTCCATTTCAGGGAAACTGTAATACCTTAGGCTATAAAATTCCCACACACTCACACACACACACACATACACACACACACACACGCACACACACACACACACACACACACACACACATATATATATATATATATATATATATATATATATATATATATATATATATATATATATATATATAAAACCACAAATACCCTTGAAAATCAAATTCTTTTACCTTGGGAATAACTAACACCAAACGGAACTACATATTATTAGTGCCAGAACTGGAATTTATGCCTTTTGGATTTAATTAAAAAAGATGAAGTGACTTAACCTTTCAGCCATCAACATTATGTTTAAGTACATTTATTGCCGATTTCAGGCTTTGTAATTAGACTCTAAATTAACCCTTCTCCATCATGTTAGCTAAGTGCGAAATTTGTTAGTCGAGGCTAATTTATCACGTGACTTTTTTTACACCTTCAAATATTTAGCCAAAAATACCCCTTGCTTTTCATTCCCTTTATATATATTGGGAATAACATACATTCAAGAGGAATTATATACGAGTATGATAAGTTCATTTACCTTGCCCATAATTCAAAATTAAAATGTTTTTTCTATCCAGCCATTGCTCAAGCCTCTTATTTCTGGGTTTGGTACAAAGATGCCATCAAAAAAGATCAAATTTGGTTTCGACCTTGATGAGCATATTCCTGTTTGATTCAGGCTTGCGATAGAATTGAACCGTCTTCACCTTGATGGCTGAGTGCCCAGTTTGTAAAGCGAGGTTGTCTATGATAGTTCTGTCACTAATTCACATAACATTTTTGTACCCGTAAATCATTAAGCCTCAAATACTTCATAAACATAAAACCTCTCTTCTTGGTTGAATGGCTAATTCAGCCATTAAGAGAGATACTTCCCTTTTTTGGGGGGGTAGTTATTTCAGAGGTAGAGTAAGTTCGATGCTATGGAGTATTTGTGGCTTAATTTTTGAAACCAATAAAAATCACGTGTGAATTAGTGACAACGATCATTATGATCTGCGTGCCACATAACATAGTGCTCACCTTTCATGGTGGAGATAGTTTTATTTCGATCCTAATTACAGAACGTGAATTCGACAGGAGTATGTATAGCAAAGTTTAAATCTGCTTATATCTCTCATGGTGACTGAATGGATCAGTCACTGTCATCCGTGTATCAAACCCTACGTGCGTAAGTTCGAATACTATCCTGGATAGATGCACATATATACAGTACAATTCCTTTGTGTGTTAGTTATTGTTAAGGTCAAGTAAATCCGATAACTAGAGGTATTAATGGCGAAATATCTGAAAGTATAAAAATTCTCGCGTGAATTTTACATCATATATATAGTATATATATATATATACACACACACACACACACACACACACACACACACACACACACACACACACACACACAATATATATATATATATATATATATATATATATATATATATATATATACTGTATATATATAGTATAAACTTCTGGGCAAAGAGCATAAAATGTGATGGTAAAAGTTGACAGAAAAACCAAAACCATTTTATTTGACATTTCCTGAATTCTACACTTCTTGTTTATTTTATTTTTTTTAGTATTTATTTATTCATCTGTGGTTCAGGTGAGAAAGCCCGCGGGGAAGAATAGCACAGAGTGAAATTTCAGCGAGTTCATCAGCTCAAACGTGTAGCTTGCATGTGAAATGCTGTTAGCAAGCCCATCACGTAACGCTTTGAAGTGCTTGAACGCATTCTCTATGTAAATACGGACCTCGAAATCGCTGCAGATTTCAAGACATTTTCAGTCCTGACATCACGGAACAAGAAGAGCAACTTCTTTCGATGTTAACGCAGCTGCTTGTAGTTCCAGCATCTTTTTTTCATTTTTTCCTTATGTGGCTTAGAATGTAGAACGTTCTTTCTCTAAATATTTTTAATGTTTATTTCTTGTATTCTGGGTCTCTGTATTTTCTCTTTTACTTATTTATTACTTTTTATCTTTACTTATTAATTTCATCTCCAACATTTTCAAAATCTTATTTGTATATTTTGTTTAGTTTTATGA
>JANJGK010000032.1:4982654-4987654 GCA_039081455.1 Macrobrachium rosenbergii
GAAAGAATTGCCCCAAGTCCTTGTCACCATCGGATATACCTAAAAGGATTATCCAGTATAACAGCAAAAAGAGAACGTCAGAAATGGCATAACAGTCAAGAATACTACAAAGAAAACAGGAACACACAGCTCTCAAGCTGTACTACCGGGCCTTAATGAATAATCATTACCTGTAGATGGTTAAGGGGCCCATGGGATATCATAGGGCCAAGAAACGTCTCTTCTGCCGTCTCAGCCTGGAAAATCCATTTCACTCTTTACTGTAGAGATAAAGAGGTGTCGCAGTTGATGAAAAATGGCTCAAGCTCCGCAGAGGGTTTTCCTCGGAAGGCCGACGTTGTCCACAAGCGTCCTGTGGAGGGTGGATCTGGACGTTCCTCTCGAACGATCTCCAACCACTTAGGCCGCGTCCACACGGTCGAGCTCTGCTCGGTAAACTTTGCCTCTTTGCGGGCTAAGCCTGTCGTAGGCATTTATGCTGTTGTCCGAACGACGCTGGTTGGATAGTGAGAGCCTGGCAGTGACTGACACAGGACAGAGCTGTGTACAAAATGGATCATAAGACACGCAAGAAGAAAATCGCGCTGTGTATTGTTGTAGCAATGTGTGCAAAGATAAAAGTGGCAAGGCAGAAAAGGACATGGTGTAAAGAGTGGTTACAAAGAAGAGCAGACATAGGAAGTCATATGACGATATGGCGGAAACTGAGACATGACTTATGAATCAGATTTCATCAACTATATGAGATTGGACCCTAACACCTTTTATAAACTCTTATCAAAAGTGGAACCATATATAAGGAAACAAGATACTGCGATGAGGCAGAGTATTTCAGCTTGAAGCTCGACTGCATGCAACATTACTATTTCTGTCAACAGGATGTAGCTACCGATCACTACAGTACAGCACTAGGATTTCCAAGCAGAGCCTGAGTGAAATCATTCCAGAAACTAGCAAGCAAATTTATGAAGTCCTAAGGAAAGACTACCTTAAGGTGAGGTTTACCAATACGTAATACATTTGCAAAACCACCCCCGTCATATATCTGATAATTTATCTTTGCTCATATCGAATTCATACAAGTCATAGGTAATGAGGTGAAGGGGCGGTCAGTCTGGTTTGTGTGCTGCTTATTACGGAAGGATCAGTTGTTGTTGCTATTAAATAGTTCTACGATTACTTCATCAGAATTAAGCTGTGTTCTGTATGTAGCGTGTTTAATCATTATAAAGTTATGGTGCATGTATGCATAATGCTGAAGTGCATTAGTTAATATATTAAAATATTCCACCTTTATTTGTTTACAAGGTTCAGTCATATACTGAAACAAACCGTTTGATATATGAAAATGACCTTCGTTAACCTAATAACTTAGCTTGGATGGCCCCAGAGAAGGATAATGAACGGAATATTGTTTTTTAATCAACCTATATTTACGATGGCATACCTATAAATAATGCATAACACATTCCTTTGTCAAAATCACTCTACAGTTTTGGTAGACGGTGAAATCTTGCCTGATTTACCTAAAAACAGGATGTTATTAATAAGCTTTTGTGCGTACATTCTGGTCTCCCCAGACATATGTCTGAGATCATTAGCAATTACAACACCAAAAGCAGTACATTCATCGTTATTAATCATATCCTCGGATGATAATGTTTTCAGCTGATGGAGAGCTTCCTGTAATAAATCATTAGGGTCACAATGCCTTTTGGCTGCTTGCTTTCTGCTCGTTGACGATGTAGTTGCAAGTATTCCGCTCGTTGACGGTATAGGTTTGACCTCGCGAACGGTGTTTGTCAAATTGTTTGGGTGTTTGATGGCGAGGCAACGGGTGATCTTGGAGCCACAGTGTGTTCGTCATTTTGCAACAGAAGTGGATCGTTGAATATCTGAAATACGCGTACAATATGTTGTAGGTTGTTATCGAGCTCACATGCTCGTGTGAGAGAGAGAGAGAGAGAGAGAGAATGAATGTATTATACATACCTCATAGTCTGATAACATTTCCACAGGTAATGTCTCCTCCCTACTGTCGAAGTTTGATACTGATGGCCGTACTGTATCACCGGAGTTCAAAAATGATAAGGAGTTGAAGCACCATAATTTTGGGGTGTATTGATCTTCGCTTCCAGCTCCTGATTTTTTGCCCACTCTTACTTTACGCATTTCCCTCCGATGCTGATTTCGAAGAAGATCTATTTTACGTTTTACCTCTACTTCATTCATGTAGGCGGCATTTTGCTTGAAATTGATAGTGGTTTGTTTGATTGCTGTAGTACGTGCGTTAAGGTCTTTGTACACTTCCTCGCGTACATCACACAGAAATGGATGTTGTCGATACAACTCTCTCTATCAGGTTCAGAGTTTGTCGAGACCAGTCACTGTTCCTTGGACATATTTACAGGTTGAAGGTGGAGCACGAGAACTGATAGCTCGTGGGTACTGCAGGCCTGGCAATAACTCCACTGTACTCTGACGTAATTTTTCTGCTATTTTCTACTATTTACGTTAAGTGAAAATGGTTCTTTAAAGGGATAAGTGTTTATTTTAGATAATTACATTATACTGAGGCACACACACATCTGTGTATAAAGATATGTATTAAATAAACAAGTAGAACAAATCCGTTTAAAAGGATAAGTGTGTATTTTAGATAATTACATTATACTGAGGCACACACACACATCTATGTATAAAGATATGTATTAAATAAACAAGTAAAACAAATCCGGTTTAATAGGACCTATATAGGTTAATCAAAAGAAACGTAGCAACAAATCACCTAAAGACATTAATCTTCAACGAAGTTTATAAGAATATCATGAATAACGTAAACGAAATAGTAAGCAACACAAATATTTTAAGGAAATGCACTTAATGAATATGAAACATACAGAAAACATATTTGAAAAAAAGGTATTTACAAGAAAATAAGAACAAACTGACAAAGATAATATTTTACTGGATATTAAGACTTTATGCAAGCCAGCTTCTATAAAAACGTGTTGCTTAGGACACACCTGCATGCCTTAATTTTCAGCTTATAAGGTTATCGACCGCTCTTGTCAACGAAGATTTATCTTGGTAATTAGAGAGCCCTCTCGCCTGAATCCTTTGAGATTGTGGTTCATTAAGATATAAATTATATTTCAGCACACTGGTTAATTTGCATTTGAAACTTTTATTCAATCGGTTAGTGTATAAGATTACCCGTAATTGCAAGTAATTATTTATATGCAGTGCATATATATATATATATATATATATATATATATATATATATATATATTGTGTATGTGTATATATGCGTATATATATATATATATATATATATATATATATATATATATATATATATATATTAGTATATATATTAGTATATATATATAGTATATATATATATATATATATATATATATATATATATATATATATATATATATATATATATATATATATATAATCTTAGTCCAGTCTAAAGTCTCCGCCATTTTCAATGGAAAAAACGAAGAAAAAACAAAAGTTAGCAGTTATTTATTGATGAACTTATGCATGCTTTATAGACAATGCAATTATGACTATACTTATTACTTATAACAAAAATGGTATGAAATATGATTGATCAGTTGTAAAGAACCTTGAGGAACCTTCTTGTCACCTGATTGGTCAAATGTCAGTAAGCAGCTGTCTCCATAATGGACTAGACTGACAGATTTCCGTAGCATTACAATAAAGGATGTTAATACATTTGGTTTTCAAAGTTCCCATAAGTCATACTAACTGACGTATTCATTATGAAGGGTAAAATAACGGGAAACTCTTGTTTATTTCCCTTTATTTATTTATTTGTGAAGGTTTTACGTGAAATTGCTCTTTACGGAAACTTTTTCGTAGATGGCGTCTTTATCCGTTTACCAGAAATATTTCCGTCAGTTAATAGCCCTACTGCAGGCGAAGCCTCGATACTTCGATAAACATTAGGAAAGCCCTATACGAAGCTTTGCTCGCCGTTTCTCCGTTTCTGACGTCACACCTAGCAAAGTTCGCAGAGCAAAGCTCGACCGTGTGGAAGGGGCCTTACAGAGAGGCGCTATTTACAGTTATGTTATCAACATATTCGAAACTGAACCTACGAGAGAGTTACGGGATTTGAAAATATTGGATAATGCAGACTATCCAACCAGCCTAAAGTACCTGGAAGTGTTATATATACAAAAATACCATCTCTTAATTTCCAGTTGGGAAGTATCATCCTACCCATGATACGTAATCAATCAGAACGTTCAGTCACATCAAGTCAGTGCCTGTGTATCAATAGTTCCCCCCTGTTACGCTATGGATACTCTCCCCTTGAAGGTAACAAGAGTGACATCTGTTGAGTCAGTGGGTTACAAAGAAAGGATAAAGCTAATTAGTACTTCCGTTTGCCCCCATGAATGGTTAGTAATTGTTTTATTGCTTACTTGAAGAAGTATGAAAAAGTTTAAAGTTAATGCTGGAGGGACTCCTTTAGCCTGATGCTACACGCTTACCTATTCATATACTGTATATATATATATATATATATATATATATATATATATATATATATATATATATATATATATATATATATATACTTGCATACATACAGTATATATGTATACATATATACAGTACATATATGTATATATATACATATATACATATATATATATATATATATATATATATATATATATATATATAGATATATATATATATATATATATATATATATATATATATATATATATATATATATATATAAAATACATCAACCAACAAACGAGTCGGGGACACATTAATTGCTTCGTTGGCATGTGGCTTGCATAGATGAATGACAGGTCACTAATTGGCGCCATTCAGGAAGGACAGTCTAATAAAGGTGAGAGTCACACTGCTTGCATGGAAATTAAACGTGTGTTTGATACAAATTGCACAGTGGGTGGTGATTTATTTTGGAAATCTGATGA
>JANJGK010000032.1:4992654-5000154 GCA_039081455.1 Macrobrachium rosenbergii
GTATATAAATCACTGTGAAGTCATAAAATTCATTCATAATATGGCTGCGCACGACAAACGCACTACACAGTTAGCATTGTAGAGTGAGTTGATACTGATTGTAATTACGAAAACCTGAGTTCGACAGTGATTTGTTGGTGGAGTCGGTATCAACTTATACCTCCCTTGATGGCCGTGTCGTTTAAGGCGTCACTGTAGTCCTGAGTTCTTGTCTTCCGTAGTTCGAACCCACGAGACGATGAACTTATTATCAACTAAAAAAAAATCCCCTTCAGGTAACATATAAGAAAATATATTATTTCCGAGGTAGGGTGAATTGGATATTAAAGAGCATTTGTAGCGTAACGCTTGTATATGAATCACGGTGATGTGATAAAATCCATTCATATGTATATAATATATATTTATTTATACATAATATATATGTGTGTACATTTGTATATATGTACACTCTTTCCTCTCATACTTTCCCATTAATCTCCCCTCATTTCACTGGCAGTGTTCCAGCACGGAGCAAAGGGAAATTCACCAGAAATGTACATTAAATAGGATTGGGGATATTTAAAGCTTCATGTGATAATTATTTGACTTTTACTCTGAAAGATTCTTATTGTGATATTGTTAATGTGTACGGAGACATTGTGAAGTGTCGTGGCCGAGAGTGTATGATATCATCTGTAGGGCGAGGTAAACTGATAGAATCGGCCTCAGCAAAGAAAGTGAAAAATCAAAAGCATTATTATTGCATCTTGGAGGAGTTAAAGTAGACTGCTCATTACTTGCTTTTTGAAATCACTCTCAGGGAATGACATTTATACCCCAAGTGGTGATATATTCAGAAGAGGTAATTGTAGAAGAATTAAAAGATCAAGGTGTGATTAGAACCGAAAGAATTTAGTTATTACATTTAATTCTTCCTGCCTACCTACTGTAATAAAAGCAGTATGGTTACGTTTTAAGGCTAAGCAATATATCCCAAGACTGAGGAGATGTTTTTATTTTCAAGAATATGGTCATTTGTTGGGATCTTGAAGGCAGAAGCTACAATGCAAGCCTCTACCATATGTTAAGTGTAGTGGACCAGATCTTGGTATATGTTATAAAGAAGCAAAATGAATCATCCATCCTCTTCATAGAATTGAGATGTGTACATCAAGGAAAGGAAATACACAGACCTTACGGGTAAATGAATGCATCATATTTACAAAGGCTAAACAGAAAGTGTTAAGCCAATATATTGGACCACGAATACCCTTCTCTAATATTGCTGCTAACCAAGGAAAAAATGTAACTGCTACTAGAGGTGATTCTTTTGGTGATAAGAAGGGATGATCAGTGGCAACATACCCCTATCTTTTCGGAGGCTGCGCCAGTAATTTCTGGCACTCCTTCCTCTTGGGAGGCTGTGCCAGTGATCTCTGGCCCTCCGGTTGTCTGTGATGCTCCTGCCTCTTTGGATGCCATGCCAGATATGCCTGGCACTCTCACCTCTCTGGGGGCTGCACCAGTTATACCTAGTGTGTCCACCTCTTTGGAGGCTGAGCCAGCTGTAGCTGGCACTCTTGCCTCTCTGGAAAATGTGTTATTTTTTTTATTTGTATCTGGTGTTTTTGTCTCCCTTGAGCCTGCACCAGCTCTGACTGGTGCTCCTGATACTTTAGAGGTTGCACCGATTGTGTCTGACATTTAAACCTCTCCTCAGGAAGCGCCAACCTTGTCTGGTACTCTTGAGCATGATATTCCTCTTAGAAAGATGCCATCAGATGTGCCCAACACCCTTAATTCTGAGGAGGTTGTGCCATCTGAGGCAGATCCCTCCTCCATGGAAACAGCACTGTCATTAATTTTGAAACAGAAGCAGCTGTAGATAATGAGTCTCCTTCCAGAAAAGTCAGGAACAGGGCAGTAAGGTGAAATCACTTAAAAATGGACTCCAGTTTAACAGCCTCAAAATCAAAGTAAAATTCATTTATTTTCTCCAGTGGAACTGTCAGGGATTAAGAGCCAAATGGGAAGAACTAAGGGTTCTCATATCAAAAGTGTCTACTGTATGTATAGCTTTGCAGGAGACTATGATTGGTAATAATACATGTCCAAGCCCACGGGAGTATACAGTCTATCATTCCCCTTATAACATAAAAATAGGAAGCCATGGGGTGTAGTTTTATATGTTCATAATGACATCTGCAAAATCCTGTTAGATCCCTCATTCAACAGCTACCATCTTCCTTTGTTATTCTGGAAGACATGAATAGTAGAAACCCTTTTTGGGGGGGATGTCATTACCAGTCAAAGAGGAAATTACCTGTATTCCATCATAGAAAGTGAAAATGTGGGAATCCTCAACATGGGAGTCTACACATTTCATGTTTAAACTGGCAGATTGTCAGTAATTAACTAATCTATATGCAGTGATGACTACCTTACTGACTTTAATTGGAGAGTGATAAATGATAGATTTACCAGTGACCATTTTCCAATAGTTATGAATGTATCTTCAAATCCTCCATATTCAAGGTTACCTAAATGGAACATTGGTAAAGCTGACGGGGGAACATTCCAGGAACACAGCTCAATAGATGCCCTGTCTGATGACTTTCCCTCATTACAAAATTCTCTAGATTTTTCGATACAATTATATTCTCGGCTGGTCTTCAATCAATACCTAGGACCTCAGGCTTAATTATCTTCCGTCCAGTTACCTGGTGGACTCGTAAATGCTAGGAAACTCATAGAACTGTGAGGTCAGCTTAGACAAAAATGTGAGTATTACTGTATTGAACTTCAAAAGGCAAGAGCTCATACCTGCATGGAAATTAAAAAGACACAAAAGGAATCTTGCACAGTTTTCATATCATTGAATTAAAAGACACCTCTGACTTTTAGTATGGAAGAAAGTAAGAAAATTAGTGGGCAAATGTACTACTTGTCAACTCCAGTTATCAAGATTAATGGTTATGAAGTAGCAAATCCCGGTTAGTGGCAAATGAGTTTGCTAGTCATTTTGCTAATGTTGCTAAGAAAAATGATGACAGACCCCATTCTGCTCATAAAAGAGTAATGGAACAGGTAGAAATTGATTTTAACGCAACAAATGAATAATAAAATGTACCTTTTACTATGAGGGCATTTGAATCAGTCTTAAGTAAGTATAGTGAATCAGCCCCTGGACTGGATGATATAACATATGCAGTGAATAAGCATACACCAGGGAAATATCAAAGCGTTGATAGTAAGCATTATTAACTGAATTTTTCAAGAACAAAGCTATGGGAGATATTAAAATTACTACCATATGTGAAACCAGGCAAACACCCTTTCAAGACAGAGAATTATCGTCCCAGTCCACTGACACCATGCTTGTGTAAGATTATGGAAAAAATGGTGAATACACGTTTTATGAGATACTTAGAAGGTGGTAAAAATTCATCACCTGCTCAGTGTGGTTTTCGAAGCATGCACTCCATAACTGATGCGTTGGTTCAAATGGAATCTTCATTATGTGAAGCTTTCACTGACAAATAGGATCACACCACAGTTTTCTTTGATCTTGAGAAGGCTTATGATACATGGAGATATGGCATTCTGGGGTTTCTCTAGGAATGTAACCTGAGAGTCAATTTTCCTCTTTTAATCAAGGGTTTTTTTTTTTTAAATATGCCTTTTCAGGTTCCGGTCAGAGCAACAATGTTAGATGTATTCGACCAAGAACAAGGAGTGCCACAAGAAAGTGTTCTAAGTGAAACCTTGTTTGCTTTAGCAATCAATGTGATATCCAAAATAATTCTCCCAGATGTAACATACTCTTTTTGTTGATGACTTTTTAATATTTTTTGCAGCGACAAGGATTGCAGTGGCTGAACGCCGCCTTCAGCTCTGCATTGTTAATATAGTAAAGTGGGCTGAGGTGAATGGCTTTAGTTTTTCAGTGAGTAAAAATGTAACCATGTGCTTTTGCTTAAACGAGGAGTCCATCCTGATCCGGATCTGTTCATACTGATTTTTGATAGCAAGCTGACTTGGATTCCACATCTGAAATATACTAAGACAAAATGCTTGAAAATAATGAGTGTCCCAAAAGTTGTGCCCCACACCTCATGGGGTGCTGACCGAACTCAGATGTTCAGACTATACAAAGCCTTAGTCTTTTCAAAATTAACTTATGGATGTGAAATCTACACCTCAGCAAAGCCTAATAGCCTTAAAATGCTTGATTCAGTTCATAAGGAGGAGTAACATTCGCTACAGAAGCATTTAAATCACCTCCCACTGAGAGCATGCTTATAAACACTAGTGAGATGCCTCTAGATCTTCATTACCAATGTCTGCTGGTTCGGAGCTGGTACAGATTGTAGAGGCTCCCCGAGTCCTTAACCAGCATTTGTATCAGAAATGAAAGACTGGCATTTTTATGAAAATCACCCCAAGCAACCCCAACCATATGCATTTAGAGCAAAATGTGTAACCAGTCTATTAAGCATGGCAAGGACAGAGACTACCAGCTAGATATTCGATTACCAACCGCCCCCCCCCTTCCTCCCGAAACCTTCCAGAGGTGAATGCTTTAGATATTTTAATTTGATGAAAGTATAAATGTCCAATGAGGCAATGCAATCAATATTGTTAGATCATTCCTCCCAACATAACTCCATTACAGTTTCCACAGATGGCTCAAAATCAGATGCTAGCACCAGCTTGGATAGGTATTTTCTGAAGTAGAAAGAAGTGGGAGATTACTATCTGTTGCATCTGTTTTTACAGCAGAACTGCAGGCAATTTTAAAGATCATAAAGAAAATTCTAACTCTGAATGGAAATAGTTGCACTATATTTTTTGACTCAAAGTGTTCGTCAGTCTTAAGTAAATTTTTGCTGGGTGCCCTCCCGTATTGGGGTCCTTGGGAACAAGCAATCTGATCAGCTTGCTTAGTCAGCAGTCACCTCCCTGCCTGCTTGTAGGTCAGAAAATTAAAAACCTTTGGCAGTTCCTTTGGGAAAATATTGAAGCAAACCAAAAGATGCCAAGTATTACATCATCAGTATCTCCTTGGTCATATCGCTATATGCAAAGGAGACTAGAAACGATGTTGTGCAGGCTAAGGATTGGGCATAGAAGACTTACTTATGGGTTCTTCGATGACTACATCATGCCCTTGACTGTGAGAAATTTGCTGGTCGAATGTCCCAGTCTTTTTGGGTAGTGGGTTAATGTGGCTTTCTTAGCAACATTCACTTCAGGGTTTGACGTCCCTGCCTACCAAGTTAGGGTAGAAGAGACTCTTTAGCCTTGGCAGGCAACTCTTTTAGGAGAAGGACACTCCAAAATCAAACCAATGGGTAGAAGGGACTCTTTAGCCTTGGTAGGCAACCCTTCTAAGAGAAGGCTACTCTGAATACAAACCTTGTTCTCCAACCTTGGAATGTGCCATAGCCATTGTATCATGGCCTTCCATGGTCTTGGATTTGAGTTCCCTTGCCCGAGGGTACAATCAGGTATTTATCGTCTTTTTCATTCACTTTCCTGTTTTTTTCGAAAAGTGTGTAGGACAGGCTGCTGAGAAAGCAAAAATTGCTTGGTGGACTATCAGGAAAGTACTTTCGTCTTTACCTATCTTTTCCTTCTGAGTGTTTTCTTTCTAAATCCATCCTGACTGTCCTCCCTCATTTGTTGTGGCAAATCTGGTGGATTTCTTTTGCCTTACAAGGTGTGCCAGCCCAACCTAATCGCCCAGTTGCTTCCCTCCAGCGTTTTTTTAATGGTGTATGTTGACGTTTATTTATACCCTCAACAGAATTTTTGTAAATAATGTCAATACTGTTGTTATTGATGGTATTGATGTTTATTGTTCTGATGATTTTTACAAGGTTACTGTTGTTGTGAGTCCATTTATTAGTTTTGATACTGATTTTATGTTGTTAATTTTAATTCTTTTGGGAGACACTGAGCTGAGCCCTGGCCCTGTTATTCATTACAGTGAGAAAAATTGCAAATTACTTTACTCAAATATTCTGGGTTTAAGGTCAAATTCTCTTGATCTCCAGATTTGTGCCCTACTACGATTTGATGTTTTATCTGAGACTCTTGTAAGCAGTAACAAGTCAAAAGGTTGAGTTTTTAATCCCGGGGTTTGATGGCCCTGATTTTAATTATCATTGTGACATCCCACATGTGCAAGGTATGGCTGTATACAGTAAGTCTGGACGACCTATTTATCGTTAGAAAAATTTGGAGTGTAGTTGCCATGAGGTTCTTTTTTTTTTAATTTTCAGTAAGTTCTACAAATATTGACGATTCTTTATATAACTGTCTTCTGGAAAGGATTAGCATGGCTCAGTCACAGGAATCAAAAGCTTCATTTGTTAGTTGTGGAGACTGTAACACAAAGCACAGTGGGTGGCTAAATTCAAATTTCACAGATCATATCAACATGGCCGGTCTGATCTTGAGTTCTGTGTATCTCCGATTTTGCCCAGCTAATTGAGGAACCCACGCACATTCCTGGTGATAGACTAGACCTCATATTCACAGATATTCCAGCTATTGTGAAGTCCAAGGTCTGTGAATATTATATAGGCACTTCTGATCATTGGACGTATCTCTCAGTCAGTATATTCCTATTTCCACACTGGAAAAACGGTCTGGCTAAAATCCAGAGCCAGTTGGGATCGCATTATTGAAGCTTGTGAGGCACTTAATTAGATCCTGAAGAAGAAGTTAAATGAGTTACTGATGGCTATTTTAATAAGATATGTCCTTAGAAAGATCATCAAATTTAGGACAAATGACCAGCCATGGTTTGATGATACATGTGGACGAGCCTACCATAACAGCAGTTGAAACTAAAGAAGTTCAAGCGAAGATGCAATGCTTTAATACTCTAATACTATTCTTCTTGCATTTTAATACATTTTTATCTGTTTGGCTATTTATTGATTTATTTTTTCTTTTTTAATAAGTGGGATCTTATCCTCCTGTATTTCCATCTACTTCATCTTACTTCTTCCTAATGAACACAATATTGTTTGGAAGCTTGAATTTCAAGTCAGTGGCTCTTGTAGGCTTGTTCCATATGAACAGGTTTCATCTCCTGAATAATAATAATAATAATAATAATAATAATAATAATAATAATAATAATAATAATAATAATAATAATAATAATAATAATACTTGGGGACGTTACAGGAAATTTTACCCTTGCTACAATTCCTGGGAGGATCATAATGTAGAGCAATTATATATATATATATATATATATATATATATATATATATATATATATATATATATACGTTGTTAGGGAGGCGGGCCTCCTTAACAAAATTCAGATCATATACATATGCAGTATGTGTGTATGTAAGTATAGTGTATATGTGTTTATAGAAATGGTTATGTATATATCTGTATGTATGTATATATATATATATATATATATATATATATATATATATATATATATATATACAGTATATATTAGATATGGCTTATGTGAAACTCCTT
>JANJGK010000032.1:5007654-5012654 GCA_039081455.1 Macrobrachium rosenbergii
CTTCCCTTCGTTTTTGTCGAGATTAGATTTTCATCCTCAGGATAGATTGCTTGACTCAGTTTGAGATGACCCCTTTTTCAATTTTTAGCACACCTTCCCAAGGGAGCCTCCTTTGTTCTTTTCGAAAAAGGGATGACAGGAGCACCTCTCAAAGGGTATAGGTAATTGCTTAAGTTTGACAAAGGTTAAACTTCAGCCCAGGGAGAAGTTACCGTCTTTCTTTAAAATTTCTTATCTCTCTTTCATCGGAGGTCGTTAATTTGCTTTCTTTTCCGATTATAATATATATATATATATATATATATATATATATATATATATATATATATATATATATATATATATATATATATATATATGTATATATACTGTATATATATATATATATATATATATATATATATATATATATATATATATATAAAGAATGTATAAATGTATTTATGTATGTGTGTATGATAAATTATTATCTCCTTACGGCCCAAATTTTTTTACATCTCGTGAAATGGAATTTTTATTACTTTAGGTTGTTATGCGCATGAAATTCTTTGAAACTTGACAGATGTATGTTCATGCGATGTTGGATAAAGACTTGGCGTATACATCACTGTATATGAATTTTAACCCTTTGTTTTTTATTTTCCTTACGCTACAACTTCAATAACTCCACCCTGTTTCTATATCCAACTCTCACGCAGAACTAAGCCTTCAAGGTAGAGTATAAGACTCTAGGAACGTGACTCAGTGGTCTCGTTAAATTAACTGAACGTAATTCGAATTCTTCTGACCTGGGCTACAAAGAACGAGGTTTTCTACCCCCTTGGCCTCAAAGTAAAGGAAAAATTGGGGAAGGGGGAACGAGCTTACCTTTAAGGGGATGCAAAGGAGGATCAGCAGAAGGTCGGCACTCGCAAGGGAAGCCAGGAAGACGTTGGTGGTGGTCTTCAGCCTCCTGTATCTGGCAATAGTGAAGATGATGAGGACGTTCCCCACGACGCCCACCACGTACGTCACCGAATACACCAACAAGGGAGGCACCAGTTGGCGCCAGAAGAAGGTGCCCAGGGCCGCGTCATAGTCATACTCGTACTCAAAGGAAGAGTTGCCGAAGTTCGAGTCGTTCCAAGACCCGTTTCTCAGCGACTGGTTGATGTCGTCGTAGCTGAAGTAATCCTGTTCAAGGCCGTGCGGCGGCGATACGGACGTTGGTAGGTGCCATGGGGAAACTTCTTGACTAGCGGTGTCTGGTAACAGTGTCGCCTGGAACGTTGCTTCATCGTACAGGGTAACTGCCTCGGTCGATTCCAAACCAGTGGACTGCGCGCTGGTGTTATCCATTTTCAAATTGTCCGAAATAAATCCAGAAAAACTCTGTTCAGTTTTTGCTACAACGTTATTTTACGTAGATGGTCGTTCTAGAATAGCTGTTGTCTTTTGTTGATGACTTCTTCTTGTAGTCTATTCTTAATTCTTGTAAGTAATGATAAATTACATACTTTACTAGTATCGAGGCCTTCGGAGTTCTTGTGTTACGGAAGTTTTGTTTTTCTGGAATCGACTGCGTCCTCTCTAATCTTGAAACCTGCAAGAAATAAAGAACGTGTATCATAATTTGTACGAAATTAGTTCTCTTGATGAGATTGCATAAAAATTATTTTTGTTTAATGATTAAGAGGTGGTATTATTATTAGGCAAAAATAAGGTTTCTCTCTCTCTCTCTCTCTCTCTCTCTCTCTCTCTCTCTCTCTCTCATACACAAACACACGCTCAAAATTCTATGCCTATCATTTCGATTTAAAAAGTGATACCAGTTATGGTAAGGTATAATAATGGTAACAATTAACTGTCAATTTTTTGTTTAACAAATAATAAAATTCCCTTGGCTCTTGTTGGGACATTAACAAAAGTTCAGTCAGATGCCAATAGACTACAAACACATAATTCCACTTTATTCTCCAATATATCTATTTGTACAAAATACACGGCAGTCACATAAATGAGCAAACTGAAAAGTTATATCAGACATAATGATGTGGCAGGAATAAGGTTCACTAAAAGCAATCATGACAGTCGGTCAGACATGAGGGATACAGTTACCTCAGCGCCACCAACAATCAGAGTTACAGTTGTAGATGTTAATATTTTTTTTCTAGTAAACAAAAGAATAGGATATTACAGATAGTTAACTTAGTAATTAACTCCTCACTGTTTGCATTTTCACGCATAATCCCTGATGACGCTCAAGATATCAGACACCCAAGGATACAGGCCTGACTGGTAACAAAAATACTCGTACAAGAGCGCCATCCATCGATTAATTTGTTTTTATTCATGAAGTACCTACATTTGGTATTTTGTTACATTATAGGAGTCGTTGCAAAACTTCATCTCTCTCTCTCTCACTCTCTCTCTCTCTCTCTCTCTCTCTCTCTCTCTCTCTCTCTCTCTCTCTCTCTCTCTCTCGTTGTAATCTTGCTTTTATTCATGAAATAACTACATTTGCTATTTTGTTACATTATAGGAGTCGTTGCAAAACTTCATCTCTCTCTCTCTCTCTCTCTCTCTCTCTCTCTCTCTCTCTCTCTCTCTCTCTCTCTCTCTCTCTGTAGTTATCATCTTGTTTTTATTCATGAAATAACTACATTTGGTATTTTGTTACATTTTAGGAGTCGTTACAAAACTTCATCTCTCTCTCTCTCTCTCTAGTTGCAATCACTGTAGTCCATCTGAAATACATATTAGTTTTATCTTTCGTCCAAACTCAGTCTTTCCCAATTGAGTCTCAAATCTTACTGGATTGGTTGAGCGGGATGGCTCACCTCAGTGAGGGTTAATCCGCTTCCATCTGAGCCTTCATCGACCATCTTCTCTATTGGGAGTCCCTATAACCTTGTTTGTGTCCTCTTATCCAGTCTCGTTGTGAGATGGTTGCAGTAGACCGTCTTCCATTTTTGGCAATTTTTTTTGTTACTTTCTGAGCAAAATGATTTTTAAACTCTTCTTTGTTATGCACAGTATGATTTTTTGTAATTTTTTGTGCTGATTTTATGCAAAAGAGGCTTTTGTTACTTGTTTTGTGGGGTTTTCATTTGCAGTGTGTTTCTTACAAAGAGGATCGTTTTGGAGAAATAGGAATCAGTTCCTTATTATTATTATTATTATTATTATTATTATTATTATTATTATTATTATTATTATTATTTTAGAAAGCAGCAGCAGCAGCAGCAGTAGTAGTAGTAGTAGTAGTAGTAGTAGCAGTAGTAGTAGTAGTAGTAGTAGCAGTACCTTGCTAAACCAAGCTTTCTCGTAACATGAAGCCAAATGCCAAAAAGAATAAAAGCAATAAAAAATACGTAAATTAGGACGGCTCAGTATGCAAAGAAAAATCCCTACCTACATATTAGAGAAATATTATAACCGCACTTATTTCATCCGGAGAGAAAATATGCCTCCTTTACCCTGGCTATATTAAAACATAAATTATGAATTAACAGGGGCTGCGTTACAGATTATGAATATGTGGCCAAATTACTCAGGAAATTAAGGGAATTTTCTTTTATTTTTTCCAGGCGAACTTTCCTTTATACTCCATGTCATGGATAATTGGTAAGTTGAATGTTATTGTTTTTTTTAATATCAGTGTGTTGGTGTTCCACCTGCGTTATTTATATTTTTCATTCTGCTTTTTTTTTATTTTTGGCACTTCACTTAGTTATTTATTACACACTGACAGAATTAAAGCAGTAATTACGGCACCACTTTATTTTTACAGACTGGCAGACTTATGGGAGGATTTATACTTACTATGGTGATTACAGAGTTACGCAATTACCAAAAAATCATCACTCTTTTTATAAATACTGACGGAAATTCAACAGAAATTAACTCTTCACTCTGTCTGTTAACAGAATTTTCTTTATGGATAGCGACGGACTCACACGTCTGAGATGTAGATCTTTAGTTAGTCTGTTAATACAGATTTACAGACATGAAAAAAAATTTAGGAAATCACTTGGTTTGTTACTAATGACAAACTTACAGCAAAATTTAGCTCTCCATTTACTCTATTAGTACAGACTGAAGGACATATAACAGAATTTAGGACTTTATATTGTTCATATAGACTGACTGCCGTATTATGTGACTTAGCTCTTCACTTTTGATGTAGACTGACAAACGTAGGATCACATTTAATATAGTCAGTTTGTTTATAAGAACTGAGAGACATAAAACGAAATGTATCTCTCCGTCTGGTATGCAAATATTCTGTTAGGCAGGAATTAGGGATGTTACTTAGTTTAAACAGAATGATCTGCATAAAAAGTTCTCCGCTTGGTTTGTTAATGCAGTACAGAATTAGAAACATAAAACTCTCTATAGGACATTACTTGGTTTAGCCAGACTGACAGACATATGGCGAGATTTAGCCCTTTACTTTTAACAGACTGACAGCAACAGACATGTAAAAAAATGAGGAAATCATTTTGTTTACACAGCCACAGACGTATTAAGAGATTCAGCTTTCCGTCTGGTATGTCGGGGCACAAATAGACGCGTAATTAAAATGATTCTTGAGAAACAGAGAAATGCCCGTACCCTAAGAAAGCGTCAAGAATGAAACTGAAAGTCTTCGAATGCTTGCCAGGAGAAGGAAAGGAACCGTCTTTGAAAATCGTGTAGCTCTAAATGGATTGTCGATTACCACGTGGTCAAAAATTGTAAATATCTCAGATTTAACTCTTAATAAATTGGAGAATCTTACTCGTAGATTGTGAATCATACTCTAAAGTCTGGCGATAAATATTTGCAGCATATATCATTGGAGCGTCTCTCTCGCTCCGGATTGGTAGAGATATGTGCATTCTAACTTCTGGTTGGTGGTGAGCAGCAAGTGTCTGCCAATCGCGATTAGCCTCAGTGATATTGGCAAAGTACATTTACCGTCTTCTCCAAAGAACAAATTATGATTATCTAGTTTCACCTAATTGCCGGTATATTAC
>JANJGK010000032.1:5017654-5027654 GCA_039081455.1 Macrobrachium rosenbergii
TTAGCTAACCCATCAGTAAGTCTGATTTGACAGTTACTCCCAGTTCTCTTTCCCTTTAACTGAAACACTCATTTTTCCTTCTTCTGACTAAGAAAAAACTAGTAAAATATATCCCATTTATGAAGTCATCTGTTAAGTACAATTATTGTTGTCTAGCGAAGTCACATAACTTATCCTCCATGGTGTTGAAGATATTATTCTTGACATCAGGATTATCCCCTTTTGATTAAGTAATGACGAGTGAGAGTGTCTGTAGTGCAAGATTGTTATCTAGATACGTCTTTTACAGAATTGTGTACACCTTGGGTCTGCATAAAATCTTCTTTCTTGGAGAAGAATCTGCATCATCAATACCAAGAAGCCTCATTTCAACCTTGCAGCTAATTGTCTTATAAAGCTTCGGAGAGGCACATAAATCTGTTGTGTTCATGTCTGTGTAGCATTGAGGGGTTTGTCCTTAGTAGAACTAATATTTTGAGCTGCTGTTAGCTCCTGTAAATAGTCCATTTCATTTTATTTTACTTTTGTTGAAATTAGTGTTCCAGTAAGTTTGCTGAATTCATTCATGTGGTTATGAAATAAACCTCTATTCTTTGTTAACAAGTTTTAGCTAGCGACTTGATCTAATTAATATCTGTCCTTTAGAGTTAATTTTAGCCTTAATTGACAGAATTACATGGGTCTTAGGTAAAGCAAGGTAATATAAATCCAATTAACTAATTATTAAACTCATTACCCGAATGACCCACCTAACAATATATATATATATATATATATATATATATATATATATATATATATATATATATATATATATATATATATATATATATATATATGTATATGTATATATATATGTATATATATGTATATATATATAGTATATATATAATGTATTTAAACTACTGCAGCTCCAAAGTCCAGGCCTACGTTAATCATTAATGGCTTGTATGTTTTTTTCTTACTTTTGTGCTTATGTGATTATTCATAATTTGCTCAATTTAAGTTCCTTGCCTTGGACTTTTCACTGATCATTTCCCTCAAAATATATATAATATATACATATAACCATACACAAATCTCTCTCTCTCTCTCTCTCTCTCTCTCTCTCTCTCTCTCTCTATATATATATATATATATATATATATATATATATATATATATATATATATATATATGTATATATATATGTATATATATATATATATATATATATATATATATATATATATATATATATATATATATATATATATATATATATACTCTCCGCTTGAGAAGGTGAGTGAAAACCGGGACTTAGAACAAATAAACTTTCGTAGTTTATACTTGAAAATGTAGGATAAACTACGAAAGCACATGTTCAAAGTTTCGGTTTTCTCTCACCTTCTCACGTGGATTTTGTGATATTCTCAAGCACGCGTTCCTTCGTGCTGCATATACTCTCTCTCTCTCTCTCTCTCTCTCTCTCTCTCTCTCTCTCTCTCTCTCTCTCTCTCTCTCTCTCTCTCTCTATATATATATATATATATATATATATATATATATATATATATATATATATATATATATATATATATATATAAATTACATACATACATATACATCCATACACATCCGCATACACAAACATGCATAATCATCACCTCCAAGACCGTATGACACGAAGGATCTCGGTGAAATTTCACCACTCTTGTCTCTCCTGTGTTTTATCTTCCACAAATATCAACTCATTTCCAGTCTCCCTGCTCACAGTTCTCATCCAAGTAGACCGGGGTCTTCCATCTCCTCTGGTGCTCGCAGGAATTCAGCTAAAACGTACCCAACCCTTTTCAATTTCCCTTTCCTCATTATCCCCTCAACATCTGGAACTACCACAATTTCCATTATGATATGATTTCTAACAACGTCCAGCCATCTGACTAATAATGGTCTTCTTGAAGCTTTATTATCAAATCGACCAAAATCCGTTGGATTTAATTTCACTGTCATATCATGCATGAACGTTGTCCATTATAACAGTATAGATCGTACTAGACACGGGTAATATTAATTCTCGTATCTAATTTCAATCCATTTGATTTCTAAATCTTATTCAGCCTACCCATTGTTTGTTTTAACTTATTTAGTCTTTCAACGTTAAGCTGTTTCCCTTGTCAGATGCCATTCATATTTTAACTGCTGGATAATGCCGTTGGTGAACCCTCTGCAGAGGGCGTGAGTACCCCTGGTTGCTTTATACACTTACACACATCAGCCTGACCCCTCAACACACACTGAGTCACTCATATACGTTTGTGTACATAAATGTGTGTATATATCTATATTTATATATATTTATATATATATATATATATATATATATATATATATATATATATATATATATATATATATAATATATATGCCAACATTAAGCTGCAAATGTTTAATATCCAATTCGTCCTACCTCTGAAAATAATGCCGAGGGTAATTATAATGGGCAAGCGGTTCGTCACCTGGCTTATTCGATCCGCCGACGGCAGCTACCTCAGACTTCAGTGACGAGTACGCTTACCATTGGGCAGTCGAATAGTTAGAGTACTCGTCGTCACTGAAACGGAGGTAGTTGCTGTCGGTGGATCGAATCTGCCAGGTGACGAACCGCTTGTCTATTATAATTACCTTTTCGTATTATATTATGCAGCCGGGAGATATCTCAGTCGCTTAAAACCGGATAAGTGAAACATGATATAAACTCCAAAGCATTGAGACTGTTCGAGTTTATTATTAACAAGGCAGTTATTTTTAATGTTGCATTTTCACGAATCTATTTTAGCAGGGCAGAATACTGTAACTATTGTATGTAGTAATATTTAGTGTAAGACACAAAGTGGTAGTCGTGGAGGTAATAATAATAATAGTAATTATTTCACATTCCTCAAGGGGGTGCTACCTACTGTATGGCATGCATGGCCCACCGTGGACATTACAAGGTTTCCTGCAGCGTGCCTTCAGCTCCCCGTCGCGTCCCTTAATGCCTGTTAATTTTCATCTGTACCATCTGGTCTCTTCCCACTCAGCTGTTCAACTTCTTTAACTTTACCTCTAATGAGAATAATGACGATGGTGTTGATAGTGCCATTCGATATGATTGAAATAATAATGGTCATTTTGATGATCGTTATTAGTAATTATCGCCTTTCCTCTTGTGTTCGTATTTTCCCCTGTTTAATCTCACGGTATCTTTTAGAAAAAGAAGGGTTTATAATTCAGCTCCGCATTGTGTCAAATTCCGATAGTTTCTCTCCATCTGCCGTAAAACGACAGATAATGAAATAAACATCAGACTCAGTCTTTTGATATGTTAATAGCAGAGATGGCTGGAAGATACCTCATGTGAAAAAGATTCCCTTTTATTTTATCCTATTGAAATGGCCGTTTGAAGTTCCATCATTCAAGTTTTTATAAATGTTTTTCCAAGTTCGGGTCTTTGACCTTTGCGTGTAACCTGTCTCATTGAATTAATTCCTGATAAGGTTTTTATATCATGTTTTGTTTTGTAAATCCTTTCATTAAATTTCAGTCTCTGAATAACCCTCTCCCCCCAATCCCTCCACCCTTCCAAGTTTTACTGAAAAACGATTCAAGCTTCTAAAATTACCAATGTTTGAAATCTAGAGGCAAGACATTTAATTATCAATGTTCCTCTTCTAAAGGTTTCAGATGATCTTAAGAAAAGTCTGGATCAGTCATTGTTTGATCAGATAAAAGCAGCGTCCTTCATGACAATGAGGTTCTCAGCTTGGAACAAAGGTTGTGAGAGACCTGGATTTCATGAAGAGTAACGGGAGTAGGAAGCCGTGAAAAACTAAAATGAAAGAATAGTGGTGTTGCAGCTGCTGCTCTTACTGATGTTGTTTTAGTAGTTACAGTATTAGTGTAATGCACTAGTTCGTGATTTACCAAAGGCATGAGATGTAAGGTCTCTAAAATCACGCGGGCTAAACATTGAGTATCTTGATTCAGTTATGTTTTTATATCAGCGAATTTCCAAGGTATTAGATACCGTAGTTTAACTTTTGAAATTCATACATTCTTCTGTGTTCCCTTGCATTTGGTTAAGTGTTCGAGTGCGTTCAAAGTAGGATCAGACTCGTCGGTGCTCTCACTTTCGCTACGGAGGCTCATGAACCTCTCCGCCCCATTGCCGCTTGCACCAGACCTGTCTACGAACTGAACTGAATATAGAATTTAGGCCAGAGGCCAAGCACTGGGACGTATGAGGTCATTCAGCGCCGAAATGGAAATTGACAGTAAAAGGTTTGAAAGGTGTAACAAGAGGAAAACCTCAAAGCAGTTGCACCATGAATCAATTGTTAGGCGAGGGTGGAGAGTAAGATGGAAGAAAGAGAATATGAAAGGAGGTACAGTAAAAGGAACGAAAGCGGTTGTAGATAGCGGCCGAAGGCACTCTGCAAAGAACATTAAGTAATGCCTACAGTGCACCACATGCGGTTCACTGATGGCACTACCCTCCTACGGGGGAAAACAGTCTACGTGCGGTCTCAGTTAATCTATCACGAGGCTATCAGCCCCCCCCCCCCCGACCCTACCCCATTCTAAGCACTTGATGCAATTTTACAGACGCAAATTATTCTAGCATCAAAAAACTCACCCTGCTTTTGTGCTTTCTTAAACTGCCATGGCGATGACGCTCCGAATGTATAACCTGCTTCTCTGCTTCCCAGATGTTATAATCATTTTCTTTTCCTTCGTTATTTAGGGCTACCTTCTTTTCTTTCGCTTTTTACCTACTGACTTCGAGCCAGAGCAAGGAAAGGGGATTCGGCTGGCATTCCCATTGTATGATTCACACATAAAAGAATATTATCACAATGTATTACCATAAACATTTCCGACATATTTATCTTACGCGACAACAACCTGAAGATTTATGTAGGACATTCAATCCTCCCCCTCCCCTCCCCCCACTCCCCTGCCCCCTTGGACGTTACCTGTACCTAGGTCAGATAAAACGAGGAAGCAGCAGATGCAAAATGCGCGAACAACCCTCGCCAAATAAACTTAGAAAAACTTCTAAAGGGATAATAGCTCTCCGGAAATCCCAGAGCGTGCAGTAAGAACTAAATTTGTTTTCAGAGGTGAACAGAAATTTCGCAGCAACAAAAAATGCAAATTAAATGAACGTTTCCTAGAGTGCGCCAGTGGGCTGCGTGTGAACGCCGAGGGAAGTCAAAGTTGCTTCTTTCGAGTTTATTTTGTGTGTATTGTGCGGTTGTGGATGCACAGAGGCATTTGCTTACGCCATTTTGAACCCATTGATTTTGTGTGCATGTATATATTATATGTATATGTATATATATAATATTCCTTTTACTGTACCTCGTTTCATATTCTTTTTCTTCCGTCTTACTTTCCACCCTCTCATAACAACTAATTCATTGTGCAGTTGCGAGATTTTCCTCCTGTTACATCTTCCAAACATTTTACTGTCAATTTCGGTTTAAACGCTGAATGACCTCGTAGGTCCCAGTGCTTGGCCTTTGTCCTAAGTTCTGTATTCAGTCTATATATATATATATATATATATATATATATATATATATATATATATATATATATATATATATATAATATATATATACATATATATATATACATACACATATTTATATATACGCATGTATATATACATATAGAAATATATGTATGTATTTAATGAATAATCCTTATGAGTAATATGTATAACTCGCGGAACGAGTGATATTTAAACGGCAAATACCTTAAAGGAAAATGAAACAGCATCAGAGGAAGTGTACATCAAATCCCGTGTAATTAAAGAGACAGAGTGTATCTGTGTTGGTCAGACTGGTAATTCACTGTAAAAGAGAATTGAAAAGCATTAAAGGTGTTAGATAAGCAGAGGATAAGCAATACAGCTTTTTCTATGTTAGAGATAATAACCATGCTATTAATTAGACAGACGATAATTTTTTTTTAATTCTAATAATATACTAGAGATATACATGAACGATGATATGAATATATTATCAGCATAGGAATGTATAACCTTGATCCATTTGTTTCAAAAGGAATAAAAAATGTAGCAGCTTAAGTGATCTTCGTCCTAGGAGCAACAAAACGCTACGCTTGTTATTTTCCGGTAAGATATAATCCCGATCAGGTGTTTGGCAAAAACAAGACTTGTACAGAGCATATCCTTTCTCTGTCAAAAATTGCCTCGCATCGTCGCAAGTGTCAGTGGTCATTTTTTACTTTTTTTTATGTACTGTTTTCATTCCAGCATATATACATCATGTAAATTTCCTCTACTATGGCTCAATCCTTTGGAAAATGTCAATAGACAAAAACGGTCAGGAGCATGTTCTCTTTTTAAATCATTTTTGTGTATAAAAAGATATGAAAGTTTTGTCACCAATTCCCGTATGACTTGTAATATACTCTCAAATAGTAAGCCCCAAATACCCCTTAGTATCGGATTAACTTAACATGGGAATAACTTCTACTGCAAGAGAATCATATACAAGTGCATTTACCCCGGTCAGGATTGGAACCTATGCTTCATTATCTAAGTTGTCAAGATATATATATATATATATATATATATATATATATATATATATATATATATATATATATATATATATATATATATATATATATATACACATATATATATGCTGAGTTCATCACATCTGTTGTTACTATAGGCCAAGAATTACTCTACGCTCACAAGAATGCGTTATAATAAACACTTTCACACATACAACATATTAGAATGAGCAGATATAAAGCTCATGTTTTAGTGTTCATCGTAAACGAGACAGTGGGTATTCTGGGAAGGCGTATGCAGATGCAACCTGAGTGCATTTTATTGGAAAAGTGCCCCTGAGTCTTTGTCTTTGCATGTGTGTTACTCTTTGTGCTTTTTGAAGATTCAAGCACGCCTCCTGGAAAGAAAGTATAGAGCAAACTGCGTCTGGGTTTGGAATACACAAGAAAGCAATTCGAGAGATCTGGACGTCTGCTTGCCTTCATTTTTATGGTAGGATGCTTCACCGTCACTGGAAGCACTGCCGCGTGGTATCAGATGGCTGGAGAGTGCAGGAAACTGCATCTGGAAGCTCTGCCCTGTGAAATCTGGACAGTCCAGATAGCTTTGTCCGTGTAACTTTTATTTAACCCCTTAATGGGTTTTCATATTTTTGTCTTGTCAAAGATGGCAGTAAAAACAAGAAATACGTCTTCTCCCGCAAACTTCCTTTGGTTTTCTTGTACCTTCAAACGCTACGTGATGGAATTTCAGTTTCTCGTCTTTAGGGGGAACGCAATATACCAATACACACTCGGATGGACAGAGACACACACACACACACACACCAAGTATAGGGTAAATGAAGTAAACTTGTTTTCTTGTTATTGTATACTTATACCATTCTTGCCTGGATTTTTATCTACATATTTTTATTACACTTAAACTTTCACAAATTACATTTTCTAACAAACTCCAATCTTCCTTCTAAATTAGTATCTTTAAACTACTCTTGGAGGAATTTTAACTTTCCTTTTGTTTGATGAAATTTCCATTTTCCTGAAGTCTCACTTCTGTACACTTCCGCAAAACACAAAAAATCACTAGATTACCATTTGTATGTTTCTCACGAGCTTCCGTTTACAAAAGAATCTAACAGAAAAAAACTTTTTCCCCTTTTCTAGTAAATTCGCTCTATCATTGCCGAAGATTTAATTTTCGTGTCATTCATACTCACGCCGTAAAAATTCTTTTGAAATAGATTTTCATCTCATTTTCTGTATAATCATAGAATCCTTTATGAAATTTTAGATTTCATATTTACATTTCTGCAAATATTCTCCTCCCAAGCGCTTTTCTTGCTTTTAATTAAATCATTTTCAGGTTTGCTTGCATGGATTTTATTTTCAATGTGACTTCTTTGTAGTTTATATTCAAACATTATTATGGTGCTCTCACTCCTTCCTTCGCGGTGTTGCCTCTCCCTTCTCCCGTCTCCTGACTATTCATATTTTTTTCTTCTTTGAATCAGGGCAGCACGAGAACATTGCAAGACCTGTTCCATTAGCTCTCGCGTGAAAGGGCTTTATAAATGCTTATATTAGAGAGTGGAATGCCAAAGGACATTCAAGAACGGCGCAACAAAGGACAAATTCACTTCAGCCTGCAGTTAAATAACCCAAGAACTACCACAATAAGGACAGTTTTGACATTAACTGCGGATGCGAGGTCGCTTTGCAAATGCCGCTGCTGCTTTGTGCAACATTGAAGGGGGTCGATTCGAAGCGAAGAGCAGGGCAATTTCGGAAGACGACGGCCACAAACCACCTTTAAACAAGTAAAAAATGCGCTGCAGTTTCTTCGGCGCAATCGAGTTTTATGTACAGCGTATAACGCTGTATGAAACAGCCACGGCTCATGAACTCTTAGCCGCGGCCATAAACTCAGCCTCGGTCCGATGGTGGCCTGTGTTGTTGGTACCTATAGCAGTGCCAGAAGGATGATCATAGCCAACCTTAACCTTGAATAAAATAAAAACTACTGAAGCTAAAGGGCTGCAATTTGGTATGTTTAATGATTGGAGTGTGGATAATCAACATACCAATTTGCAGCCCTCTAATCTCAGTAGTTTTTAAGACCTGAGGGAGGACAGAAAAAGTACGGGCCGACGGACAAGTAGCCATCTCAGTAGTTTTCTTTTACAGAAAACTTGAAATCAGTCACTGCAAGCGCACGCCATAGAGCTCTCACGCAGTCACTCTCGTTTTTGGTCATTTCCCCAAACACATATTGTGCCTCTCTTGGCCTAAGATGTGAAACAGGTATTTAGTTGCTATTTAATGTGATGGATTGCAACCAGGGTCAAGATGGGCATTGGGCTAGCACCCTCATCCCAAAAGAGACTTGCAGAGAACCAAAGGTAAACAACCCTTGGTGCCATCCTTTTTAAGAGGGAAAGGCTCATGTATGTATATATATATATATATATATATATATATATATATATATATGTGTGTGTGTGTGTGTGTGTGTGTGTGTGTGTGTGTGCGTGTGTGTGTACAATTATATTTCCTCAGGAAGTGACTAGTTGCACATATACATCAAATGCGATTAATCGTTATAATTTTTAATATATTTTGCAAATACTAACTTCTCTAGATTCAAGTCTGAGGCATTTGCAATAATGTACGGGGAAATGACGATCGATTCTACGGACAAATTCAATATAAACTTTATTGGTGCAGCAAGCGCACTGAATTAAATCAGGTCATCAACATTTATGGTGATAACTGCGATTTCATCTCTGTCATATTGTCAGTCAAAGCAATATTAGCATACCTATTGATTATGTATCGTATATGTAGGCCGTATGTTGTGTCAAATTTAATTGTTCGCTGACGTTCCAGTGTAGAAAATATTTTAGTTGTCACTTTAGCGGGAGTTTCGGCGGGCTTTTGAACTTGATTAAATGTTTGTGTGTATTTAAATGGGGATGTTGCCATATATCATAGAATAGGAGTTTTCCGTAACTTTTGTCAAATGAGAGAAAGAAAGTACTGATATATGTACAAATAATAGGACTGAGTGAGCTGGGCCAGGGAAACAGAAACTAAAGTGTAGGAGGCTGGAAGAGTGAGAGAACCTGTTGAAATATTGCAAGTGTCTGAGAGAGAGAGAGAGAGAGAGAGAGAGAGAGAGAGAGAGAGAGAGAGAGAGAGAGAGAGAGAGGAATATACGTAGCAGCAGTGAGAGAAGATAAAAGATACAAACGTACAAAAGAATATGAGAAACTGGAAGAATGATGTTGAACGTACCAGTTGCCCTGATAACACACACACACACACAGATGAAGTGTAAGAATCGGAAGAGTGAGAGAGAAAATGAAAATAAAAAAAAAAAAGGAGAGCAACATGGCAAGAGTGAGCGAGTGCGTCCTGAAATACC
>JANJGK010000032.1:5032654-5042654 GCA_039081455.1 Macrobrachium rosenbergii
AACCGAAAATGTTCTTCGGAAAGACACTCGTAATAGAAAAAGAAAAAAATTATTTGGTTTAATAGAAAAAAAATAGATAAAAAAAATTGATTAGAGTCGACTGAATAATCGACAGCGGTATTTCGAGAGGAAACCCAGACTGAAATTCAATCATTAGCGGACCGTTAAAAAGAATTAAACCTTTGGAGTCGACTGGTATAGATCGCGTCCTACGCGGATCGTCACGCTCCTTAACGACCCTATGAAAACATATGGTTAATCTTCGATAAGTCTGTCCACACAAATTTTACCTACCCGAGGGAAATCATTTGCAGTGGGATGTTTTCGTAAGATAATCAGGTAGAACGGAATTTCGGTAGAAAGGATTCCATTTCATGGGAAGGGGAGTCATCTCCGTTTACTCTCGGGCCTTACTGGGACCCATTGCCTCCAGCACCAGTTCCCTCTGAATCTCTCAGGATTGTGCCATTTGAAATAAAGGAGGTCACTGCAGTTATGCTGTTTTATATACACAGAGCACAAGGCCACACCGTCGATCTGGCACTCTGCCTATCACGTGTGGCATCGGGAAAGCTGTTATGCGTAGCTTAAATTTCGAGGAGCTAATGGATTGGGTCGACTTAGTTTATGGAGTGTGTGTATACGATCATCTTGTCGGCCGGAACTTTATAGGTATAAGATGGTCGTTACTCGAGGGTTTTAGACGTTTGAGGTGGTCGTTATAGCAGCGCATCAGAAGTAAAGATGATTCAGTCCATTACGCAAATTATCAGTTATGAAAATTTTGCTTCTTCTACTGGTCCCCACCAAGTACATATAGCGAGTACATTTCATAAGTAAAATATTCAGGGTAATCGAGTCTATATACAGTATATTGGTAACTGGATCTATGACATAATGAGCTTGATCTTAGGGGACACTCACTTTATTCAACCCTTAGGCAAGCTTACAAAACCCGTTCTCGGCGCATAAACATGTAGTTCCTGGCAAGAAATTCTCTTTTTCGTTTATTTAAAATTTTCAGTGTGCAGTGTTTACATTATTTTAATAATTGCCGCAGTGCAGTATAATCAAGAAAAATTCCTGTCTACAGCTAATTTTCGCATACCTTATCATTATTTATTTTACATTATATCATCACTATATTTTATTGTAAAAAGGTTATTAATTTTTCAAAAGCTTCACACAAGATTGCCACAATGCTGTAAAAAAATCCGATAACAGAACCATTGCCCGTTTTCGTATCTCTTTATCCCTGCTTCAAAGTCTAATTTCAGTATTCCTAGTAAACTGTTTACTTTGATCTTGCAGTATTTCCTGAAAAGTGACTCAGACCAAGATAACATTCTCTTGAGCGAGTGACAAATTGATATCAGATGCGTATTGTTTTCTACATCTCCACAAAAATGACACTTTTCTTTTCTATTTTTCATCATACATAAAATGTCATTTTTATTAAGATTTCATTAATATATCTATAAACTATTTCCCTGCTATTTTTGTCAATATATTCGTGTTAACACATGCGTCAAAATCTTTCGGTCATTAATCGAGATGGGGTCTATCCCTCAGCAGAATTGCCTCTTACTAACTGCGTCACATGTAAACTAATATGGCCTGCCAAACACAGCTCTACAGAAGTATTTGATGTTCCTAGTGTTCTGAGATAGGCCTTTTATTTTAGACTGGAATCTTACTTGACTATGATAAAAAGCAGTACAAAATGTGTTGACTTAGTGTAATTTGATAAAACTTAAGACCGTGTGACTTAGTGTAATTTGATAAAACTTAAGACCGTGTGACTTAGTGTAATTTGATAAAACTTAAGACTGTGTGACTTAGTGTAATTTGATAAAACTTAAGACTATGTACCGTAGGTTTGTTGAGGATTCGGGGCTGTGTTTTGCCGTAATTAAAGTACCCTAAAGCTCACTAGACGGAAGACATTGTCGAAAAGAACTGATGTTTATCTTAACTTCTTTTATCATTCTTCCCGTAGTCAGCCTAATGTTTTCTTTTAAGTAAGGCATATCTCCAGTTACAAAGCCTGGCTTTGTCACACGATTTCATATAGCCCATAGGTTACAGTCATTATCAAATACGGTCCAGTATAGGATAAATCAAAGTGGTCATCAAAACGGGTAAAATCATGCAGCTTATCTGTCCTTGATAGATTTGATGCCCATCCATTATTTGTACCCATGAGCGAAATAGCCTGTTCTAGGACTTTTAATGACAGTTCACATAATGCAAGACCTAAAGGTCAAACTATGCTAGGCTAGCTACAATAGTAATTTTCAATATTAAAACATATCATTTATACCAAAATACATCAGCCAGAATATAGCAGGCTGTAGCACTGTAATTGCCATGCCCGTTACTAGAGGACTATGTAATTAATTGTCAATGGTATGATGGTATTCTTCCTTCTAAAACAAGAGTAGCTTGCTACTCCCTCTAGGCTATGTGGTATAATGTGAAATTACGGAAATTCTATTTTAATTGTGTATCAGTGGGGTGACGGATAAAAATTGCAATACTGACGCCAAAGAGGGAAAATGATTTCAAATGCGATTGTCACCTGGGTATTTGTTAAACTCAGTAAAGTATTAACTTGTAAGTGTATTATCAGTTGCTTGAGGAGATCTTATCATTCCTTTTTATATATAAGTTAGTTATTGAAATTCAGTGGCATGGAAGCAGAAGGTCAGGCCCCAACAAAGCTACATCCAGTGCAAATAATGCCACCTTTTTGAAAAGGAAGTAAATCAAACCTCCGTGACATTCTCAACGTATAGAAAATTCTAAACCAGAAACTCTGATTAGCAAGAGATGGGCAGAAAATACTTAAGCATATTATTACTTTTAACGTTATCATAAACTTACTTTTGTGCATTTTACATATTCATTAATTTTTGTATGATTTTTATTACAATTCCAAATATCTATTTAGAGCTGCGTAATTCCAGGTTTTTTTTTATCCAGTCAATCTGGGTTTATTATTATTTACAGTCTGATGATTCTAGGTTTTCAGCTTAACTGTCAAAATCTAGGTTTGTTCTTTTTTTGCAGTTCCATAGATCCAGGTTTGCTCCTTTTAATCCCATAAATTCAGGTGTGTTCCTTTTTAAGGTTTGTTGGTATGTGCAATTCATAAAATATAGGTTTGTTTCTTGGTACAGTTCCACACACATACAGTAAGTTCATGCTTGTTGCTTTTTCTATACTATCATTGTGTCTGTTGCTTTTTGCAGTTGCATATAAATTATCTATGTTTCTTTCTCAGTTGAAAAAATCTTGTGTTACATTTTGCAGAACCATAAATTTAGGTGTGTTGCTTTTGCGATTCCATAACTTTATGATTCTTGCTTTGTATAATACCGTAATATCCAGAAATTTAGGTTTGTTGATATTTATCCAACACCAGAAGTCTGGCTTAAACTTCAAGACCCAAATCTAACTTAAACTTCTTTCAAGTGGGTGTCTTTTTATTTTCGTCACCATTACCTTGGGTGTTCCAGTTCTGTTGCTCCTATAGCATTATGTCTTCCCGTTAACACTTCTGTAACCCGAAGTCTTTTCGGTTTTTGCGCCTCTGGGCTTTCAGTGTTTTCATTAACATACCCTGGGTGCCTCTGGCCTTCACGTTTTCATGTTTGGTCCTTCCATATTTGCACCTCCTTACCAGTTTGTCCTTCCGGTTCTCTCGCTGGGTCGTTCAGTTTTGCGCATCCTGACCCTTTGTCATGCAGCTTTTATGCTTCGATGGCGCCAGGTTTTTCCAGTTTTACTTTTTTATGACTCAGGTTTGTTAGGTTTTATGCCATCATAACAGTGGGTCTTTTCTTCCACCTTCTATAAAAGAGGTATTTTTTCCCATCGTTTTCATAACCATTTCGGCTGGTTTTCAGATGTATACAAGCCCTTCTTTGGCTGAGTCGGTTGAGCTTCAGACTGTCATTCGATGGGCCGGAGTTCAATTCCCGCGGCCGGCTGATGAAGAGTTAGAGGAATTTATTTCTGGTGATAGAAATTCATTTCTCGCTATACTGTGGTTCGGATTCCACAATAAGCTGTAGGTCCCGTTGCTAAGTAACCAATTGGTTCATAGCCACGTAAAATAAAGTCTAATCCTTCGGGCTAGCCCTAGGAGAGCTGTTAATCAGCTCAGTGGTCTGGTAAAACTAAGGTATACTTACTTTCAGATGTATACAATCTTCGGTTAGTCGATTTTAATGCTTATATAATCTTAGATTGGTCTGGTTTCACGCTTATGTAGCTTCAGGTTGGCCGATTTTCATACATACCACTCATCCTCTTCAATTTCGTATTTTTGGGTGAATTCATGGCATCAGTGTTACCGACAAATACTGTGTTTTTGTCAAAAGCTTTGGTTATTTATGGATGGCAGTGTATTAAGAGGGTTTCCAGTCACAGATATATTTTCACTCTCGAATATCTATCAAACTAAAGTTTTTAAAGCTGGCTTTGGAATGTTTTCCCCAATCCGGTGAAGTAGCGACCATATTTTCTTATAGAAATAAAACACTGACAAAATACACACACAGATTATATATATATATATATATATATATATATATATATATATATATATATATATATATATATATATATACGTACATATATTTATGCATTTGTATATATAAGTATGTATTTATGTATGCTTTTATGTATGTATATATTTGTTAGCCGATATATATATATATATATATATATATATATATATATATATATATACAGTACATATGTATATTATATAATATGCATATATAAAAATATATGTATATAAATACACACACACACACATGTATATACATATATATATATATATATATATATATATGTATATATATATATATATATATATATATATATATATATATATATATATGTTAATCAATTGATTTATGCTCTGAACAAGCAACATATTGCTCACACATTAATGTATTTGAAAAGTGGGTAGAATCTTTGAAAACGATTTAACATGGAAATTATTAATATCAGTGGACGGATGATTGAATTCAATTCAGAATCATAAAGACGATGTAAAATGTAATCTTATACAGAAATTGATTTCAATTAATTCACAATACAGATCCGGGTATAGAATATAACACTTGCTTTGTTGAACTTGCTGTGATGTGAAATTCTGAACGGACGCCTGATATCATTTAGTTGAATTGCTAGTTGGGATTTTTTCTTTCAGTATTTATATACAGATTAAGATTCAGTATCTGTCAAAAGAATTAGAATGTGCTTTCTTATGGAGCATCTGAGATTACAAAACCGCGCAATACAATACACATAGATGCCTATTTTTTCAGTTGGTAGGAAGTATCTCTTTATTATTTTGTATATTTTATATCAAAGATATTTTATTTCTAATAGAGAGACTCTTTTCCTCTTTTCTGCATGTCAGTTAATCCAAATTTACGCAAGAGATATAATATGTATTAGTAACGGTCACCTTCGCCTCCCTCTTCCACCCTTCATACAAACACGCAAACCGGGACTTCAAAGAGAGCAAGTCCATTTCAGACAGGTTGCAAATGCTGTTCGTTGCAGTTGCAGTAAGCTACGAGGGATATAAGCAGACGGAGAGAGAGAGAGAGAGAGAGAGAGAGAGAGAGAGAGAGAGAGAGAGAGAGAGAGAGAGAGAGAGAGAATTTGTTTTACGCAAAAGCCATGAATTTCGATGACATGGTCAATTCACTACCTCGGGCAAATAAGTGATATAATTGTCTGTTACTCCAAATATTTCATTTTAAATGTATATTCTGATATATATATATATATATATATATATATATATATATATATATATATATATATATATATATATATGTATGTATATATATATACATATATATATATATATGTGTGTGTATATATATATATATATATATATATATATATATATATATATATATATATATATATATATATATATATATATATATATATGCACACACAATTTCAGCATGACACAGTTTACCTTAACAGCGGTGACTCTAGTACAAAGCAGCACAAAAATGACCACTGCTACGCTCATGCTTTAACTACTGAACCGTGGATGAGTCCCCTGTGTAATATAATTTCCACAACATTAGCTGCGTCATGCACCTACATAAAATACTCACCAGTAGCACATCAAAACCACCTACCCACTCTGTATCTTTCACTCCAATCTCAGGTCCATTTCTGGTTATTGCATATTAATGGCTTTCCTATCCAATATCCTTATCCAACCCTTTCTAGGTCTTTTTCTCCTGCCTCTTAGCAATTTTATCTATGACATTTTTCTGCAACCTGTCATATCCCATTCAATTCACATCACTGAATCAACTCATAATTCTCAGATTCATCCTGTGACAACCGCTTGCCCTCCGCCCCCAACCTTTTTACCAATTATACTCATCCCCACATTTCTCCCCCTTCCTGATCTTCCGACGCCGCATATAATACGCAAACATTAATCTCAGTAGCTTCAACATTTTGCTACCAATCGCGTCCTATACACATACGCACACATTCGGTGGTTCGAGCACCCCTGGTGACGGATCGCTTATCACTTATAAATTTCCCTTCGGTGTACGAGTATGTTATTCCGAGGTTGAGTGAATTCGATATTAACTGACATTTCTAGCTTAATGTTCGTGCATATAGAAAATGTCACGATGTATGTCACAAAAATTCATATATATACGTATGTATATATATATATATATATATATATATATATATATATATATATATATATATATAGATAGATAGATAGATAGATAGATAGATAGATAGATAGATAGACAGATAGATAGATATATAACCGTAAGGAACTTGAGGAAGACACCTCAGGCATGTGCATGTGCATGGTTTTATTGCTTGCGTTTCAAGGCCTAGCCTCTTTATCAAAGCTATCAAAGCTATAAAATACATACCAATACATTACAACAACATAAAAGACCCGTACTAAAAATACTATGCTAAAAACTAATACAAAATATTCAGTTTAAAATGCCAGGAGAAAGGTATTACCAATAAGTGGGAGGAAATAAAACGAGTGACAAGGAGAAACGTTAAAAGTCCAGGTAAACTTATGCTAAGAAAAGAGGAGTGGAGGCAGTTTGGTTGTTTAACTTCGGGACCACCTGATTTATACAAGAGACTCGAGGATTGCCAGCTGCTGAGGAGAACGAGGCCTCGACAGATTTTTAAATTGTTTGTATTTAATATTTATTTTTCATTTTTTAGCATGCTGTCGAATATTGGAAAACTCTGGATTCGACAGTTGGACCCCAGTACGATGATTAACACCTCTATGACAGTCGATGCGGACTTCAGTAATCTACGAGAGGCACCGACATATTTTCCCTGACTACATCGGGGGCAAAGCCAATATATACCAAGCCGCATCACTTCCAAGATGCCATGTTTGTTTACATATAGGGCAAGGTATGCAGCGCTCCAAACGGCCACGGGGCATAACTATTAGCTTGGTGGGTGATGGCAAAGCCTATAAATACCTCTGGTGACGGTAGGCTCTGATACATCTTAATTTTCCCAAATCACTGCAACTTGCTTGACAATGCCAGCTCATTATTCAGCCTATGGCTGTAACAACGACAAAAGAAAAGATTCAAACATGCACTTCTTTTCATTTCCTAATGAGAAACTAAGGTAAGGTCGATCTTGCGCTGTTCAGCCTGTTGTTGACAAATTGTTTTCCTGCAGTGCAGTGTGGCACTGTAGCTCATTAAGACGGAAGTCTCCTGAATTCCATCATCCGGCTCTGTCTTCGCTGCAGGCTCTACTACTACTTCAAATTGCAAAATGCCAACTCAAAGCAACAAAAAGAACAGAAAAACAAAGATACTTCAGCATTTATAAAGCCTTGAAACCCCGTTCTTCAGTTTGAATTCGAAAGAAGCTTTCCATCAGAAAGTTTTAAATTCCTCAAATAAGCTTCATCCTTCCCTAGAAATTCTGTAAACAAAAATGCATTTTTTGGTTGCATTGGACATTTAAAGTCACGACTGCAAAGATTTCTTGAATTAAAGATATCAAATAAATTACTGAATATTTGGTTGCTCTCTCACATCCTTTGAAATCAGCAAGGTTGTTTTCTAAACAATATTGCAAGGAGTTTGCAACGGATTCACTAAGAAGTTGAGCAGCAAGCTTAACATTCATTTTTCTTTTTATTCACGCAATATGTTGTGAACTCAGTTTATTGCCTAAATGTAAACCTTCATTATCTTGCAATTTGCGCAGTTTCTCTATGAAATCCCATTGAATGTGATTTCCCTCTCCGTCTGTGAAATTCTTTCTTTCTCCAGATGCATTCCTCACTAATTGTAGCATGTGACAAGGATGAAAAAATTTGCATACGGGTTCCTCTGTCACTGGATGGGGGAACACTCTTACCCATTTTCTCTGCAGCTTCGGCTTTCGTCTTCAAACGAATAATTAGTAAACCTTGGTATCCGCTCCACTTGGTGATACCATTTTGTAATTGTTGTGGGATGTGGCAAACAAGCGTCGAAAATGAAAGTGCAGCGTTAGAGCAAAACTTCGCAGTGCCGGCGAATATTCATTTTGTAGTGATGTTCATTAGGTTTTGCAGTTTGTCTTTTCAAAAGGTTTGCAACACCTGCAGTACAGTTCTCTAGAACAACCAAACTTTCATCACTTACAAGCGATTTCCGCTTTAGCTCACATATAACGTTATTCAAATCACTGTTGTTCTTGATAAGACGACGTTTGATCTGTTGTGCAATAGTTTTACTTTCTTTCTCTAAACACTCAACTTCTTTTCAATATGTATGATTTTTCGCTTTAGATTCTTAACTTCACTTTGAGAATTTTGTGGTGGGCATTCAGACGTGGAAACGTCAGCTTCTTGGTGTTGTTTTGGCGGTTTCCTTTTTTCTGTAGTTTTTGGCTGCAAATGTTCAGGAGAAGATTCAGATACACTCGGTATAACTTCACTGTGCAAACGAACTTTCTATGCCATCCGATAAAAGTTCTCTGCTCTAAAGTGCTTAGAGCATAAACGAGATTCGTTGGAGTAAAGTTTTCGCGTCTTTAAAGCACAAACCCATTCCTTTCTCATGGCCTCATCTTTAGGAAACCTGTAAGAGAAAGAGGAAAAAAAATTTGAAACGCGTCATTGTCTGAAATGTAACTATTTCCATGATAATTAGCTGGTCCGCTGGTATGGTAGTAGTGTCGTGACATGCAGCTCAGATGTCGCGAGTTCGCGCCTCCCCCAAGGTGATGAAAAATCACTGGGTCTGTATCATGATCCGTTACTGCCGCAGTGCGGGGTCTGCGGTGGGAGGTTGAAACCACCATTCTTTGGAAGCTTGAATTTCGAGTCAATGGCCCCTGTGTGCTTCTTCCATGTGAATAGGTTTCATTTACCGAAATAATAATAATTTTATCTTCACTTTTTTTTTATAGAATAGAAGGATGAAAATAAGGATGACAATAAAATAAGGAACCTTTATATTTTCATGAATAAGAAATCAAAGTTCTTGACACAATTGCAAATCATTGCTACTCACTAATGAAATGTAATAGATGGATTTGAAGTCTTGTTGAATTTTTGCTTACATCCATAAGCACCACAGGAAGGATCATCGATAATGAGAAGCAAAATAATGGTTACCTTCTCTAAACAAAGGTCTGATTAGAACTGACTCCAAATTCCAATACAGTGGCAGAAATTAACATGGGAATCGAGAACTGTCACTTTGACTGGTAAGCGTCCAAGTTCATTTTATCTTCGCTCAATCTGGGACGGGGCATCTCCATCACCAAAGGCATTTATAGACATTGCCATCACCCACCAAGCTAATAGTTATGCCCCGTGGCCGTTTGGAGCGCTGCACACCTTGCCCTAAATGTAAACAAACATGGCGTCCTGGAAGTGATGCGACTTGACGTATATTGGCTTTACCCCCCCGTGTAGTCAGGG
>JANJGK010000032.1:5047654-5050780 GCA_039081455.1 Macrobrachium rosenbergii
AAATCTTTGTATTGTATGCTATGTTTGCATTTATTGGCGTGTTGCCTGATGTTGGAAAACTCAGGACTAGCAAGTTTGCTACCAGTTCGATAGCTAACGCCCTTACGGGAATCAATTCTGACCCTCAGTAACCTCTGTGTGGATCCCACGTAGGTCCCTAGATTACATCTAGGGCAAGTTTATCTTTAAATTTAAACAAACTACCCAAGGTAAGTGGATTTATCGGGATGGTATTAAATTTAATAGCTGGTATATAATTAGATACGAGTTTTCTAAGTACATCATAGAAATTTTGGTCATGGATCAAAGGTACATGTGCATAAAACGGAAGTTTAGGCACATTAGGTACGGAGACTTTTGGAATAAAAACGTTGTTAAGAAGTTTAAAAAACATACCTGTGATAAAGTGTGGTGGGAAAATAATTACTTGTAAAATATTGATTCCCATAAGGGCGTTAGCTATCGAACTGGTAGCAAACTTGCTAGTCCTGAGTTTTCCAACATCAGGCAACACGCCAATAAATGCAAACATAGCTACAATACAAAGATTTTGAAATATTGGGACGGGCACCGAATGGCAAACTACTGACAATCCAGGAATCCTTGTTTATTAAACAACTTGTTCCCCAATTGAACACACAGTCTTCCTCGACAACTCTTTACCTTACGTGAGCTGTTGCCTTCTGTCGTCTCTGGTTTGTTCCTTCTGACTTTCGTCCTTCCTTCCTCTTTTGATGGTTGGTCCTGCCACAACTAGTTTTGAATTTTGCTATATATAATGTATTGTGTCCTGTATGTGTATTTTATCGCTTTTAATGTTAATTTTATTGTTTTTTATCTTTACAGCTTGAAAATGAAACCTTTGTGTTTTGAAACGTCGTAATAAATGTATTTTATGGACCACCTGAGATGTACTTCCTAATTCAACCGTCTTCTATTGTTCGAGTTACTAGTAACCACCACATCTTAGAACGTTATATATATATATATATATATGTATATATATATATATATATATATATATATATATATATATATATATATATTTAGAGAGAGAGAGAGAGAGAGAGAGAGAGAGAGAGAGAGAGAGTGAGAGCTGTAGATATTATGGTTATTATATTCATAAAGACTGTCGAACGTGAGTCAAAATGTTAAAGTGCTGAATAATTATTCATAAGAATCAACAAAATAAAGGTAAGTAAAAATTGCAGGGATCTTTGGCGGGGGGGATCTTTGTTATTCCGAAGCAATATGGAAAACAAAGACCATCCAGAAGGTTTCGTGCGTTGTGCTCGCAAGCTCATGTGGGTGTGTGTTTACTTTACTCTGTTTGTTGACACTAATATGCAAACGAGTCTTTTTAGGAAACCTTTGCGAATATATTTTGCATATCTGAGCTGTGGAGACTGTTTCAGCATTGAGCCTTTCGTAAACATTGACGGAATATTCTCCGCTGTGGAGCTTACGTTCCCTCCTAAATTCTCATGCTATGGCTATTAAAGCGTTATCCTTTGGTTACCAAAGAGATGGTAGCCATACGCCCTTGCGTAGCGTTCTCTGGTGGTTGGGGAGAGGTCCACATCAGCCCTCTCATCCTTCTTCAACGCCTTGCCAGTCTTATGGGCCGCCTTGGGGTAAGAACCTGTGCTGGCACAAGGCCGGCTCAGTCTAAACCTACCAGGCATGAAACAAGAACAGGGAAGACACATGAAGATATAGACCTTTCTGCTCTTAAAGGAAGAAAGAATTTTTTGTCAGGGATTACAGAGGCAAGTATAGAATCCTGAAGCTTAGTATTAGGAGGAAAAAGACAGGCACGGGGACTTATATGGAACTGGGAAAATATATTCATGGTTGAAAAATTCCGATGAACATCATAGTTTATCTTTAATTTTTATATATATATTTTTCTCTGCCTGGCCTCAATTTCTAACACATGGTCATTCTCTCTTTAATTTCTTCTTTACGTATATCTGTAGCTTGTGAATAATAATAATAATAATAATAATAATAATAATAATAATAATAATAATAATAATAATAATAATAATAATAATATTAATATAATAATAATAATAATAATAATAATAATAATAATAATAATAATAATAATAATAATAATAATAATAATAATAATAATAATAATAATCCCGAAACTATTTCTGCTGACATTTTTAGGGTTGTTAGGCTCACCAGTGACCCTTGAAATGATGAACTGTTCAGCAAAAAAGTTGTATTTTGTAGGACCGTTATTAATAATTTCGTTGATTGATTGCCTGATTGATTTGAAAAAATTTTGTGGTGTTAAAACAACAAAGTTCGTCAACAATTAAATCCCCCTCCCTTTTTTTGAGGGGATAATAGTATACGGAAATGTTTCTCTCTCTCTCTCTCTCTCTCTCTCTCTCTCTCTCTCTCTCTCTCTCTCTCTCTCTCTCTCTCTCTCTCTCTCTCCTGAGACCCTTCACACCTTTTACCTTCGTATTTGTTAATATAGTTTGTTGTGCTTTATACACAATTAAGTAATAGGTACTCGTTTAATAAATAAACATTATATATATATATATATATATATATATATATATATATATATATATATATATATATATATATATACTGGTCACATTTTCCCTGATACGTATACAGTTGTAATAGCCACAATGTCTTTTTAACTTCTCGAATTCTTCACACTTGTCACTATAAAGCCTTAGTTCATGCATTTAGATCTAAGGCTTTGCAGTGACAAGTGTATCCAAAAAATGTGAAGAATTCGAGAGGGCACTGTGGCTATTTCAATTATACTATATATATATATATATATATATATATATATATATATATATATATATATATATATATATATATATATATATATATATATATTATATATATATATTTGTCCACTATAGAAATCCGAACTGCTTGACAGATGTAGACAAAATAAAGCGCACAGCCTCTGTGTCACCCTAGAAAGGTTTATAACTCAAAATCAAACCTCTACCCCGTGACAGACACAAACACAGAAAAAACAAATCAATTTTTTGTTTTTATGTCACCTTTTCCTTTAGTTTTCTGGGTTTATTCTCCTGTTTCATCTGAAACGTAACCTTTTCTTCTGGCGCTGCC
>JANJGK010000032.1:5050880-5053380 GCA_039081455.1 Macrobrachium rosenbergii
TATAGATACTGTGAGAAGTCATGAACTTGGCGGTCAACCGGGTCACTTTCAGGAGGCGGATTCTCTCCCTACCTCACTTCAAGGCGACAGGCGTGCCCTTCTCAGTCCCTTCACCTTAAATGAAGGTGCTCTTTTTCATGGGGTAGGAGGAAGGTTAGCGGTGCTCGGGACTCTTATCAAATTATCCTCATATAAAAGAAACTTAAACTACCACTGAATAGACCTGCTGCTTTCTAAGAGAAGGGAATGGAGTTAGAGACCTATAGCCCGATAATACAGTCTGTGGTTCTAGAACTGGTTTTTCATTGGTTTGTACCACCCATCAGCTATTCATGGATGTTTTTAAGCTGAAACTGAAAAACTAAAGGTGCTATAAAGTTTATCTTTATAAAACAAGATTCTCCGGTTGCAATAAACTGCTATGGACCCAACAGGCAAAATTTTGATAAAAGTATTTTACCACCTCAGGTGGTACCAGAATTTTTGACAGGCCAGAGGTCTAACAAATGGAGGGAAACAAATACCGAACAGTGATCGAGATGTTGTTAGCCACCACAAAGTCAATAGAGATGGGATGGCTTGGCGGGCGTTACGAGGCCATGCACACGTATTCTTTTCGGGTTCATGAACATTTAAGGTCTGCATTATTAAAATAACGAGCTTGATGGCGAGCTCTACGCTGCACTGGAACCCGGCACTGCCACTGCCCATCATGTCTCCCCTACCCTCCCGATCCCGTACCTACCTTGCTCACACCCGGGGCGGACAAACAGGTTTGCTGGAGATGGGTGGATATGTCATGTCTCGCCTACCCTTCCGATCCCCTACCTGCCCCACCCCCACCCTGGGCGGACAAACAAGAAAGATCCTCTCGGATAATGTAAGACGGAGCCGAGACTGCTAAACCCGACTCAGGGGACGTCACGTCCCAGAGAATACTCCAGCGTACCTCCACTGTTGACTGTATGTATGGGCCAGTTGGTGACAAAGGCAAGACTGTGAAAGTGGACTTTGTTTCCCGTAGGCTATTGTTGTTGTACACAAAAATATTAATGAATACTTACTGTGTTTTAATAACATCATTATTATAAATATAATATGTTATTACCAAGCCTAAGTCATTGCCTGAAAAGCTTAGCCATTCACAATATGAACACATTCGGTAGAGTGAGCTTAAAATTCCTTTGTCATTCAAATCTACCTTAAAACATAGCACAGAATTATTAACAAAAAATTTAGTATAAATTTCAGTGTCGCCATTTCTCTCTCGAAGGAATAAGCCGCATGAAAAGCGTAAATCTCTTCTCGAATTACATTCTCGTGTAATGTCAAGTAAAGCCTTTAAGCCTTTTCATTTAAAAACAATCTAACTGGATTTATCCCTCAGGTGCAAAGGTATTAACAGAAAAGATTTACTTGTGATTTACTTGGTCTCTTTCAGAATTTGAGATTAAATATATATATGTAGATATATATAAATATATATATACACACACACATATTATATATATATATATATATATTATATATATATATATATATATATATATATATATATATATATATATATATGTATTTGTATATAAAATACTAGCTGGCCAACCCTCTCTCTCTCTCTCTCTCTCTCTCTCTCTCTCTCCTCTCTCTCTCTCTCTCTCTCTCTCTCTCTCTCTCTCTCTCTCTTTCTTTCCTGCTAGATAGTTGTTGTACATTGCAAAACATTTTTGACATTCCTGTTGGGGCTGAACTTGAATTTAAAGGCATCGGGAGTGTGACTATTCATCTCACAGACCTTGAAAACTATGCTTTAGATACTTATACCTGTCATTTTGACATTTTATTTTTCACCCCTTCTCACTACCACCCCTTCCTATTGGGGCTGAACTTGGACTTAAGAGGCATCGGGAGTGTAACTATTCATCTCAGTGACCTCGAAAACAATGGATTAGAAACTAATATCTGTCATTTTCAGTTATTTTTACATGTCTCCCCCTTCCCACCCCCACCCCCTTTAGTGCCAGTGATTTCTTACCCGCCCCACAGTTTTCCTTTCCAGATAGTGAGCCTTATGCATACCAAAATGAGGCATGATAAATTATTTTGTTACTAAGTCTACGGGCAGAACCAGCCCTGTTTCAGGGAAGCGCTTCCCATCCCCACCCCTTTCAGTGCCCTTTAGCGCTAGTGATGTCCTTACCTCCACAGTATTCTTTTCGAGGTATTAAATCATATGTATACCTAATTTGGTTGAAATTACTCAGTGTGTTTCGGAGTTATGTCGGAACACACACACATACATCTATTTTATTATTATATTATTATTATTATATATATATATATATTATATATATATATATATATATATTATATATATATATACATATATATACAGGGTGTTTCGAAATTAGAGGCCCCCTCTACAGCATAAACTAAAATTGATATGGACAAAAACAAAAGTAATTCAGAACAGGTATTTATATAAGTTTCTCTCTGAGTATTT
>JANJGK010000032.1:5058380-5060880 GCA_039081455.1 Macrobrachium rosenbergii
GAAAAAGATTTCCAACTGTAATGATCTACATTCCTGTAAAGTTTTAATCCAGAATTTTCAGTCACTTTCTTCCAGATAATCAGTACCAAGCAACGTGAAAAGAAACTTATCTGCCGTATGTAGTGAAGTTTTTGCCAATTCGCACGATAATTAATTCCAACCGCTGGAGTGTTTAAGGTGATATTTTGATTATTCCAGCACGGCCAACAACGTGTTGTTCCTCCTACATGATGTTGGTGATCATGTCATAAATGATGTAGGATCATTTTAACACGTACACAAAAAGGGAATGTGTTTATTTACTTATTAGATCATATAACATCTTTAACTATATATATGAACAGACTGGTAAATGACTTGTGATTATCGCTTTTCTTATGATGAAGCTGTTGCCATACGTCACATATGTAAAATTAACAGTTATTTTTCGATATATATTCCTTTTATGGGCGCTTGCTCTTGCAAAGAAGTAGGTATTAGAGTTATGGAATCTTCCTTATGAAGACGCTGCCTTCTGCTTTTTTGCATTGTAAATTGTTGTTGTTCTCTCTAGGTAATAGTTTAGTGATAAACCTCATTGACAGAAAGATTTCACTCCAAAGTGTTTGAGTGATGCCTTGAGAGAGAGAGAATGAGTTTGGTGGTGGTTTCTGCTGGCTGAAATCTTTGCGTTAAGCTGCTACTACGCATGCTTGGACTTGTCTTCGCTTACTGCGGAAAGAAATTATCGAATCTATGGTTTCAGTGTAGATTTTATCGAGGTAATAAACAATTATATTATTTGTTATCATAAATTATGATCAAAATTCACATAAATTCTGGTCAGAAATTGATGTTATAGGGAATTTATTGTTGTGGGTTAATCATACTTCTGGCAGCGCCAGAAGAAAAGGTGACGTAAAAACGAAGGTTTCATTTGTTTTGTTTGTATTTGTATGTTTGTCACGGGGTATGAGTTTGATTTTGAGTTAAAAACCTTTCCGGGGTGACATAGAGGCCGTGTGTAAAATTTTATCTGGGTCTGTCAAGCAGTTTGGATGTCTATAGTGGACAAACAAATATACGAGCATATATATTTATATATGACATATCGCTCTCTCTCTCTCTCTCTCTCTCTCTCTCTCTCTCTATATATATATATATATATATATATATATGACTGAAGGAAGGTATTTATAGTGAGCTAGAGAAGGTGATTTTTTAACGGTAAAGAAGGAAAATAAATGAATAATACAGACAAAGTTTATAACTCTCTGGAATTAAGTATTGCTTAGATTTCAAGGTTCTACTTCTGTTTATCTTTCCACAGCCTATTGTGTACGTAGCACGGCATACTGTAGGCAGAATTTAACACCTCTAGCTGCATTGTTTTCTGACTTTTACTTTTCGTCAGTTCCTACCCTTTAGTCTCCACCCACTTGTCTGTCCAGCTCCCCTGACTTTGTCTCACTACCGTTTTCACCTGTTATTTGGTAGAAAATTCTTCTTTGTTGCAGCCTGTGAGTGTTGATAACTACTAAGGAGAATAAATTTCATGGTATTGACCTCTGGACTCTAACCAACCAACTGAAAATGCAGATGATGTAAATCTCTCGGAAAAGCCGTGTGACACTAAATCATGACGAAAATCTCAAGGAATATACGTTATTCCCCTCGAGTAAATGGCTGAAAACGTACGAAGAATGAAATATACTGACCAGCGTAATTTATATTTCCTGCCCAATTGACAGATTTATTAAAAGTGGCCCCATTATTGCTCTCGTTGCCGCCCGTACCTGGAATTTGTTGTCAAAGTGGACAGTATCTCTTGATAACGACGCTTCAAAAAATAAATTGATGCCATGAAGAGGAAAATGCTGGTATTTTATTTTTTCATTTAACGGGAGAGCCATGTCATATTTTACCGCAGGTAAATGGGACAACAAAGCTTTAGTTTATCCAAGGTAAACATGAGAAGGTACATTTTACCACACAGGAAAGCAAATGCATTTTTCCTCAGGTAAATTGGGAGACCCAAAATGTTTCTCTTGTGGTAAACTTGAAAGCAAAGTTATTTTTTTCGCAGGTAAATGGGACGAGGAAGTTAAATTTTACTCAGGGAAAACGGGAGGGTGAAGTTATTTTTTACACAGTAAACGGAGGAGTTTGTCTTTCTTTCCGTGGGTACTGCAGAGAGAAGATCTTTTTGACGTAAGTGAAAGGAAGAGCAAAGTTATTTCCCCAGATAGGGAAACCAAGTGATGCTTTAGGTCAAAGGGAAAGAAAAACTATTTCTTGGCTGAGTTAGCAGAGAGCTAAGCTGCTTTTTGCCTGTGTAAAAGAGAAAACCAATTTATTTTTACCTAAGTTAAAAGTGAGATAAAAAAAAAAAATATTCTGTTACTTGAGATAAACAGAAGAGCAAAGTTTTTCCCTTTCCTAGAGGAGGAGTAAAGTGTGTATATTTTGTATGCAAATAAAAGAGCAAAAATATTTTATATAACTTTTAGTAAAGGAGAAC
>JANJGK010000032.1:5068380-5093380 GCA_039081455.1 Macrobrachium rosenbergii
TTATGAACAGGCCTATTATTGCATCATCATAATTGGTAATGGTAAATATTTTAGTTTCTACATATTTGTTTGGATTTCAAAGCGTCGAAAGTTAGCTGGCGTCAATGGCAGTAAATTTTGTGACGACTAAGATAGGTTGAACAAATCTAGTTAAATCCAAGAACTTCAGGTGGGAAAGCACAAAGTACCTGAGTATTGACGTAACGACTTTCACACTTCGATGACTTTGACGTCTACATGGATCGGATGAGAGCTGTTTACAAAGCTAATGTCATAAATAGGAATTTTTATCAAGGATAAAGTAGCCTGTCAACTCGAAGATTTTCTGGCTAGCTTCCATTACAAGCAATTCAGAGCTAACTTATAACAGCTAACACGGCTGCGTTACTTAACACGAAACTAAAAGATCTCCCAATACATCAGCCCTTTTTGCACGATATAAAACACTCATTACCTGTGCAGTAGATATCGAGTTATCTCTGGTAATAAACATTTTTAATTTACAAGGCTTTTTTCGTGACTGATTTGTCAATGAAAATGGATTTTCAAAAGTACAGTATACTAATATCAAGAAAGTAAGAGCAACTATAGACTATGGTTGTTGTTTTTTTCACTTTTTTTACAATCTGTCGAATCAAATCAAGACTAAGGTATGAATTTCTTAGAGAATTAATTTGAATACTGTGCCCCTTCAAATTTTATCTAGTATAGTAAAGCACGATCTTGGCATCCCTACCACACGGTAGCCTCCTATCCCAGGAATCTGCGCACGACTCACACTCTCCCCTCCTTTTCCCATCACAAGTCCACCACCAAATCTACAATTCTCTCTCTCTCTCTCTCTCTCTCTCTCTCTCTCTCTCTCTCTCTCTCTCTCTCTCTCTCTCTCTCTCTCTCTCTCTCCACTTCTAAAACATACTTTACACATATAGTATCGCTCAATTTCTCAAAGAAAATATAATGAATTGAGTAGCTATAAATAGGCCTGTGCTTACACTAAAGCAAAATTTGCGCTCTCTCTCTCTCTCTCTCTCTCTCTCTCTCTCTCTCTCTCTCTCTCTCTCTCTCTCTCTCTCTCTCTCTCCACTTTTAAAAAATATTTTACAAATGTATTATCACTCAATATCTCAAAGAAATTATAATGAATTAAGTATCTCATTAGATGGGCTTATGCATACACAAAAGCTGACTTTGCTCTCAAGCTCTTTGTTAGGAGAGTCGGTAGAGCTGCGGACTGTCACTCGATGGGCCGGAGTTCAATTCCCCGGCCGGCTGATGAAGAGTTAGAGGAATTTATTTCTGGTGATAGAAATTCATTCCTCGCTATAATGTGGTTCGGATTCCACAATAAGCTGTAGGTCCCGTTGCTAAGTAACCAATTGGTTCTTAGCCACGTAAAATAAGTCAATCCTTTGGGCCAGTCCTAGGAGAGCTGTTAATCAGCTCAGTGGACTGGTAAAACTAAGGTATACTTAAATTTCTCTCTCTCTCTCTCTCTCTCTCTCTCTCTCTCTCTCTCTCTCTCTCTCTCTCTCTCTCTCATGATAATATTGCATTCGTTCCTGTATTGTTCCACACTATTTCCCTTGGATATTGCCCAAATTTTAAAACATTTTATCCCATTATTTAAGATCGCATTTCCAATTAAGCATGAATTTTATTTGATTCTAGTGTCATATATCATTTATGAGTAAGGTTTCACGGTAGATTTAAAGGAGGATGATTAATACTCTACTCTGAACTGAATAATATAGAGGTTTTACTGCATTCAAGTATCAATGATTATAGGACTTCTACGGAATCTGTGTGGTCTAAAGTTATTGGAAATCTAGCAAGCAACAAAGCGATGAGTTTGAAGCTCCGCCCCATTCTAGAGTTGCCAGGTGTAGAATTATTAAACAATATGTGTCCGATGATTTAAGAAAACTGTTACTTAACTTTTTTGGGGAGTGTACATGTGTATATCCAACGTCTTACGTTTAATACAAACTGATGGCTCTGGAGAATAAAAAATGTAAGTGTGTATATATTATATATATATATATATATATATATATATATATATATATATATATAACTTTATCACATACACAATTGTTCTGTGCATTAGTAGAATTACTAAAAGGACCTCATTCAAACTGGATGGTATCTAACGGAGTTTTTTATTCAGAAAAAGTTACAAGCTTTCGTGGACAAACAGTCCACATTATCAAGTATATATATATATATATATATATATATATATATATATATATATATATATATATATATATATATATGTGTGTATATATATAATTATATATGTATATAATTATATATATATATAATAAATACATATATGTATATATATAATATATGTGTATTTGTGTGTGTGTATGTGTGCGCGTGTGTGCGCATATATATATATATATATATATATATATATATATATATATATATATATATATATATATATATATATATATATATATATGAAATATATATACTATATATATATACACATACATATGTATATATATTATGTATATATACACAATATATATACAGTATGTATGTATATGGGTGTGTGCATATAGTGACTTATCCATTCATCTTAAGAGGAATATGTCTCCTGATAGCTGAGTGTATCAACCCGAAAGTCTGGGGTTCAAATCCTGATCTGTATAGATGTACTTATAATTATATAATAAGTCCCTTGATGTAAAAGCTATTTCGAAGGTAAAGTGAATTCGATATTTAGGATTTTTTTGTGTCGGTATCTAAAAGTATAAAATTGTCAAATGTAAAGTTAATGACTCATATTCAGATACCTTTGGCGTCATGACAGTATAACATATATATATATATATATATACATATATATTATATATATATATATATATATATATATATATATATATATATATATATATATATATATATATATATATAACATAGCACAAGAGAGAGTCCTCACGAACACTGATGCCTCGCTTAAGGTAATATACCCTTCTAATGATGTCTCTAAAGAAAACTGCACACCTCTGCCATCGAATCAAGAGTGCCTTGGGTCACCAACAGGTCGCTTAAGATTGTATCAAGTCAAAGACGCCATCATGGATTTAGGCGAAATTTGCAGCTCATAAGTTGCACCAAAATGTTTTAGGTCTCTGTCCTAGTGATATCTAAGATCTGAGAGGCGTGCGCTGACTGCCGCCTAACTGAAGGAAAATTCACATCTTTTAGGTCCGGGCAGGTTATTAACTGGCTTTATCCTGGAAAAAAATTGTAGCGACAGGTGCATTAGGTAATCCCACCTAACTGACGAAAAGTAACCTATACATATCACTGGACATATTAAAATTCACGCAGGAAAAAGAGTATAGAAAAACATTGTTATTAGGTCGCTCTTGCCTCCATGGAAAAATATGTTGCAACAGAGGGCAAAAGATCACAGTCCTATAACTGAAGAAATCGTAGACAGCACCACAGCACATTCGGTCAGTGATGACACCCAGGAAACGGCATAACAACAGAGTGTCCTTATAAAAAAAATTTTTTGAAAATTAAGAAACAGAAAATACACTCTTCAGAGATGGATACTACATTCTTCAAAGTGGAAAATACACTCTTCAAAGGTGGAAAATACTCTTCAAAAGTGGAAAATACACTCTTCAAAGATGGAAAATACACTCTTCAAAGATGGAAAATGCACTCTTCAAAGGTGGAAAATACACTCTTCAAAGGTGGCACAAAGCAAACTAGATCACTGACGAAATACATACCTTTACAGGTAACACCAAAGCTTATTAGTTTATTTACTCCCAACTGACAAAGAATAAACACCTCATTGTTGGCACCAAGACGCCACAACACGTAGCGGACAAATAAACGCCCCCCGTAGGTCACACCACGGTGCATGAGGACACTGACCCATAACTGACAAAAAAATACGCCCCACAGGTCGCGTTACATAGCAACAGGACATTGACTTCAAAATGACAAAACATATACGCTTCATAGGTCATGCCACGGCGCATTATAAAGTTCATCAGCTCCCAACTGACGAAAATATTCACGCCGTAGGTCGCACCACGGCACATCAAGTCTTTGACTCTCAGCTCACGAAAAACACGGATTTCATAGGTCGTCGCATCGCTGCACACAAGGTCACAGTGGCCGCCCCCCGACGTCGGAAATGATTAATGGCAAGAAAGCATGAAGCTGAGTCATTCTACTGGAGACCCTCTATTCAAATCGAAATGACAACGTCCCTACGCAGATAATAACTGTCCCATTCATACACATTTCTTCTCCCTTTGGCCCCCCCGAGGCATTAATGAGGTTCATGTTAATGGCGTCCTCGTCGGTTCTCGACAAAAGGATGAGAAAGTGACGGGCGTTTTGTCCCTCCTGGCAAAAGGGAAGGAGACGGTAGGACTGGAAATAAAAGTAACGGAGGAAAGAACAATTTTTTTTTTACTGGTTGAATATCCAGATAGCACTGAATTATCTACTCTACAGTATGTGAATAAAAATCAACAACGTAAGAAAAAGGTTACTTGGGAGTGCGTGGACTGAACAAAAGGAGAGAGAGAAATTATTAAAAGTAATTTAATGTAAAATGGTTCAAATGAAGTTTTAAATGAACGTATTCGAACAAAAATACCCACACACACGTTTATATATATATATATATATATATATATATATATATATATATATATATATATATATATATATATATATATATATATATATAATTATACTGTATATATATATATACATATGTATATAATATAATATATATATATATATATATATATATATATATATATATATATATACATATATATATATATACATATATATATATATATATATATATATATATATATATATATATATATATATATATATATATATATATATATATATATAGATTTGGTCATCTAGAACGCAGAAGATTCACCAGGAATAAAGCACCAAGCAGCCAGCGCAACATTCTGTTCTTCATTTAGCCAAATTTTCGAGACTACGTGTCTGGTCATCAGAGCTGTAAAAGTACAAAGAATAAAAATTAAGAATAGACCCGGTTAAAAATCTTACAAAAGCCCGAAAATTGGAACTTATAAGAACTCAACCTTTTTTTAAAATTAAACTAAAAAATACTAGAATATATAATAAAACATTAAAAAATAATATCAGAACGTTTTGTACCTAACTCTGTGGGAGCTGAGAACTGAGGGACATTATCAGTTCTTAGGAGGAAGACGTCGACATAAAGTAGGCTATACTATGTAAAATACTGGAAGAGGTCTGGCTGTTTAGGGAAGGAACAAGCCCCTTGGCAGTTAAAGATTCCAGGCTTGAGAGAGAGAGTGGTTATTGGGTGCTTGGGCGATAATATTGAAATCTTCATATGAAAATGATGTCTTGCATTTTTTTAAATGATCTCTTATATTAGAAAATTCCGTTGTTTTTAACTGACATCCTGTTCGGTTACTGACTTCGAGTAGAGGATCAACTCTCACTCTGAGCAATCTCTTGGTGACTCCGATATATTTCTCAACTTTACAAGTTCCTCATTGGATGGGTTGGTATCGTTCTCGGCTGGCGCTCTGATGGGCCCGCGTTCGATTCTCAGACCGGGCAATGAAGAATTAGAGAAATTTCCTTCTGGTGATAGAAATTCATTTCTCGCTATAATGTGTTTCGGATTCTACAATAAGCTGCAGGTCCCGTTGTTAGGTAACCAATTGGTTCTTAGCCACGTGAAATAAATCTAATCGTTCGGGCAGCCCTAGGAGAGCTGTTAATCAGCTCAGTGGTCTGGTTAAACTAAGGTATACTTAGCTTCTTCTTAATCTACATTTTGGGCAAGTGAAACTAAACCACCAGATTCCGCATCAAAGCGGGACGCTTATCCTTAGGTAGAATAATGACGCGATGGTCTTAGGATTTTTTGGACATAATCTAATATCCAAAGGTGGAAATGTACTGCGAATTGTCGTGTTCGTGCACAATTGTGAACTAGATATTGGGGTGTAAGCGATTAATAGATTCTAAGAAATTTTCTGCATCCGCCCTAGACCTAAATAAAGCAATTGTGTCATCTATATATCTTCTATAGAAGAGAGGACGATATGTTAAGGGACACCTTTCGAGCATTTGTTCTTGGAGAGACCACATAAAGGCATTGGCCATAATAGGACCTAAAGGGGTCCCCACAAAACACCATCCACTTGTTCATAAATTCTCTTGTTTAAAATAAAGTGAGTGTCCGGCACTGCAACTCCTAAAAGTTAATTAAAATTGTCCTTGTGAGAAAACCGTGAGATAAAAAGTGATCGTCAGAAAAGATTTTCTCTAAAAGAATGTCGACCGTCGCCTGCAGCGGTATGTTCGTGAGTATCCAGGTAAAAAAAGTCACAGGAAAAAAGTCAGAAAAAAAATTCACATTAATCCTTCCTAGATAGTGACCCCCAATGGGTTTCAACACCCACCTTTGCGGCGTGTTTAGTACAAGGCCGTTGGGGATTACCGTAAGAGCATAAACAAAAGATTGTAAATATCATAAAGATAATGACTCCCAAGAAATATTAGTCCTAGATAACGGCCCCCGAAAACCCTTGGGGGTCACTATCTAGGAAAGGTACGAAATATTTTCTGTTTTATTGCTTTAATTGCTACCATAAATTAATGTGACTTTTTTTCTGTTACTTTTTTCCTGTGACTATTACCGGCCACCGTTCGTGAAGAGGGATGTGACGTCATAACTAACCATATGCAAGCCTACATCCTGGGGTAAAATATCAGGCACAAAGCTGGCGGAATTAGGCAAAGAATATTCATCATTGGTGAATGGCTGTAATATAGGTACTAGATAGTTAACTATTTGATAGTTGGGATTGTTATGTGCATTCAAAGAGTCAAAGTAGGTCTGAAAGGAACATTTTCTTTGTGTATTTTCGAAGACCATATAACATTCCATATGAAGAACTGAAAGAGTATAATTTATGATATGTATATATATATATATATATATATATATATATATATATATATATATATATATATATATATATATATATATATACAGGTAAATATATATTTATGTATAATGAGTGTGTCGGTGTCTGCCTGTCGTGTATAAAATAAATAGCAACCTATCATACTTGCAGTGACGAGGTATAAGCCTAGTAGCCTACCCGGCTGTCATGTTGGAGGTAATCTGATTTCGATGCTGAATTCAGAATCCGAATTCGACAAGAATAGATGCAGTATAATCAACGTGGCAGTATCTCTCTTGAAGGGTGCGTGAATAAGTCGTAGTCACCGGACTTCCAACTGGTGAAGTCGTAGGTTCGAATCTTAGTCACCGTAGGAGGACTCATATGCTTCCTTTTGGGTGGGAGATAAATTGAATTCGACTTGAAGAGGCTAGATGTAAATTGATATTTGAAAATATAAAAATGTCATGAGTAAATTTAATAACTTTTATGTATAGGTTTCCCTGATTGGGGGTTGCATCTTGAAACTGACAAATAAACATTCAGACAGACACACACATGCTCGTGCGCTTGTGCGTACATACCCACTATATATATATATATATATATATATATATATATATATATATATATATATATATATATATATATATATATATATATATATATATATATATATATATATATATATATATATATATATATATATATTAAATATGTGTGTGTGCGCGCGCGCAAATATGTGCGTTTGTATGCATGCGCATCAGAATTAATCTATCAATGAGACGAAGAGTCAGCTTCTCTAGTGCAAATAATTAGTCTGACAGTTTGACGGGTTTCTCTTATCGCTGTGTAATTATGAAGAAGAATTATCTGGTTCGTTATCGTCATTGGTTAATTACAGTCATTAGAAGAATGAGGATCGGACTGTGTCATGAAACCCCTGATTGTCATTTTCAGCGAATGGCCTTTATATCCTTAATGTTTTAATAAAACGCTATATATTTGTCTCGTTGTATGTCAAGAATTTATGTTATTACAAATACACACACTTACATACATACATATACATATATGTATGTATGTATGTATGTATGTATGTATATATATATATATATATATATATATATATATTTATATATATATATATATATATATATATATATATATATATATATATATATATATGTACACTGTATATATAATAGTGTGGCGTCGCGAATGACATTATTATTTGTTTTTACTTTTAACCCAAACGCAGAGGCAGGTGGAACGGAAATCCTAATGCCCTTACCTTGCCCTAGCTCAATGAACGTAAAACAAAGAGAAAAAAAAACGGTGGACTTTCTCCTCTTAATGGATGGAAATGTATGGGGAAAACGAAAGCAAAACGCGATTTCCAAATCCTGGCGTTCTTGTTTCGTGAGTTCACTTCGGACCTGGGCTAGATGAGAGCATTGGGTCTACCCTCCTAATTGCTTCTAGGGCGGGGGGAGAAAAGAAGTAACTCTTTACGCTGGAAATAAAGGAATTTGCTGTACGTGCTTTGGTCTTTATTTGTTTCTTCAGAAGTTGTTATTGTTATTGTTGCTGTTATTGATTTCACGGTTGTTGTTATGAGCACGACTGCTCAGAAAGTAAAACAGTAATGGAAATTTTACGATTATTATTATTATTATTATTATTATTATTATTATAACAATGAAAAGATTATAATTCCTATTATTTTTTATTATAATTACTATTATTATCATTATACATTATTGTTAACGTTTTTCTCTTCATTGACATTATTATAACAATTATAATTAGTATTAGCAATATTAGGAATCTACAGTATCTTGTCTCGTTATTATGCAGCGCTATTTTAGCAAACCGAAGCTAGCAAGAGAGAGAGAGAGAGAGAGAGAGAGAGAGAGAGAGAGAGGGGGAGAGAGAGAGAGAGAGAGAGAGAGAGAGAGAGAGAATTCGGATCAATTTCGGAACGACCGAATAAGCGAGGCTCAAAGGCGAAGATAAACAGATGAATAGATAAATCGTCGGAAAGAGAGGGTAAATTAGTTAATCAATTAGGCGGAAGGGAATTAACTGAAGCGAGTTATAGCGTCTCGTTGGCCGTAGTTGCATCGTAAAAAAAAAAAAAGTTGACCCTGGGAGCGTTAAACGGTCGTAAAAGATATTGGCGGTCGTTCGGTTCTGGGACCGGGTCTCGTTTAGTTCCGCGAACTGATTGAGGGACTCTCTCTCTCTCTCTCTCTCTCTCTCTCTCTCTCTCTCTCTCTCTCTCTCTCTCTCTCTCTCTCTCTCCAGACCTTTTGCGTTTTCGGTTTCTGTTCTTTTTTTCTTTTTTTTTATTCTCTTACCCTTAATGGTTCCGTATATTCCTCTGGTGTTCTTTTTGGTCTTGTTTTTATTATATTTTTGTTTTGATACATTTGTGTTTTTCTTTTTGTCAGTGTCATTTCTTATTGTTTTGTATATTCCTCTTTCATTTTTTTAGCTTTACAAGTTAATCATTTTATTCGTTTTACATATTCTCTTTTATCTCTTTAGGTTTTACAAGTTTCTTATTTTATTCGTTTTGTACATCCCTGTTTGATTCTTTTTCTTTTGTTTTATCTGTCACATTTATATTTGTCTTTTTATTTTCTTCTTTTACTTATTTTGGTTTTGGTTGCCAGCATTTGCATTGGTTTGGTATATTCATCTTTTTATTTCTTTTTGTGTTCTAATTGTCCCATTTTTCTTGGATCTTATATTCATATTTTTTTTTGTCTCGAATTTTTACTTTTTTTGTTTATGTCTAAGTCGCATTTTTATTTTTCTCTAAAAGAAAAGTATTGTGCCGTCTTTGTCTGTCCGTCCCCTCTTTTTCCGTCAGCACTTTTTCTGTCCGCATTCAGATCTTAAAAACTACTGAGGCTAGAGGGCTGCAAATTGGCATGCTAATCACCCACCCTCCACTCATCAAACATACCAAATTGCAGCCCTCTAGCCCCAGTAGTTTTTATTTTATTTAAGGTTAAAGTTAGCCATAATCGTGCTTCTGGCAACGTTATAGGTTTTGCCGCCACCGGGCCGTGGTTAAAGTTTCATGGGCCGCGGCGCGTACAGCATTATACCGAAACCACTGAAAGACAGATCTATTTTCGGTGGCCTTGATTTTACGGTGTAGCGGCTGTACAGAAAAATCGATTGCGCCGAGGAAACTTCGGCGCATTTTTTACTTGTTTGGTTGTGTAACTGCCTTTCTTGTACTACAGTGTTTCGTTTCTGTTTGTCACTTTGTTTATTGGCTTTGTATATTCCTCTTTAATTGTTTTTCTCTAACCTGTGTCACATTTTTTCATGTTTTTTTTACATATCTCATCTGTGCCTTTTGTTTTTGTTGGTGTCTCATTATTCATATGTTATAACCCCCTCCCCTTTTATTTGTTCCCCGTTTATTGTAATTTTTTCTGTCATTTGACTGGTTATGTATATTCTCTCCCTTGTTTTGCCAATGTCTCATATTTATTAATAAAGTATAATCTTCTTTTGAAATTTTTTTTTTTTTGGTACCTGTGGTATATTTTGATTGATTTAACATACCTCTCTTATTCCTTTCGCCGTTTTCTGTGCCAAATTTCAGTTTCAATTCTGGAGCCGATTGAGGATTTGATTATTCATTGTTGCTTTTGTTTTCTCATTTATTTTATTTATGACATACGTAGTATTTTTCTTTGTCGTGTCAGTTTGAATTTCAGACCTGGAACCGTCGTTCTTCCAGTTCGGGAACTTATTCAGGATCTCAGGTTTATGGGACTGAATTGGCTGAGGATTTTGTTTTTGTTTCCTTCCGGGGACAGGCACTTGTGCAGTCCAGGAACTGAGGGTGAATTCTACTGCAGAGTTTGGTGTTTTGGGTACGTTTCATTGTTGCTCTTTAATCTGGTGTTTCTTTGTATACTTCTTCCTTTGTCTATTCCACAGCTTGATTTCGAACCTTTGACTCTTTTTTTTATTTGATTTTATATCACATTTAATTCTTCTCTCTCTCTCTCTCTCTCTCTCTCTCTCTCTCTCTCTCTCTCTCTCTCTCTCTCTCTGTTCGAACACGGTATCAGTGTTTCCATTACCTATTTCCCAGTCCGTATCTATTCAGTTTTATGGCCCTTTCCGACGTTTTCCTCTGTATATTTTGAGTTGGTCTCAGTGAATGACTGTTTTTTTGTAAAATCGAGTTTCTTTGTAATTTTTCGTTTTCTGTAAAAAACACTATTGTGCCGGCTTTGTCTGTCCACCCTCAGATCTTAAAAACTACTGAGGCTAGAGGGCTGCAAATTGGTATGTTGATCATCCACCCTCCAATCCCCAAACATACCAAATTGCAACACTCTAGCCTCAGTAGTTTCTATTTTATTTATGGTTAAGTTTAGCCATGGATCGTGCGTCTAGCACCGCTTTCCGGAGGCGTTGCTGATGCACCTTCACTTGACCGCATCTGGGGAGCAACTGAGCGCTGCCTAGTCGTAGCTGAAAGTTTCATACAGCATTATTCTCTGTACAGAAAACTCGATTTTGCCGAAGAAACTTCGGCGCATTTTTTACTATTCTGTTATTGTGATTGCATCATATGCTTGTCTTGAAACCAAGAATACTATCATAAAAAGGTTAAGAATAACAAAGGTTCCAGATCACCACACATTTTGCTATCGCAGGAGATAGTATACACAGGCAGCAAAAAAAAACCGTAATAATGCATTTTATATATATATATATATATATATATATATATATATATATATATATATATATATATATATATATATATATATATATATATATTATATAAAGAGAGAGAGAGAGAGAGAGAGAGAGAGAGAGAGAGAGAGAGAGAGAGAGAGAGAGGGAACCGAAATCATCTTTTACTCTTGGGGGAAACAGGAAAGGTGCCAACGTTTTTACGTACCACTTAAGATCAACAAAAAAAGTTGTGCTTCACTTAGTAAGATATACAAACATAGGGCCAGCTTTCAGAATGGGTGCCAAAATTGAGGTATGCAGAAATAGCTTCACTACTTGCTGCGAGGTTCTAAAATACTGAATGACAGGTCTACATTATAATGCTAATGGGTTATATAAAAAAAACAAAAAGTTGAGGTCAAGATTCAGTTACACATTGAAGGACTTACTGAATATGAGTGGAATGAGTAGATTTATTAAGATTTGTTAGTAAAAATACAGCTTTTATAGCGTTGACAAACGTTCGGACTTGGTAACAGTATTCAGTCTAATAGTGTCATCACTGTTTCTTTTAATTTATTGTTGTCATTTCTTTGTGGAAGTTTTAGATGTTTGCTTTCATTGAAAAGGTTGATTGAAGGCACGCCCAAACATTAAATAAAAAACCTTATGAAGAAAAATAGCGTAGAAATAGATAGGGGCGTATGAACATTTATAGATAAATCTTACCAAGAACTTATGGAAGAAAAAGAAATTAGAATTATAAAAAACGAAATACAAGAAAGGTAAGTAAGCAAAGGGACGTTATCGTGTGAGATGCTTTCTGAAAAGAACGTAATCATGAGTCAGTGGAGTGAGTATTTTGGGTTGTTTGATGTAGAGGAGAGGAGGAAAGAACTAGATATAAAAGATACACGACAATGATTGTGAATATGAGGAGAACAATTACAGTTCCGGGATGATGAATGAGATGGCGCTAGGTGGTCATGTGAAGTGATTGTGTGGTGGCTGATTACGGTGTGTAAGGTACGTCTCGATGAGGGAAAGGCTCCTGAGTAATTGGTGAAAGGATTTGTACTAATATGTTTGAACTGAGAAAGTGGGAATTGTAACAAAGAAAGAACGGTTCAAACGTTAGCAAAGATGATTGTGCGTGCGTGAAGTGTATGTTAGGAAAACAGTTACAATTTAAAATGGAGAGTCTAAAATTGTGTGTGGCTTATGATGACCTGCAGAAAACTCGTGGCAGAACTGATAGACGTCAAAGGAAAATAGAGATGGCTTGTTTTGATGCTGACCAGAATTTCTTAATAGTCTTGCATTTCGATCTCAGGCTTTGTAGCGATAAGCGTATCCTAAAATTGTGAAGAATTTGAGAAGTTAAGAGGGCATTGTAGTTATTACAGTCACATACGTATCTGGCTAAAAGTTACCAGTGGAGTATATATATATATATATATATATATATATATATATATATATATATATATATATATATATATATATATATATATATATATATTTACGGTTGGACACGGGTTGGTTACTTTAATGCAATGAGTATTAGGATAAGCCTTGAACAACACTCACGGTCGACAGCTGTAACACAGTAAACGCATGAACAGACAGAATCACATATAAGAATAATGGTAGGTCGCCAATTGAAAGTTCTGATCAATACAAGATTCTGCTTTATTGCACACAGGTTATATCATTGTAAATAATAAAGTCTGCTTCAACTTCAGTAAAGAAAATCAACAATAAAATTTAACAGTACAGCGAAGACCCAGTGGCTCATTTGGCGCAGTAGGGCAGAATTCTCCAAGCAAGTTGGGTGTCCAGGAAACGAGGATGAACGATATAACACGTGTCTAGAAATAGAATAATCCCAGATAAAGCTTCGTGGAAATGTGGTTTCTCTCAACAGCAATTATAAGCACTACGGGCAAGGGACGATTAATTCAGGAAATTAATTCACACAGGGAAGCACTGAAACGCAGGTAACAGGACATCAAAGAGTATTTACTGGGGAGAGAAATTATGAAATGAAATGAGAGATCCAATAGAAGGAATAGAGAATTGGTAAAGCTTAATTCTACTTTACAATAATGGCTGGATGATCTGCAACATCTTCCTTTAGACCTCACATAATCACTTGTGGCCAGTGATTTGCAGTTCATAGAAAGAGTGCAGTGGAGAAAGAGTGGCGTGTACGGGGGCGGGACACGGCTACTGAATTACAGCAAGATTTCTCTACTGAGCCTAAATACGGACTGAGAGTGCGCAGGGCACGGCGGGCTTATATCACTGCTGATTTTTCTTGTGGGTAGATGCCGTTACCTTCAAGCACTTGGGTATCAGCTGACATCTGTAAGGAACATTCGAGAAACCAGTACAAAGCTCACACAGCAGGAGCTTAATTGAAAAAGTGATTAATGGAAGGGGACGAAGTTACTAGTGCCCTGAGTATTCCCCATAGTGTGATTCAGACTGCTACCTGAGTGTCCCTTCGAGTTGGCCTCTAAAAATGCACACTCACTCTTCTATCGGTGGGGGCTGGTTGCCTACCCCTTAAAGCACAGGACTGACACCTACAATGAGTAAGAAAGAGATGATGGTGGCGGATATCCATAAAAATATATATATCTATAAATATATATATATATATATATATATATATATATATATATATATATATTATATATTTATATATATATGCATATATATATATATAAATATATATACAGTATATATATACAGAATTTAAGCTTCTTGTAATATCAAATTCACTCAACCTTGGATTCAAGACTGAAGGGGAATTTGTGATTGGTAAGTGACGGATCGCTTATCACTTATAAGTGATCCGTCACTTACCAATTACAAATTCCCCTTTGGCGTTTATTCCGAAGCTGAGTGAATTTCACATTAAACGACATTTTTAGTTTAATGTTTGAGAATGAAAAATTTCAAGGTGTATGTGAAAAAAATTCATATATTTTTGTATACTGTATATATATGTGTCTGTGTGTAAGCATGTAAAATGATGAATTAGCAGAAGGAGAACTTGTGCATTTTTTCTCTAAAGCCAATTGCTGTTAGAGGGAAAGAGCTTTATACATGCATACCTATTACAATATATATATATATATATATATATATATATATATATATATATATATATATATATATATATATATATATATATATATATATATATATATATATATATACATATATATATATATATATATATATATATATATATATATATATATATATATATATATATATATATATATATATATATATATATATATATATATATATATATATATATATATATATATATATATAAAGACAAACTCCACGAAGGAAAGAGGAACAATTGAGTGCTGCAAGGCCTTTTGACTTTAACCAAAATGGGTGATAACATTCACTGGTCACTTCTGATAACCAGCTTCTGGTGAACAGATATGATTTACCTGTAATATGTGAAGGAAATTATCTCGTTCATTTTTCTCACTGACGTGCATTTTACAAAAAGCGGAAACTTCCTATTATATGTGGAAATAAACGTTGATGACCCACAGTATTAGGTCCTGTAAGCTAATCGCTTGGTTGGATGAAAGTGACTTTTACTGAGGGACCCGGTTACCGATAAACGTCATTGCAGTGCCATTTCTCTTCAGTAAATCACCCTAACCAGTAATGAGTTTTTATTGTTTTCAGTATACCTGTAAATGTGAACGCACATCTGACTTTTCAACAGTGCAGAAGCATTAAATAACTGTGGATTCTCAGCAAATACTTTTAATATGAGGTCAATAGTCACAATGCCCCTCTCTACCCCAGGCGACTAAACATCAGGTACACAATGCACTGCTCAGGTCAACAGATAACAGGCCTGACCACTAGACCACAGTACAAGTAAAGTTATATATATATATATATATATATATATATATATATATATATATATATATATATATATATATATATATATATATATATATTTATATATATATATATATATATATATATATATATTTTTTTTATACATATGTGTGTGTGTCTGTACATTATATATTATATATATATATATATATATATATATATATATATATATATATATATATATATATATATATATATATATATATATATATATTAAGCTACAAATGTCGTTTAATGTCCAATCTGCGCTACTTCAGGAATATCACCGAAGGGGAATTATAAGTAATAAATGGTTTGGTACCTAAGTGACTCGAACACTCGACAGTACGAACCAACGACTTCCAGTTGACGTTCAAAACCATTCGGCTATGATTTTGGACATCGACTGGAGGTCGTTGGGTCGTGCTGTTGATTGTTCGAGTCACTTAGGTGCCAAACCATTTATCACGACATTTGTAGCGTAAAGTTTGTATACAAATTGTCACGTCGATGTAATAGAAAAAAATATATATGTATATGTGATATATATATATATATATATATATATATATATATATATATATATATATATATATATATATATATATATATATATTCCTTAAAATATGACAGAAAATGTACATGACTTTGCAACAAGGGAATACCAAAAGTAGCTGTGTTCCCTGAGAGAAAACATTACTATGACTGAAAAGAAGGCATCGGTCATTGTCCCAAAGCCTGATCCGGAGCTTAAAGAAAATCTCCATCTGAGTCTCAGACGAACGCGGCCGGAGAGAGATTGCCTCGTTTGTCAAAGGGCCGCTGGATGCCGTCCTTTTGAAATTTCCTGTAGCCTCTGCCCTCGCGTCAAATAATCTCATTTTAAATTTCCGCTCATAGGGAGGAATAGAGAATTCATTCCGGTGACTCCAGATGGGCCTTGCAGCATGTGTCGCCGGGAGGTTGGGGGGCGGGGACGGGGAGGTGTTGTTTAGGAGGGGGTGATAGGGAGTTCAAAGGAGAGCAAGAGAGTGAAGGATGATGTAATCCTTTGCCATTATCCATGGTGATGTGATGGTGGATGTTCTTTCATATTCCATTTGGCGGTGAATGAAAGAGCAGAAGCCTAGACTGGTATGAACAGTGTGGGTGTTCATCCCAGCAAAAAAAAAAAAAAAAAACACACATCTGAAAGACGCAAAAAAGTTAAGAGGTGTTCTTATCTCATGTTTTCTAGTGAGCCGCCCATTTTCATGGAAAGCAGTCTATATACAAAAATAAATATACCTTCAAGATATAAAACTGAATATTTTTTTTTTTACACAAGAATAATTATATACGTACATACTATCAATCTGCCGTTATCTACCTAAACATGTTAGCATACACCCATTCAGAAATGCAGATAGGATTTAAGAAAACTGGAAAATGGTACGTAAGCCTCATGAGACACGTTCTTCGTACACAGTGCATTATGCAAACAGCATATTCTTTGTAACAACAGCAGAGCAAATTCTCTTTGCATGTTATGCAATTCTTTCACGTTTCTTCTAACGGTAATCTTGTCTTGCATACAAAATAAATTTATCATAAGCACAAGATACACAAAGAAGCTCATGAATTTATAAAGGCTAACATAACAAATGTGAATGTATATATATATATATATATATATATATATATATATATATATATATATATATATATATATATATATATATATATATATATATATGAAGATAAAAAAGGTCCATAAAAGTACTCCTTACACGTTTTAACGACTAAATAGTGTTTGTTTGGGCATTTTTATCTTTATAGTATACTGTTATATTACAGTAATAGATTTTCATATATATATATATATATATATATATATATATATACTATATATATATATATATATATATATATATATATATATGATGTATATATACATATACACATATATATATATATATATATATATATGATGTATATATACATATACATATATATATATATATATATATATATATATATATATATATATATATATATATATATATAACTGAATCACGAAAATATGGAACGTGATGAATATATAAATAAAGACAAAATCCACAAAGAAAAGAGAAACAATGGAGTGCTAAGTAAAGGACTAATCGTCCTTTACTTAGCAGACTGAAGAAATATAAAATGAAGTTTACAAAGAAAGCTCATATAAATGACAGATGGGGTTTACAAAGGAAAAAATATGTACCTTGAATCCAACACAACTGAAGAATCAGCAGAACTGCCAAAACAGGGTTAAATGTTTAAGAGGTTTTACAAAGGATTAGGATCAAACCGTTCAGAGGTAGGGACAGGACAAGTAACAGATTATACAAGGAGGTGACTTATTTGACCATCAAAAAATTTTATAAAATTACAACTTAAAAATTTTGTACCTCCTCATAGGTTCATTGCCTCAAGACAGAAAATACCTCCTCACAGGTTCATTGCCGGAGACAACAATGAATAAATGAAACCGGAGATCAAAGTAATCCTAATCTTTGTTACAGTCTGAAAATTATTTGCAACTGGCAACTATGAATCCTTGTGTACAGAGATAAGTTCACTTCGAAGGTGGGTAAGTTTATGTCAGATACGAGAGGGATCCTAACAGACTGCATTCTTTGTTCTACAGCGAGCCAGAGGCGAGTGGATTAGCATTACAAAAGGTTGCTCTGTTGATTTTGGGGACCTCACCCGACTGATAAGGAAAGACAGAGAACACCGTGAGATTCCTGTCAGTTTTTAAATGACTGAGAAACAAAGGATAGTTTAGCGTGCTTTCTGTTGACCGGGAGCCAAGTACTTGAGAATTTTCTGTTGAAAGTATTAATGAAAGCAGTTGTGCGTAAATGAGGTTGGGGTTTGTTGTATCAGTTGAGGCTGTGCTTCAAGAAAATTTTGTTTTAATCTGTGAATGGAAGTCTCCCATAAATGAACTCTGGATTTTAGATATTAATATAAAATTTTCTTGAAGGAAATTTGATTTTTGTGGCATTATAAGTTTTGGTTAAAGAAACTTTCATTGTAATCGAATGCATGCATAAAAGCTCAGGCTGGATTGAAGCCATTTACAAAGGACTTCTTGTTTTAAATAGATAACGTATATAGAACTCCATAGTCTCAAATAATGGTTTCTTCCGTAAAATAATAATTGATTTTACAAAGGTTTTTCCAGATGAATTGGGATTGTAACTGAAGTCACACATAGGATGTTGATTTCTTTGCAAGTCATGCATGGCCTCAATGAAATCTATACTTACTGTTCATGGGTTACGGGCACAAGGCAAGCAATAATAGTGAACTCAATGAAAGCCATGTTTAAAATACCGTTGGGGTTAATGAAAACTTTGCATAAAACATTCATAAAGTCACACTAGCTTTAATAAAAGCTTCACATAAAGCCCATGAACAGATTGCTGGTTTCGAAAGGAAGTCCTTAATGAAAATAACTCTGGTTTGAATAGAATCCACGCATGAAGGGACCTTCTTTTTAATGAAAGCCACGCGTAAAATAAGTTGATTTATAATGGGAGCAGTTAATAAAATGACTGGTATTCATTAATGGAAGTTATTAAAAAGAAGGTGTGTTTTAATGGTAGCCATTTGTAAATGAACTTGTTTGAATGGAGACCGTGCATGAAATAATCTTGAACAGAAGGAAAGCCATGCATTGGGTCAGCCGTGTGTAAATAGTAAAGGAACTCTCATTTCACTAAAGGAAATGTTTGATGGAAAACTGGGCTAGCTGAGGTCGACATGACAGTTTTTGACAAGAGGAACAAAACGCTGTTTTAAAGGTCATCAGATAACGCGCACCAGCTTTTTTTTTTTACCTTACCAGTTATTTTTGATGAGTCCTTTCTCGAAAAATACTGAAACTTACGGTGAATCAGGGTACCAAAATAGAAATCCCGTCCTCTGATGCATTATTTTTCAATTTGAGCATAATCCTTAATCCGTGAGAACTACCAGCGACAGCAGAGAAGAAATGTTGAAGGTTACGAATGTATTTATTAATAACACGTCAAAAGTATAACGTTAATGCTCTTCAAGTGTTATTCCCGACAGTTGACATAATGTCGGACACAGATACGTGTATTTTCATTTCCGAAGGCCAATTGCGGGAATTCAGATATTTTCTGAATCACTTTGTGGACTTCTGACAACCGCGAAAGTGAATTAGTAAAAGCAGAGTTCAGCTGCGTTGGTGTATATACTTTATACATTTTTAATTACAGTTAATCTCATTGCATGAATGTGTGAATGTATTTTATACATTGGCTAAATATACTTAAATCTCTGCCCTGGTATACGCAATACATTTAATGGCTCAATGGGTATAATATATGTAGTGCGTGGGAATGAATAGTGCACTAGTGAATATACTCAAAGAATTGCTCGGGTATGCCCAATACGTGGATTAGGTATGCTTAATTTAAGGCTTGGTATATCATTTGGTATATTGACTGAGTATAACATTTTACTCTCTGTGGAAACCATAGATACAGTGGATAAGTATATCTGTGATAAAATGCGTGGGTATATTTCTCCCCCGCCCCGCCCCCCCCGCCCCCCCCCCCACCCCGCTCCTCGTCCATAGAAGCGTTGTTCAGTACAGTTGTTCTCTTTAAGGAAAAAAAGTGTTTTGTAACAGAGGTAAGTTGAGTTTTTCTCTTATTCTAAAACAATTTTTTTCCTTGATTTTTGCCTTGAGGAAAGCGTGTCCCCGCTGCAGAAACGATGACTTTTCTTGTATGATTGTACTGCATAACTTTGATATTTCGTCATGATTCAGAAATAACCATCACTTCATGTCGCAGAGATGAAGTAGAAATCTCTCATAGAGCATAAAATTATGTCTTCGTCCACGCTAAGGACGTCTAATATTCCCCCGATCTGCGTGAAATCATGCATGGCCGTCAGATCGTCATGACACGGAAAGGGCTGAATTTCTCTCAAAATCTTTGACGATGAATTAGAAGAAAAGTCTTCTTTCAGCTGTAACTAAAGTTTAAAACTTATTGTATATCCGTAGGAAAATTGTGGTACCGATGAAAGTGTGAAAAACTGGATCTGCAGCAAAACAGAAGAAATGAAAAAATTTCCTTATGTATATATATATATATATATATATATTTTTAGCTCAGACAGCCATTAAAATCTCTAGCTCCTCAAAATTACGAAAAATATCCTTCGTCACATTATTTTGAAAATTGTTTTTAAAAATTTGTCTCCGCACCCGGATCCAGTTCTGGACCATCATACGGTTATAATTTTTAGATATACAGTCAAATCCAACCCTGGATCTGCATCAGAACCCAGTTTGGGATCTACATCCGCGTTCAATTCGGGATCTGCGTCCAGATCCAATTCTGGATATCTATCTGGATCCAGTGCTAGATCTATAACTAGATGTAATTCTGGATTTAAATCTAGATCCAATTCTTGATCTACAGCCAAATTCAATTCTGGATCTGCATCCAGATCCAGGTTCGGCCATCCAAGTGGATTTAATTCTAAGTCTGTATCTAAATTCAGTTTGGATCTAATTCTGGATTCAGTTAGGATTTGCAGCCATATCCAGTTCTCGAGCTACAACCAGATCCTTTCGTGATAAATCAAGTCTGCAGCTAGATCGATTCTGGATCGGTGTCTAGATCATTGCTGGGTCCGCCTCCAGATTCAATTCTGGTTCTGAATCCTTCTAAGAGATCTTGCAGACAGACAGACCGAAAGACACAGTCAAGCAAACAGGCAAGCAAGCTGAACCCACAGACTTTGTTCATATTAGCGGAAGCAATAAAATAAACTAATTCCAGCTAAGTTCATTTACTGTTCTGTTATGTTATTTATATTTTTCTGTGAGGGTGTCGAATGCTTTCTTCTGGACTGTCTGACTCTATCATATGTTCTTCAGATTTTATTTATTTATTTGTTTTTTTTTTTTATTAAGTTTGGCTCGAAAAATTCAGTGTTCTGTCCTTCATTTACTGAATGGTTGTTTAATCGGATATCTTTTAGGCTTAGTCTTTTGTAAGTAGTTGACCTAGCATCATTATTATTATTATTATTATTATTATTATTATTATTATTATTATTATTATTATTATTATTATTTCTCCTAATTCTAACTTGCATAAGTTAATCGACTGCTGCTAAACGTTTGTGTATCCGAAGAGGTAGTTAACCTTATTATTATAATCGACGTCAGCTTAAAAAGGCTAATTTGATTACCAAATGCATTGAAGGATTTACAGAGAACTTTCAAGAGCTTACTTTGGTCTCATTATTGATAATGAGATCTGAACAGACTCTCGAAAGCTCACGGTAAATCAGTGTATTTTACTTTACCCTTCATTTTTATTGCTCACGATTATTACTATTGTTTTTTTTTTTTTAATCTGTCATCCTATTCGACTGTGTGGTATTTATAGTGTGGGGTTCCGGGTTGCATCCTGCCTCCTTAGGAGTCCCTCACTTTTCTCACTATGTGCGCTGTTTCTACTAGCACGCTCTTCTGCATGAGTCCTGGAGGTACTTCGGCATCTAGTTTTTCCAGGTTCCTTTACAGGGATCTTGGGATCGCGCCTAGTGTTCCTGTGGTTATGGGTACAATTTCCACTGGCATGTCCCATATCCTTCTTATTTCGATTTTGAGGCCTTATTATTATTATTATTATTATTATTATTATTATTATTATTATTATTATTATTATTATTATTATTATTATTATTATTATTATTATTATTATTAGGATCTGGAATTATTATTATTGTTATGAATTGTAAATAATACTTATTATTACTATTATGAAGTGTAAATGTTAATATTATTATTGCTTTCCACTTGCTGTTTCGTGATATTTAGAGTTGATAATATTGTTATTGATGCTGAAGAAATCAATCCAATGCAACTGTGCAAGTAAATTTTGTTCAATAAATCTATTTGTACAGTTACGTAAGTTTTGAATATTGTCTCCATTGTAGGACTTACGCTAATATTAGTATTTTCTGTTTCATATTAATATTTGACAAACATTATTATTGTAATAATAGCTAAGCGAACCATAGCTCAGTCAAAAACATTACAAAATGGGAGAAAAACACAAAAGATGATATGAAATTACACATGAATAAGACAAAACCAGTACCTTAACAACTCCAAATAAGATATCTTGCTGCCATCATTTCTCATCATAATTATTCAAAACGCTTGCTTCAAACTTATTCCTCTCCGCGCTTCGATTTATTTCCATTATTCTTAATTCGTTCATTAGCACCCGAAAGCTGGAGGACCGCACAGTTAGCTGAATGTTTTATTCGTAGACAGTGTGGGTGGAGGAGATCCTAGGTCTAGCAGCCTCCAGAATAATTGCTGACAACCAGAAGATTAACACTTCATGAGGGCAAATGGTGTATGTATGTACAGTACTCCTGGTAATTAGACAACTGTAATGGTCGAATCCAGGTTCAAAAAATGGTTTGATTTTGGGGGGGGGTGGTGTATTAGTCTGACAAGACTTGCTGAGACCTGAAAGGCTTAAACCTTATGGCGTCACTCCAACTAAAAGGAAAAAAAGCTTTTATGAAGAATTTAAGATACACAGTACAATATATATATATATATATATATATATATATATATATATATATATATATATATATATATATATATATATGCATATATATATACATATGTGTCTTTTGCTGTGCGTACGATTGTATGTTTATATTTATTGTAAATAAGCTACATTTTTCCAATTACTTAAACGCATTATGTAAACATTTTACCCTCTGCACGCCAGGCTAGGGCCTTAATACCTCAAAGGGCATCTCTAATTTGTCATTTAATCGTCTTAAGCAAACACATCTCATGCAAACATGCCACGGTATGAATCACTTGACTTGAGATCTCATTATGGTCTGATGAACTCATTAGCATATCACGAGGGATAAGACTCGCCTCCCTCGTATTTTATTTTTTCAAATATTTTTCTGCATAAGCTTTGGAACGGGATGCCATTACGGTCGGAGGGGATGTTTGTGTTCACACGTTGGTAAAAAAAAATTAGGCTGATTGGTGTTTGAGTCTCCGGAGATTTTGGAGATGGAGCCATATTGAACAGGTGTTTGTTGCCAAAAACAGGGATAGCATGTTTTCTTGATATATAAGCGTAGGCATTCTGAAGCCCAGCCGCTAAAAAATTTCATACATTATATAAAATAAAGTTTTTATATTTTCCTAGCGTTCACTAGGACTAGGTTACCACGTTCTGAAAGGATTAGAGAATTTTGTTGGCCCTCTCGTGATAGTGAAAAAATGTTGAACCATCATTATCCGAGATACTGGAATAGTGTCGCAAAAAATATGGAACTAGGAAGTGAATATAAATAGTTAAGAAGATATGTATGGTATTATGTATTCATTATTAGGTTAACAATGTCAGCAAAAACTCGTTTTTTCTACCTTAAATTCAATACGGGGTCCATCAAAAGTTTCCCTTTTGTGTCCGTGGCCACTGAGCTGGCAACACCTAATGTAGAGACACGCTAAATTAAAATTCTTTTCGTTTCCTTCAGTGCAAACAGACGTGAGCTAATCTCTCTCTCTCTCTCTCTCTCTCTCTCTCTCTCTCTCTCTCTCTCTCTCTCTCTCTCTCTCTCTCTCTCTCTCTCTTGGCTGGAAAGGGATCGATCATATAACGCCAGGGAACACATAAAAGGCTAACATAGCCTTCACGGTTTTATATATATATATATATATATATATATATATATATATATGACTATTTATCACATCACCGTGATTCATATACAATCAGAAAGCTACAAACGTCCTTTAATATCCAATTCACTCTACCTCGAAGTAATATATTTTCATATATGTTCATATATGTTGGCCGACTGGTTAGTGTGTCACTGTAGTCCTGATTCCTCGTCCGTCGCTGGTTCGATCCCACGGGACGGTGGACTTATTATCAACTTAAAAAATTCCCCTTCGGTAACATATATGAAAATATATTACTTCCGAGGTAGAGTGAATTGGATATTAAAGGACGTTTGTAGCTTTCTGATTATATATATATATATATATATATATATATATATATATATATATATATATATATATATATATATATATATATATATATATATGTATATATATATATGTATATATATATATATTATATATATATATATATATATATATATATATATATATATATATATATATATATATATATATAATTTGCATAAACTTCTTATTCTTTCGGTAACATATGAACATTCACTTTCTCACCAACGTCAGTTTACGT
>JANJGK010000032.1:5098380-5103380 GCA_039081455.1 Macrobrachium rosenbergii
GGAGTCACTACGTGAACGCATTTTTGTAGCGGTATTGTTTTGGTTACCAGACGGACGTGATCGCGGGAAAGAAAATTATTTCGTAGCAAGCCCGGTAGATGATAAAGAACAGATGGAGGATTTCGGTCGTTTTATTTGTCCGTAAATTTCCAAACTGTGTATGTTATGGATTATGTGTACCAATAAGGGGAAATTCATGGACGACAGTTACTGTTAGCAAAGGGGGTAGTCGGCAAATGAAACCGTCAAAAGGATTTGCAGAACAAATGAAACCGATGGAAAAGTATTTCATGGTTATCAAGGGGAAAATTGCAGGTATTGCTGCAGGCTTAGATCTTGATTTAGTCACTTACTGCTTTTGCTGTCGAACATTTTTCAGGATAAATACATTAATCAAGGAAATAACTTGTGAAAAATAAAGAAATAAAGTAAAGTTTTTGTCACAGAAGTGGATCAAGTTTGAGCGATCAAACATGGATGATTAGGTTTCTATTGGTGATATTACAATATATAATATTTTACTCAGTTATACATAATTATTTAATTATTTCAAACCTTTATGTATGTATGTATGTATGTATGTATGTATGTATGTATGTATGTATGTATTTACATGCGTAAGTGTTAATGCTTTATTTCATGCATATACTTGTCAATATAAATCCTGCCGTTACCTGTATGCAGATGTTTGATTTTTATTTTTCAGCCGACATACTACCTCATACATCCTTTTCTTCGAAAATCATGACATATCTCCCATATGAAAACATTTTGTTACCATCCCGAAATTGCAGAGATGTCAACATGATCAGTATCATTCGTGATTATGAAATACCAGTGACAGAACTACCCAGGTAATAATGGTGATGAACATTGGGAAAGACTGACTGCGAAGCTTACCTCCCTGCTCACCCATAGCCCACCCCTTGTAATGAATGTTCTCGGAATAAGTATTAAATAGTCAAACTGACAATATGCCATATCAGCGCATGCTGCGGTGTTGAAGAGAGCGGGAGGACATGAGGGAACTGAAGTCTGTCAGATGCCATAACTTGGACGAGCACCATGAGCAGATAGCGCTTGATGGAGCCGTAGACACTTCAAGCGCATTGGAGTCTGTAAAGTGACTTCGAAAATAATGCGTGACATGTTCAGATAAATAAACAATCTGTAGAAATTCATTGGCGTACCTGGTCATGTTATTGGCGGTAATGGTCATAGGTCCACGTCCTTTGTTGCTGTTCATGGTCGTGCGTAATTACGAAGTATGCTGAATCTTTAGTTATTATTTATACGTGATTCCCTTTCCTTTATTTTCATTAGTTTTGGAAAGGGTTTTTTTCCACGTTTATGTCCCTTGAAGCTGGCTTCATGGGGCGGTTTGTTAATTTTTGGTTGTTGATAATAATAATAATAATAATAATAATAATAATAATAATAATAATAATAATAATAATAATAATAATAATAATAATAACAATAATAATAATAATAACTGACAACTTTCAAAAGTATGGTTTGTGTTTGAACATTTGGCAACTGTCTTGTTCGGGGATGTGACCTATTTTTTACCCTTGCTGTTAACTTTCTGGAGAATGATTTCTACATTGCATCCTGGGTGACCTAATTTGTTCATTTTGCAATTTCCTCTGACACAGAATGACACTTTCTCGCCAGAACTGCCTCTTTACTAACGATCAAGTATAAAGCTGTATTTTGCTTCAGTATTCCTTCGTCCCTCACGCCTTGTTCTGACCCACTTCCCTTTGCAACACATCCTTAGTTTCTCGAATATTTCAGTATCGGATTTTCGTCCTCAATATAGCAAGGTTAACCGTGCTTTCAACTCTGTTCTTTATTATGCATGAAATGTTGGTTCTAGAAGGTGAGAACCTTCTGTTTATACTCACTTTCATTACAAGAGGTGAGGATGCAGTCCTCACACCCGTCCCCCTTCCCGATTCTACAGGGGAACATAGATTGCACAGATTACACAACGCATCTGACTTGGCCACATTACAGGATTATTGTAAAGACATGAACTAGTCCTTTCGGAGTTTGAAATACAATCTTCTTCGTTTTTAACGTGCTTTTTTCCCATTTTTATATGGGGTAAGCACGATGCCTTCTTTTGAAGGACTTTGATTTGGCGGTGGGGTAGGCCGTACCCTCGATCGGATGCCCTGCCTGACATCGCTTAGACCCCGGTAGCGAATGTGTACATGTATTGTACCAAATCCCCACCTCCCTTTCTCCCAGCAGCGAGGAGAACTGGGCGGTTAGGTCGACAGTTCGAGATGTGTGAGGTGTCTGTCATGTTTTTAGAAGATGTTGGAGTGGCTTTGTTTATATGTGTATTAGTCCGGGGTGTCTACACGGATAGCAAAGTGTCCGCCTTCTCTGACTGGTCGGCTGCGGGGATTGAACCCTTGCCATAAACTTCTATGAAGTCTGAGGTTGCTGCTTCTACCAACCGAGCCATCGAGGCTCCGGAGTTTGAAATATAATATATATATATATATATATATATATATATATATATATATATATATATATATATATATATATATATATATATACAGTATATATATATATATATATATATATATATATATATATGCATATGTAATATATGTACATATACATAAATATATATACATATGTGTATGTATATATATGTACACACACACACACACACACATATATATATATATATATATATATATATATATATATATATATATATATATATATATATATATATATATGGTATATATACAACCAAGGTGCAGATAGGTGAAGACCAAGGACGACATCTAATCACAGGTGACTAAGGAAACAGGTCATTTTCTACACTTGTCTCATCTTTATTCCGGCGTTTTGTAATATCACCTTTATTACATCTTCTGGGAATCTGTCAATAAACATCATAAAATTATAAAACAATCTAAAAAAAACAGTAAAAAGACTAAAATTTACAATTACAAAGATATATTTAAAAGCTAAGACCGCTTACCAACCTTCAGTTTAGAGACAGGAAGACTTAATGGCACGAGAGAAAACAGAAGATGTTATAAAGGTAATGTTACGAATCGTCGGAGCAAAGATGAGACAAATGTAGAAAATGGCCTGTTTCCTTAGTCACCTGTGATTTGATATATATATATATATATATATATATATATATATATATATATATATATATATATATATATATATACACATACATACATACTGTATATGTATATATATATATATATATATATATATATATATATATATATATATATATATATATATACACACATACATATATACATACATATATATATATATGACTGAAATATTTTCTGTTACTCATAGTATAAATATTGCTTTACTGTAACACTTTTCTCATTCATTACCGGTCTGTAGGAAATCTTTAGAGGCGAAGATGCCAGCATGATGCCCTTTTTCCTTCCCCCAGCGGCTGCCGCCCCCCCCCCCCCCTTTTTTATACATTGGGTGGACTGCTATCCACGAACCTTTCAAAATGCCTCTGATTATCTTGAGATTCTCATGCATGTGGACCATTCTCCGGGGCTGGAAGAATCCAGACGATGAAATTCCGATTTCTCGATACTAATTATATTTACTGAAAGGCAAAAGCTTTTTTATCTTTGCCTTCACTTGCATTTTTCTATTGGTTTTCTATCCCGCTGGTCCACTGATTACCCAGAATTTACTGCGTTGTGTGAGACTTCTATTATGTACAAACCAACTTGCATCCCTGCTCGTATATGTACTTTCATATTTAAATGTACGGAATTGTCTTATTTGCCATAACTGAAATGTGATCAAGGTAGACACAAAGGCGAGAAATTAACCGTAAAAGAGAGAGAGAGAGAGAGAGAGAGAGAGACTCTATGCAAGCCCGTAAAATTCCAGCTTTTCGTAATATAAGAGCCATTTCCAGAGAAAGCGATATTCCATACTGTTTGTTAAGCAGAATCTCGTTTTTGTTTGCAGTAGAGTCAATGGATCTAACCACCAAAGGATATCAGACACAATGGACTTATATATTTCCGGTTTGCTATTGTTTGAGTCTTTTTTGCCCGTCTGCTAATTTCACCTGTGGTTGATCGGTCAAATTGAATCTGCACGTTTTCTTTGTTTATGGGTGTTATTGTTTATTTTTATTTTTTTTACAGTCGCGGTAATTCTACCTTGTTGATTTTGCAATAGAAAATTTTGTATTGAACTTCTGTTTATTTGATTCTACTTGCTTTTGTTTGCTTGTTCTGTGGCTTCCATTTCATCTCGGCTCTGACAGGTCAGTCACGGGGATTTTTCTACTTAGCTTCCGCGTGATGGCTTTTTAAGAAGCTCTCTGTCTCTCCTTTGCGTCCTTTGCAGACATCTGTGCAAATTTTTAGATGTTGCTGGACTCTGAACTGAATTATTAATTGTCTTTGAAATTCCCAGTGAATTCTTTATGAAATCACATCGAATGACTTATAATATTTTCCTCAAAGTTTTACAAACGATAACGGTAACATTTTTCACCCAGTTATACGCCCTTGAACGTAAATATATATATATATATATATATATATATATATATATATATATATATATATATATATACACACACACACATGTTCAAGGGCTTATAACTGTTTAATCAACTCATATGGTATAGAATTCGGTGCACGCTCATACGTGGGAATGTAACTTTATTTGCTTGCACATTTATATCTAAACATGTATGTGTGTGTGTATTTACATATATGTATATGTGTATATATATACATATGTATGTGCATTTTTGTTTGCATGTGTATGCAAACGTATGTGCTACTGTAATTTTATTCCCGCCTGTGCCATCGCGTCATTGCATATTGTGTTGACCTTATCTTGCAACGGAAAAATGAGACAGGGAAATGTGCCACGATGAAGCTGGAAATGCCAAATGGGATCTCCTGATACGCTGTCATTTTATCCTGGTTTTAGGGAAATGT
>JANJGK010000032.1:5110880-5150880 GCA_039081455.1 Macrobrachium rosenbergii
TCAATAATTGCAAACATAAATACTTGCACTTGTGTTATTCCTCGATAGTTTGTTCAATGCTTGCATTTTTATAAGCATTGAATGATTTCATCCTTCCTCTGCCGGACCCCTTTGTGAATTCTACAGAGATATACGTGTTGTTGGGGAATTGTTTTCGCTCTTTGCAGTTTAGCTCCCTTTTGAGATGATTTCCATTCTCAGGTGCTATTTATTTTCCCGGGATGGGAATTATTCGTTATTCAAATTTGTCTTTCCCCTTGGCGTTTGACACGAATTTAGACTTTCCCCATTTCCTCCACCTTTTTGTCACTCGGTTATCGAATTTACCAAGGCCAAGAGAAAGAGAAGGTCTGCTCACTTCCCCCCAAATCCCCCACGTAGGCGGAGCTTCGTCTACCTCCTTACTGCGTCAGCAAGTGAATTGCCGTAATGAGCTGGTACCTCTAAGATGCGTCATCGACTCCACCCAACTGGGTAGACCTTGTCTCTCTTGGCCTTGGAATTTACCATCTGACAATTACTTTGCATAAGTGTGTTGCCTTTCAGCGTGTATTAGTTTAATTCAATAAGAATCTTCCAGTTAAATTCAGTAAGAATCTTCCAGTTAAATTCAATAAGAATCTTCCAGTTGATTTAATTCAATAAGAATCTTCCAGCTATTAAATTTTAAGGTAGACATCTACCGTGAGCCTTTGTCACCTAAAAGAAATCGGAATATACATTTTTCCATGGATATACTGTATATACTCATGAGTCTGTCGACCTGATTTTCTTTTTCCTTTCTTTACCCAAATTAAACTAGACTTGAGTCTCCCATTTGTCATATGCCCTTTCTGCCTGAGCTATCACCTCCAGTTCGCCATCAGTCTCCTTTTTTTTGTGATATCCTGAGTCCTTCTTACAGGCCTACGTCCTGCTACTTCCAAATCTACTGTTCTCTGGACCCCACTTGTTCCTCATCCGTTTTCATCACAAATTCACACCACATCTGTCTTTTGGAGCTCACTTTTTTTTCAGGCAGGATACCATCTTTTCCAGTTCTTCATTAGTGAAAGGATATTCCCACCTGCCATGAATATTGACATACGCAGTCATAACTTCTCAAAATCTCCTTCATTTTCCTCACCGGTGCCCGTGTTTCTGCTCTTGCTTTTCGCTGTCCTGATAAACTTTTTGTATTATCTGCAAACATCAGTCATTGAGCACTCTTTCAAAATACTTTTTTTTTTTTTTTTTTTTTTTAGCCTGCACCCACGCACCTACATCAAATGCCATTTTCTCTGTCTTCCATCCACAACGATACGGAACAACTGATTCCATACCAAATCACTGACTCTCGAGGCTACATACTGTAACGTCTTTCACTTTCGTCTTAAAGCAACAGACTAACCTTCACAAAATTTCACCTTATATTGCCTGCTTCCTCAACACTCCACATTCCATCATCACTAGTTCTAAGATTACCTTTATCTATGTCGATGTATGCCACATTTAAGTTTTCCCTTTACAGTCAGACTTACATACCCGTCTCGTAATTAATACTAACCCATTTACCCACTTCCTTATCTGCACCTACACTGCTCTTTTCCTACCAATCGTTTTCTTTGATGTCTTACTCCCTCGATCAGAATCCGACCAAGCACTTCTCAAGTTAGAATTCTAATAATCTCCTCCATCTCTCTCAACGTTACACGGAGGAACAATTATTTCACTCAGACATAACTTTGTTACCCTTTTCCTCACCCAGACATACCCGACAGACTGTGGTTTGTAAGTCAGTCATACTTTATTATTATTATTATTATTATTATTATTATTATTATTATTATTATTATTATTATTCAGAAGATGAATAATATTCAATTTTCATCTCCCCCGAGGCTCCTCTCGTCTCACCAGCTGTTTTTTTCTCGAATAATCCTTTTCTTACGCTAATGTCCCCAGTTCACTTTCAGTTTCTTCGCTTAGAAGGTTGTCTGAATACTTCCTCCGTCGCTCCAGATTCTTTTTATTTGCAACTTTATTTTCTCCATTTCATATCTTGCATATATTACCCTTTTATATCCTTGTCATCTTTCCTCAGCCACTTCAGTATTCAGCCTCCATTATCATACGTCTTCATCACCCTCCATAATGCATATCTGTCAACTCTCTCATAAGATTTTCCTAGTTCTAGGTACAACCCAGTCAGCTTTTTTCCCTTCACTTTAAAGTCTTCTCACATAACTGTTTCACAATGAGCTCAGACTGTTTCTTTCTAAATATACACTATTCTTCCCCTATCAATGCTTCTATCGTCTTTCGTGCTTGTTCAGATAAAATCCTGCTATGCACATTATTCATCATAACAGGTTATGATAAATTCTTGCAACTTTCAATACTGATTCTCTTCTGTCGTCCAAGTTCAACTGATCATCAGTATACCCACGTCACTTACCGCCCTCCCCCTCCTCCGTGTTTTCTTCGACCAGTATCCCTTAATTTTCATCTTCCACTTTAAAATCAATACCTAAACTTACCCATTAATTTTCTTCATCCAAAAATCTTTTTCATAAATTGCTCATCCATTTTTAAACTGCCACATGAAGATCTTTCTGTGGCAACTGCGTTTCAAAAAAGCCTCTAATTATTTAAGCCCACCAGTTACTACTTTTATTGGGTTTTGTTGCTCTTATACACAAAAATGGCAAATATGAAGGATACGGATGAAAAACGGACTAGAGCCCGTTTTTCATCCGTATCCTTCATATTTGCTATTCTCACTTTTTTCTCATCAAACTTTCTTATCCCTATGACATTCATAGCTGCAATGTCAGCCTTTCTTATTTAAGCAAAACATGCCGGTTTTCATTTCGCTGCTGCCATGTCAAGTCGGTAATACCTTCAGCTATTTCTCTTCTCATCTTTGCACCCATTGACTTGCCCTTCCATCTGCTGTGTGCTGACGCATAATATGAGGCGCTCCTTCCCTCCGAATATTCCTCTTCCTCAATCTTGCTTATGAATATTCGTCTTTGGGACCCCAGTATTTCAGCGATTTAACACTACATAATTCACAACTCAGTTTTCTCATCCCAAAACTTTCCAATCACATTTAACTTTCTTTGTCTGACCTCTCCCAACGCTCCACCTGTAAATACACAAAACTGCCATGGAGACAACATCATTATGTCAGACCCTCTTTTACACCAAACCATTCATTCTATACATATTCTACTGCGTGCTTTTCTTGCTCCATAAAAACTTATCATCACTTTCTGCAACTCATCATTACCATACTTTCTTAGCAACCTCCTCGTTACCACTCTGTCAGTTCTGTGATAAGATTTTGTAGGCTCGTGAATGCCATGTAAAAGCTTGTTCCATTTACTTTGCATATCTCACGTAACTCTTCCGTAGGAGGCACTTGATCCTCTTCCCTGTCCTAACCCAAAAGGTAGAAGTGATTTGTCATTCTGGTAAACTGTTCACGACTGCATTCTAACTATTCCTAGCAAAGCATGGGCAGTTTACCTCCTTCATTGTTTTGTTCTGAATATTTGTTTTATTCTCCGATGATATTATGATCATGATGTCGTCAAAAGCCTCTGAGAGCTCATAAACTTCATGACTCTTCATACACACACACACACACACACACACACACACACACACACACACACACACACACACACACACATATATATATATATATATATATATATATATATATATATATATATATATATATATAATATATATATATATATATATATATATATATATATATATATATATGGCATACAAACATACTTGCATACATACATATACACTATATGTATGTGTATATATATATATATATATATATATATATATATATATATATATATATATATATATATATATACTGTATATATATATATATATATATATATATATATATATATATATGTATTGTGTGTGTGTTTGTGTTTACATGAGTGTTTGTATTCTTCAATTTTATTTATTTGTTGACGTATATGTTTATTTGTCTTTTTTTCTTTTTCCATTTATCATACAGTTACATTGTAATTCTGCAAAAGGTTGCAGTGTAAATTCATTGCGTTTCATCTTCTGATACAATTAACTGAAAATAATTTTTATCGAGGATAAAACCGATATTCTAATGATATATCTCGCGCTTCGAGCTAATCACCTACACCAGGATTATCATTATCATTATTATAATTATTACTATTAAGAATGAGCAAACCCTACCGTGACACAACATTTCAAGGCACATACTTTCAAAGCGAAACCTCACCCAAAGGATTGTCATGTGATCAAAAGGAAAACAGAGAGACAAAAACTAACCTATGAATAACACACAGAAGAAGCTAAATCAGCCAACGGGTCAGTATGTACGTACATAAGCGGATAAACAATAACTTGGTCCGTTGAACGAAAGCTGAACTAAAACAATCGTGCGCGTTGCGTTAGCTCATCCGAACTCATCCATTGACAGCTGTCACCACCACTGGGCGCTCTAGAATGAATGGGCAGTTTACTCTACGGGAGAATTAGTTTGTCTGAAAGCGAATTACAGTCCTGTTAGGAGATTTTGCATGTGTGAAAAGACCGGAAGAATTGCGTAATTTAGTGGCCAGAGAGAGAGAGAGAGAGAGACATTTATTTTACGGAAATGTTTCGCTCGCATTGCTGCTTTATGTATACCGGGAAGAAAATGCTGGTTTAAGAGAGCGTTTGCATGCAGTACATTTTCTTCTCTCATCTATACAGAGTTTCACAGGGAGAACACAACGTTGAATTTAGAGAGAGAGAGAGTGGGGAGGGAGATGCCTACTAGTTAAGCCTTCCTCTGATCCCTAATTTACATTGCAATAAGGGAAAAAGACTAAATTGAGAGAGAGAGAGAGCGACTTCATAAACTATTCGTAGATATCCTTCCTCTCATCTGTATTTCACCTTCGCTAGAACCCTCGTCAATTCATGGGAAATAAAACGGCGGACATTTCTTTTATTTAAACTTTCAGCTTCATGATTTATATAGGCTATTTCTTGAAATGTATTTCTGTCCATTTTACAATTTTTCATCATGATGAGTGCCTTTTTTTTCAGCTTCCATTGAGACGCATTACATTTCTCTCGTGTTTTTGTTCCAGGTTGTGTCTGGGTCTCGGTTCTAGTGCATTTCCTGCTGTAAGTTATAGCAGATTAGTGTATGTATTGGGTCTACGTTACAGTGTATTTCCTAGTTTTGAGTTTGTATTTCTGGGTCAACGTTCTATGATATTCCCTGCTGCATGTCATATACTTTTTATACTGTATAGTATATATAATTTATATTATATTTGGGTGTAAGTTATATGTTTCTAGGTCTGCAGTGTGGTGTATTTTTTTATCTGAGTGGTAGAGGATTTCTAGGTCTGATTTATATTCTACATTTGGGTCCAGGTTATAGGATTTTTTTTTTTATATCATAACTCTCTTCTCAGTTTGGAAATGTGTTGTCATTGTTTAAAAAACTTCGTCTTATTCCTGAATGATTTCGCCAACGTCAAAAACAGAAGTTCGAAACAGAGTAACACGGTGGAACACAAATGGGGGAACAAAAATTGTTGCAGTCCCTCCAAGGGAATTACAAATTACTCTCCATACAACAGAAAATGAAAGAAAAGAAGATTATTGTTTAATTTCGAAATTAGTTTTAAGGCGCCTGTGCCCAGAGATACCTATTTGTTTAGAATAAGATTTAAGGGTAGTTTATGAGCTCCTGGGCCGTAGAGCCTTTTAACCCATATGAGTCCTGGGAGAGCAAGGCAGGTATAGCTATGTGATACCCTAGCTAACAGGGTCGCTAGGGTCGTGTGGCAAATGGCTATCAAAGCCTTCAGCGGGAATTGCGCTCGGGACCAGATCAAGGATAAGTCGGTGGGAATACTGCTGAACTACCATGACTAATAGTTTGGTTATTACCTCCACCAAGGTGGGGTTGAGCTTGGTTTGGTTAGTTTGCTTGTGTTTTTGTTAGAAAAGTTATGCAAATAGTATATAATGTTTGGATTTTTATGAAAATTTTGCTGAGGAGTTGTCCTCATTTGTGAGATAGGAGCTGAATTTTTAAGGAAAGAGCACGGGCGGGGGGAGGGGGGCGTTGATTGTTCAGCTTTGGTTGTGGCTCTCAGTCTACAAACGCTCTGGCCACTAATGTTTTAAAAGTAAAACTAAAGTTTTGCCAAGTACTTGGTTGATTTCCTTTTAGCGAAAGCAGGTATAAGTTAGACTGTTAACTTACCACAGTTGCTTCTGAAATTCCTAAATGTTCACAAGTTATCATCATTATTATTGTTGTTGTTGTTGTTTTTATTGTTGTTAATGTTACCTTCGACAACAGTTTTAATGGGACTATGTCTATCTATATACGTATTAAAACGGTATCTCAATAACAGAAGAACAGATTTTAATGAACCTGTGTGAGAAGGTTCATTTGGTGAATCCTTCGCAATACTTAATTGTTTGTAGATATCAATGGAGGTTTAACAATTTGTCATAATGGATACCACCAAGCTCGTCGTTGCTTCAGAGGTTTACTACCTTTAAAGAAACAAAAGGGAGGATTGCGCAGCCCCCCCCCCAAAAAAAAGGTCGAATTTATTGGGTGGAATTACGTGAATTTGCACTGAATTCTTTGTGTAGCTTTGCAGCGATATTCTCATTTGTGACCTGTTCTTTGTTATCTGTACTACACTATTCTGCTTGTTTGCATGTACGACTGTTACGTGCGGTGTGAGGCGTAATGTCGTCCCCGTAGAATTGTTTCTAATCTCCATTTTTATTAATTCAGATAGGAAACCAAGACTTGGAAAAAGAATCATCACTATCAGCTTCGCAAACCACCAGAAACCCAAAAGCAGACGTCCCTCAAATCTAGCGGGATTCACTGCTAGTTGTTTCTGTTATTATTATTATAATAATATCTACTTATTAGCGGGTGAATTGATCAGTAACCTTCGAACAGAATCTTGCAGTAAGGCTGATGAGAATCAGCGAAGTAACACATGCCAGGCTTTTCACTTTTTCAGGAAATGGGAGCACAGGGGAAAAAGTCAGTTCTTTGCTATCATCCTGGATAAGTAGAGATTGCGTGGCGTTTCATTCCCCACTCGAGCAGATAACATTCTTCCAATACTTCGTTCCTGGCCTGGGAATATAAAAATAGGAATCCTAGTATTGTTTCATCTCCAACCGGAACAAATAAAACTCATGGTCGCGTCTCATTTCCAACCGGAACAAATAAAACCGTCGGTGGTGTTTCATTCCCGCCCCGAAAGGAGAAAAAAAAAAGCAGATAGCATTCGTCTCACGTTGCGAAAGTCTGCCAGAAAAACAAGAAACGAAAAAAAAAGAAAAGGACACGAAGTTTCATTTTTGGCCAGACTCGAAAAAGGAGGGATCTTCAAAGTCGTGTCCATTCAGAGCAAAGTACGTTACGGTTGCTTATGTAACAGCACTTGGTGCGTGCCTCAGCTAGACTGACACTTTGAAGGCACTCGCTATTTCAGTGGAACTTTATTTTTGCGTTTTATTTTCTTTGGGACTAAGGTTTCCTTTTAAGATAAGGAGAATTATGTCAAGTTATTCTTTTTTTTTTTTTTACTCGATGGTTGCCTCAGTGAAATACAAATAAAATGGTTTGCGGACAGTTTTTGTAAATTATGATACAGTTTTCATATTTTGTAAATTATCTTTTTACATGAATGTAATCTTCATCCATATAGTATTATTTTAACTGTCACGAAATCTTAAACAAGAAAATGCAGAGTATAATAATGTATTTGATATATTAAAAGCACGAGTATTACATTCATTTTTGACAGGACACGTATATACAATAATTATATATCATATAATTTCCTGTAAAAGTCAGTTGCCAGTTGTATGAATATCCCGTTCGATCAGTGTCCATTTCCTCTGCTGATCAGCTGTGGAATTCTCTCGTTGCGTCAGTGCTCTTCATTCCGAGAGGCAGCCTAATCAGGCAACACTCTATTACTCAGTCCAGTGTGACTGGAAAAGTCATACATATGTATATATGTATATATATATATATATATATATATATATATATATATATATATATATATATATATATATATATATATATGAACCGTCAGTTACAGTATGTGACTGCTTGGCTTATGGGTAATTTTCCCACACACTGTCATCCTTTGGAATGATTTCACACACACAATATATATATATATATATATATATATATATATATATATATATATATATATATATATATAGTGCATGTGTGTGTGTGGTAAAATCACAAGGATTCACATGATTTAACCATCAGCTGAAACCCCAGGAAATTTTTAAAAGTCAAAAAGACAGAGTCGAAGTATTTTCGCCTTTGAGTAAAAATTCATACACACACACATTCACTCACACGGACATACTCAAAAACTTCATTTTGTTTTTTCTCTTGTTTTCATTCGCAGAAATGAAGACATCATATATATATATATATATATATATATATATATATATATATATATATATATATATATATATATACATATACATATATGAAGATAAAAACCTCTAGGGAATTGTTTATTTTCCCTCCTCCTTGGGAAACGGTCACCTGCATACCATCGGAGACTTAATACCACACCTATATATTATGCTTTTTATATATGCCCTTGTAACATTTCAACTTTCCATATTTTACCAGTGAACAGGGACACAGAAAGGAGTACTCGAAATATATGGTTGCAACGTTCAAATAGTGTTTTCTGGGCCTTCTTTTCTTCACGTTATACTGTAGTATGACAGTAAAAGACATACATTATATATATATATATATATATATATATATATATATATATATATATATATATATATATATATATTATTTATATATATTTATGTATATATATATTTACATATGTATATATACATAAATATGTGTATACATATTTTGCATATTATGTGTGTGTACGTGCAAGTAAGTATAAATGTCAAAGTATACAGGCGGTCTTAGTTTTTCCTTTGTAAATCGATTTCGTGGAACAAGTTTTGTGTAAACGTGAAGTAGTTCCCAAGCAAACTCTTTATAAAACCTTGAAAAGTTTTCGACAGTTTTCGAGATCCGGAAATCGATTTCCGAAGATTTCGATGTTTTGTATCTTTGTAGCGTCCATCCTTTTTTCCTTCTTCGTTCTGATGCGATTTCAAGGAAAGGAAGACTGCGTCTGTCGTATTTTTTTCAATATATTGAGTTAACAATCCTAATCATTATCATTTTTGCTTCCTACGCCGTAAGACAAAAAGGACGTCTTTGAAATTTTGCTATTCACGATTTCCTGTGTTTTAGTCTGTGAATTGCTACTCACGTCTTTCCTGTGTTTTACAGTCTATGAATTGCTACTCACGTCTTTCCTGTGTTTTACAGTCTATGAATTGCTACTCACGTCTTTCCTGTGTTTTACAGTCTGTAAATTACTACTCACGTCTTTCCTGTGTTTTACAGTCTATGAATTGCTACTCACGTCTTTCCTGTGTTTTACAGTCTATGAATTGCTACTCACGTCTTTCAAGTGTTTTACAGTCTATAAATTGCTACTCACGTCTTTAATGTGTTTTACAGTCTATGAATTGCTACTCACGTCTTTAATGTGTTTTACAGTCTATAAATTGCTAGTCACGTCTTTAATGTGTTTTACAGTCTATGAACTGCTACTCACGTCTTTCCTGTTTTTACAGTCTATGAATTGCTACTCACGTCTTTCCTGTGTTTTACAGTCTATGAATTGCTACTCATGTCTTTTATGTGTCTTACAGTCTATGAATCGCTACTCACGTCTTTCTTGTGTTGTACAGTCCATGAATCGCTACACAGGTCTTTCCTGTGTTTTACAGGCTGTGCATGGCTACTCATGTCTTTCCTGTGTTTTGAAGAGTGTGAATCGCTACTCATGTCTTTCCTATGTTTTGCAGTCTGTGAATCGCTACTCATGTCTTTCCTGTGTTTTGCAGTCTGTGAATCGCTACTCAGGTCTTTCCTGTGTTTTGCAGTCTGTGAATCGCTACTCAGGTCTTTCCTGTGTTTTGCAGTCTGTGAATCACTACTCAGGTCTTTCCTGTGTTTTGCAGTCTGTGAATCGCTACTCATGTCTTTCCTGTGTTTTGCAGTCTGTGAATTGCTACTCAGGACTTTCCTGTGTTTTGCAGTCTGTGAATCGCTACTCAGGTCTTTCCTGTGTTTTGCAGTCTTTGAATCGCTACTCAGGTCTTTCCTGTGTTTTGCAGTCTTTGAATCGCTACTCAGGTCTTTCCTGTGTTTTGCAGTCTTTGAATCGCTACTCAGGTCTTTCCTGTGTTTTGCAGTCTTTGAATCGCTACTCAGGTCTTTCCTGTGTTTTGCAGTCTTTGAATCGCTACTCAGGTCTTTCCTGTGTTTTGCAGTCTGTGAATCGCTACTCAGTCTTTCCTGTGTTTTGCAGTCTTTGAATCGCTACTCAGGTCTTTCCTGTGTTTTGCAGTCTTTGAATCGCTACTCAGGTCTTTCCTGTGTTTTGCAGTCTGTGAATCACTACTCAGGTCTTTCCTGTGTTTTGCAGTCTTTGAATCGCTACTCAGGTCTTTCCTGTGTTTTGCAGTCTTTGAATCGCTACTCAGGTCTTTCCTGTGTTTTGCAGTCTGTGAATCACTACTCAGGTCTTTCCTGTGTTTTGCAGTCTGTGAATCGCTACTCAGGTCTTTCCTGTGTTTTGCAGTCTGTGAATCGCTACTCAGGTCTTTCCTGTGTTTTGCAGTCTGTGAATCGCTACTCAGGTCTTTCCTGTGTTTTGCAGTCTTTGAATCGCTACTCAGGTCTTTCCTGTGTTTTGCAGTCTGTGAATCGCTACTCAGGTCTTTCCTGTGTTTTGCAGTCTGTGAATCGCTGCTCAGGTCTTTCCTGTGTTTTGCAGTCTGTGAATCACTACTCAGGTCTTTCCTGTGTTTTGCAGTCTGTGAATCACTACTCAGGTCTTTCCTGTGTTTTGCAGTCTGTGAATCGCTACTCAGGTCTTTCCTGTGTTTTGCAGTCTGTGAATCACTACTCATGTCTTTCCTGTGTTTTGCAGTCTGTGAATCGCTACTCAGGTCTTTCCTGTGTTTTGCAGTCTGTGAATCACTACTCAGGTCTTTCCTGTGTTTTGCAGTCTGTGAATCGCTACTCAGGTCTTTCCTGTGTTTTGCAGTCTGTGAATTGCTACTCACCTCTGTCCTGTGTTTTACCGTCTGTGAATCACCAATCACGTCTTTCCTGTGTGTTACAATATGTTAATCGCCATTCACGTCTGTCCTGTGTTTTACCGTCTGCAAATCGCCACTCACGTCTTACCTGTCTTTCACAGTCGGTGAATCGCCACCCACGTCTTTCCTGTGTTGTACAGTCAGCGAATCGCCTCTCACGTCTTTCCTGTCTTTTACAGTCGGTGAATCGCCACTCACGTCTTTTATGTGTTTTACAGTCGGTGAAACGCCACTCACATCTTTCCTGTGTTTTACAGTCGGTAAATTGCCACTCACGTCATTCCTTTGTTTTACAGTCGGTGAATCATCACTCACGTCTTTCCTGTGTTTTACAGTCTATGAATCGCCACTCATGTCTTTCCTGTGTTTTACAGTCGGTAAATCGTCACTCACGTCGTTCTTCTATTTTATAGTCGGTGAATTGCCATCACGTCTATCCTGTGTTTTACAGTCTGTGAATCGCCACTCAAGTGTTTCCTGGTTTACAGTCTATGAATCGCCAGTCACGTCCTTCCTTTGGTTTATTGTCTGTGAATCGCCACCCACGTCTTTCCTGTGTTTTACGGTCTGTGAATCACCACTAACGTCTTTCCTGTGATTTACGGTCTGTGAATCACCACTAACGTCTTTCCTGTGGTTTACGGTCTGTGAATCACCACTAACGTCTTTCCTGTGATTTACGGTCTGTGAATCACCACTAACGTCTTTCCTGTGGTTTACGGTCTGTGAATCACCACTAACGTCTTTCCTGTGTTTTACGGTCTGTGAATCACCACTAACGTCTTTCCTGTGATTTACGGTCTGTGAATCACCACTAACGTCTTTCCTGTGGTTTACGGTCTGTGAATCACCACTAACGTCTTTCCTGTGTTTTACGGTCTGTGAATCACCACTAACGTCTTTCCTGTGATTTACGGTCTGTGAATCACCACTAACGTCTTTCCTGTGGTTTACGGTCTGTGAATTGCCACTCACGTCTCCCCTGTGGTTTATTGTCTGTGAATCGCCACCCACGTCTTTCCTGTGTTTTACAGTCTGTGAATTGCCACTGACGTTTTTCCTGTGTTTTACGGTCTGTGAATCGCCACTCACGTCTTTCCTGTGGTTTACGGTCTGTGAATCACCACTCACGTATGTCCTGTGGTTTACTGTCTATGAATCGCTACTCACGTGTTTCCTGTGTTTTACGGTCTGTGACTCAGCACTCACATCTTTCCTGTGTTTTACGGTCTGTGAATCGCCACTCACGTCTTTCCTGTGGTTTATTGTCTGTGAATCGCCACTCACGTCTTTCCTGTGGTTTACGGTCTGTGAATCGCCACTCACGTCTTTCCTGTGGTTTACTGTCTGTGAATTGCCACTCACGTCTTTCCTGTGGTTTACGGTCTGTGAATCGCCACTCACGTCTTTCCTGTGGTTTATTGTCTGTGAATCGCCACTCACGTCTTTCCTGTGGTTTATGGTCTGTGAATTGCCACTCATGTCTCTCCTATGGTTTATGGTCTGTGAATCGCCACTCACGTCTTTCCTGTGGTTTATGGTCTGTGAATCGCCACTCACGTCTTTCCTGTGGTTTATGGTCTGTGAATCGCCACTCACGTCTTTCCTGTGGTTTATGGTCTGTGAATCGCCACTCACGTCTTTCCTGTGGTTTATGGTCTGTGAATCGCCACTCATGTCTTTCCTGTGTTTTACGGTCTGTGAATCGCCACTCACGTCTTTCCTGTGGTTTATTGTCTGTGAATCGCCACTCACGTCTTTCCTGTTGTTTATGGTCTGTGAATCGCCACTCATGTCTCTCCTGTGGTTTATGGTCTGTGAATCGCCACTCACATCTTTCCCGTGGTTTATTGTCTGTGAATCGCCACTCATGTCTCTCATGTGGTTTATGGTCTGTGAATCGCCACTCACGTCTTTCCTGTGGTTTACTGTCCGTGAATCGCCACTCACGTCTTTCCTGTGGTTTATGGTCCGTGAATCGTCACTCACGTCTTTCCTGTGGTTTACTGTCTGTGAATCTCCACTCACGTCTTTCCTGTGGTTTACGGTCCGTGAATCGTCACTCATGTCTTTCCTGTGGTTTACTGTCTGTGAATCGCCACTCACGTTTTTCCTGTGGTTTACGGTCCGTGAATCGCCACTCACGTCTTTCCTGTGGTTTATGGTCTGTGAATCACCACTCACGTATTTCCTGTGGTTTATGGTCTGTGAATCACCACTCACGTATTTCCTGTGGCTTACTGTCTGTGAATCACCACTCACGTATTTCCTGTGGCTTACTGTCTGTGAATCGCCATGCACGTCTTTCCTGTGGTTTATGGTCTGTGAATCACCACTCACGTATTTCCTGTGGCTTACTGTCTGTGAATCGCCACTCACATCTTTCCTGTGTTTTACTGTCTGTGAATCGCCACTCACATCTTTCCTGTGGTTTACTGTCTGTGAATCGCCACTGACATTTTTCCGATGTTTTACTGTCTGTGAATCGCCACTCACGTCTCTCCTGTGGTTTACGGTCCGTGAATCACCACTCGCGTCTTTCCTGTGGTTTATGGTCTGTGAATCACCACTCACGTCTTTCCTGTGGCTTACTGTCTGTGAATCGCCACTCACATCTTTCCTGTGTTTTACTGTCTGTGAATCGCCACTCACATCTTTCCTGTGGTTTACTGTCTTTGAATCGCCACTGACATTTTTCCGATGTTTTACTGTCTTTGAATCGCCACTCACGTCTCTCCTGTGGTTTACGGTCCGTGAATCACCACTCGCGTCTTTCCTGTGGTTTACGGTCTGTGAATCGCCACTCACATCTTTCCTGTGGTTTACTGTCTGTGAATCGCCACTCACATCTTTCCTGTGGTTTACTGTCTGTGAATCGCCACTCACATCTTTCCTGTGGTTTACTGTCTGTGAATCGCCACTCACATCTTTCCTGTGGTTTACTGTCTGTGAATCGCCACTCACATCTTTCCTGTGGTTTATGGTCCGTGAATCGCCACTCATGTCTTTCCTGTGGTTTACGGTCCGTGAATCGTCACTCATGTCTTTCCTGTGGTTTACTGTCGGTGAATCGCCACTCACGTCTTTCCTGTGGTTTACGGTCCGCGAATCGCCACTCACGTCTTTCCTGTGGTTTACTGTCTGTGAATTGCCACTCACGTCTTTCCTGTGGTTTACTGTCTGTGAATCGCCACTCACGTCTTTCCTGTGGTTTACTGTCTGTGAATCGCCACTCACGTCTTTCCTGTGGTTTACTGTCTGTGAATCGCCACTCACGTCTTTCCTGTGGTTTACGGTCTGTGAATCGCCACTCACGTCTTTCCTGTGGTTTACTGTCTGTGAATTGCCACTCACGTCTTTCCTGTGGTTTACGGTCTGTGAATCGCCACTCACGTATTTCCTGTGGTTTACTGTCTGTGAATCGCCACTCACGTCTTTCCTGTGTTTTATGGTCTGTGAATCGCCAATCACGTATTTCCTGTGGTTTACTGTGTGTGAATCGCCACTGACGTCTTTCCTGTGGTTTACTGTCTGTGAATCGCCACTCACGCCTCTCCTGTGATTTACAGTCTGTGAATCACCACTCACGTCTTTCCTGTGGTTTACTGTCTGTGAATCGCCAATCACGTCTTTCCTGTGGTTTACGGTCCTTGAATTGCCACTCACGTCTTTCCTGTGGTTTACGGTCTGTGAATCACCACTCACATCTTTCCTATGGTTTACGGTCCGTGAATCACCACTCACATCTTTCCTGTGGTTTACGGTCCTTGAATTGCCACTTACGTCTTTCCTGTGGTTTACGGTCTGTGAATCGCCACTCACGTCTCTCCTGTGGTTTATGGTCCGTGAATCGCCACTCACGTCTCTCCTGTGGTTTACGGTCCGTGAATCACCACTCACGTCTTTCCTGTGGTGTACTGTCTGTGAATCGCCACTCACGTCTTTCCTGTGGTTTACGGTCCGTGAATCGCCACTCACGTCTTTCCTGTGGTTTACGGTCTGTGAATCGCCACTCACGTCTCTCCTGTGGTTTATGGTCCGTGAATCGCCACTCACGTCTCTCCTGTGGTTTACGGTCCGTGAATCACCACTCACGTCTTTCCTGTGGTGTACTGTCTGTGAATCGCCACTCACGTCTTTCCTGTGGTTTACGGTCCGTGAATCGCCACTCACGTCTTTCCTGTGGTTTACGGTCCGTGAATCGCCACTGACGTCTTTCCTGTGGTTTACTGTCTGTGAATCGCCACTCATGTGTTTCCTGTGGTTTACGGTCTGTGAATCGCCACTCACGTCTTTCCTGTGGTTTACTGTCTGTGAATCTCCAGACACGTCTTTCCTGTGTTTTACGGTCTGTGAATCGCCACTCATGTCTTTCCTGCATTTCTGGTCTGTGAGTCACCATAAATGTCTTTCCTGTGTTTTACTGTCTGTGAATCACCACCCACGTTTTTCTTGTGTTTTACAGTCTGTGAGTCACCACCCACGTCTTTCCTGTGTTTTACGGTCCATGAATCGCCAACCATGTCTTTCCTGTGTTTTACTGTCTGTGAATCACCACCCACGTTTTTCTTGTGTTTTACAGTCTGTGAGTCACCACCCACGTCTTTCCTGTGTTTTACGGTCCATGAATCGCCAACCATGTCTTTCCTGTGTTTTACAGTCTGTGAATCACCACTCACGTCTTTTCTGTGTTTTACAGTCTATGAATCGCTACTCACGTCTTTTCTGTATTTTACAGTCTATGAATTGCTACTCACGTCTTTCCAGTGCTTTACAGTCTTTCCTGTCTTTTACAGTCAATGAATTGCTACTCAAGTCTTTGCTGTGTTTTACGCCTCATTAATCACTACTCAGGTCTTTCCTGTGTTTTACAGTCTAAGAATCGCTACTCACGTCCTTCCTGTTTTACAGTCTGTGAATCGCCACTCACGTCTTGCATGTGTTTTACAGTCTATGAATCTCCGCTCACGTCTTTCCTGTTTTTTATAGCCTATGAATCGCTACTCATATCTTTCCTGTGTTTTACAGTCTATGAATCACCACTCACATCTTTCCTGTGTTGTACAGTCTATGAATTGCTACTCACGTCTTTCCAGTGTTTTACAGTCTTTCCTGTCTTTTACAGTCAATGAATTGCTACTCACGTCTTTGCTGGGTTTTACACTTTATTAATCACTACTCAGATCTTTTCTGTATTTTACAGTCTAAGAATCGCTACTCACGCCTTTCCTGTTTTACAGTATGAATCGCTACTCATGTCTGACGTCCTTTCTAATTGTTGTCATTAATGTGACAATAATGTTAGTCTCCAACGTCCACAAAAGTAATGGTGTCCTTATATAAGCAAAGGTGCTTTGAATGTTGTGTCCTGTCAGTTATATATTTATGCAAGGTGCGTCTTACGGGTGTTTCTGTTCAAATCATCATAATTGCTTTGCTTTCCACTATCTGAACTGGAACACCCCCAGCGGGTTATGATAGATTGGTCAATGAGCATTTTATTATGCATCTGCTTCTAAACTGCAAGCGAATAACTAATTCCTCATAAACGTGTTCCAAAAGTGTAAATCAATAAAAACAATTTTTTTAAGGTTGTTCTTAAACAGCAAGTCAGTAAAACGATTCCTCATAATCTTTACTTTCCTCCGAAAGTACAAGTCGTTACGTATGGTAATTCGCAGATATTTTCCTAAATTATTAGACAGTACTTAATTCTTAACTCGCCCTTCGAGTACAAGGGGTGTTATATCTTATGGGAACAGGGGTGCAGATATTACTTGAGAATGTGTTATGGTGTTATGGCCAGTTTTCCTTAAGGGAAGTGAGCTTTGCTCATGATGCACCAGTTTCTTATTCAGACCACTGATATGTCAGTATCAGAACTGAACAGACCCAAAACGGAATGATTGAAAACATTAGTCTGGTTAAGGTATCTAGAATGATTATTTATGATATATATATATATATATGTGTGTGTGTGTTTGTGTGGCGAGTAACATATATCCTTTTGTAGGCCAGGCCCAAGGAAGTCTAGGAGTAAACGCAGAGAACGATACATATTCTGCCCCATGAACAAATAACAATTACAGGAACCAAGAAAGCATAAGCACGTAGAAACTTCAAACTCTTGGTAGAAGAAGGAAATAGACATTCACTGAACAATGTAATTTTTAAGAACTTACAGTATGTATTTCCATCGTTCGAAGAAAACAATAGATCTGCCTCATAATATAATAGCACTAAGTGTAAAATCCAAGGCCAGTTACCTCGTACAAAAGTCAAATTTCAACTTCGTTTCTCATTACAACTTTTCCAAAATCTTGTTGGGAAAATGGTCACAAAACCTTCATTCGCATCTTCTTTTTCCCAAAAGCTCATTTGGCCATTATTTATCGAAGAGGCGAAATGGAATCCATTTCAGGAGACATTTCCTTTCGTAGTTTGTGTTGTATCTCGGCTGATTGTTTCGTGCTGACGTCACGTTTGTTTACAAGATCCAGTCGCGTCAAGGACTCTCGGTCGCTTCTCTTGCGTCTCGAGGGATTGTCTGTTCTTGGGAATAAGAGATAAATAGCGAGAAAGACTACTTTAACATTAGCTCAAATTAGATTGTCGCCTGAAGAGAAACAGAGAAGGAATGTAGACGTACAGGTTTAGCTATTATTGTTGTCACTCCACAAGAAAAGGAGAAATGTGGTTTGATGAAAATTGATAATAATCTTTTTAGAGAGAGAGAGAGAGAGAGAGAGAGAGAGAGAGAGAGAGAGAGAGAGGTGGATTCTGAATGAAAATTATTGACGAAAGACGATGAGACGTGGTTTGAAATTGAAATTAGAAATGACACCCTCAGGAGAAAAAGCTACGAAAAATATGTCAAAAAAGTTAACTTAGAAAGGAGATGGAGAGAATTCTGCGACACGGTTTAAAATCAGTTTCTAAAAAACCCTTTCTTCATCGTCTTCTGAAAACTCGGCGAGAAGCAATAGGCGGAAGACTGTCGAAGAGTTTCGGAAAACTTGGCGAAACCACGCCCTCTCTTCTAACTCCGCAGAAACCGCGCGTTATCCGGCTGTTTTCGAGACGCATTGTTGCATCAAGGATTCTTTTATCATTTTTATATGCCATCAGTTCTTTCAGCGCTAACGACCTACTTCCCTGAAATTTTCACATCGTTGAAATAAGTTAAATGTTTGTATTCCATTATCTTTTACACCTGGAAAATTCCCCCCCCCCCCTTTTTTTATAAGGAGAAACGTTTGCAAATCTCAAATTAGAATTTAATGTACGTTTTTTATTTATACTTTTTGCTAATGACGGGATGACTTCCGAACATATTTTTATTGTGAAAGTTTGTACAAATGTATAATATTCTACATTGCCGTGAAATAATTTATCATATTTTCTGTCTCACTTGCACAATTTCTGAGTCTTATTTTAGTCTCGATGGTTTCCACACACAGACTCTCTCTCTCTCTCTCTCTCTCTCTCCTTCCGTCAATGATTTCATCCAATTTTTGTGTTCATTTCAGTTCCCCGATCGTAAACCTCCGTTTTTGAACATCTCTTATTCCCTAAAACCTTCCTCTATGTGTTGCTCTTTCACATAAACCTCTTTTTCCGAATCTCGCCGTTCAACGATGTTGACCTTCTTCCAGTAGAAGACAACAAGTTATAGTCTTTCAGGGACTTTTGCTGCAAAGTCTTATATCAGACTGATGGGACTTTTGCTGCAAAGTCTTCTATCAACCTGATAGGTTTGAAGGAACAAAGGCTTAAACCTTAAAGTTGGGGAAACTTCAAGTAATGTTTGGCCGACAGAAACTGATAGAAATTTTCTTGACGTTTTTCGTTAAGGAGGTATTGGGACTAGGCCAAGTGGTGTCGTGGCGTTCGAAAGGTGGGGTGGGGAGACCTCAAGGAATAAGGGAGATTTTCTTTGACCTCTTGAGGAATGGAGAGGTTACCGAGGTCTCGTGAGTCTGAGATCTCGCGGTTAAGTGGGATCTTCTGAGAGTTTCTCACTGTCGGAATTCTATTTTCTCTCTCTCTCTCTCTCTCTCTCTCTCTCTCTCTCTCTCTCTCTCTCTCTCTCTCTCTCTCTCTCTCTCTCTCTCTCTCATTTTTATGTGCCTGCATCACAAGCCAGGGGGATCGTGTCCGAATACCGGACAGGAACGGAGCGATCTTGTAGCGTGCTATTAAATTCATTGTACCTGTGTTTACCTGTGCCGTAACTTATGTGTCTGGCAGTCTGTCAGCTCTCGTGAGCGAAGGGAGAGAGGAAAAAAGTTCCCATTAAATGGAAATGATTTACCCATGTCTTTTTAATCTTTTGAGATATGTAAGTGTTTCGCTAAATTAAATGTATGATTACTGTGCAATTGTATGACTTCAGCTTTGCATCGTGTTTATGTTATAGTAGCTGCTTCCTTAACAGAAATAATATGAGAATTCAATAGAAATTTTCATATATAAACTGAGTGGATGACAACTGTGGCATTTACATCTGCATTGATTTCAATTGTTGCATTTGCTTTTGCTTCTACAGTGGCGTAGACTGTAGCGTTTAGTCTGCGTAGGTTGCAACTGTAGCATTTGGTTGTTTAGTTTCCGTAGCTGTAGGGTTTCTTTTGCACTGGCAAATGAAGTAACGTAGAAAACGAGACTTGTATAAACTATACATCATGAAGATTACTAGATTATCATCATCCTAATTAGAATTTTAGAGTTCTCGGCTAGCACTCTGCTAGGCCGGAGTTCGAGTCTCCGACCGGCCAATGAAGAATTGGGGGAATTTATTTCTGGTGATAGAAATTCATTTCTCGCTATAATGTGGTTCGGATTCCACAGTAAGCTGTAGGTCCCGTTGCTAGGTGACAAGTTGGTTCTTAGCCACGTAAAATAAGTCTAATCCTTCGGGCCAGCCCTAGGAGAGCTGTTAATCAGCTCAGTGGTCTAGTTAAACTAAGGTATACTTAACTTTTAGACCGATTTCCATCTGCGTATTTTATATTCATCTGATAATTACCAGAAATCTAGGTGAAATTTACTAATTTTATTCTTTTTACAGGTACTCCAGTATAAAATGCAAATTCATCTGGCTGTTTAAAGACCTGTAAACATTTTGTAATGGATCTAATGACGAAGGTCATATGCGAAATGACCCAGATTTATTAACTTTGAAGCCAATGAAGCATGGGGCTCTTGAGCGACTGAGGCGTTCAGCCGTTATATTTAATAATTAATTTTGCCTTTCTGACAGTGCAAGATAAAGTCCTGTTGAATTGGGACTATTTATCTTCGAGATCAGCACTGCAAAATGCCTTTACCGGAGAGGAAAATGGTTGTTAATTGGAAAGCATTTAAATATACGAGTTGTTTTTTTACTGAATGGCTCGTCAACTCCTTTGGTGAATGCTTCATTAAGAGTGAAGTCTGTTGTAGTTTGAGCCTTGGTGGTTCACCAATTGTCACTCCGGATGAATGTGCTGGGTGGGTCGAAGACTGTGACACCGAGGTTTTTCAGTGTATATCCTGAATTTTAGTTTTCTGTAAAAGGAAACTATTGTGCCGGCTTTGTCTGTAGGTCCGCACTTTTTCTGTCCGCCCTCAGATCTTAAAAACTACTGAGGCTAGAGGGCTGCAAATTGGTATGTTGATCATCCACCCTCCAATCATCAAACATACCAAATTGCAGCCCTCTAGCCTCAGTAGTTTTTATTTTATTTAAGGTTAAAGTTAGCCATAATCATGCTTCTGGCAACGATATAGGATAGGCCACCACCGAGCCGTGGTTAGTTTCATGGGCCGCGGCGCATACAGTATTATACCAAGACCACCGAAAGCTAGATCTATTTTCGGTGGCCTTGATTACACGCTGTTGCGGCTGTACAGAAAACTCGATTGCGCTGAAGAAACTTCGGGGCATATTTTACTTGTTTCTTATTAATACAGCCATCTAGAACAGTTTGTCACAGTGGAATTGTATGTTATCAGGGCTTGCTTATCTTATAGAAACTGACATTTTAGGAAAACTGATCGTAAAATGTTGACGAACTTCACATCTCATCATCTGAGGGGCATTCATGTGTCAAATAGTGTTAATATTTAATATTTACTATTTGCATATGCAACTTATTGTCAATTAAAATGGAGTATAAAACTTCATAAACAACATTTGCGACGTCTTTGTAAGTGGCATTTTTCCTGATATAAGTAAGAGTATAAGAATAAAGTTGTCTTGCAACATGGTTTAGCCTCGACTACAAAATCAAGCAACTTTCAGATAATATGAATCACTTCATTACCCGGCAAGCAATGCACAATGTCCCCTACTAATTGTCTGGAAGGGCATTCAATTTAAATATTAAGCATCCAGACTTCCTTACTCATTAGAAACCTAAACTGCAGGGTTTTTTTTATGTTAGCCCCAGATTTCTTTGAGGTAATTAGATATAGCTAAGAAATTAGCTAAATAATGGGTTACATGCAGCATATTCCACTATGAAAAGGAGCACCGGTCTGTGGCCATGCAACTGGTGTTTAATAGGGGTCTACGAGTGAAGAAAGCAATTTGCAACTTTAATGGCTATGTCTAGATTTAAGATTCTCATAGTGGGGTAATGCCTATTGCGTTTCTTCGGCACAAGCAGCTTTCCTGTGCCTTTCACTTTTTTCCCATTCTTTTTGTCTTCCTCATCTCAGTTTTCCAGCTCCTACGAGAGTGAAAAATTGTCTATAGGGCTCTTTTTGATGTGTTACATGGGAACGCAACCTCGATTCAAATGCTGTCATTCCAATATATTTAGAAGCAGTATTTGTTGACTAATCCATTGAAATATGGTAATTAGCCATGTTATTCTAAAAGTCAGGATCTCATTGAATAAATCATAAATTTAGAAATCTCTGTCGTGTCCGGTGGGTTGAAAACATACTGAAATCTCAAAGACTGAGGCGGTCTGGATGTGATGAGAAGGGGTGAAAAAAGCAGTTAGTCAGAAAAGCAGTAGATCTGGAAATAGGAGAAAGAGAACCAATAGGCAGGCACAGAGAGAAGTTCATAGAGGAAGGGGCACGGGTATAGGTGAAGACCTGGACCAGATTGGAATTCAGGCAGAGGGTGCTTTCCAAGTAAGAGAATGGGCTGAGCTCATTACCCGTGTAACCCAATAAAGGGAACAACTGTCGTAAAAACATAACGATGATATGATTCACGGTCCCTGGCACTTGCCATTATGAGACCTGAATCATCAGAGCAATATGATCCGAATTAATGAATTCATGTAATATTAAAAATTAGATTTGCATAAATAAATTGGATCCATCCGCTGAGATTGGCTCCATTCAGGAGTCTATTAAATCTTGTCATTGGTTGGTAATATGTTTTCCAAGCTGTAATGATTTTCCTATTATGGGTCCTTTAAATAATTATCCGATTCTTATGGATGCTATTTGTGTCACGAGTTGTGATAATACTTATTTTCCCATTTCTCTAAATGCTGATGAGTTCATATGGAACAAGGCAAAAAATGACATTATCTTGCTGATAAAACAACCCGCATGTGATAAGTGTTTCTAGAAAAACAGAGCCGAAAGAGGCTTTTAGGAAAGGAGATTTTCTGCACTGACCACCAGTCCATGACATATAGTAAACTTCGCCTTCCCGGAAAATAACCTAGGTGTCTCAAAGGCCATTTCTCCTGGCAGAACAATAGTTCAAAATTCTCAGTGGAAATTTATCAGCAAAAGGCTTTCATTCATCGGAGGCACGTATCGCTGGTTACAGTTTCCTCCATTTTCCGAGAATTGTTTTAGATCAGGCTCGATATTCGTTTCAGCTCATCGCATAGACCAACGTCCTGGAAAGGAACAAACGTCTCTTACGGTCTTTCCATTTCTCGGAAAAGGAAGAAATTTAAAGCGTATTCAGAGAAAGATCGAAATACAGCAGTAATATTAATTGTAGATTATGCAAATGAGATTTTATTAGAATGTAAATTAGGTCTTTATGACCGTGGAAGAAAATTGATTGAACTTATTAAGATTTTAGTGTTCAATAATATATATATATATATATATATATATATATATATATATATATATATATATATATATATATATATATATAGATAGATAGGTAGGTAGATAGATAGATAGATAGATAGATAGATAAATGTTATGGATATAAATGTAGAACTTACTTTCCTGATTACTTAAATATGAGATTTTCTGTATATAAAAAAAAGATGTCTTTGTAAAAGAAAGTATCGCCCATTGTAAAATAATGTAAGTACTTGGGAATAACTGTAAAACTTGCATTATTGTATTTTTCTAATAAAAGATAAAAAAAGGAAGAAATCGCAACATACATAAGGTATTCTCTTTGGAGGATACTTTAGAAGATGTATTTCATTTAACGTGACAACGTAACCTCCAAAATAGGTCAGTGTCATCATCATTTGGGGGAAACAACGAGGGGACCATTGGGTGCTTTACTGTCAAATTTCATGAAGATCTGATGGGAGAATATGAATGAAAATACTGATGAAGTATGGATGTAAAAAAAATGGAGAAGTAAGATAAAACTAATTTTAAATCACAACAAAATACTGCATAAGCCTATTTGTCTTCCTGTGCTATGTAACGGGTGCTTTTCCGGATAGCTCCAGTGGAGCTATCTGTGTATTGTCGGTTATTAAATCCTGAAAGAGCATGCAATATTGCAAGCCATTTACATATCTCTCGAAAACAGGCAGAGAGGGAAATTGAGACCAGGCACCAGTGAGAAACTCAAATTCCCTCTCGAACCGTGAGACCTTCGACTCACGAGATCTCTTTCACCCCTCCCACACCCACCCCGGAGACTAAGGAGATAAAACCCCCCACCCCCTTCCCTCTCCGGCTCTCAAAATATCTAGGCATGGAACGCTGGGAATGTAACCGTCGGCAAAACATTGCCAGGGAGTTTTCTCGGCTGTAATCGGAGTGGAACTTAGGATCAAGTCTTCCTTGTTTCATATTTATTGCTGGGATACCCGGACTTTGATGCAAAAAGTTTTTGAGGGAAATAGATTGGATGATAATTCGTGGCTTCTGTTTTACTTTGGGGAAGTCAGCTTTACGAAAAGATCTTGGTCTTTCCAAGTATTAAAGAGATATAGAAGGAGAGTTTTTACCTGAGGTAGTGAGAGTGAGAGAAGTTGAAGTGAAATACATGACGTGGCTGAGACAAAAAAATAAATTGCGATCGCTGGTTTTTGAGCAACAGACTCATTTCGGCTTTCCTGAAATGTGGGCAACAAAAGGGGTCTTCCAGGCATTTATCTATTAGCGATGCGAGCCAAAGAAGCGTTAAAGAGCCTGATTTTCTCTTGAAATTCAGAAGAGCTTTCGCCTTTAAGAGGCCAAAAGCTGCTTCCAAACGCTGCGCGATAATGAACTGCAAATATTTATCTTTTCTCCATTGCAAAAATAAGCGAATTTCTTCGAAGTGAATAACTGAGACAAATGAAAAAATTATGATAAAAAAGCAACACATAACGTTGCGTTGCTTTCCGAGTTCGAAAAGAAAAACAGACAAACACAAGAGAGTCTGTGGTTTCTGTGGACTTCGAAGAACAAATGTCGAAGGTTTCTCTGCCTCCGAAACCCGGTTTCTCTGACGAAACCTGAAAGGTTTTAGGAGGCGAATTTCGATAGGGTTCGCGGAATGAAGGTTTAGATAATGTGGGAGAGATAGCATGAGGTTTGTAATATATTTAAGATAAATAATGGATTCGTACTCTCTCTCTCTCTCTCTCTCTCTCTCTCTCTCTCTCTCTCTCTCTCGTAGGGGGGTAGCGCCGTCAGTACACCTCGTGCGGTGCACTGTAGGCATTACTTAAGGTTCTTTGCAGCGTCCCTTTGGCCCCTAGCTGCTACCCTTTTCGTTCCTTTTATTGTACTTCCTTTCTTATTCTCTTTCTTCCATCTTACTTTACACTCTCTCCTAACAGTTGATTCATAGCGCAACTGCGAGGTTTTCCTCCTGTTACACCTTTCAGATCTTCTTACTCTCAATTTCCGTTTCAGTGCTGAATGACCTCATAGGTCCCAGTGCTTGGCCTTTGGCCAAAATTCTATATTCAATTCAGTTCACCTCTCTCTCTCTCTCTCTCTCTCTCTCTCTCTCTCTCTCTCTCTCTCTCTCATCGAGGATGAAATTTGCTCATTATTACCCTTATGTCAGTAAACTCTCTCTCTCTCGCTCTCTCTCTCTCTCTCTCTCTCTCTCTGTTTATCTTCTCTCGTCGAGGATGAAATTTGCTCATTATTACCCTTATGTCAGTACACACTCTCTCTCTCTCTCTCTCTCTCTCTCTCTCTCTCTCTCTCTCTCTCTCTCTCTCCAGACGAGGCAATCCATCAGTGACAGAATTGGACGAGTCCTTGACGCGAGCTGGTCTTGTAAACAAACGTGACGTCAGCAATAAACAATCATCCGAGATAAAATAAAGGTCTCGACTGGCCTCCTCACCTCTGCTGCATTGCTTTCCGCATGTTAGTTTTCTGTAAAAGAAAACTATTTAGATGGCTGTTTGTCTGTCCGTCTGCCATCAGATCTTAAAAACTACTGAGGCTAGAGGGCTGCAAATTCAAATTAGTATTTGATCATCCACCCTCCAGTCATCAAACATACCAAATTGCAGCCCTGTAACCTCAATAGTTTTTATTTTATTTAAGGTTAACGTTAGCCGTGGATCGTGCGTCTGGCAGCGCCGATTCTAATTCCGGCGGCATCGCCGACGAACCTTTACTTGACCGCATCTGGGGAGCAACTAAGCACTGCCCGGTCGTAGCTGAGAATTTCGTACTACAGCACACAGGAAACTCGATTGCGCCGAAGAAACTTCAGCGTGTTTTTTACTTTGTTTACTATTTTTCTCTCTCTGGCCCTTAAGGTCTCTTGCCGTTTATCTGTCCATTTTCCTGTCAACGCAGAATTGATTCTTTGTTGTCAGCGCAGTAGGATGCCACAAGAATGAAGTGTGACTGTGTTCCATGATCACGTTTCGGTAGATGGTCCGAAGCCAGGGGTCTACACTGGGCCTTTAGGCAAGGGCCCATGCTGGCATAAGACCTGATTAATCTAAACCAACTACCGACAGAGATGACTCTGACGTTGCCAGCATCGCATGTCGTGGTTTTGGTGTCGTGGATATTGCGGCACTCTTGGGAATGATGTAGTTGCACAGAGTTTAGTGCAGTGGATGAACAACTGCAATTGAAGGTGTTGGTTTAATTGCTGGTGTCATCTTTGTTGTCACCTTCTTTGTTCCAGTTGCTGGAGTTGTTTTACGTAATTTTATCGTATTTACGATCTTTGCTGTTTTTGCTGCTGCTGTTGTTTAGTGTTCTTATATTTTTTGTTGACGTTTTTGCTTGTATTCTTGTGTTTTGGGGGGCTAATGTTTATTTTTGCTGTCGTTGTCTTTGCTATTACTGTTGTGGTGGTAGATCGGACGGTAAAGATGACACTGTTCCCTTACGATTTGGAGGACATGAACATGTCCAAAACCTCACATTCACCACTGACAAAACTGTTATGACACAGATCAAAATGAAATGGAAACAGTAAATGAAAACATGCTGATTGTAAGATAAAAACGAAGTAATATCCTCTTCTGGTTTCATTAGCTATATGACTCATTACTTAGCTGGGTTCTTTATAGTATCCGTTTAGTTGAATTTGTCTTTTGTCCTTCGTGATTAAATGGACTGTTAATGCTGACGTCAGAATTAAAAACCCGACTCAACTCCAGGTACTTATAATAAAAGGATTTTTAAGCGTTATATGCTTATGTTTGTTTTTTTTGGCCCGATTTTTAAGTAATAATAATAATAATAATAATAATAATAATAATAATAATAAATATTAATATTATAATTTATTAAGTATTATGAATGGTTATAATAATAATAATAATAATAATAATAATAATATAATAATAATAATAATAATAATAATAATGATAATAATAGTAATAATAAAATAATAATAATTATTATTATTATAAATAATAATAATAATAATAATAATAATAATAATTATTATTATTATTATTATTATTATTATTATTATTATTATTATTATTATTATTATTATTGCAAGACCAACCAATTCGCCTTCAACCGTGTGTGGGATGACACAATCTTTTCGTGTTTTTCTTCGCCATCACATCGTTCTGTGTGGGAGATTTGAGTCATCATTGCGGGATATTCACTGCTTTTCAGTCTAATATATGGTGATGATATTCAAAATGATATCTGATATGTTTGTAATGCTCTTCCTGTAACGGATTATACCCGTATACTTATGTATAGCTAACATAGTCAACATATAATTTACAATATAATTTTGCATATTATTATTATTATTATTATTATTATTATTATTATTATTGGTTGGAACCCTTTTCTGAGAGCAGCACTGTTAAATAAGATAGCGGAAATTGTTATTATTATTATTATTCTTATTGAAAAGGATGGCTGTGTTCTGCGAATTTATCTTATACAGAATTTTTTGTATTTTCTTTATAATTCGCTTCTCAGGCTCAGCGATGTTGGTCAGCAACTGGCCAATATTCACATCGGAAAAGGACAGTGTGGGATGAGGGAGGTGTTTTTACTGAAATTCCTTTTCCGATATGAATATTGGCCAGTTGCTGACCAACATCGCTGAACCTGAAAAGCGGATTATAAGGAGAATAGAAAAGATCCTGTATAAGATAAATTCGCAAAATACAGCCATCCTTTTCAATAAGACCTGTCTGAAAGAGGGTCTACTTCCTTCATATATTATTATTCTTATTATCATCTATGATACATAACAGTATTCAACCTCGTGGCCAAGTCGGTTAGAGCAGCAGCCTCGGACTTCTTAGAGGTCTGTGGCTCGGGTTCAAATCCGCAGCCGACCGGTTAGAGAGGCGGACACTTTGCTATCCATGTAGACACCCTGGGATTATGTGTGTAATCAACGGATAGGTTTGCTTAAAAGCAAATGGGTGTTACAGACTAATACACACACAAACAAAGCCACTCCAACATCTTCTAAAAACATAACAGACACCTCACACGTCTCGACTGTCAACCTAACCGCGCAAAGTCTCCTCGCTGCTGGGAGAGGGGGCGCTGGTGACTGGTACAATACATGTACATACGCTACCGGGGTCTAAGCGATGACAGGCAGGGCAGCCAATTGAGACTACAAAGTCTACCCCAAAGCCAAATCAAAGTCCTTCAAAAAGAAGGCATCATGCTTACCCCATACAAATGGGAAAAAAGCACGTTAAAAGAAAAGGAAGAAGATACATCACAGTATTCAGGAACAATACATTCAACAGGCGTTCTGTTTGTTTTTCTGTCATTCAGTGTATCTGTCCCGCTTACCTTGTCATTGCAGCCCCTTTTATAAGGTAGAGCGAATTTTGGTCAAAGTTGGTATAAAGGTATACTGTCACGCATGAATTTGCTTTAAGAAGAATATCCATAATCCTGTCCTTTGCTTTGACAGTGTTTCACTTGGCAGATCCAAGTTACAGTATAGAATCGCTTATCATATTCTTATTAATTCTAGCTAAACCAATATTCATTAATTATGAGCTCCGTAGGAAAAATTAAGTATATCTTAGTTTAACCAGACCACTGAGCTGATTAACAGCTCTCCTAGGGCTGGCCCGAAGGATTAGATTTATTTTTAAGTGGCTAAGAACCAATTTGTTACCTAGCAACGGGACCTACAGCTTATTGTGGAATCCGAACCACATTATAGCGAGAAATGAATTTCTATCACCAGAAACAAATTCCTCTTGTTCTTCACTGGCCGGTTGGAGATTCGAACTCGCGACCAACAGAGTGGTAGCTGAGAACGGAACCCGCTCACCCAGCGAGGAACTAGCTCCGTAGGAGGTGCACTGTAACCATTACTAAAGGTTCTTTGCAGCGTACCTTCGGCCCCTAGTTGTAACCCCTTTCATTCCTTTTACCGTACCTCCATTCATATTATTTTTCTTCTATCTTGTTATCCACCCCTCTCTTAACAATTATTTCAGGTGCAACTGCAAGGTTTTCCTCCTGTCACACCTTTCAAACTTACCTACTCTCATTTTCCTTTCCAGCGCTGAATGACCTCATAGGTCCCAGTGCTTGGCCTTTGGCCTAACCTCTATATTCCATCCCATTAGTTATCAGCTTCATTACGTTAGACCACAAAGCGTGAATTGATCGGTCAATTAATTCTAGTGCTTATTGGACAAAAAAATCAAAATTAGCTTCAGTTTCGCCTCAGAATCACTTAGTATTTTTCCCCAGGTCGTCATTCATCTCTCCCTTTTTCAGTGTCTCTTTTTATTTCAGGGACAATTTCATTCATTCTTCTTATTTGCCCACGCAAAGAGTTCAGTGTCGCTTGATACCCTGAAACCTCATGAATATGCAAGTGACGTAGTTACTTTATCGTTTAAATTTTGGTTAAGACTTGGCAGCCATCACACACACACACACAAAGAGAGAGAGAGAGAGAGAGAGAGAGAGAGAGAGAGGTAACCCTCTTGTACGTTGAACACAAACTTCCACAAAACATGTAAAACTTAGTGATGAGTGAGAATTATTATTATTGTTATCGGAGAAAAAAAATCCACAGTTATGTATATGTACTGTACATACAGTATATTTAAAGATAAAACTGCTCAGATTCCCGAAAACTATCTATACAGTTTTATCATTAAGTACACTGTATGTACATAAAAAACTGTGGATTTGTTTCTCCATTTGAAGACTCATGCTACTATGAGTATTTTTAATTATTGTTATTATATTATTAGCAGAAATATTAGTGACAGTACAGTTTGATATTGTGCAGGAATTGCCATGCAAGGAAAGCTGAAACCACTTTCACGAAAATCTCCTGAGGAGCTTTCATCAACGCGATGCTTTCTTTTTCCCAAATTACCTCCTCGCGCAAACTCGCCTTCTTGGCCGAGTTTTGCAATGTTGAGTTTTGCAATGTTGAATATTGTCGAGGAGGAATCTCGAGAGGCGTATCTCAAGCAAGAGACGTGATTCTCGTTTCACTCTTGGAATTTCATAATTACACGTTGCTGGGAATAGATTTGAGAGGAGTTCTTTGCCTGGGATTAAATTCGCGCGCCAAGCCATCGTTTCCATTTCCAACAAGTTCCTTGATATTGCTTGACGGAGGTACGCGTTGCCAGGCGTATGCTTCAGGAATTCTCGGGATTAGGTTTGTGTGAGATATCGTTCCAGATTTTAATCTTCTTAGCATAGATGTTATTTTAATGTGTTTGTAATTATTATATTCACATCACATGGTCACTGAAAATTTGCAGAACGAGAGTTCGGGTGTTATTGGCGTTTTTAATATTGTTTCATTGACTTTCGTTTTGTGACTGTTGTAATCGTTTTAATAGATATATAATTGATCTTGTATTTACCGTTGTTCCAAATACTAATGATACCCTTCTCCTCTTCCTCCCTTCTTTTGACACTAAATCTTTGGAACTCTTCTTGCATAACTCATTTTCTTATTGCATCCTTGAAAGAAGTTTTTAACTGCTGAATCTTTAAAGAACACTTGCTGCAGTAATCATTTCGATACTGAGACTTCAAAAGACTTGTATGACAATATCCATTTTAACACTAAATTTTTTTTTTTTTTATAAAACAAGCAATTCGGCTATTTAGTAGGACAACTGTAGTTGATTTTATATCATATTGCCCATTTTCCGTTAAATCTGTAAAGATTGCTAAAAATTATACAGATCTAGCCATTCTTATGGTACGTCTTTTTGTTATTAGCGATTGTTGTCGTTTTAGATGAAGCCACCTTTGTGCTGCACGTAATTATTAGCAGCACTGTTCTTCGGAACTGGCAACACTGCTACAAACTTAATTAACTTCGTATGTGAATCGAGAAGACAACGAGTCCATTTTTAAACTGAAATGCTGGTTTATTAGTAACGGATATCGTCGAAAAAGCAATGTTCAGAATCTAATTAACTTTGGGAATCTGTACAGCAAGAAATTAATACGAAGTGAATGACGTTATTACTCCTGAATAGCCAACAAATTACATAGCAGCTACTGTAGCCCAACCTAACTCAACTTACGGCGCTATGTCTTACCTGACTAATTGTGGCCCAACAGGCTATAGACCGGTAGGCTTGTGCCGATGGCACGCGACATTTCCATCTAAGTTCATCGAAATCCGTTCAGGCTCTCTTGGGATATGTAGCTAACACACACAGTCCGTTCACCTTTCTCTTGACATGTAGCTAACACACACAGTCCGTTCACCTTTCTCTTGACATGTAGCTAACACACACAGTCCGTTCACCTTTCTCTTGACATGTAGCTAACACACACAATCCGTTCACCTTTCTCTTGATATGTAGCTAACACTCACAATCTTTTCACCTTTCTCTTAACATGTAGCTAACACACACCATCGGTTCACCTTTCTCTAGATATATAGCTAACACACAAACACACAATCGGTTCACCTTTCTCTAGATATGTAGCTAACACACAAACACACAGTCGGTTCACCTTTCTCTAGATATGTAGCTAACACACACAATCAGTTCACCTTTCTCTTGATAGGGAGCTAACACACACAATCAGTTCACCTTTCTCTAGATATGTATCCAACACACACAATCCTTTCACCTTTCTCTAGATACTTAGCTAACACACACACACAATCGGTTCACCTTTCTGTAGATATGTAGCTAACACACACAATCAGTCTACCTTTCTCTTGATATGTAGCTAACACACACACAGTCAGTTCATCTTCCTCTAAATATGCAGCTGACACACACAATCATTTCACCTTTCTCTTGATATGTAGTTAACACACACAATCAGTTCACCTTTCTCTAGATATGTAGCTAACACACACACACAATCAGTTCACCTTTCTCTTGATTTGCAGCTAACACACACAATCAGTTCACCTTTCTCTAGAAATGTATCTAACACACACGATCAGTTCACCTTTCTCTTGACATGTAGTTAACTCACACAGTTCACCGTTCTCTAGAAATGTAGCTAACACACACAGTCAGTTCACCTTTCTCTTGATAGGAAGCTAACACACACAATCAGTTAACCTTTCTCTTGATAGTTAGCTAACACACACAATCGTTCACCCTTCTCTAGATATGTAGCTAACACACACATACAAACACAAACACACACACTCACACAGACTCTGATGAAGTGATGACCTCCTCTGTGGAAGAAACAATCGGGTACAGCCAGTTGTACATGCGCGCACACACGGGCAAACAAACACAGATGAATACGTGTCTCCATTGTGGAAGCAGTAAATGACAATAGCAAATCCAAATAAGGGCCTTACGCAACACTCGTTGCTGCCGATGAAAGCTGCAATATCGGGTTTAATTGCCCCGAGTGAGATGACAGACCTCCTTTTTTTTATATACCCTCCCAGGAAGAGAATCTCCCTCCCGCCTCCTCCAGTTTATGAGAGATCGCAATTATGGAACGGTTGTAAGTCGCTCGCGATCTTGTTTGCTTGATTTCACGTCAACGAAACGAAAATGTAATATAATATGCATTATATATATATATACACTGTATATATATATATATATATATATATATATATATATATATATATATATATATATATATATCGGCTAGCTGGTGCAAAAGTTGACTTCATTTGATTGTGACATCAATTAACATATTTCCAGCATGGACGGCTCAAATGAAGCCCATATCTGTGCTCAGAGACGAGGGAAACTTTAAAAGTTAAACTACAGTAAATTGTAATAGCCAGGAGACACGAGAGCAAGAAGGCAATTCCAAAGCCTAGCAAGAGTAACACAAACCGTCACTGATGATGACTGCAGATAACCTCATAGTGAATGTGGGAAGAGGTGGCTTTTCGGATGGTTTCTCGAGACTGGCCTGCCTGTGAATAACCTTCCACGCGGTGATAAAAGTGCGATGACGGCAAACGACGCGTACAAAGAGGCGTCTCTCCCTTCCAAGCGTGTCTCGGTCTACAAAGACTGATCCGACGCTTCAAACCGCGTATTTTTCAACTCAGATTTTACAAAACAAATCAGCGTCACTTGAAAACACGTCTGTATGTCCCACTTTTTATAAACTAATGTCTTTTCTCTTGAAGACACGTTTGTCTGCTTTGTTTTTACAACCATTCTCCTTTCTCGAAAAACACGTTTGTGTCTTATTTTTTTGCAAATGAAGCGCGCTGTGTATAAAAGCACGTTTATCTGTCTCAGTTTCTGCAAACGTATCCCATGTAGAAAACCAAGTCTGCGTCTCTCAGTTTTTACAAAGTAATTCCACTCTTCTTCTCCAAAGTCGCTCTCCGCCTTTGTCCTTCAGGTGACGTCATTAGCGAATATCACGTCTAACCAATATTTCATCAGAGCAAAAATGCTTAACGGATGAGCCTATTTATCTCGGCAATGGCCAGGCCATTTTTCCAATAATGGTCTTTGTCTCGAGTGGCTGTTCCATGGGTAGCAGGCAGCAGCCAGCGCTCTTTCATTTACCTTCTACTTAATTGATTTGAGGATTTATGCCGCTATTTGTTGCAGTTTGTCCATTTCAGGTGTCCCATTTAGTTGCTTTACGCAGATTAGTGACGGCATAGCTCATGGTCCAACAACTAGGGCAGCGCAGTAGACCTAGTACAATGGCCCTCCACAGTCTTGGTTGATTTATGGGTTTTTATATTTTATTTTTCTTGACAATTAACTACGGTTCAGTATTTTTTTAAATTTAGCATCGTTCATTGGACATGCACGGTAATAAGGAATGACAATGAAATGATATTGATAGATATAACTGCTTCACATCCGTATTTCGAGTATAACTAACATCTGTTTGTATTTCATGACTAAGCAACAGTTTTCATGAAGAAAAATATTATTATTGTTGGTGTTGGTATGGTTGTTGATGATGTCATTGAATTACCATCAAAGTGCGAGTTGACCCCTTTGAATGATTATAAGAAGAACACTAAGGAAAACCATTAACTTACAAGACAAGTTTCCCCAGAATATCTGAATGAGTAAATACTTATTAACAATAGATATAAAGATGCCAAGAATCAAATCAAGAGAAATTAGAAATGGATGAAGGGAGACAAAAGACAGGATGTGAATATTGATTCCTTTTGGCTCATATTCACAGAATATAAAATTCCCTTCTAAGAATTTTATTTATTGGTCATCAGTTTTTCATGGCAAGATTTCATGGTATGGGTAGAAGTATTTTTAAATACGGATCTTATGAATTGAATACAGATTTCTTCGTGTATATTTATTAAGATTTTTCTAAGTACAAGCTTGCAGAATATTTATAGTTTTTCTTTGTAGAATATATATATATATATATATATATATATATATATATATATATATATATATATATGTATATATATATATATGTATATATATAATATATATATATATATGTATGTATATTATATATATAATATGCATATACAGTATATATGTATATGTATATATATACATATATATATATATATATATATATATATATATATATATATATATATATATATATATATATTCATATATATGAATTTTTGTTACATGGTGACATTTTCGTTTTCTCAAAATTAACCAATAAATCCCCAGCCATCTGGTGGTTCACTTATAAATTCCCCTTCGGTTTATGTTACTCCGAGGTTGAGTGAATCTAATATTAAACGACGTTTGTAGCTTAATTTTATAATATATAAATATATATATATATATATATATATATATATATATATATATATATATATATATATATATATATATACATACATACACAAAGATTTTCCACATACACTGTGACATTTTTTATATACACAAATATTAATCCATAAACATCGTTTGATAATCAGTTCGTAATAACTTACACCCAAAGGGAATTGTAACTGTTAAGTGCAGCGTCAACAGTGGGATTCGAACTGCTGCCGGGTTTACAAATGATGATGTACAGCGACTTTTGACTCTTGATAGCTCCATTTGGCAAAAGTTACTGTACATCGTTGTTTTCAAAGCAGGCAGCAGTTCGAGTCCCACCGGTGACGAAGCACTAATCAATTATAGTTCCCCTTGGGTGGAAGTTATTCCTGAGGTATATTGAAATGGATATTGAATGAAACTTGTGGCCTAACACACACACACACACACACACACACACACACATATATATATATATATATATATATATATATATATATATATATATATATATATATATATATATATATATATATATGTATATATATATATATATGTGTGTGTGTATATACATATACAACATATATATGTATATATATATATACATACATATGTATATATAATATATATATGTATATAATGTATATAATCCTTTGTGTCAGAACAAATTTGTTTTTTCCCTTGCTCTTTATTGCAAAATTTCTCTCTTGGACTCGGATCATACTGTACACCAAGAAGGATCACATAAGGAAGATTCTGTAAGAAATTTAATCAAATTTGTTTAATATAAAAGCATTTAAGAAAATTAGAACATGAAAAGACACGGAAAACAAATAATACAAACTTTCCCTACGGCAAATGAACGACGAGAGCAAATAAACAAGAGAACTGAAGATTGAAAGTTCACTGAAAGTAAATGAAACCCCGATGTCACCTGAAGCAAGTTCTTGTATTTTGCTCAATAAAAAGCCTCCTACGCTGAATATGCTTCCCTTAGGATTTTAATATTTTCCTGAGAAAACGAGGTTATTATTATTATTATTATTATTATTATTATTATTATTATTATTATTATTATTATTATTATCCAAGCTGCCACCATATTTGAAAAAGAATAATGCGAACCTAAGGTCACGGTGGGTAGAGCACCCAGTACTGAAAAATGAACAAGGGAATTACTATTAAAAAAGGAGAAACATAGTAAACAAAGAAACAAGAAAGACAGGCAAATGCAACAAAACTAATAAACCATGATAGGAGGCTCAAGTGAGTCTGTTCAGCAAAACAGCATTTGCACCAAGTCTGGACTTTTGACGCTCCAGAAATTCAAGTGTATGACTTGGGAGAGCATTCTCTTTTGCATAATTTCAAAGCAGCGTAGGCAGTCTTGCGTTCTGATGCAGAGTTCCAGAACTCACGGCTTTTTCTTCATCTTCTGTGAAGCGAGATTTTTTCTTTTTTCGATCCCACGTAATAAAAAGATTTGGAATAAGTAAATATTAAATGATGAGTGAACAGAGATACTGGCAGCCTCGCTTGTTTTCGCTGAAAAGTGGCATGATGTGGTAACTATCATGAAAAGCCAAAAAGCTCCTTTACGGTACGTTCTTCGAAACTATCTCATTTTTTGAAAAGTATGTTATTTCCTTTGAAAACCATATTCATAAGAAAGTAATTTTTAAGAATTTGTTTTTGTGTGTAAAATCAGATAAGTGGGTGAAGCAGAAAATGCTCTGTGCAAGAATGCAAGCATTGTTTTAGATTAATATCGTTTATGGGATACGCTCAGGGAATGTTCTCGGGCTTTTGCGGTGGGTTTTATGTTGCGAAATTATACAGCAGAAGGTTTTCGGTAATTGAAGTAATCCAGTTTGTTCATATTCCACTCAAGAAGGACTTCAAGATAAGCAAGCTGTTTTCGGCTTCTTTCTTAATTATGTTTGGTTTGAGATTATAGAATTTCTTAATCTGTTTCTTTTTTGCAAATATCATAAACATGACGTCCACATATCGTTTGTACACGGCCACCATATCATCGCCTCTAACGACTCCTACGAAATTCAGCGTTTCTTGTCTCCCCTGCTCTTTTTCTTCCACAAATCTCCACTCATCGCCAGCCTTCCATCTCATAGTCGTCGTCCAAGGAGCTCTGGCACCCAGAAGAGCCCAGCTGACATTCAAGTGCACTACAGACCTCAGGGTTGTTCTAGTGACAGGTCGAGGTTATTTCCATCTCCTCTGTGTATACCATTGTCTCATCTGTGTGTGGAACATCTGTAATATCCAGTAGGGTATCATTCCATGTGACTGCTGATGTTCTTCTCAAAGGGCAAAATCTTTGAGATGTAGTTTCATTGGCATACGATGATTTATATCTGTATAGCAGTACTGACCGTACTAGACCAGTTCATGTTCTTACTTTGGTATGCAGTTCCAGCCTACTCAGTTTCCAGATCGTATTCAGTTTGTCCATTATTTGATTTTCTTTTTCAGTCATTCACTAGATTCAAACTCAAGGAGGCCTGTTTGAATGTCATTGTTTCTGAATACAGTATTTGAGTGATTCAGGTTCATGAATTCTTACTACATCTTAGTGTTGTTTCATCTTTCTCGAGCACATTCAGCATCAGTGCATAGAATTTAAAATCTCCTCGTGATGGCTTTCGTTGATGACGAGAAGGCATTGGACAGAGTCCAAGGGCCAAGAGTATGCAAGGTCTTGCGTCTCTATACTCTTCCCGTTAAGTATTCATAACTGTCGTAATAGCAGTGGCCGAACTATGTAACAAAAAGAGATCAAACTTAATCTGTATGTATAGATGGCTGTCATTTTGTTCGTTTTTGTCAGATTGAATTCGAATTCCATCTTCCTAGATATATAAAGCATTGTCTTCAGCTGATTAAAATAGCTTTATCTGCATATTTCGTGAATCTGTCAAGTTTCTGTTTGTACTCCAATCTAAACCTCGTCCTTTTCCAACCACTTTGTTTTTCATTATAAAATCTGTGAGAAGGGTGTGCAACAAAGATGACAATATTTCGCTGTTGCACCCCAAAATTTATTGCAAATTCACTCGACAGGGCTCCATCGACGTAGCTTTAAATCTTCCTCGTTCATGGATGCTTTTAGTTAGCTTTACATATTTAACGGGAATACCAGAGACGCAAGACCTTCTACAATATTGCTCTATGGACACTTTCAAATGCTTTCTCTAAGTCAACAGAAGCCATCAGAAGGCATATTTTAAATTCCATTCACTGCTACACAATATATCTTAACACAAAAATTGTTTATGTGCAACCTTTGCCTTTTCTAAATCCTGGCGTATTCAAATGTAAGCATTTTAGCTTACTTTTTTTCTCTCCAGCCTATTGAGAGTGTGCGCTCAGAATATTTTCATCATAACTAACGTAATTCCAGTCCAGTCACGTCTCTTTGCGCTGGCTTCCAATACCTAATCCCCAGACTTTTGTTTCCTCATTCCATATTCTGCAAAAACGCCTACGATGTGTCATTTCATATCTGCTGAAAAATTCTCTGCACTGATTCCATCGTAACTCGGTGCTTTCCATCTCCTAAGTTTCTTTATTACTGATTCCACTTCAAAAACGGGAATGAATTCATTCATTAGTACATTCAGGTCTTTGGCTTTTGGTATATCAGTCAAATTATCCCCCCCCCCTCGTATTTCTTATTCATGACTTCGCAAAAATGTTCCACCCAGCCTAATCTTTCTTCTTCTGATTTTATTCATGACCCATCACTCCTTCGGACGGGTATTTTCATCTTTTTCTTTTCACCCAAGCATATTTCATTTACAGTTCAGTATACCGATAACTTGAAATCAGCTGAGGATCTTCCTCACCACTCAGGTTGGCCATGATGCAAAAAATGCTTGCAAACATAGCAAAGACTGCATACTTATGAAAAATGTAATATTTGTTTTCTTTAGAAAACTTCAAACTCTTCAAGAATGCATATTCTGCTCTTAATGGACTAACTGCTTAATTTTCTTTAATTTTTTTTTTATATGTTTATTTTTTATTATTGTTTCTTATTTGTTGGTTACTGTTTTGTGTGTGTGTGTTTTTTTTTTATAAATGCTTTCATGATTTATTTTTAGGCCATTCACTTTCCTATTCTGTAAATTTTATACATTTTAGAGCACCCGCACATACTTTCAACGTTTACTCCTTTTTGCAGTTTGAAAATGACTTACGAGTAGTTGAAGAGGGAAAGTCAAAATACAGCAGATCCTTTTCGCATTAAACTGTGTGATAATAATTGACAGAACGGCGTCATTTCCAGTGGGAGTAGAGCATAAAGCTGAACTTTGAAGGAAATGAGAACTATATGACACAATCTCAGTCCTAAGCCTTACCTCAACAAGAAACGCGACAAAAATGCAATGCTAAATTTTTCATTAAATGAGAAAAATTATGAAAATGTACGTCTGAGCTCCAAGGTGATTAGGGATATGACAGGTGACAAATGAAAACGCAATACCTAGAGCCATATGTTGAATGAGACACCGTATTTCCTATTAAATGAGAAATGAGGTGAAAACGAAATCCTGAAATTCACATTAAATGAGAAGTACGGTGAAAGAGAAGTCCTGAACTTCACATTAAGTTAGAAATGTGTGAAAACGTAATGAAATGAAAAATACGACGAAAACGGAATCCTCAACTTCACATTTAATAAAAATGATGAACCTCACTTTATTTGAGGAACCTGACGAGAATGCAACTGTGAAATATACGTGAATTAAGACAAAGACATAAACATAATCTGATTTCTACTGAGAATAAGAAACACAGCAAAAGTTCAGTTCTAAATACCATTATTATAAAAGAAGCTTTTGATTCAGCGGTTCCTCATTTATGGC
>JANJGK010000032.1:5153380-5185166 GCA_039081455.1 Macrobrachium rosenbergii
CTTGAACTGATGAAAAGACGCCCGGCCGCGTTTTGCGCGAGTTTCGGTCGAGGCAGAGACAGTGAGCGACGGAAAGAGAGAGAGAGAGATGAAAAATACGGACTGTGAGACCACGGACGGGGAGCACCTACTCCCTCTCGCTGCGGTCGAGAGAGAGTGAGTGTGAGTGTGACTCAGGCATAACAAGAATGGAGGAGGAGTAGGAGGAGGAGGAAGAGGAGGAGGAGGAGGAGGAGGGGGGGGGAGGGAGAGAGGCTGGGAGGCGTAGAAGGGGCGGCGGGGGTCAGGAAGTTGAAGGAGGGAAGTCACTGACGAATTACTTCACGTTGGAGGCTGAGAAATACTTCATCGAGGTCCTCAAGTTTTTTTTTAACAGTGACATGATGATGGGGTTACCTCGTGGAGGTCCTCATGTTTTGTATTTTGATTTGGTTACAGGATTACCTCTTCGAGACCCTCTCGTTTTAAATTGTGCGAAGGTAAGATTACTTCTTCAAGGCCTTCCTGTTTGAAAGAGTACTGCACTCTCTCTCTCTCTCTCTCTCTCTCTCTCTCTCTCTCTCTCTCTCTCTCCCCGTCCCAGTTACGGCCAGCAATAGTCGACTGATAATCACGTACATGATTCATTCCACAAGTCAGCAGAAGCATATTATTTTTGAAGGAAACGCGCACATGCCTTTCCTTCCTCGTCCAGGGAGCGAACACGTGCCTGCTTAGTTATGAGTCTGGCGCAACCAGAGGGGTTGGGTTAGGGATTTTTTTTTGGGGGGGGGTGGGTGGCGGAAAGCAAACATCAAAAGTGAAAACCGGAAATTCTGGGAGTTGCAGAAAGTGAAATCAGAGGACAGAGATGCGAGGAGAGATTAAGAAACGGGAAGGCGGAACGAATGAATGAGAGAAGTGAGGCTTGATAAAGTAGAGAGAAAAATTAATAAACAGAGAGGGCGAGGGAGAGAGAGGTAGGGGGTGAGGAAGTATGACTCGTATGAATCGAAGCCAAGCAGGAGTAAACATTTCAATTAAATGAGCGATGGCGACGTAAGATATACAGGAAAAAGTATTGAGAGAAAGGGAGTCTTGAATAAAAAAAAAAAAAGAAATAAAACATAGTGGTCCTGTGACAGAAAAGAGGAATTATGGCCCGTGTCATTAAAAAAAAAAAAAGAGAGAAAAGATATAGTAAAGGGGATATGGATGACATGAAGTACGAAGATTCAGACAAAATAGAATATCGGGGATATGCAAAGGGGAAGAGAAAGGAATAAGACAGAAAACAGTTGATATGCAAAAGACAGAGGGACGCTAATCCAGAAGTAGAAAAGTACAAGCACGCAGGAAAACGAAAAGAAGATAGCGAAAGAATAAAGTGTCCTGACAGGGAACGCCAGAAATTGTCCGCTGATGCAGATCAAAACAGCTGGGAGATTGAGAGGGGAAGAAAGAACTGACGCCGGTTCTGGAAGAGGTGTCAGACACTTTTGTAAATAAAGAATTTCATGAACGAAGACTTTTGTAAATAGAGCCTTGTAGATGGGGATGAGATGTGACGTCTTCCTTTTTGTCGTTATTCACTTTTTTTTTTTTTTTTTTACTTTGCAATTCATTGTCTCGTTGTTCATGTTGTTGCCTTTTTTTCTTTCTTTCATTTCGCTTTTGCACTCTACTTCCCTTCACCTTTGTTTTCCCTTCCATTATTTGCTTCTCTTTAACTTCTATTTCTGTAATTATGTTATTGTTTACATTCGCTCGCTAATCCATCCTAATCTCATTTCTTCGTCGGATTTAGCGTTCGTTTACTTAATGATCTTTCATTCTGGTCATTCCACCCTCTCTTTATTGAACTTTCAATTGATGTAGACACTAAAATACTTTATTTCCAGAATTAACGAAGAAACTTAATTCAATATCAGGCAATAAAGAGGCGTTCATGATACGTCTTAATGAAAGGATGAATTTACAATGCTGCTTAATGTTGTTATATTCAATATGAAGAAACCAACTCGCATTATGAGAAATATTTTATTTGATTAGAGAATTGGGAGCATTTTTTTATTAAACAATTTAATATATTTTTGGCTTCATTGAAAGAATTTATGATTTCATCCGTTTGAATAAAAGATCTGAGGGTAATGTTTGATTCCATTAAAGAATTGGAGGCCATTTTTCGCTTTAATAAAAGAATTGAAGCTATTTTGTTCTGTAATAAAGGAACTGAAGGTGATATTACGTTTTGATAAAATGATTTAATCTGTTTGTTACTGTAATAAAATAATTAAACGGTTTTGTCATTATTAAAGATTTGAAGGTAAATTTTTTCGCAAAAAGAAATATGCGTCAGGTGTCTTATCATTTATTTAAAGAATTGAGGGCATTGTTTTTCTCGAATAACAGAATTTAAGTAAATTTTTACTTATATAGAATAAAATTGAAGTTTTGATGAAAGAATGCAGAGTATTCTTACTTCAATAGAAAAAATGAACAAATACACATACATTAAAACGGGCGTAAAGGTACATAACTGCTCTACTGTATACTACGCTCCTCCCCGAGAATCGTAGCAAGGATAAAATTTCCATCTCTGTCACGTCCCCAAGAGAGGAACCTATGTCTTAGATCCCCAAGACAGGGACATTCGACCAGCAAATGTCTCCGTCAAGGAGACAATACAATCGCCGCAGAACGGACGGTTTTCACCTGACATGACGAACCCATGAGTGAGTCGTGTGTGTCCAATCCTTAGCCTGCACAACTTCGTTTCTAGTCTCCTTGGTATATGGGAACATGAACAAGGAGATACTGATGACTTAATACTCGGTATCTTTTGGTTTATTTCAGTCTTTTCCCAAAGGGACTGCCAAAGGTTTTTCATTTTCTGGTCTACTAGAGGAAATACATTCCTGTCTGGTAGTAGGCATCTGGAGTTTGGGGAGGTGACTGCTGACTTAGCAAGTTAACTAGCTTGCTCGTTCCCTAAAACCCAACATGTGACAGCACCCAGCAAAAAATTTAAGCACACACAAACAAACGCACACCACACATATATGTATATATATACATGTATATATATATATATGTGTGTGTGTGTGTATAAAGTGTGTGTATGTATGTGTACGCGAGCTTCAGTAACAAAGAAAGTTTATTCCCTTGCTGCGATAGGAGAATTTTTCCATGATAAGATAACTGAATGTATTTTTTTTTTTTTACCTTACATCAAATTGCTGATATTTTCCATTTGATAAGAGAATACAAAGAGCGGCACTGATCTTGTTCATCTCTAGCTAATTGCGTCTCCATCACAGTGCCTCATTTGATCAAGTCCTTAGCGGAATGGAATCATATATCGGAAAGCTCTCTAGTTTGAATAGATCCCGTGCATAATTGAGAGAGAAAAAGATAATCTCTCAAGGCCTAAGAAGCGACGTTCCCTCTGCGGGTGCTTAAAACGGGAGAGGAGGTTGGTGATGTCGGATTGGGTTTATCATAGCCTTTCTTTATGGTCCCTAAACAACTAGGCTGAAAGTGAGTTCATACCATTTCGTTGTAAAATAAATAAAAATTTGGTTACCTTGCAACAAACATTTCGGTCAAGTGCAAGCGACAGTGGGTCACGATGCTGCCTGAAACCCAGTGGATGAAGAGATAAAGAGCAAACTTACACTTATGGCTAACGTCAGTTCTCTCCCAATTTCCTTTTCGTATTGGTCTCATGTTCTCGATAAAAGGATCACGTAACGAGCGGCCTCTCAGACGCTGTGCCCGTCGATAAACTGAAAACTAATTAGGGTCCTTTTTTTGTCATTCAGAATTTCCTTTGAACCCGATTCACTTCCAAATGTCTTTTCAGATTTAGATTTCATGTTCAGGGAGACAGGAACTCCGTAACTAAAACATTAAAACACAAACTCTGTTTGTAACAAACCATCCCCCAATTCCCCTACTTGCCCACCCCCTAAAAAATAATGTCATCAAGGACAGCTGTGGTCGATCTGTCGCTCTTACGGCCGCGATAATGAATGACCGTTTAATTGACTGTTCAAATTTCATCTCATTGACCGATTGACCACCTACCCCCGACCCCGGTACACCCAACCACCCACAGTCCAGCCCTGTAGCACGGAATAGACTAAAAATTTGTAATATATATATTATATATATATACCGTATATATATATATATATATATATATATATATATATATATATATATATGTGTGTGTGTGTGTGTGTGTGTGTGTATGTAATATATATATATATATATATATATATATATATATATATATATATATATATATATATATATATATATATATATATATATATATATATATATATATATACTCGTATATACTGTATATATGTATGTATATAAATGGATGTATTTGTGTGTATGTTCCAGCATAACTCTGAAAAGCAATTTCAACCAAACTTGGTGTACATATGACTTACTATCTGGAAAAGAATACTGTGAGGGTAAGACGTCACTAGCACCAAAGGGCACCAGAGGGGGTGGGGTTGGGAAGGGCTTTCTTGAAACGGGGATGTTTCTGCCCGTAGAATTAGTAACTAAATAAACTTAGGGGTTTATCATACCTCATTTTGGTATAAAGAAGACCTACTCTCTGGATAAGAACTCTGTGGGGTAAGACATCACTGGCTCCATAGGGGGTGGGAGTGGGAGTGGGAAGGGGGTGGCGTGTAAAAATAACCGAAAACGACAGTGGCTGAGATGAATGGTGACACTCCCAGTGCCCTTTAATTCTAAATTCAGCCCCGATAGGAACGGGGGGTGAGAAGGGGTGAAATATAAGATGTAAAAAATGTTGGGCAATGTAATTGAAGCAACTATCTGAACAGGAAAGGGAGAGGGTTAAAGTTTTTATCCCATGGATACCACCCATTCCGACGGATCTCCCTTTTAACTTTAAGAGATTGCAATTTCCAGTGAGACTTGCGTTCTCGATCACGATCAACAAGGCACAGTGACAGTCTGTTAAGTACTGTGGAGTGGATTTGAGATCGTCATGTTTTTCCCACCGACAACTTTTTGTTGCTTGCTCAAGGGTGGGTTCACCCAAGAATTTGTTTATTCTTGCTCCTGATGGTTGAACTAAAACGTTTTTTACATTCAAGTTTTGTGTTAAAGTAGTATTATAGTGAAATTGTGAAAGATTTTACTTTATAATTTGTGTACTGTATTTATATTTTTAAAAACTTATAAATAAAAATTCTTTGATATTACACTATAGATAGATTTGATCCCTTTTCCTGTCCAATAGAAGGTTGGGATAAATAAATATCCAGGTGTGTTCTACATTTTGGGTGTATTCTATGCTTTGGGTGTATTCTGCGGTCTGGGTGTGTTCTACACTATGAGTTTTTACCGTGCAACGAAGGGTATGTCAGCTAGTGTAAATACACACAACACACACGCATATATATATGCATGTGTATGTATGTATGTGTGTGTTATATATACATATATATATTTCTAACGGGCACAGTTAACACTGCAACTGCTGGACTTACTTGCATTTTTGTAATACGCTCCTTTTCTAGAAATGAAGATCAAGTTCAACACTTATACAATTGTGCTTCCACGCAGACTTGATGATTAGATACATGTCCAATCCTGCCGAAGTAAACACTTCCTTGCACTGATTGTTAGAGGTGTTCAGGTTCTTCACTTTTCGATACGAAGTGTGAATTCCTTTTGAGAATTTAAACACAGACACACTCACACATACATACATACATACATACATACATACATATATACATACACATATATATACACTTATAAATTATATGTATATATACATACATATATATGTATATATATATATATATATATATATATATATATATATATATATATATATATATATATATATAAAATCATGAAGCTACAAATGTCATTTAATATTCAATTTACGCCACTTCTGGAATATTCCCGATGGGGAATTATCAACGAAGGGGAATTTTTTAAATGATAAATGGATCGATACCGCCAGGTCTCGATCCCTCGACACAGTACCTTCCAACGACTCCATTCGACGGTCAAACCCCTTCAGTGATAATATATATATATATATATATATATATATATATATATATATATATATATATATATATATATATATATATATATATATATTTATATATATATGTATATATATGTATATATATGTATATATATGTATATATATATATATATATATATATATATAAATTGTATATATATAATATAGTTCATCAGCACATCTTCAGTCTCCCCCATTTCACACACACGCACACTGCGCCACTCACATCTATCTTTCATTTGCTCCTGTATAAGGGCCCTCTGCTCCAAAAGCCCTTCCACAACTTTGATCCAACCTTTTTTTTTATATAAGTATGTTACCCTCTCAACATTTCCAAATTATGCTCTCTTTCGACCATCTTATCGTCCTCCAATCTTACGACGCCCTAACCCATCATCTCGCCTCTGCTAATCTTTTTACCACGTCGTCGTTTCAACACTCACCTTCTCTTCTTACTCATCTTATTTTCATACGTTAACATCCAACATCCATACATCCCTATGAATAACAATTTTTAGTTTTCCGTAAAAGGAAAGTGTTGAAATGGCTTTTTGTCTACCTGTCCGCCCTCAGATCTCAAAAACTACTAAGGCTAGAGGGCTGCAAATTGGTATGTGGATCACCCACCCTCCAATCATCAACCATACCAAATTGCAGCCATCTAGCCTCGTTAGTTTTTATTTTATTTAATGTTAAAGTTAGCCATGATCGTACATCTGGCACTGCTATAGATGCCAACAACACAGGCCACCACCAGGCTGTGGCTGAAATTTTCATGGACCGCGGCTGACAGTTTCATGGGCCGTGGCTGAGAGTTTCATGCAGCCTAATATGCTGTACAGAAAACTCGATTGTGCTGAAGAAACTTTGTAGCATTTTATACTTGTTTATTTTTATAAACACTATCTTCTCTTTGAAACCTTTTGCAAAACTCCTGCTACCTCCCCTACTTTACTTATATTGTGATTCACCTCCTCACTCATCCTGCCTTTTTCCATATTCAGTTGCAAATTTGTTTGCTCATGAACACTCAGGCTTTGTCACTCACCAGGCTCTGTCGCTTCTTTACGAGGAGGCTGCAAACGGTACGGGAAGCACTTATGAAAATGAAGCCAACTCTGTATTTCAAAGATACTTTTAGAATATTAATTTCAAATCACTTATGATGGATATACATTTGTTTTTACTGGGAAGCGCGTGGCGTTGTGAAATACAGTTAGATGAATGATGAACAGTATTAATAATCAGTTGGAGAATTTATCCCGGACGGAAACAAAGACAAATAGATGGAGAGAGACAAAGACAGAAGAGAGAAAAAAGAACAGATATATTTTAAAATGTCATAGAATATATTTTTGAAATCATTTTTATAATATTGCAGTAGGAGGATGGAAAGCATGAGGTGGTTCTCATACAGATTGCATTAGGAAATGTTAGAAAACAAATAAAGAACAAAAGCAACGGTAGACGTATTTAAGAAACAGCATTCAGGCGACCGTGGGGTGTGAGGGAGAGAAGGACGGGTGAAAGATTATGGTACTTGATTGCAATTACTGAGAGTAGTAGGTTCTTTGGACGCTTTTGCCATTATTGGTCTTCTTATGTCATCTTCTACCTACCAGTTTTCTGACATTTATAGAGAAAGAGAGAGAGAATTGCGTTTTACAGTTTTTTTCCATATTCGGAAATATATGTCGTAACTACACATTATTTTCTTCATAATGTGGTATACTGGCAAACATCGTCTACTAATTTTCAGGAGCTACTGCACTTTGTGCAGCGTTTCGCAAACCAAAGAGGCACTTTATAAAAAGTGCTCAAGTTCGTGGTGACCTTCAGATAGTGACATTTTCACCACACTGTCACTGTGAATTTCTTTACTAGAATTTTTAAGCCGCTTATGGTGTTTCCGTCAGTTTTCCAGTTTTAAGGTCCGTTCACACATTCATGTATCAGCCCACGCATGAATGGAAACTGGTAGTTGGCAACAGCTTACGTAAGTACTAAGAAAAAGTTCCGTAATGCATATTTAAGATCGTGGACATGCGGGGCGGAGTCGGGAGGTCGATACGCACCATCCCAGCATGCGTGGGGAGCCACGTACGTTTCGATATGTTCAAAAGATACGTGTCTGCTTACGTCATCCGTCATTTTGCGTGGTTCCACACGCACCGCGTGGTGCATCCGTAGCATGGTCTGCGTGCCTGCGGGACAATGATGTGTGGTCCCACGCTGCTCTCCCTTTCCCGCCAAGCACCGCGTGGGTCCCCACGAGGTTCGGGAGTAGACGTGGCAACAGCGCCTCTCCCCCAGGACCTGAGACGATGAGGCAGCACTGTGTCGGGTGTATAAAACAGCTTGCGGCGCGGATGCGGCTTCAGTTCCTCTTCCAGACAGGCAGCAGCAACACCATTTCTCACCCCTCCAGTGCCTTCGTCAGCAGACCATTGAAGAAAATGCCAAAAGTAAGCAGCAACAAACAGCGGAAGGGGGCTTACAAGCCTCCAACATCCCAGTCAGGAGCGGAGATGGCCTCTACAAGGCGGCCACCTGCTGCAGGTACCCCTGCAGATACCATGGAGGAGGATGTGGTCATAAACCTTGAAGAGGCTGACGAGGTGGAGGACATGGCCAGTGACCATTGCCTCTTCAACGACGAGGACGTCGGCCTGGATGACGTAGGCTCCGCTGATGATGATGGGAATGACGAAGCTGTTGATAGCACTGCCCCTGGGAATGGAAAAGCGAGTCGCAAGAAGAACCCCTCTGTCATCCTCTCAGACGAAAATGAGAGCCTGGTAGGGGAGTGGTTGGAGCAGGAGGCAGAATTCATATACAACAAGGGCATGACGGCATACAAGGACAAGGCCAGGGTGTGCAGGGCATTTGAGGAGAATGGAAGGTCACTGGATCCTCCTGTGTCAGGCCCTGAACTTCAGACCTGGTTCACCTCCCTCAGGACCCGCTTTGGACGCCTCACAGCCGAAAAAAGTGGTCAGGGGGCCAGCAGACAACTGACGGGCCGTGAGAAGTGGATACTGAACATCTTCCACTTCCTCAAGCCCCACACTGTCCGCCAAAAGAAGCCCAAGGTGTTGGGGCTTCCGATGGTATGTCTTATTTTATTGTTTCGCTGTTTAGTAAATCAGTGACTGAAACTTTATTGCACAGTTTATTTAATTAATGGAACTACAACCTTGTCATTCACAGTACATTTACATTCTCTCATACATGTTCCATCTCTTTACAGTCTGCGTCTGCTGCAGCTGCTTGCAGCAACCCTCCTGGCCATGGTCCTGCCCTTGCTGTTCCTGCCCTTTGTGATCCTGGTGGCAGTGCCACTCCAGTCCCCTGCTCGTCCAATGACCGGTCCTCCACCATTGATGATCCTGCACCACCAAGGAAGTCACGGAAGGAGGACAAGGCTGCAAGTGGAGTCCTGGACGTGTTGCTGCAACAAGCAGAGTCAGCTCGGCAAAGGCTACAGGGGGCCATAAGACCTCTGTGTGACCCCAAGCTGACGTACTAGCGGAACACCCTGGAGGAGCTTGCCACCAACTGTGCAGATGTGGGGCCCGAGCTGAGGATGGCGCTGAAGGTGGGGTTCATCTCCGCCATACAGCGCTTTGTGAGGGCTACCAAAGAGGGCATCATGAGGCCGCCACGTCATCTGATACCCCACACCCAAGCAGAAGCCCTCTGGGACGCTCCGCCTGCGGCCCCAGCTCCCCTTCCTGCTACGACGGCTGCTACATATGTGCTACTTGCTACACCTAGTGGTGCCATGGTGCAGCCTCTCAACCTCACGGTGCAACAGGTGGCGATGCTGCACACGCAGCTGTCTGCACCCAGGGACCTCAACGTGTCTTTGCCAACGAGCAGCTTCCTGGAGAACCTCTAGTTTAAGGCAACATTTTTTTTTATACATATTTTGTGTATGTGTCAATGTGTATTATAAACAAATGTATATATTTTGTATTATTGTATGTTTCCATGTAAATATTTCAGCATTAGTATAAGCAATAAACATAATTGAAAAATAACTTTTATTCAATGAACTAAAAACCATCAAAGTAACAAAATGAAGTAATAATAATCACACAAATAAGACATATGCAAACAACTATATAGTTGAAAATTAACTTATATAAACAAATATCTATATTTTTGTATTATTGTATGTTTCAATCTATATATCAGCACTAGTATAAACAATAAACATGTAATTGAAAAGTAACTTCTATTCAGTGAACTAAAAACCATGAAAGTAACAAAATGAAGTAAGAATAACAACAAAAATAAGAAGTAAGTGAAGGTATATTATATTAAAATAAAAAAATAATAAAAAATATCTGTATTTTCATATTATTAAGTTGTTCTTCACTACTGCTTGGTAATGGCCTATATAAAGGTATAAACCATTTCAAAATATTCAAAGTTATAATCTTCCCACGCCTTGGAGTAATGCACTTAGCCACATTGCAATGCATGTATTTGCTTCTGCGTTAAAAATGTCCGAGTGTATGATCCAATACTAAAAAAAAACATATGCAAATAAATATATAGTTGAAAATTAACTTATATAACAAATGTTTATTTTTGGTATATTGTATGTTTCAGTGTATATATCAGGATTAGTATAAACAATAAACATATAATTGAAAAATAACTTTTATTCAATGAACTAAAAACCATTATACTAATAAAATGAAGTAAGAATAATAACACAAATAAGACATATGTAAAACAAATAAATGCATAAATACAAAGGAAAAGTAAACAATACGGATATTAAAAATTTTGGAAGTCGACATACAAAGAGAAATTATTATAACAAATATAAATGTAGGTTAACAGTAGTTCTCCTGCCAAGTAACGGAACCGCCAGGAGATGAAAAGTAGTCTTTCAGGATGTTGCGTTGTTCCTTGGCATTCCTGGTTGCAGTGTTGCCGCCCATGGTTGGAATAGCGTCTCCTAGGGGTGGGTCACTCCTCCAGGCACCAGGTATGAAATCATGTGTGATGGGGTTCTCCTGATCTGCTTCCTGCCTGCGTGGATTTCTTGTTATTATAAGGTTGTGCAGAACACACGCGGCCAGCACTACTGACTCTGCATGGTCAGGCTTGATACACATTGGCGTGTGGAGTACTCTGAATTTGCTGGCCAGAATCCCGAAGGCATTCTCCACTGTCCGCCGTACCCTACTCAACCTGTAGTTGTAGATCCGATCCTCCTTGGACAGGCCTCTTTTGGGGTAGGGCTTCATGAGATAGTTCCGCAGGGGGAAGGCATCATCGCCAAGCAGGAAGTAGTCTACAGGAGCTCCATTTGTTGCATCTGGTAGGGCCTCAGGTTGGGGAAGGTTTGCTTCCTGTTTTTCCAGTATTTCACACAGACGGGTCTGGGCAAATAGACCACCGTCCGACTCTGACCCAATGGCACCCACGTCCACGTAGAGGAACTTATATGAAGCATCGACAATGGCAAGTAGAATCATGGAGAAGAACTTCTTGTAATTGTAGTAATGCGTACCACCAAGGGGAGGGTTACGGAGCCTGATGTGTTTAACGTCTATTGCTCCAATTATGTGGGGGAAGTTCCACCGTTCCTGAAACCTGCAAGCAACCTGCTTCCAAGCCTCTGGTGTTTGTGGTACCTGCAGTTCCTCATCTCCAAAGGCAGAAACAATGGCCCTGCCTGGTCTCAGGTACAATGCAACATATGGTGTTGTGGGCTACTCGGAATGCGTATTGCAGGCTCTTGTATGAGTCACCCATGGCGAGGAAACGTAGGGTGATAGCCACACGCAGTCCTGGCGTAAGGGGTTCCCTCCAAAATGTGCGTTGCTTCTGAATGTAGGGTGTGAAACGCTCAACTATTTCACTGAATATGTCTCTGTCAGTTCGCGTAAACTTCCTGCATAGTTCTGGGTTTTGGTTGCCAGCTCCTCCATCAGGTTGTCATAGTGGCCTAGCTCCACTCTTCTTTGCAAGTACGGCCAAGCCCAAACCCTCCTCGGCCTCCTCTTTTTTTTCTTATTTTCAATTGCAATGTAGGCCTTCACAGCTTCCACCAATACCATGCAGTGCACATACTCCACGACGGCCTCCATTACGTTTCTTTGTTGTCTGTGTGCTGGTGTTATAAGGGCAACGATGTCCTCAATGTTCTCCATGTTGATTCAGCAGCAGGGGAATACTTCTTGCTACAGGGAGGCGGTGAATGGCACTGCAAACACATGTGCACAGCACAGCCCTTTTGTACCTGGCGTATACCCGCCGATGTATGTGGGGATATCGTGAGGATGTTGTGAGGTCGTAACGCACAACGTTACACATACGGTATACGTACGTGGGTGTTACTTGCTCTGCCACGCATTACATGTGGGGGTGTGGCCTATTGTCGTGGCAGTTCACTTAAGCATCCCGTCACCCTTGCGCAGTGCGTAGCCTTAATACGTTATGTTGACTTACGGACATCGGCCTTTGACACGTATCCACTTGATCGCGCCAACAAACCCTTCAGTATAGCCACGTTTCACATGCGTGAACATGCGTGGGCTGATACGTGAATGTGTGAACGGACCTTTATTATCGCAATTGTTGTTGTTGGAAGGAGAATTAGTCGTAGCAGTAGTGAGTAGTGGTAACCGTAACATATTGTTGAAGTTGTTTCATTGCTTTATCCGTCAACCTATTTACCATTATGTTCCAGTTTCTGTGCACTGTTTGTTCATTGCCACAGTGCCTTTCATAGGCATTGCGTAAATAATAAATATAGCGATTGTTCCATTCCAGTATATATTATTAAATCTTGAATGTTCATTCCGTCACTATTATTATTATTATTATTATTATTATTATTATTATTATTATTATTATTATTATTATTATTATTATTATTATTAGAAGCAAATCCACAGTTATGTATATGTGTACATATATTTAAAGATTTGCTTTTCCATTATTATTATTATTATTATTATTATTATTATTATTATTATTATTATTATTATTATTATTCGATGCATATCGTCAAAAAGGAGGGTAATATACAGAGGGTCGAGACTGCAATTCCCATCCCGGGAGCATTACGAATTGTCTCGGACCTGTGATCAAAGCGCCTTCATTTTGCCTACTTATATAGAGGCCAGTGCTGAGAGAGGCTATCCCGATAAGACTAAACAGAGAGTCAGATACCTGTTGAAGATCCTTATTACACACTGGAGAAAATAAATAGGTATATACTCCAAGGAGGTTAAATCTAACCTCCTTGATGTGCGCATTGCCCGTCATGGTAGAGACATTAGTATTATCCTGAAATGGCTGATTGAGACAACTGAGTCGCTTTAGGAGACTCCCATTAGTGCTGGCCAGAGGGAGTGAAAACTGGAACAACGTCAAGGACGAGAAGTTGGACAGCGAGGTAGGAAGAGAAGAAATGAAACAGGTGGCAAGGACAAGGGGCGCAAGCAACGCTGCTGCTGGCCGAAAGGATGTCTGGCCTTTACACATGGCAGTGTCACATTCACCTCTCTTTAACAAAGTCCTGTTTTTTGTATCGATTGGTTGGTTGGGTAGGATTAAGGCAGCATTTATACGAGCATGGGCCCTTGACCAAAGGCAGCCCTTTGTGTTAAGGTGATAAATGGAATAAGAGTCATCTTTCAAATTTGTCAGGTGATAATAAAATTTTTTTTCTTTCCTTTTTATCAGCTTTTTGCCACTTTGGTAATCCACCGCAAAAATGAATACTGCTTTTCATTTTTAGTTTTCTGTAAAAGAAAACTATTGTGACAGTTTTGTCTGTCCGTCCGCACTTTTTCTGTTCACCCTCAGATCTTAAAAACTGTTGAGGCTAGAAGGTCGCAAATTGGTATGTTGATCATCCACCCTCCAGTCATCAAACATACCAAATTGAAGCCCTCTAGCCACAGTAGTTTTTACCTTATTTAAGGTTAAAGTTAGCCATAATCGTGCGTCTGGCAACGCGATAGGACAGGCCACCACCGGCCGGTGGCTGAAAGCTTCATGGGCCGCGGCTCATACAAAAAACTCGATTGTGCCGAAGAAACTTCGGCGCAATTTTTACTTGTTATTTTTTTGCAAACGACAAAAATCGTCTGTTTATACTTTTCACCTCTTCTTGGCAACAGGAATAAACTTTTATCTCCAACTGAAATCTTGTTTTGTGCATTTGATTCGGATTTCAGTTTTGAGCCTCGGCTGATGTATGAATGATATGAGATTTTGTGGCTTCATATATGGAAAAATTTTTTGTTAAGTGTGATCATTGTATTTTATTTATTTATTTATTTATTTATTTATTTATTTATTTATTATTATTATTATTATTATTATTATTATTATTATTATTATTATTATTATTATTATTATTATTATTGGAATCCTTCAGGATATTCTAGAAAAGCTTTAATTGGAACCTGTAGGAACCATATGGTTTCTGTTTGAATTATTACCTTACTGGTCTACTTAAGTCAAATTTAAAGAAAAACAATCGAATAGAATATTAAGACACTCTAATATAATTACATTAAATTTACACTGACAATTTTCATGGGAGGCACATCAGGTCATTTTGGAAAATCGGCTGATTTGCACGCACACACACACTAGTACATATATAATGTATTATATTTATATAATATATATATATATATATATATATGTTTGTGTATGTGTATATATATTATATATATAAATATTCTGCTGTTCGACCTCCCTGCATGATTTTAGTAGGAATCTACTCCTAACAAAGACAAGAAGATCTCTCTGGGGAAAGCAGAGGGAAGTGGGCTTGGCTGTGTTTTCAAAATTAACCATTCCTAACAGCTTTTAAGTCAGTATTAGAGACCTATCCAACAGGGAGTTTTTCACCAGGTCACCTCTTGTGAGGATGTTCTTCAGCATTCCTTTTCTCTGTCCTATGCATTGGCGATGTTTTTGTCATTTTTTCAGACTGCCAGAGGCTATGAAAGGAACGCTGACTGCAAGAACACAGCGACCCTGCTTCCAACCTAGGGTCGCAGAGAGAATCCAACCATCTTACACTGCACACACACGCGTCTGTGCCCCCCTGATAATTCTGTTCTTTGTCCCCCTTTCGTCTTTTATTTACTACGTGAATCGACGTTACACATTGTTCCAGGATCCTGGGTGTCTGTTGCAGTGCGCAAGCAGCCTACGTGAACTGTAAGTCTGGAATTGACAAGTATTCACCGACTGCTGGTATTTCTTCCACTGTACTTCTGTCTCCATTTTTCCCCCTTCCTCAGCCACTGACTAGAGATCCTGGTGTAACCATATTTCCCGTATGAAGTCAAGTATATGTATAACCGCTATTGCCTGGTGAGATTGCATAAGATACCCCGCCTTGCAGTAAGTAGGAATTAGGGAGAAGTTAAGTAATAGTAATACTCAGGCAAGCCTTGGAACCTGATCATTCCATTGTTTGGGAGAAGAATAGCCTTTAATGTACTTAATTGCTTATGATAGAGCTGCGAGAACGATCCCCCATTGCATTTTAACTGAAGTAGGGAAAATATTTCTGTGCCTGAAGAGGACTAATTGGCTCGTGTAAATTCCCTCACTGTAACAGCGCATTCTTTCTTTGTTGGGACTAGGTGGGTAATAAATGGGTTTCATGTTATTCATTTATTCCAGAGACAATTGAATTATTCAATACATAGTTCCGACTGGTGACCTAATTCAATTAGGTAATTGTCTGTCTCTTGGGGTAACTTTTAGCTTTAATTGACAGGATTACGTGGGTCTTAGGTAGAGCAGCGCTACATAAATTACAGTAATAAATAATCATCTCATGAGCTGAAGGACCCACGTAAGAATATATATATGTTTATTTATCTATCTACATATATATATATATGTAATATATATATATATATATATATATATATATATATATATATGTGTGTGTGTGTGTGTGTGTGTGTGTGTGTGTGTGTGCAAATCAGTCGATTTTCCAACATGATCTGCTGTGCCTCCCCTGAAAATTGCCAGTGTAAATTTAAGGTATATGTCATTATATTAGTCTTAATATTTTATCCAACTGTTTTTCCTTTATATATATATATATATATATATATATATATATATATATATATATATATATATATATATATATATTTATATACATATATATGTAGATATATTTTCATGATGTTGCCTTGTAATATGTATGTCTTTCCACCATAGTTTTGATTTATTTACTCTTCTATTTGTCATGTGTTGTGTGTAATAATAATAATAATTGTTGAAAAATCATATGTAGTGTAGTGTCAGATCTCAAAAAAGTTAATGGTTTGGAGGACTTAACAGCATAATTTAGAATTAATGATATCTTTCCTGATAATAGTGTAGTTACGGGAGAGAGACATTCGAGTTTTAGACCAGATGTGCCATCTGTCACCAGTTCAGATAAAAGAGCGATGTTTTGATTCATGTGTTGACAGGTTGGGAATAGCAATAGAGTCGTGTTAAGATTTCTGTCGTGTTAAGCTTTGTCCCTTATGAGGGGAAGACGAAGGATTTCGCAGTGTTACATGTGTTCCATACAATTTTCTGGTAAAAACATGTGTCTTTTGAGAAACATGGACAAGTGTTGCATTGAGGCACATGGTGATTGCATCATGTTTAAGATTACATTTCTCTGATCACACTGTTCTGATCACATCCCATATGATTTTTTTTTTTTGTATGAATCACGTATACCCTTTTGAGAGCAAGAGTACATGTCTCGATTGATTACGTCATGTTTTGTAGGATTGCAGTTCAAAACGTTTTGCTTCTTTCTAGAACTTTCTCTCGTATCTCGTTCCCAAAATGCCTTTGTGACGTCATCTTGTTGTTTCATTTCCTACTGGAATCCATTCTGATTTCAGAGACCTTTCATATTGGTTCTCTCTCTCTCTCTCTCTCTCTCTCTCTCTCTCTCTCTCTCTCTCTCTCTCTCTCTCTCTCTCTCTCTCTCTCTCTCTCTCTTCAAAAGAGAGAAATTATTAACATAAAGTGTTAGTGTGGTCACTGGTATTAATCTTAGCTTTTGAGATCTGAACGTAGGAAATGTGATTTGGTAACGGCGCCTTGTAAAAAGTGCGTTTTGTGAATTTAAAGCAGCTGCATGATTTTACTTATTATTACCATGGTATAATAAGGTATATTAAGAGAATTTTTGCCTAAGTGAAATTATTATTAATAAATCTTTTGTGTATTTTTGTGTGTTATTGCGTTTCCAATCTCTTGATTTTTCACATTTTATAGATTGGTGATTTAACATTTATTTACCTAGCATTTTAGATATTTCTTAATGATTTAACATTGCATGCTTGATTTAACTTTCATTTATTAAGATTTACTTTTCAAATCTAGAGTAATTCTTGATAGTTTAAATTTTGCTTGATTAACTTAATTTCTTGATAAAGCTTTTGTGATTTAGCTTTGTTTAATAATTTAACTCAAGAATTAATCAAAATTTTGTGTTGTTTTCATGTAATAGTAAATTTTTCAGATAGTGAATTCTAAATTTTTGTATTTAGTGTTTCAGTTATTGACCACCAGTGAATAGAATTAATTGTGTGCATATGGCAAAGTGATAAACATATTTTGTTCCTTTAGTTTTGCTGAAGTGAATTAAGACCAGGGAAACAGTTAAAGTTGTTTGATGGAGTGATGCCCTTTTACTCTAGTATATTTCTTGTTTAATTACTGATACCTCACACTTGTTTTGATAAGCTTAGTTTGATTTTTCACATGATTAATGAGCTTTTTAAGGGATCACTGTTACCCTTAGAGTACTCAGTCGTAATTTTTATTGTTATGAAAGTTCAGGCATGTGGCTGAAGTGAGGTAAATTTTGAAATCTGTGATTATTTGTGTAATAACCAGGTACTTGGAACGTATCGTGATAATATATACTGTATATATATATATATATATATATATATATATATATATATATATATAAAATATATATATAAAATATATATATATATATATATATATATATATATATATATATGTATATATATATATATATATATATATATATATATATATATATATATATATATATATATATATATATATATATATATATATAAAACGTTTGTGTGTGTGTGTGTGATGTTTAATATCCACAGGTTCTATCTGATGCCAAGCATTTGGAATGATGTTATTGTCATGTAACGTGACGGCAGCATTGGGAAATAGAGTCATCTGCAAAACGCCTCAAGGAAACTGCTGTATATTTTGCATGTAAATGCACAGGCAAAATATCAATTCATATGCAAATTAGGGTTTGGCGGCCATGTTGAAATAGGCGGATGCACTGAAGCCTGAAAATCGCTCTTTTGCCAATTAATTTATTCATTATCAGTGTGCATTGTTGGTTACTGGGCCTCACAGGAGCATAAATAAGTTTGGAAGTTATCAGTGACACCCACATCATGGCAGCTCCAGCACTACCTTGATTTTTCTATTTCTCAGTTACGAGGATTTAAACGAACAAACGGACGCATATATATTGTTTTTTTGTTATCATCATCAGCATCATTACGAGGTCGGTATGTTCTTAATATTGTCATTTTATATAATATCTTATAGAGCGGTTATCGTAGTAAGTGTTTTTATTTCTTAAGTGGATGAGAAATGTTATTTGTTCAAATACCGCACACTGGCTCAGACATTTCTTATTGAATCCTTTTTTTATTTTATCGTTTTCATTTTGTCGGCATATTTAGATAATACTAAAGATTTTAACGGGTATTATGTTGTTATCATTTTATATTATTAATGAGTATTTTTATCCTGGTTACTTACAGTTCTTTCATTGTTGTTTTTATCATTATCATATCATGACACTGACAGTTATCATATTCTCATTAGATTGACTTGGTGGTTACGAGAACAACCATAAAAATCGTTTAGCAAATGGAAATATATGTTCTGGCAATTCATTACTGTGTGTATTCATTAGATGTGTTTTGAGGATAAGAAATAAATGTCTTTACTAAAAAGGTAAAATTCTCTCTCCTTAAATACTACTCCGAAAGCTAAAAATTCGAAATATTGTGCTACATCTCCAAAAAGAAATATTGCTTGCAACGTAAAACTCCATTTTCCCCAGCTCTGCCATTGGGAAAGAAAAAAGTAAAAAGCAAGAGGAAAATATAAGACTCACTGCGAGTAATAAAGGTATCCCCCTATCCTTCGTACCCGGAAAATATAAATTAAATCCATCTGTCATACGTTACGTCGTCACTACCAGTCGTGCAGCTTTCATCTGTTCAAAATTGATGCTGCGACAAAAAGAACAAGTAAAAAATGCGTATAATCAAGGCCACCGAAAATAGATCTATCTTTCGGTGGTCTCGGTATAGTGCTGCATGAGCCGCAGCCCATGAAACTTGAACCACAGCCCGGTTGGTGGCCTGTCCTATATCGTTGCCAGAAGCACGATTATGGCTAATTTTAACCTTTTTGTAAAATAAAAACTACTGAGGCTAGAGGGCTGCAATTTGCTATGTTTGATGATTGGAGGGTGGACGATCAACATACCAATTTGCAGCCCTCTAGCCTCAGTAGTTTTTAAGCTCTGAGGACGGACAGAAAAAGTGTGGACGGACAGACAAAGCCGTCACAGTAGTTTCCTTTTTACAGAAAACTAAAACTATTATTATTATTATTATTATTATTATTATTATTATTATTATTATTATTATTATTATTGAAAATGAGGTTTTAAGGAGAATGTTAGCAGTCAGATGGCAGGATAGATTTAGAAATGATAGCATAAGGTAAATTCTGGAAGTTTCATATGCAGAGGAGATACTGGTGGAAGGGCGATGGAGATGGCATGGACCTGTCATCTGAACATCGCGGCAGTGTCAGCTGGGCTCTGGTGGGCAACGGAGTAGTTAGACTCAGACCTGCTTGGGTGACAACTAAGATAAGGGTGCCTGGAAATAAGTGGAGATTTGCGGAAGCTAAAGAACAAGACCTTTTGCGTCTTTCGGTACTAATAATAATAATAATAATAATAATAATAATAATAATAATAATAATAATAATAATAATAATAATTATTATTATTATTATTATTATTATTATTATTATTACTACTACTACTACTACTACTACTACTACTACTACTACTACTGCAGTCCTGCTAGGAAAAGCAAGTGAAAACAAAACAAAAATAAAAAATATAAAAAGATAATGAAATTTATAACAAATAAACAACGAGGCGAGGCTCAGTAATCTGTTTTCCAAAAACTGAAACATTGCTACAGTAGTAAGGTAAAGGCCCCACGATCCTAAATCCTGCCTCAGAATGAAAAATGATAAGCAACGTGTTCACCCGCGTAAAAGTTCACCAAAATCGTAACTAGTCACGTAAACCTCCCTGGGGCAGTACGCAGAAGTAACCCACATTCGCCATTAGCTGAGAATGTTTACGCAATTTCTCTTATCTCGGTATATACGTTGTCGCGATCGTGTCGCTGTTTAGAAGTTTAGCAAACATTTTAGGTCGTTTGTTTGGTGTTTTTAGGTGCCAGTGCGAATTAAATGAACGACGGAATTTGATGATTTAATTCTCTCTCTCTCTCTCTCTCTCTCTCTCTCTCTCTCTCTCTCTCTCTCTCTCTCTCTCTCTCTCTCTCTCTCTCTCTCTCTCTCTCTCTCCAGTTTTACATATACTTAAGACAATTCGGAATAAATTCCCTCTCTGTCGCAGGTTCGAACGTTATAAAGATATATATATATATATATATATATATATATATATATATATATATATATATATATATATATATATATATATATATATATATATATATATATGTATATATATATATATACATATATATATATATAATATATATATATATATTGTTACAAGTGCGAGCCGGGGAATAATAATAATATTAAAATCTTACCTGGCCTTGAGAACTAAGGGCTCGCTACTTGTAACTTACAAGGGGAAACAAGAAATGGACGATCGCCAGTGAGACCAAGGGGAGCACATTCTAAGGGTTTATTTACACACAGAGCAAGTAGAAATAAGTACAATTAAATTTCCAAAGGACTCACAACTCAATAATGAAGGATTACAAGGGAAAACATAATTATGGTTAAATTGACAAAGGAACAATTAGATCCGACTGTAAATGGGTTTCAGGGAATGGTATCCCAAATTAAGCATAATCATCTGTCGAGGCGCAACGGAGCTTGAATGTAGAGAGTTTGGCGAACTGGTAACAGGGGTGCGAAGGCTCAGGCAATTGCACATTTGAAATAGTGTCTCCTGAAAATGCAGAGGGAGCTTTGTTGATTATTAAAATTAACATGCAGGCACTTAAATTTACTTATTAAATTCACTTAGAAAATTGAGCATTGGTAACTTATTAAGCAAAGGGACTTTTAATCACTGATTGCCAATCGTAAAAAGGATTCACAAGGGAGGAAAAACTCAAAGTTGAAAGCGACAGGAATTATAGCATTGAACTGGGCAAAAATCCCTCCCCTATCCAGGCATACTTGTTGACACAAGATTTAATCTCGTAGTTCCAGAGCAAGGCTGAGTTCCAATTAGTGCCTGTGACTGCCTTCACTGCAGCCGCACGTTAGCGCATTAGGCGGGATAGGGGAAGGCGTCTCCAAAGATAATTCGCTGTCTCCAATGGTGCGATGTTGGCTCTGTAGCTCTACTCCAGTCTCCAGCGTCTCGCACGTGGATTTCTTCCCAGGGCATTCTCTGACCCGTTTTGGGTCACGTGACTGGCTGATGGTCAGTTCGATCTTGTTTTCACTGGTGTGATCTGGAATGGGGAGGATTCGATGCCAGCATAAGGTCGAAAATGGAGTGTCAGAAAAAGAACTTAGGGAGTAGCAAAACAATGAGAAAAATGCAGCAGTAGGGGTGTGAGGTGCCTTGGACATTTCCTGTCAACCTCTGGTGGAAAAATACCCTGTCACACCCTCAGTTAAGTTGGGGAGTCTCTTTTATTAAAAATGTTAATTTTTAAAATGGCAGAAGGCCTGAATTCATAACATTACATATATATATATATATATATATATATATATATATATATATATATATATATATATATATATATATATAGAAATATTCAACACACAATCACGTGTGGAACAGAAATAAATTTCTGACTCACATCAGGATCGAACCCAGGTCTTTCAATTGAAAGGCAAGGGCGCTGCCTACTAGGCAAGCAGTTAGCTTGCCCAGGTAATTCCTTGGGTGCAATTGCCCTCAGGTTCCAACTTCTTTTAGACTTGTATGGCTTATTGGGCAGCGCCCTTGCCTTTCAATTGAAAGACCTGGGTTCGATCCTTATGAGAGTCAGAAATTTATATATATATATATATATATATGTATATATATATATATATATATATATATATATATATATATATATATATATATATATATATATATATATATATATATATATATTTATATATATATAAATATTATATATATATAAATATATATATATATATATATATATATATATATATATATATATATATATATATATATTTTATATATATATATATATATATATATATATATATATATATATATATATATATATAAGTATATATATATATATATAAAATATATTAAAATCAGTTCTTTTATATATATATATATATATATATATATATATATAAAAGAACTGATTTTAATTTTTTATTACCTACAGCAGTCGACTGATCACAAGACACTTAATACACTCTTTAGGTCAACGGATGTACAGTGGGTTGATATATATATATATATATATATATATATATATATATATATATATATATATATATATATATATATATATATACATACAGTATATATATATATATATATATATATATATATATATATATATATATACTGTATGTATATAATACATTTATATATACAGTGCATATATATATACATATATATATATATATATATATATATATATATATATATATATATATATATATCAACCCATTGTGCATCCGTTGACCTAAAGAGTGTATTAAGCGTCTTGTGATCAGTCGACTGCTGTAGGTAATAAAAAATTAGAATCAACTCTTTTAATGAAAATCAGAAGGAGTAGACTGCTGGTAAATGTTGATACAAGGCGTCTGCAGATGTATTACGTTTACATAATCGTAACTACACCATATGCATAACTTTGGAGGTAAGCGTAGGTCAGCTGATATTTAGGATCTAGCTGTGTAGAGAGGATTAACAAAATGGATTATTTCCTGACGGAAAGTCCGTGAAGAGGTTGGTATGCCCGATAATGGTATCTGGCACTGGGGAGATAATAAGAGGAAGTTTCTTTTATGCTGGCAAATGCTGGGAGACATTGTTGTAGATAATAACTGGAATATGGCATTATCGAGAGACTAAGAAATGAAATATTTTCCTTTGAAAAGTGGTGGAAGCCTTGGGTTTATTTGACAACTGGAATGTGGTAATGTAGAGAGAGTGAGAGGAAATGGATTGAGTATAGAGTCTAATTACAGACTAGCATTTTAGAGAAACTAATAAAAATGTGTTATTTTCTGGTAAATTAGTGCTGGAATAAGTTTGTGTAACTGATAATTTGAATTAGACAAAGAACTATTTTCTTGTAAAAAGTGTTGGCCATTAAAGATGATTATTGGAATCTGACATTACAGAGAAAAAGAGAAAATTATTTTCGTGTAATAAAATGTGCTGGAAGGTGTTAATATAAGAGGAAAATTGGAGATAATGGACTTTTTTTTTGTAAAAAGTTGGTGGTTTGACGACGTCGAAAAAATGAGACAAACTGTGTCCTTGTCCAGGCAAAAAAGAAGATCAGAGACACCTCACTGCTTGACAGATTTGGAAATGAAATGAACTCCTTAAATTTGCAATTGTTCATAAGTATCCAAGAAAGTGTGTTTCAAGTTTTAAATTTTGCCGAATCATTTTATTTCTGCATCTCCTACCTCTCTCTCTCTCTCTCTCTCTCTCTCTCTCTCTCTCTCTCTCTCTCTCTCTTCGGCCAATGAGGAATTAGAGGAATTTATTTCTGGTGATCGAAATTCATTTCTTGCTATGATGTGGTTCGGATTCCATAATAAGCTGTAGGTCCCGTTGCTAGGTAACCAATTGGTTCGTAGCCACGTAAAATAAATCTAATCCTTCGGGCCAACCCTAGGAGAGCTGTTAATCAGCTCAGTGGTCTGGTTAAACTAAGTTATACTTACCTTCTCTCTCTCTCTCTCTCTCTCTCTCTCTCTCTCTCTCTCTCTCTCTCTCTCTCTCTCTCCGTGTGTGTATAAGTGTGCTCTTCTGTCTCATCTTGTTATTGTATGTGATGGATGTTCCGAATGATTAATTGCCCACCTCTCTCTCTCGAACTATGATTGATGTCCTTAGATATGCGACTATGCACTGAGATTTCATGGCAACGCTTCTTGTTTTTGGTGAGGACACTGGTCTGCAGGTTATTACCTCAAGACTGTTATGAAATAATGTACAAGAATCTTGGGTTTGTTATGTTTATACTCGTTCATACTGAATCCTGCGAAGCAACTTTATTTTGTTATTGGTAACACATAATACATATACATGTATATACTATATATATATATGCATATATGTATATATATGTGTGTATGTATGTATATATTATATATATATATATATATATATATATATATATATATATATATATATATATATATATATATATATATATATATATAAAATAAATATGCACGTGATTTGTTTATCAGCTTAAGCCACAGGAAAAGTTTAAAAATAAACGACAGAGTGTCAAGTACTTTAGTGTAATTAACACATCTTTGGGGCACAGAGTGTGTGTGTTTGTGTACATATGTGTATATATGTGTGTGTGTGTGCTTATATATATACAGGGTGTGTCTAAATTCTCTTTACAATTTAAAAAATATATTATAAAAGCCATTGATGAGATATCTTAATCAGATTTGTTCTAAGTACTCAGCAGTTATCAAAGTTTTTAATCACATTGCATTTGTGTATTTCAGGTACCCTGTTGATGAAAGAGGTACTGCTAAAAGAACCCCTGAAAAATGGTTACTCCTCAAGAAAAGGCACAATGTGTGTCATGGCTTATTGAAACAAAATCGGATATGCAGACTCAGTGAAACTACAGAATTAATTATGGAAGAGATCCACCGTCACATCCGTCAATTCGTGCATGGCTCAAGAAGTTTATGGAGACAGGGACAGTGTTGGATAAAGGGAGGAGTGGATGACCAAGAACATCTACGGAAAGCACTGATCGTGTAGGACAAGCCTTTGACCGTTCTCTTATAAAGTCCATTCGTACTGCTGCCAGACTCTTACAGCTACCACGTTCAACAGTGCACAAAGTCCTACACAAGAACTTGTGATTGCATGCTTACAAAGTGCAACTCATACAGGCACTTGAGCCAAAAGGTAAACCAAGACAAAAAGAGTTTGCAGTTAAGATGCCGGAACGAATTTCTGAGGATGAAACGTTCCTCAACCGATTTTGTTTTAGTGATCAGGCAACCTTTCATGTTTCAGGGAAACTGAACACATAATGTGAGAATCTGGGGATCAGAACATCCCCATGTGACTAGGGAACTTCACTGAGATAGTCCAAAGGTGAATGTGTGCTGTGTGATCATGCGCAATCGAATCATTGGTCCATTTTTCTTCAACGAGACATCAATTACTGCAGATGTTTATCTTGACATTTTGACTGAATATGTGGCACCACAACTAGATGACCTTCAACCAACCATCATTTTCCAGCAAGATGGTGCACCACCACATTGGAGACTGCATGTTTTAGGGTTCCTAAATCAAACATTTCCAGACTGGTGGATTGGAAGGGATGGCCCAATTCCCTAGCCACCTCGTTCACCAGATATCACTCCACTGGACTTCTTTCTATGGGGTTATGTTAAAGATATTGTGTATCAAACAAAGATACGGAGCATCACTAATCTCAGGCAAAAGGTCACTAATGCCATTGCTAGCGTTGATGAGGCTGTGCTATAGCGAACATGACAAAAAATTGAGCACTGTCTGGATGTGTTTCATGCAACTAATGGTGCTCATATAGAGGTGTATTAAATTAGGAAAAAACTTTAATATCTACTCCTCATTTTGTAATAAGTTTCACATATTTGTCTGTTCATTTACTTTTGTAATATAGGTTTTAAATTATAAAGGGGCTTTATGGACAACCTTATATATATATATATATATATATATATATATATATATATATATATATATATATATATATATGCACACACATAAATATTAAGCAACAAATTTCGTTTAATACCCAATGCATTTTAACTCGGGAATAATTTACAACAGGAACTGTAATTGATAAGTGCATCGTCGCCAGTGGGATTCGAACTGTGGCCTGATTGGGAAGCTGATGGCTCAGGTATCATAGTGACTGTATTTTCGTTGTTTCCCAATTTGGCGGCAGTTCGATTCCCAGTTGTGGCGAAGCACTTATCACTTATTATTCTCCTTGGGTGTATGTTTTTCCCTAGGAATAGTGAATTGGATATTAAACGAATTTTGTCGTTCAGTATTTGTGACTATAAAAAATGTTCCGGTGATGTGGCAAAAATGCATTATACATACACACACACACATATATGTATGTATGAATGTATGTATGTATATCTATATAAATATATGTATATATATACATACATACATACATACATACATACATACACGCAGGCACACACGTGTGTGTGTGCGCGCGCCTCTTGAACTGAAGTTATGAAACGTTTCAGTGTCGAAATAAACTCATTCTAGCGAGGACAGAGCAATGTGGGTACGTCCTGTTAAAATCCGTTGCACCTCTTTCAAAAGAAGGTACATTGTAGTCAGATTTCAATTTTTGTAGCAATGGACATGGGTGTAGCAGCATCACCCTAAATGCACATACACGCTTGCCATGTATGTCTTTTTCGTTTGATGGCTTCTTGTTGATTTCAGTATAATGTAAATTGAAATATCATGAGTAAGTATTAATGATTACTAAAGAACTTGATTTGCTTGTCCAAAGTGGAGATCCACTTTTGATCTACTGATTGGCTATTGGATGGGCTAATCAGCCAGTTTGAATTGACTGATTGGGGACTGGGTAATAAGTGATCGGATTATCACTGATTGAATGATTCTCATCACGGTGTAGACAATAAAATAAGATTGCTTCTTAGGAATTAATCTTTAAGATCTATCCATTGCCCTAGCCCTGTACATCCTCGTTCTCGTTATTGCAGTTCTTTCCAGTTTAATTGGTTTCGACCAGGTTAACCATACAGAGGCATGTATATGCATATGTATATATATATATATATATATATATATATATATATATATATATATATATATATATGTGTGTGTGTGTGTGTGTGTGTGTGTGTGTCTGTCTGTCTGTCTGTCTGTCTGCCTGTATGTTTGTGTGTGTATGCATGTATATGTATATATGTGTGTACAAGTGTATGTATATTTACAATGTATGTTTACGTAAATTCATAGATACGTATAAATATCTTAGACTAAAAGTCCTGAATGGAGAATGGAGAGATACTTTCTGAAGAGAACGATATTCAGTCCCATTTCGATAGACTAATCTGAAGAAATGCTGAATGTGGGTGACAGAAAACAAGAAGTTCTGAATTATGCAAATCTGAGAATTTAAGACTGTTCCCAAAAGTGACAATTGCCCAAAAGTGACAGTTGAGGATATAACGTGGGTAATAAAGATGCTAGAGAAGGGAAAGGCGGCAAGAGTTAAAGTAATTACAAATACGGCGGTGCAGTGTGGTGAAGAGTGATGAGTGGCTGGCTCGATTAAGTTACATCCGAAAGAGGAAAATGTTTCCAAAAAACGTAAATGTAACAGAGGTTACTACAGGAAATATGGGACATAGCATCGCTTAGCATGACTGGGAATGTGTGTAGCAGGACTGGGATGAAAAGCATGGGACTGATAACAAAAGGGTTGATAAAGAATACAGTTGTGGATGTTTAGAAACGAGAGGGTGTAGTGATCAAGTGTTTGTTGCGAAACCGTGTGCGAGACATTTGAAAGTTGAATGACTTTTTTTCTGGAGACACTGTTCGTAGATGGGAGATGGCATATATATATATATATATATATATATATATATATATATATATATATATATATATATAGAGAGAGAGAGAGAGAGAGAGAGAGAGAGAGAGAGAGAGAGAGAGAGAGAGAGAGAGAGAGAGTTTGTGTGTGTATTCAATATTGGCCTTTACAGGTGATGGCTCTATAAGATTTTACCAGTCTGGTTTATATTAAGTGTTTATAGGTCAGGTTGTTAGCCCCCTCACTAACTTCTTTGAATGGTCAAGGAGCTTATGTGCTGACGGGGACTGCTCTTCCTTGCTGGTCACCCATCAAGAGTGCATCACCAACCCCAACATTGCTTAGCTTCACTGACAGAACAACCAACGGTGTGACGAATGTTTTACTGCTCCCATTGGTGCCATCCCTTTCAAAGGGAAAAATGTGTGTAATAAAATATACACACATACATATATACATATACATACATACACAAATATATATGTGTGTGTGTGTGAGATGCAGTGTCCATATGATGAATATTTTCCGGTATAGATTTTTCATAATAAATCTTATCAGACTTGGCCATGTCTATCTGTCTGTCTGGGTAAGGCACGAACCCACAGCAAATGGTGCCTTAAGCCTCAGTCAAGCTCATTTTATGGAGGGGCTCCAATATTGTCTTTCGACCCAAGAGGATAAGTAAACCCCCATGACCTGTATAACTCCTTTTCTGAAGGTAGAAATTCGCGTGCTGGTGGTCTCGGGTTGCGTCATTCCCTAATATTCGCGTACATACGATAGCTTTCCGATTCTGCGTTTTATTATGTTTGGTTACCTGAAACTAGATTTGGCTCTGTTTACATTATGAGCATATAAAACTCTAGATACCGTGAGGATTCGGCATCATCCTTGGGATTTTATAGGCATGGGGCTTCCGAAATCTTTATGGGGTGTCTTGTCTTCTGCGCGCTTTATGAGTAATATATATGATCAATAGAAACTTGACTCTCTCTCTCTCTCTCTCTCTCTCTCTCTCTCTCTCTCTCTCTCTCTCTCTCTCTCTCTCTCACACACAGATTTTTCGTATATTAAAGGGTTATGAGTGATTTACGTAATATGGAGCTCTCTCTCTCTCTCTCTCTCTCTCTCTCTCTCTCTCTCTCTCTCTCTCTCTCTCTCTCTCTCTCTCTCTCTCTCTCAGTGTAGTAAACGACCCGTGACTATTTTTCGTCTGAAATGCAAATGGAAAATGTTTTTGCAAGATTTCCAGCCCAAATAACGTCGTCATTTTAAAAATGTCGTTCATGGGTAAAAATGATCAGAATCTATGCCTCCTTTTTGCCCAAGCTATGACCGGGAGGTATCCTGGAATGGCTGCTGATGACTCAACACGGCCACCTCAGAAACCCCCATCCACAGTTCACAGGGGTGGTAAGGTCATGTTTGTCAGTGAAGTCTATCATGCCAAGAGCAGAACCAACACACTGTAAAGATCAGGTGGTTCTGTGAGGCCAACACTGCCCCAGATTTAGCTGCTAAGGTCAGCAGGCAATCACAAAGCACCCTCTTTAGACTGCTTGCTTGAGCGTCACTGGCGGTACATGAACCATGTGATCTGAGACACCACTTTTCCATGGACAAACTCTATCAAAAGTGGATCTTGACAACGTATTATAGTATTCTTGTAAGACTTACCTTTACATTGGTGGAGCCATGGAGGGGCCTAGTGGACTGTGTGGTTCCCATCCATTCCCTACTTAACAGCAAGCAGCCAACAACAGACTAATTATTGTGCTTAGCTCTGGCTTGCTTTCTCTCAAAACCTCTTGATTTTCCTCCAAATCAGTAGACAAAATCTTGGTACTTTCACTAAACTTTTGGTGATTAATGGACTAAAAACGGCCATGCTTACAGGCACATAGCCTCTGCTGGTCTTAATACAGCATACAAGTCCTGGCTAGTTCTCTCTCATAAGTGTTGATAAGATTATTTCTGCAGTGTGGCAGATTTAAAACTTGGTTCCTTCACCAAACCTGGTAACTAATGTACTAAATTTTGGCCAAATCCACTGCTTAGAAATAACCCCATGAAGGCTAAAGCATACATGAAGTATTTTCAGACAAAGGTGCAAGTTTTAACTGCCTCCTTTTTTGACAACTAAATCATCTGGTTCTGGAGAGTGGAGACACAGTTCTGCTTCCTACATGTCTTGACTTAAAAATAAGGTAGACTACATCCCCAATGCGGTCTCAGACACTCTTCTCCCATACCGTGTGCACTCCACAAATCCTTGACACCTCTCGCCCTCCACAGACAAGCCCTCAGTCTCCTTGACACTGGGGAGGGCATCAGTGAGGAGCGCTAGGATTAGCTTGAGTCTCTCCTCACACTACCGGAGCTTGACGCAGACAGCAAGCCACAGAAGACTGACTTCTGCCAGGGAGATTTGTCTGCATTATCTCCCCATTAGCATCTGTGCTGCCCTTCCCAACACTGAAGGTACATTCATGGTAGACCTACTGACAAAGGCAGATGGGTTGCTGGAGACCTTGAAGGCATTGCAACATAGACCCATTCAAAGGATGCTGCACAAAACCTTACTGAAGGAAGCACCCCTGGCTGCCCATGCTCTGTTTTTACCTCTATAAATTCAGGTAGACACTCAGGAACTGTGCCCCCATATGCAGTTGAAGAAAAGATGAGCAAGGTAGCTTCCCTCAGAATATAATGGTAGTTTCCACAACCCTGACAATGCCTGCCACACACAACACCAAACACATCTATGGTAGGCAGTTCCTAGTGGATAAGAGGACATTCAGATCGAGAGTACACACATCAAAAGTTTGACTGCTGATGCCCACCAGACAACCAGCTGCACTTGATGTCCACCAGCAACTTCCCCATAGCATCCTGTGACCACCAAATCTTCATCCTGGACCTGATGGGAAGAAAGTACAGTTGGGATTTCATTTTCGCCGGGGTCCAGATACCCCTACCTGGCACTGACATCCTTGGGCACTACAAGCTGTTCATGGACATAACCTATTCCCACCTCCTGAATTTTTCCTCTTTTCAAATCCCCTCACCCCTTTCTATGGGCACCTGTCTCATTGGTAGGACACATGGATGAACACCACCTACAATAGACTTCCAGGACACTCCCACACAGTATACAGCCAAGAAAATTGGTCCATCTTCTGTGACTGGTGCTGTAGAAGAAGCCTCTCTCCAGTTGGAGGTTATGTTCAGCAGATCATGGAAAAAACTCACTGAGCCTTCAGATTGGCATTCATCGCCATGTGCGGTGCCTTCCTCAGCTTATCCACTGCTCCGAGAGGAACAGTAAATGCACAGCCCACCAAAATAGTGTTAGGAAAAGCCATCGGTATACTGAGCAAATTCTTCTCATCCAACAATGCCAGTCACCTAGATGAGTAATTAGCAAGGCTCTTCTCTGGGGGATGAGGACACTCCCATCACCCTTTCCGGGTTTGGGTAACAGATCTGAGTATCACATGCA
>JANJGK010000032.1:5185266-5220284 GCA_039081455.1 Macrobrachium rosenbergii
ATAAATGCGTATATATGTATGTATGTATGTATGTATGTATGTATGTATGTATGTATGTATGTATGTATATATAAATACATATATATATATATATATATATATATATATATATATATATATATATATATATATATATATATATATATATATATACACACATAAATATATATATAAATAGATAGATAGATAGATAGATAGATATTATATAATATATACTGTATATATACAGCATGTGCAATATATATATAGATGTTTATAATATATATATATATATATATATATATATATATATATATATATATATATATATATATATATATATATATGTATGTATGTAATTGCAATAGCCACAATGCCCTCTCAACTTCTCGAATTCTTCGCGCTTTTTTGGATACGCTTGTCACTGCAAAGCCTTAAGATCCAAGTGGAAGAAATTGAAGTGGTTGTGATGTTTGGTTGCGGGAAACGAACCCGTGTCACCATAATCACAAGGAGGTCACGTTGCCGACCTGACCACGAGAGGGTTAAAAGTCTATTGCCTCTCATACATAAAGATACCTGTCGTTTTCAGAAATATTTATTAGAGCAGGAATAGACCAATCCTCACCATCGTAGCCAAGTGGGCAATCATTTTTATTGTGATTATGGTGACAGGTTCGTTTCCCGCTACCGGACATCACAACCACTTCAATTTCTTGCACTTGGATCTTAAGGCTTTGTAGTGACAAGCGTATCCAAAAAAAGCCCGAAGAATTCGAGAAATTGAGAAGGCATTGTGGCTATTACAATTACATATGTATCTGGTAAAAAGTGACCATTAGATTCTAAAACACACACACACACACATACACACCGTGAACGGAAAATTCCCAGTGGGAAAATTGCCAGGCGGAAAATTGCCATGCGGAAAATTGCCAGCAAGGAAAATTTCCATGCAGAATATTGCCAGGCGGAAGATTGCCATTGCCTATTTAATCATATAAAGTCAAACCTAAATGAAGAAAATTTTTTTTTTTTAACCAAAAGTATAGTACTGTACTTTCTGATAGATGAATGAATAAAAATGAGAGTAAGGTTTTGAAATAAAACACATTACATCATAATATAATTGATCAAATTCAGTAAAATTGAAATATAACACATTACATTATATAATTAAACAAAATTAAAATGTTAAGAAATATAAAAAAATAGAAAAAAAACGTTTAAAATGAGTGGAGGTTATATGCAACAGCTCGAAGAAATGAGATTTTACGATTTTCACTATACTGCCCAACAGTTCTCTTCAGTTTATCATTGACATCTTTATATTTTCTTTGATAACGAATCTCATCTCCTCTTTCAAATTGTAGAATTTTTGTATGCACTAATATTTCCTCCTTCTTTAAAAATTCAATGCATTTCCAGATATTAGGATGACATTGTGAAGTATTTTGGAAAAAGGCATTGTTGAACGCTTCGATGCTGTTGTTGGTACGTGGCATGCAGTGCTCTACTCTGGAATGAACATTCCACATAGGAATCGGGAATAACGGTGTTGATCTCCTCCTATTGTTACCCCTTCCTCTCATAACACCAATGTACGTCAATTCAAAATAAGATAGAAATTCTTCAGGTATGTCTTCATCTTCCGATAGCTCTTCAAAACCTGAAACAACATCATGACACGGGAGGAAAGGAAAGCCAAAGCAGAAAAGCATCGTAACTTTAAACTGAAGCTGCTTTCATTGTGATACCGATTTTTGTAACCAAGGTTCACAAGCTTTCTATAGTTTGCCTGGCAGAAGTGGAAAAAACATCCAGTGTGGTCTGTTTGGGGAAAAACACTCTTTAGTCCATTTATCGAAGCTTTTTCAAAGTCACTCATAACCGTGTGGGGTTCTAGTTGTACTAAATTCCTAAGTATATTAAACAGATTTTCATATGTACGTTCACTTTTGTTGGGAAGAAATGCAAAAGCACGTGGAAAACTAGAATTTTCAACTTGGACATGAATTGTAAAAAGCTGGAAATATATATCAGGTGATACTTTGCACGTTCCATCCATAGCCCAGTTTTTATATTTTCTTAAATCCTCAATCCCATCATTCGTGATAAATAATAAGATTCGATTTTCATCGTCGACTCCAGAATCATACTGGAGGAATTTCTCACCAGAATTAAGATTTTGAAATTCGGATGGAATCACAAATCCTGTCCTTTCAGAAGGAATTGGTGGGGTACAAGACGTTTCCTGTTTCCAATGCCTAACATTCCTACTTACATGTTGCAAATTTTGGAGCTCAACACGTGCACAGTCATCTAAAGATGATAAGCACTCCGCAACCAAAGAACGAGTAGGACGACCTGAAGTCATTGCTTCTTTTTTCAGCTCTTGAATGGCTGCCTTGGCTTCTACTTTGCTCTTGGCGGCACTGTGATTGTGTTCATTAACATGTTTCAAAATTTCGTAATCATGGTTCTTTGATTTTGAATGTAGTCTTGCTGGACATGATTTCTGTTTTCTTAACGCACATTCCCAATAGATTTTTGTTCCTTCCTTGTTTCTTCCGTTGAGATGATACATAAATTGTAGTTCATCAATGAGAATATCCTTTCCACGTTCACTTGTTATGAAAGCAGCCATTATGGGTACAGACTTCAGAGAACACTGAAATAGTATATGTCTTTTTCTTAAAAAAAGGTTAGAACGAATTTCTTCTTTTGGTAAGCAAATAGATATAAACAAAAGGAGAAATGGTAGTCTGGGTAAGAATGGACAATTATGAAAGGAGACATGATAGTTTGGGTAAGAATGAACAATTTATAAAATTGAAAGGAGAAATGGTAGTTTAGGTAAGAATGAACAATTATGAAAGGAGAAATGAAAAGAAATCTTTAATTTGCCAATGGCAATCTTCCGCCTGGAAATATTCTTCATGGAAATTTTCCTTGCTGGCAATTTTCCGCATGGCAATTTTCCGCCTGGCAATTTTCCCACTGGGAGTTTTCCCGTTGCCCATACACACACACACACACACACACACACACACACACACACACACACACATATATATATATATATATATATATATATATATATATATATATATATATATATATATATATATAGTATATATATACAGTATATAAACGATTTGACCCTTTACCTGGAAAATGCACTAGATCTCTTTTAACCTAAGCAACGGATTAGGGGCTCAGTGTCTGGTTGGCAGTGGGGGGTCGCACCAAGGGTGGGAAAGTGAATAAGACTTAAGACCTCATCCCAAAACGAACTGCTGCAAAACCCGGAATATTAATACCTTCTGCAGCCACTAACTTTCAGAAGGAAAAAGCATATTGTAAAGAAATGATCTATTTGAAAAAACACCGTCTGAGTATTCAGTTAATAATACAGGTTCCGTGAAGTTTGCTGATGATTCAGTGCTTCTGTCAACATTTACGGATAAATCAAGTAAATTTTATATGAAAACAGAAAAATATACTCTATCATAAATTAATCGACGCTGAAACATCTTTATTCTATATACAGTATATATATATATATATATATATATATATATATATATATATATATATATATATATATATATATATATATATATATATATATATATATATATAATATATGTATGTATATATATAAGTATATATATATATATATATATATATATATATATATATATATATATATATATATACATATAGTGTGCAAGTGTACTTGCTTGTGCGTATGACAGCACTTACGCACACGAAGCCAAAGTGAAACTATATTCGGCAAGAGCCATTACGGGACGAGCAATCACAAACGAACCAAGATAACAATGCTGCTTCAGGCACGACTTGAGCGGTGAAACTCGCCTAGTCATGAACCGCAGGAATGATTATTAGCTGGGCTCTTACTCATGTCACAGGAAACAGAACCGCAACGAGACAATTGGAAAGAAATAACAGACTTTTCAGCTCATGACTGCGCAGCACAGGATCGGGAGGCGGCAACCAAATGCTTATTTTCTCCTGAGGTCGTGTTAGGATCTTGGCCTCCGTATCCTCCAATCGACGGAGGGTTACAAAGTCTCGAACAAGGTGAAATTGGCTGTTTTCTCCTTATATCACTGACGACTATTATTAAGCATTTCAGTATGTATGTATACGTATATATATATATATATATATATATATATATATATATATATATATATATATACTGTATGTATATATATATATATATATATATATATATATATATATATATATATATATATATATATATGCGAATATGTGTGTTTAAATCATTGGATTATATGTACCAAGATAAATTGCATCTAATGAAAATTCTGCTGTAGTAACTTTTGCTTTCATCGTGAAATCTTCTAATCACTCTCAACTCCTTATTTTATTTTTCATACATGCTCTGCACCCTCTACATTACTCTATATTGATTCTCTGGGCCCATGTACGTCACATACAGCTTTTTCCTTTTGCATTTAAACTTCTTAAATACCTCCTACATATCAACACCGTAGTCAACATTGCCTCCTCTTTGTCCAAACCCGCTCTGCTCTTTCGCTGTCAACAATTCTGTTATCTGCATTAATTTCTGTCACAAAATACCATACATCTTCCCTACTGCACTAAGTGAAGTTAAGCCGCTGAGGTTCTTATATTTATCTCCACCAGCTTTATCCTTATACGAAAAACAACCGCTCCTTTAGAACCTTTCACTGATACAAAACTACCTTACAAACACTTGTCAGCCAGTCAGTCATATTTTCACCATCGCACTGCAGCATGTCAACTGGAATATCAGCAACTGGCATATTTTTAATCTGATATATATATATATATATATATATATATATATATATATATATATATATATATATATATATATATATATATATATATACATATTTTTTTTTTCTCTTAACTTCACTGTGACATTTTATGTACAAACATTAAGCTACAAATGTCGTTTCATATCCAATTCGCGCTACTTCGGTAATATTACCGAAGGGGAAATATAAGTGATAAACGGATTATACCTAGGTGACTCGAACACCCGACAATACCCCCAACGACTTCCAGTCGACGTCGCCAACCAGTAGTGTCAAGACAGTCTAATGGGAGTCGTTAGAGGGTAATGTCGGGTGTTCGAGCTACTTAGGTCCCAAACCATTTATCACTTATATTTCCCCCTCGGTTGAATTGAATTGAGTTGAATATAGAATTTAGGCCAAAGGCCAAGCACTGGGACCCATGAGGTCATTCAGCACTGAAATGGAAATTGACAGATAAAGGATTGAAAGGTGTAATAGGAGGAAAACCTCGCAGTTGCACTATAAATCAACTGTTAGGAGAGGTTGGAAAGTAAGATGTAGAAAGAGAACATGAATGGAGGTACAGTAAAAGGAACGAAAGGAGTTGCAGCTAGGGGCCGAAGGCACCCTGCAAAGAACCTTAAGTAATGCCTACAGTGCACCGCATGAGGTGCACAGACGGCACTGCACCCCTACGGAGTTCCCCCCTCGGTGATATTCCCGAAGTAACGCGAATCGGATGTTAAACGACATTTGCAGCTTAACGTTTGTGTATATATGTATGTATGTATAAATATATATATATATATATATATATATATATATATATATATTATATATATATATATATATATATATATATATATATATATATATATACATTTATATATATATATACATTTATATATATATACATATGTATATATATAATATAAATATAATATATATATACACTATATATATATATATATATATATATATATATATATATATATATATATATATATATATATATATATATATACATACACATACATACATACATACATACATACATACATACTATATCACATAAAATGAACAAACTATAAAAAACTACTTTATTATAGGGGCACTAAAACTACATTATTAGCTATAAAATAGATCTGCAGATTTATTTATTTTTAATAATTCTTGATACGTAATGAATACAAAGATAAATAAATAAAAATGTTGTTGAGACGAATATTGAAAATGAAATACGAATAACAACTTATATAAAGATAATATTGCAAAACCCTAGAACAGAAAAACTTTTATGAAGCTAAATAAGTACCAGCTCTACAGTATATGAAGGCAAACATAAAATAATTATTATTATAAGGAAACGTAGATAAAAATGTAATGGGTGAATATAAGAAAAAATCTGAAAGGAATATAATATAAAAAATTATTATTAGAGAAAAATATAAAATCAAATGACCTGTAAGAGGAAAAGTAGAAAAATGTTCAGTCTATGTAAACATAAAACATAAAAAAAATTACTTCTTAGAAAAATATGACTTATTACACGGAGTAATAAACAGGAAAAGATGTGAAGAAAAACTCGCACACAAACGCACAGAATTTAGATAGATAAATCGATTAATGGAGAGACAGAAATTCTAGAGCAGACAGGTAGACAGCATGATAAAAGAAACCTTTCTCAAAGAGAAATCGAGTGTTATTTAACCTGATCTTTTCTATACCCGTTTTTTCAAAAAGATAAATATGGAAAGAAAAGATATGATGAATATGAAGTACAGAAGAAGATAAAAAACCTTCCTCTGACGGGAACCTATCAAGTCTAAAAATTCCCAAAGTGAGAATTCAAATAATTTAACATATATAAAAATGAAAAATCAAGAAAAAAATTGTGAAGAGGTAACATTTTTTTAAGGAGTATTTGAACAGCTGACTAGGTAATCCCATATTTCCTGAAGGATTTTCGTAAGCAGACCTCAGATTGACAAAGGCCTAAAAAAATGAGAGAGAGAGAGAGAGAGAGAGAGAGAGAGAGAGAGAGAGAGAGAGAGAGAGAAAAAAAACAGTAACGATTAGGAAAGAGAGTGTATTTGACGGTCGGCATTTTCACTCCTCGAAATCAGAAACAATCTGCCAAAAGATGTCAAGGATGTCAGGTGGAGGGGGATAAAAACCAGAAGAAAATATCTAGGGGTAGCACCCTGGAATGAGATAAGAAACAATTGCCTCCCGGCTTGTCGGAAAGGGTGCACTCTACTGGTTGGGTCCGTCCGAGGCAAAAAAAAACCAGAGGTAGTGAAAAAAGCAGCTTATTTCAAACACTTACTCACTATCTCTTTAGCGGTGCCGATTCTCCGCCTGATAAATTTGACTGAAAAGGTGATTTCTGTCTGGGCAACGACGTCTTCATCCTATTTATTTCTTTACATATGACGGCCTAATCTTCTGATGTCTTTTTTTTTACTCTAACGCATCTCAAAAACAACTTTATACTTGAGGAGAACTGACCTTCCATCTTAAAGGGTTTACACCTGCCTAGTCCCTGCCAAGTTGTGTTCTCTCTTCTGGGAAAGTTTTGTTAACATCATTTTGTATTTTGGACAACAAAAAGTCTTACACAGGTTCTGTCAAGGTTCGGTTAACGAGAATACAAGCAACGAAGAAAGTAAACTTTTAAGGTAATTTGTGAAGAATTATTTATAACAGCGAAAAGAAACAATCCTTACAGGCAGTCAAGGAGACCAGTCTTCTTTAGGATAGCCATAAAAATTCACGCGTCGTCATTTTGTAATTCAGCTGAGAAGCTTTCCGATGAAGGATTTTCAAAGCTATAGTAAAGGGATCAGAGGCAAGAACAGTCCTTTAAGATAGCCAGAGAAAGCAACTTTCCAAAGACAGTAAAACAGAGACACCCCTTAAGATAGTCAACATCTCTGAATAGTCAGAGAAGGTACTGAGACATTGTCACAGCGGCCCTTCCACAATAGAGTTCGAATGGCAGGTGGCGTGGAGGTATACTGTAGCTTATATAAAACGCAGAGGCAACAAAAAGGTTACTGTCAGATTACCGTGAAAGAAACTGAATATAGAATTGTAACTTCTAAATCGCGAATTCTATTTCCTTAACCTTGATAGTCTAGCACTCGTCCAGTTTTTTTGCTTCTCATGGAGTACTTTCCAAAACAAAATAGGTGTTCTATAACAAGAATATCCTGCGAGGAGTTCGCGAACTTTTTGCGGTTGATATTTAAATTCCTTCCACATAACTTTCCTGTCAGTGGTCGTGTAAATAGCAACGACCAGTAGCAGGATGTTAGGTATTATTTACAGAAGATTCTGGGAAATCATTATAGTAAATAAGACTTACCCCAAAGAACACGACGCGTCAGAACACGAAGGGTGCAATATTGCCGCACTGAAATTATTTATTTATTTTTTGAGGAGTGAGTGACACGAGCACGTTGACCACAAAAACCTTAGGTGAATGAATAAATGATTCAGGTAACACAAAGGAAGGTACAGAAGGCATAATTATAAATGAAAATCTAGTAACGAATATGCAAAAAGGAAGACAGACTTTTCAACTATGATATAATATTTAAATATAAGAAATTCAATGCAAACACCAATATTTTTGCTATATTATCTACATTTTCAATTACTAAATCAGAATGGGGATACTACCCGCCTGTCTTCCCAACCCAGGCTATAACCCATCGCAGTGTACTAACTATCAAGTTCATAATTTATTACTCAGGCCCAAAAAACAAAATACGTTGTGTATTGCTTTTTAAGACTGCCAGTCAATAACAGCACAATTCGCCACCAGCTGATTAAGCATCAGAAACTTCTAAGAAAAATAATCCTACCACCGTTTACAGTTTGCAAGTGCCAGAAATTTGCAAGAATCATCCCACAGGGTGGCAGTCCCGAATTTATGTTCGTCAGGAGACCCCTGCTACTTAATCACTGACTAATATGCAACTGCTAACGTCTCAAGATGGAGCCTGGTGGTATTTATGGGGTAAAATACTTAGCTATAATAGAGCATTAGTATCTCGGTTTTCCTTTAATGGTAACATAAACGATCTAATAATTTCCTTCTGAGCTATTTTCTACTTGATAATACAATGGAAAACTATTTCGAATTTGTAGTAGATTCTCCGTTTTTTTTTTAAATAAAGAAGCATCGTTGGCAATAAATTTTTATAGCAAGGTAAATCAGCGATGTAAAAAAAAAAAGACAACTGGAATTGAGAGAAGTGGTTAAAACAACGTAATAAAGAAAACATTAATCATTAATCTCAGACTTTATAAAGGTACCCTTCGTTGAAACTTTCTTTTTATATGATTTACCCCAACCCAGCTAAAGTTGCATTCTAGTGACGTTTTATGGCGGAGAAAACGAAAACAGAAAAAAGGAAACAATAAAAATCCAGAGAAAAGAAAATAAAAAAGAAGATTGTAAGTTATAGCCTCAAAAACAAGCGATGCAATCGAGACCTCATTAATCTACCAAGGGGGAATCTCTCAGTAATTACAGGTTTGCCACATTTATCCGCTTGAATTTATGACGCTCTTGCAATGAACTTCTCATGATGGATATGGAATTTCCAGATTTACCGAGATATTCCTGATTTAAAAGCTAAAACTGCGCTTCAAACTGGCAATCCTTGGCTACATTTGGTTATCATTCGGTATATTTATTGTCGTTCGTAATGTTCTCATTTTTTCTGGACCAGCATTGGAACTGGCTTGTTGTGACACTATCCAAATCCAGTTTTCTCAAGTTTTGCAGAGCTGGAGTTTTCAGAAAGTATTTGAAGTCTTATTCTAATCTACTTTTCCAAAATTTTTGCAGTACATTTGTGGATGCACCGTTCTAACCTACGGTTTCTCAGTTTTGTTAGTATTAGAATTTCAACAAATTAATTGAGATACTATCTCAACCAAACATATTTTTAAAGATTTTTTCTAGCCTAACCGATGGCTTATTAAAAAATTTTTGCAGTGATCTCTATTTTTTTTTTGTGTGAACCAGGTTTCTCCGAGGCACGATCTCCACCTGACATTTTTCAACGTCACCTGATCTCTCTTGAATGTAATTGATTTTTCAACTAGCTCTTTCAGGAATTATTATTTTTACAGGTGTGTTTGTCCACTTCCATAATCTAACCTGTGGTGTCTTAAATCTATTACAGCAATAGGTTTCTTGAGGGAATATTCCAGCCTAACGATCTGAACTTCACATAACATAAGTCTGAGCAGCCGAGTCTAACAAATGGCTGTGTCCCAACAAGTCAAAGTAATGAAAAATAATAAATATAACACAGCCTATTTCGAGTTGACATTTACTTTCAACAGAACATTACTTCCTCTGTTTCATAGGAAACATTCGACTTGTAATGACACTGGTTAAGGCAAGCAAATCAACACTTTATCGCTGGGTGGTGCATGTGAGTCGACAACGATTTTATCACATAAAACTCTACAAATGGAACTAAAGGGAGGCATTTAGTCAGACCACACTCCACCCTATTCTTTAATACTAAAAAAAGAAAACTTATCACAAAGCTCTTGGCACTGTTTTATCCAAAATTAATATATATATATATATATATATATATATATATATATATATATATATATATATATATATATATATGTATATATATATATATATGTATATATATATGTATATATATATATATATATATATATATATATATATATATATATATATATATATATATATATATATATATATACCTATATAAGTAATATACATGTGTGAATGTGCAATATGAGCCATTTTTCGGTCAAAAAGTATTTTTGGGATGGGCTCGTTACCTCCATATCCTTCGCCATCCTGACAATGGCCCACAACAGGTGACTGACACCACCCACCTGATTCACTGCTTAGATCAAATGAGGCAAAACATCAATTTCTCGCCTCATAAATTATTTTCTTTATATTTTACCTTTCACATTTTTTCATATCTCCTATTTCATTCATATGCCCAGTACCCATTTGTATATAACTTTTATGACACCTGTCTATGTGACTGTATATTGATTTTGACGCACACAACTGTCCACAAGACGCCATACATTCTCTGGAATTCCAGTTCCCCAAACTCCTTCACAAATTCCTGTAAGTTGAAGTCTTCGCATTTCTAATCCTTAACCCCCTATCTTACTGAATACAAAAGCGTTCTAGTTTATTGCCTCAATGCCTTGTCCTTGCGGAGGCGATGGAAATCCTGAACACTATTACCAATCTTGAAGAGACGCCATTACTTCTTAACAAGAAACAATGCAGGGGTGAGCTGTGCCGGAGAACCATAAAACTTAAGAGTTGCTATTCTGGGTTGGGAACCTGATTCTGCCCAGATTAGCAGCTTTGTTAGGCTTAACACTGAGGTCCACTCGCAAGGATCTCGCAGTATAGAAAAAATGCTAGGTTGGTGAAAAGTATTCAACATCTAGAAAGCAAGTATATCTTAGTTTAACCAGACCACTGAGCTGATTAACAGCTCTCCTAGGGCTGGCCCGGAGGATTAGATTTATTTTACGTGGCTAAGAACCAACTGGTTACCTAGCAGCGGGACCTACAGCTTATTGTGGAATCCGAACCAGTGGTTGTGGTGTTGATATGTATATCTGTATTTGGAAGTGTAATTAGTTAGGTATGGATTTTATTCTCTCTCTCTCTCTCTCTCTCTCTCTCTCTCTCTCTCTCTCTCTCTCTCTCTCTCTCTCTCATACACACACACACATTATGACGAGAAATGAATTTCTAACACCAGAAATAAACTCCTCTAATTCGGACAGCGTGTGAAAGAGGTGAATGGTGTAGTGTTCACAGAGGGATTCGATGCACTGCTTATGAGCCCTCTGTGTAGGTATATGAAGCGGCTAATGCTGCGGAAATTTTCTTCAAAGAGGGTTCATCCACGATTCAGTATTTAAAGTATGAACGTCACAGTGATCATTACAAATTGTTTCGGGAGGCAACACCTGTAGGGTTCGCCAAAGCGATAAATCAAAATGTGCAGGATCAAAACTTCCGGGAGACATGGGCATGGGGCTGCCTATACTAACCAAATCAGTTAAATAGTACCTGTTGGTTAGTCGACTGTGATGTGTCTCATTCAGGGTGAAATTAGATATAGGACTAATAACCTTATCCTAAAAATCAATGCTCAGATTAGAATGGCGAAACTTGGAGCCTCCCATTCTCGGAACAGTCTCAAGACCGAATGGAACAGAAATTAAATAAGAATAAGGTCATCGCCTTTGTACAACATCCAGTAGCCCCCAGGAGTCTCGGGTGAGAAGCAAGAGGCAAAGATTTACAATAAGGAGAGAGTTAGCAAGAGAACGAGGACACAGAGGAGATTTTAGACATGAAAAGGTTCAGCAATAAGAGAAGGGAAAGGATTCGCTGCACTGCGAAATGCGTTCTTGTTTGATGCCTGACTACCTACGTCTTAGGTGCCTTGCCCACTCAAACAGGTTCGAAGAACATACCTATGGACGTACCTCCCAGGGTGGGGACTTCGTCGAGGCCCTCCTTATGCAATTTAAACTTATGTCCAATTCATTCAACGGGTTTTACCTTTGCAACCGAGTTTATTTAAAAAAAAATTCGTCCAGACTGGCAAAGTTTTCGTTTATTTCTTGAGATAATTGTCGAGATAATTATGAAAAATTAACATATGGAATAACTGTATTGCTTTTGTGCAACAACGTGAAGTACTAATACTCTTCGGACTGTCGAAAAGGAATTACTAACGGTAAACTTGGCCTTGTACAAGTAAGAGATCGAATTTCTTGAATAGCCGTTCGGGTAAAACAAAATCTCGAGTTTACCATCTTCGTCAGTTTCACTCCACTCTACTTCACTCCCATTGCTCCTCTTCCATTAAAGTGAAACATGTTTGAATAAACTACTCTCTCTCTCTCTCTCTCTCTCTCTCTCTCTCTCTCTCTCTCTCTCGTGGCCGTAAATGTTGTACATATCCTTTCAAACGCAAACTTCGAAAAATTTTCTGGCAATGTAATCATACTCAGCTTTTTAAAAGGAAAATCGACGAGCGGAAACATGAACGATACGAGTATCATCCATTTTCTAAGTGACACAAACACCAGGTGATTACTATGAGTAACTCATGCAAATGTACCAGTTTTTTCTCTATCTTGGATGCATCATTGCCTCAGAATTGTGATAAAGGCTGAGATAAGTCGCTGACCTTACCAGCAACAGATGAGCGGCGGATTAAATGCCATAGACTAACGGGAGAGGGACGCCGGGTTCCTTGTTCGCTGTCTAAGCACATGATGATTTTTACTGTTCCTTAGTCTGGTGGTTGTGTAACGTCCATGAGCAGAATCTAGCCTGTTACCCTCATGCACGTGCTGTTTTCTCTTCTCTGCTTTTTGCGCATTTGGGCATTCTTCAATTCTGTTCTACGGAAGCTCAGGTTACAAGCTACTTGCCGGGTAGCATTAATCTTCATGAATAATTACTCCTTTTAAATAATAACAATATTTCACGATAATAATATACAATTAAAAATTGCCCCGAAGTTTCTTCGGCGCAATCGAGTTTTCTGTACAGCGCATAGTCAAGGCCACCGAAAATAGATCTATCTTTCGGTGGTCTCGGTATAATGCTGTATGAGCCGCGGTCCATGAAACTCTCAGCCGGCCGTGGTGGCCTGTGTTGTCGCGTTGCCAGAAGCACGATTAAGGTTAACTTCAACCTTAAATAAAATAAACACTTCTGAGGCCAGAGGGCTGCAATTTGGTATGTTTGATGATTTGATGATTGAAGGGTGGATGATCAACATACCAATTTGCAGCCCTCTAGCCTCAGTAGTTTTTAAGATCTAAGGGCGGACAGAAAAATTGCGGACAGAATAAAGTGCGAACGGACAAACAAAGCCGGCGCGATAGTTTTCTTTTCAGAAAACTAAAACTCGAACGGATATCTTGCTACTAGTAGAAACGAATAATGCATAATTTATCCCACCCTAAATGGAGAGCAATGGAAAGCAATTTTATATATATATATATATATATATATATATATATATATATATATATATATATATATATATATATATATATATATATGTGTGTGTGTGTGTGTGTGTGTGTGTGTGTGTGTGTGTGTATGTATGTATGTATGTATGTATGTATGCATGTATGTGTGTGTGTAAAAATGAAAGAAAACAAAGAAAAAAGAATGTACAAAGCAAAAAATAGTAATCCTATGGTCCTTATTAAAATAGATTACTAACTGTTCCTTTCTCTCTTCTATCCGGCTTTTGAAATCTTTTTCTGCATCCGTTTTCCCAGTACAAATAACCCTCCATTTTTCAAGTGGCAGGGATATTGTTTCTTTTGAGGTTTAGCCCCAGATTTCTATTTTTGTGTCTCTGTATTGTTAAGTGTCTAGGCATTCTGGGAATTTTTTCTTATAATTATCCAATGTCACCGTAGCTAATGGTAACTAGAGGGAGCTCTTTCAGCCTACCGCCCATCACAGGTTACAATTCAGTCAGATCCTTCGGTCACTTAGAACCAAGATAGAAATTCGCGTCATATCGGCTGCAGATATTTAGGTAAGGCAACTGGGGCGTCCAGTTTTCCACAGATATTAACATAAAAAAAAAGTAAAAAATGCACAGAAGTTTCTTCCACGCAATCGAGTTTTCTGTACAGCGTATAATGCTGTATGAAACTCTCAGCCACGGCCCATGAAACCCTCAGCCGCGGCCCATGAAACTTTCAGACACGGCCCGGTGGTGGCCTGTGTTGTTGGGCACCTATAGCGGTGCCAGACGCCTAATCAGGCTAACTCTAACCTAAAATGAAATAAAAACTACTGAGGCTAGAGAGCTGCAATTTGATGTTTGATGACTGGTGGGTGGATGATCAACATACCAATCTGCATCCCTCTAGCCTCAGTAGTTTTTAAGATTTGAGGGAAGACAGAAAAAGTGGGGACGGACAAACAAATAGCCATCTGAAAAGTTTTCTTTTACAGAAAACTAAAAAAGCAGTAGAAAGCTGAAAAAATTTCGACTCTTAACAGCAAATGGTAAAACTTAACATTATAAATCCTACATTAGGGTTATGCTTAGGTTGGCTTGTTTTTTTTTGGTAAGTATCGTCTCCAGGAGTTGGCTGGCATCAATGACTTATTTCTGTATCTTATTAAACCAGGGTGGTTGAACCGCTTACAACAAGCTATTTATTTCAGTCTTAGGAATGAGATTTTGTGTGTAAATTAAAACTACACGTTCGAGGACTTTTATGCGATTTACCAGCAGTTTCGAGACATGTCGTATCTAATGTTTGGTTGAGTATAACTAACCGGTTTCGACTCCTCTCCATAATTCATGGACACTTCTAAAGCATTTCGTCTGCTCCTCAGAGTATTCTTGCGCACGTTTGCGAAAACGTTTGATCAATATTTAGTTTATTTTGCAATGAAAACGAAAGGAGTTGTCTCGAAACTGCTTGTGAACTATAGCACAGTCGCAGAACTAAGAACTTCATCCAAAACCATTCAAAGAGATTTTGTTCATCCGTATCCAGTCTCATGACACCATTAGAAAGTACATACATGCATTAACTGAGAGCTTTAATAATTTATTTCTTTGTATATTAAGAGACTTCTAATCACAATACGGCAACCAGCTAACTTTCAAAGAAAATTGTTGACAGTAGTCGAAGTACTAAAGATTTTGACCAGATAGACGATGACATGACTGGTCTCTCAAGTGAAATTGTGATGCTTGATATCAATCAACTGACAGACCAAGCCTCTAACCAGCATGATTAAAAGCTATCCCAAAAGCAGACTTAAGGATATTTTGTGGAAATAGACACAATTAGCCTCTACATAACGATGGTCACCTGGACCCACTGATCCAAACTACCAAGGTTCAACAGGTAAGAGGATTTTTTAAAATTTTACGTAACAGGCTAATGACGTTAAGGCCGAAAGCCTTTTTAAGGTGTCAAACAGTACCTAAAGATTGCAGTTCGCCATAAGAACATGGTTTTAATGCCAGCATTAATTATAGGCTACGGCTCACCGATCCATTATGGGAAGGTTTACGGTTTACGGGTAAGTTCTCACCGGATACAAAGTGACTGATTATGCAAATGAGAACTTTGTTGCTGAAGCGTATGCACCATTGGGTTAGTTACCAATCTGCATTGAATACCCCCACTATCGCGTTCGTACATTATGGATTCAGGGGAAGATGATACACCTTGTGTAACTAATGACTATACATGCAGGTCTTACGAACAGTTTATATATATATATATATATATATATATATATATATATATATATATATATATATATATATATATATATATATATATATATATATATATATATATATATATAACTGAATCACGAAAATATGGAACGTGATGAATATATAAATAAAGATAAAATCCACGAAGGAAACGGTAACACTGGAGTGCTGCGAGGCCTTTCGACGGTAGTCCTTTACTTAGCAGGTCTGCTAAGTAAAGGACTAGCGTCGAAAGGCCTCGCAGCACTCTAGTGTTTCCGTTTCCTTCGTGGATTTTATCTTTATATATATATATATATATATATATATATATATATATATATATATATATATATATATATGTATATATGTATGCATATATATATGTTATATGTATATATGTATGCATAAATACACACAAATATAAATATATATTTATATTAATATATATACACACTCGCGCGCGCACAAGAGAGAGCACCCACTGGTCACTTTTTTACTGGATATGTATGTATTTGTAAGAGCCACATTGACCTCTCATCTCCTTGATTTCTTCACAATTTATGAAAACAGTCACTAAGAAGCCCAGAATCCAAATGACAATTTGTGTGGAGCCTCGAATCCTTCCATGAGCATCAGTATTTCTCTATTTGATCTTGTAGTTTGATTTTAGGCTTCATAGTGACAAACCTATCCAAAACGTTTTAAGAAATCGAGAAGTTAAGAGGTCAACGTAGCTAATAAAAATACACACACAATATACATATACATATACATATATATATATATATATATATATATATATATATATATATATATATATATATATATATAAAGAGAGAGAGAGAGAGAGAGAGAGAGAGAGAGAGAGAGAGAGAGAGAGCGAGAGAGACTTTCTCATTCATAGCGGGTTGCATCAGTGTTACATTCTGGTTTTTCAACGCATTAATACGCTGAGAAGCTAGCATCTCCATCTCTCTCTCTCTCTCTCTCTCTCTCTCTCTCTCTCTCTCTCTCTCTCTCTCTCTCTCTCTCTCTCTCCTGCGGGTGCTCATGGTAAACTAATAGGTGCCAAAGGGAAACTTAATGACAAAATGTAGTAACATGACCTGGGAAACTGAGCCAAAATTAATCTTCCATGCTTCATCAACATGTCTCAACTTACAACTATTCCTGAGGCCTCAAAGACTTTACTTTCATAATAAATTCCAAATAAACAAAAGAACTGTCCTGAGTATGAACCTAAAGATAGGCTATCATTATCATTGCCACTATTATTCCTAGGACCCATCGACCAATCAGAATCGGGTAGGACGGACCTAACGACCAGTCAGAATTCGACACGTCAGGCAGGTCATGATCCGGCACAGTATTCTATTAACTGACGGTGATCCAGCCATTCATATATAAACAAATATATCCCATATCATCTTCCCATCATTATTATTAATAGTAAATGAATAAATTAACAATAATAATAATAATAATAATTCTTTGTGAACACTGAAGACAGCAATTGCATTTAGAAATGTGTGATCAAAGTACATGATCAAACAATGATCATTAACGTATGATGAGGCCTCAGAAATTATTATTATTAAATTTTGTTTGCAAAAATACCATAAAGGCAAGAGAGGTTACTCTCCCAGTGGGGGAGAGGGAAGGGAGAGCCTCCGCGGCCCCGTTTACCACCGCCATGCTCGAATGAACCCGGGCAAAAAAAGTCACAGGTGAAAAAGTCACAGAAAAAAGTCACAAGAAAAAACGTCACAGGAAAAAAGTCACAATAATCTTTTCTAGATAGTGACTCCCGCGGTTTTTTTTTTAACCCGGTATGTCTCCACCTTTGTGGCGTGTTTTGTACAAGCCCGTTGGGGATTTTTTTTTAACCCGGTAAGTAGTCACCTTTGCCGCGTGTTTTGTACAAGCCCGTTGGGAATTTTTTTAACCCGGTATGTATTCACCTTTGTGGCGTGTTTAGTACAAGCCCGAAGGGGGATTACTGCAAAAACTTCAACAAAACACTGTAAATTAATGTGGCTTTTTTCTTTTGATATTTTTTCCCTAGCCAAAATTGTGACTTTTTTTTTCCTGTGACTTTATTACCGGTCACCGGTCGAACAGAAGTGTGCTGATATCTAAAAAAAAAAAAAAATACTGAAACTAGTACAATCAACATTCAGTCTAAAAGACGGCAGAGAAGCTAGCGGAGAAAGTTAAAATTAATTATCCTTATTATTATTATCAATTCGCCTGTTTGTCAATGTCCTTTTTTTTTAATTTGGCTAAGAACGACTGTGGAAGAAATGAAAACGTAACGGAAATACAAAAGTTGATGTTTCTTATATCCTTTTACATCCCTGACTTTACAGTTATTGTTGCTTTCAGCTGTTTATTTGGAATAAGAAAGCTATGAGTCTTTTACGCATTTAAATCCATCACCATCAGTATTATTATTATTATTATTATTATTATTATTATTATTATTATTATTATTATTATTATTATTTCACACGCACCATACATTCATAAGGGTCATGACGAAATACGTTCTGTTAATTTGCTAAACAAGCCTCTGCACAGTAGAAGACGCATCAGTTCATGATAGAAACATCACTAAAACAACTTCCCGAGAATCTAAAATGTTTGTTCGACAATCGAATTATCCTTGTATTCAAGTGACCCCAGACAATATAACACTAGGTGGTCCATGTTACCAGTGGTCGAAAAGTCTTTACGTAACTGGGATATCTGGTTCCTCAGCCTCGGAACTCGTTTAATTTACCTTTTAAATGGATAAAACTGGTAAAGCAGTTACTGAGGACTATGATATTAGCGACTGGTTAAGCATTCTAAGAAACACTACTATGCAACAAGCATATGAGAATTCTATTTGCTGAGCCGCGTAATTATTCGCAGTGTGACAGGTGAACGGTGAACTTGATGTGAGGAAGAATGAAGAAAGGAGGACGAGAGAGGAATAGAAAGCAGGAAGAATGAACTTGAAATGCATGCGCTTTTCCTGACTTACTAAGGGACCTGTCTTACCTTAGAAAACGGGTCTGTTGTTTCGTTCGTGGTTAAGTCATACCCCGTTTTCTTTCCTATCCAGTTTATTTGTTCTCATGATGCTGGACTGAAAATGAGCATGGAGTTTTCTATCCCATGAACTTTTGCCCTTCAAAACTTACGAATGATGGACTAATCAATACTGATGCCTAAAAAGCACAACAGTGAAAGCAATGAAAAAGTTAATGAACGTGAGGAAAGGAGACGTGACGTTTATTATATTAAACCCGCCCTGGGGCCAGGGTTTTCAATCGAGTTGGTAAAAGAGGCAAGAAAAATGGAACTTTGTTGACAAAAGTTACCAAGGTTCTGCCTGACGCAATAACAATAAAAATACTCCAAGTCAAAGAAAATATAAACGATTAAAAATTACGCCGAAGTTTCTTCAGCGCAATCGAGTTTTCTGTACATCGTATAATCAAGACCACCGAAAATACAGCCATCTTTCGGTGGTCTCGGTATAATGCTGTATGAGCAGCGACCCATGAAACTTTAACCACGGCCCGGTAGTGGCCGGTCCTATATCGTTGCCAGGCCCACGATTATGGCTAACTTTAACCTTAAATAAAATTAAAACTACTGAGGCTAGAGGGCTGTAATTTGGTATGTTTGATGACTGGGGAGTTCCTCGTTGGGCGGGTGGGTTCCTTTCTCAGCTAGCACTCTGCTGGACGAGAATTCGAATCTCCGACCGGCCAATGAAGGATAAGAGGAATTTATCTCTGGTGACAGAAATTCATTTCTCGCTATAATGTGGTTCGGATTCCACAATGAGCTGTAGGTCCCGTTGCTAGGTAACCAACTGGTTCTTAGCCACGTAAAATAAATCTAATACTTCGGGCCAGCCCTAGAAGAGCTGTTAATCAGCTCAGTGGTCTGGTTAAACTAAGGTATACTTAACTTTGATGACTCGGGGGTGGATGATCAACATACCAATTTGCAGCCCTCTAGCCTCAGTAGCTTTAAGATCTGAGGGCGGACGGATATACAGAGTCAGCACAATAGTTTTCTTGTACAGAAGACTAAAAGGGATATAATGATCAAAGACCTCCCTGAGGGAAGAGCAATGAAGGCAACAAGGGCCATAAAGAGAGGAATTTGGGTACAAAGTTTACCAAGAACTAGCTTGAATGCTGATTAGGGACAGCACTAAAGGGCCGACGAGACAGGCATTCAGACAGAAATTTCTAAGTAACCTGCCTTAAGACAGAATAACAATTTTATTGATTGATTTATGAAATTTACACTGTCACGCCAAGCACTGGGACACTTTCGGCTATTCAGCTCTCGAGGCAGTGGAAAGAGGGAGTTGGGGTGGTTGGGCAGCAAGATAAAGGGATGAAGTTAAGGTAAAGTTAAAGTCCTCCTGGGCGTCTGTAGGCTCATAGGGCAGGCGCTGATCTCCTGGGATGAAGTACAATGATCTAAAGGTGGAACTGGGAGAACCACACAGTTGCATTAATAAATAAAAATTAAGCTAGGCAGCAAGAATGAAGAAAGGAAGCGGGAATGGAGGTGAAGTAAAAAGTTGAAAAGTGGGTGGAGCTAGAGGCGGAAGAGAATGCCAACAACTTTAAGTAATACCTGCAGTGCACCACGCGAGGTACACTAGCCCCCTACGGTAATAATGACGCTATTAATACAAAAAGAGGAGTTTATTTAGAGACAACCAGGGACGTCCCAGAAAGCAGAACAATGAAAATAGCAAAAAAAAAAAAAAATGTTATTTCTCTCTTTCAATCCTTTAAAAAGCATGACACTGGCGTTCAGAACCTGCTCCCTTAATAATAATCGAGCAATGTTCAACTCTAACAATAACTGTGGATTTATGAGATAACTTCATAAGTCAAATTACAGTTATCTTAAAACTCCAAGTATTCCCGCCAAGTATCAGATAGGTTTTATTTTCAATTTGCAATTAGATTTTATGGTCTTCAGTTATCTCACTTATGTCCATCGTAAAAATGTTTATTGCTTCCTCATATTGTTTCAAGTCTGAAAATCTAGGTGTTTATTTCTATACTATGTAGACTTAAGAGAACCACATAATACCTTCTTAAGCACTTCAACTAAGGGAGAAAGGTGCAAGGTGACGGAGATGTGTGTAAACATACAATATATACAATATATAATATGTATATACTGTATATAATATATATATATATATATATATATATATATATATATATATATATATATATATAATACACACATACCGTATATACACACATACAAATATATATATATATATATATATATATATATATATATATATATATATATATATATAAATATATATATATATATATATATATATATATATATATATATATATATATATATATATATATATATATATATATATATATATATATATATATATATATATATATACATAGTCCAGTACGGGTCCTCTTTAGATGGAACTTAGCATAACGTTAGAAAAGCTATATCAAACAACGGACAAGCTAGATAAGACTGAAAATCTAGGATTGAAATTACGCACAAAGGTAAAAGCAGACATTATACTGACAAGAATCAAGGCATGACTTTGAAACTATCTAAAAGATTTTGTCGAAATGAGAATAAATCTTCCAGAAAAATATGTTAGGAATCAGATGGCAGGATAGAAAGCAATGATACCATATGAAAAATTACCGAAGTTCCATATGCAGATCAGATAATAATAACGGGAGAATGGAGATGGCTTAGGATTTTCCTTTGGGCAGCCTCAGGAAGAATGTTTAGCGGTAGTGTCAGCTGGGTTCCTATGGGTCACAGGAGAGTGGGGAGATCCAGACCTATTTTGATGAGAACTAGGAGGTAAGAACCAGAGATGAGTGGAGATTTGGGCGAGTGCAAGCACGGCACTGGAAGTGGTTTTACACATAGCTACATACACATCTATTATATATATATATATATATATATATATATATATATATATATATATATATATATATATATATATATATATATATATATCAAATACATAGCTACACACACATCTATTATATATATATATATATATATATATATATATATATATATATATATATATATATACATATATATATATATACATATATATATATATATATATATATATATATATATATATATATATATATATATTATGTATCCATATAATATAAATGTATATATACACATGCAAACACACATATATATATACACATAAATATACATATATATACACAATATATACATATATATATATATATATATATATATATATATATATATATATATACATATATTACATAAATACATTGATCGAAACATGCATACAGATTTCTAATATATTTTTACGCAAGTTTCTTCAAACAAGGAAATTGTAAAACGTCCATTTTACAATTTCCTTGCGAGGCGACACATTTTTGCAAGGACAATAATATTCATCCCAAGAATAAAACTTTCAGGCATCTTTATACACTAGCGGGGTAGAACCCAGACTTCCATGCTCACCCCAAGCCCCACCCATTACCATACCTAAAAGACAAAATAAGTTTATGGCGTTCCCTCCATTAGTGAAATTGCGCTGAAATTTTTAAAGCTTCATTTTTACAGCACTCACGGGCTTCGTCAATGATTTTTAATGATCTCGTCTACATTTTTATGGTGATGAAGGCTTCCCTAACAAATGTCAGTTTTAATTGTTGATGATGATGTGAGGTATGAGTAGGATGCAGTACATGACTGCAGCTGCAAGAATATTGCTTTTCAGTGTGCAAGATAAATGTATGCATGTATGTAAGTAGTAAGTATATATGTAACAACCCTTTGGAAACAGATAAAAATATTCCGTGTAGGAATATTACGTAACGTTACCGATTTTGCGATCTACTCCAGAAGGCAATGGGGTTCCGACCCTGTCTCCCTCCGTCTAACACTCAACCCACGCAGACCTCCCCCCTTAGGTCCCACACACTCTCTTTTTCTCAGCGAGTATCTCACGCGCCCCTCTCTCTCTCTCTCTCTATCACCACTCGCTTCGACTCGCGCATTCCACATTAAAGAAATGAAATGGGTCATCTAAGGAAAAGCAATCTTTCCTACAAAAATAGATTTATTATTTAAAGCAACCCAACAAGTAATGAACAAACAAAGCAAAGATTAAAATGCATCATAAATGAAATTGTCAAGTAAGAAAACATCTAACTCAAGATTTAGTCTCAGTCCAACTAAAAATCTGATTGTGGCTAATAGCCTGCAAATTCAAAAACTCTCACATACTCTATCTTAGACATTGTAAGGTCTAGTCTCAAAAAGTCTACCACATGGGAAATTTAGACATTGCAAGGTTTGCATCTGTCTTTCTATAATCACACCACCATGATAACATCGTCACCATGTTCTCACCACAATGTTCTCACCACCGACATCTGTCGAAAGAATTAAGCACAAATAATAACCTCCCAAAGATATGCAAGTGCAAAAACATAATAATGAAAAGTCTAAAATGCATGAGCATATATTGGTAAAACATAGAACACAATAAAATAGAATATTGAAATGGTAAAATGCTACATCCACTTCCCACACAAGTTCAAAAATGTCTTGAAACATGGTAAAAAAACATAAGTCCACACTTCACACAGAAAAACGAAGAGTCTGAAATGTACCTTATTCTGCCAATTCTAAGAGATTGCAACACTCAAAGATAATGTCTTCACGATCTCGCTCTAGCTCCGCTAATGAACGATCGGACTAATTTTTGGGCGGAATTAGACACAAAATCTAGATTTCTAACGTACGAACTCATGTACACACATACCAACCCGGTCATATGACTCGGCCAATATCGCGTGTTCATCACATTAACTGCAGATGTAACGAAGTATTTGCTGAATGCAACGATTCTGCAAGTGACGGGTTGCCCCAGTTCCATCTCACAGCTAACTCCTTCCATCACAACTATATAACATAGTAACATTAAAGCGACCGTATTTTCTGAAATATATATATATATATATATATATATATATATATATATATATATATATATATATATATATATATATATACACACACACACACACACACACACAACATATATATATATATATATATATATATATATATATATATATATGTGTGTGTGTGTGTGTGTGTGTATATATATATATGTATACATATATATATATGTATATATACAGTATATATATATATATATATATATATATATATATATATATATATGTGTGTGTGTGTGTGTGTGTGTGTGTGTGTGTGTGTGTGTGTGTGTGTGTGTGTGGAGAAAAAATGTTTGTTGCAACAAGAAAACAAATGACAAATAAAGCAGATGACTCAGTGATATGACCATAATCAAGAAGGAAAAATAAAGGGATAAGCAAACCTAATAGCGAAATAAACCGAAAAATGCGTAGATTCATCAACATTGTATAAGAATTATTACATGTATCTTTCCTGAGGCTTTATTTGCTTTTGGCGTAGCAGAAAGTTATCATAAAATATGTAATGTTTTCTTCATTGCTATGATATATCGTTCACCCTATAATAAAATAAATAAGAAATTCAATTTTGTTCATGAACGAAAATGATAAAATTTTTTCGACATTACTCCGAGTTGTTGCTTAAGGCTATTCCTGTCTCAGCTTCAAAAAAGCTTTTTGGATTCTGAACCATCAAGGTTTAAAAATGTAAACTTGTATAACAGCGAACTATAAAAAATGTTCTACTTCTTAGTATTTAAATGCATATAAACTGAATCTTGAAAACATTTGAAATTTATAACACCGAATCTTTAAAAATTCAGAGGTTTACAGAAGTGAACCTTTAAAATCTGGCTTCACTGTCACAATACCTTGACTTCTACAAACTACCTCCAACGCCGAAACCCTCTTCAACCCAGCCCCGACACCATAGTCGGGTTGTCTTAAGTATTCAAAATACTTGTCCATATCTGAATATACAGAAACAATCTCTTAAAACCTAAAGGCTTAGAAAAGTGAACCTTGTAAGATTTAAACCTTCTAAAATTGAAATTCTCTCTCTCTCTCTCTCTCTCTCTCTCTCTCTCTCTCTCTCTCTCTCTCTCTCTCTCTCTCTCGGAGTTGAGGATTATTGTTAGGCGAAAGATCATGTTATGATGTCAGTCTCTCTCTCTCTCTCTCTCTCTCTCTCTCTCTCTTCTCTCTCTCTCTCTCTCTCTCTCTCTCTCTCTCTCTCTCTCACACATGTACACGCGCGCGCAAGCAATCAAGATTCTACATGCAACTAAAAGAAGCAACGGTGACGATAACAAGCACAAAATGTTAGTGAAACATGAATGAGACCTAAATAACTAAAAGCAACTGCATGATGTGTCAAACAGTTTCTTGTACACATCGCAACTTTGGAATCCATGGAAAGACAAAACCTGAACACGCGAATGCAGTTGACGAAAATGGAGCCCCAACTGCCAGTAATCAAAGACTTGTACACATTTGTTTACTAGACTCATAATGTTCAGTTTTTCATCTTTTAACCTGCTTGTTGTCCTTCCTTGGTTGTCTACATCGTTGTAAGGTCCGGAAAGAAAGTAATATAAAGTAAAAACAGTAAGTTAATAGCAATGTTAAAATATATCTACTAGCTTTATACATTTGGTGTCAATCATATTCTTGAATCATTAAATTTACGCATCACATTGATAATACCGTGCATTTAAGACGACCTTTTTAATGAACTATTCATTGCTAAAGTTCATCTTCAGTTTCATGCGATTACTTAAATACTCTCCGGCCAGAGCGTAACCTCCTGGTTAAAGCATATCAGGGTGGGTAGCAAGGCTACGCTCTCATACTCTGTCAGATTAAATTCATGAAATCCGGGTAAGCAGCCCCTCCGATTACCCAAGTATTTTCGCATAGCAGTGGTACATATTAGTAACGCTTTCCTTACTAAGGTGAGGAACGAAGAACTTCCAAAGCTATAATGTGACTGCGATGATTGAAAAATTAATTTGATATCTTTGGTTAGATTTTTTCACATTAATGACCAGTTGTTACATTCATCAACTGATCGTACAAGATATCTAAAATTAGAGCTTTGAGCAAAGGGAATTGTTCAGACACAAATTTAGGCATTGGACGGAACTGGTTTCTCTCTCAAATGGTGTCTACTCTACTACAACACTGTCTTGGAACTCTGAAGGTTAAAAATTGAAAAGAATTAGAATCATTTACCTTCGATGATCTAAGGAAATTCAATAAATAACTTTAACCTTTCAAAAACGTTTAAGGTTTACAACCACGAACCGTTAATAATCTTATTATTTAAGAACATGAAACAAAAATTTCAGGCACAAAAAATTATGAACCCTTAAAAATTAGCCATTTTTAACACTTCAAACATTAATGCTATCATATTTAGTCTGGGAATCTTGCTTTTAATATCAACAGAAACAATAAAGATTTAAATCAATTTGAAGAGTACATACAGGACAGGAACACATCAACAAATGATATGAATAAACAGAGAGAGAGAGAGAGAGAGAGAGAGAGAGAGAGAGAGAGAGAGAGAGAGAGAGAGAGAGAGAGAGAGACCTCTACTTGTCAAAAAGAATGCTGTGATCAATAATTCTTTTGGTTATCACCATTTTATAAAATACCGTATATTCAATGAGCACATACTTTATAATATATATATATATATATATATATATATATATATATATATATATATATATATATATAATGTATATATATGTATATATATATATATATATATATATATATATATATATATATATATATATATATATATATATATATATATATACATACGTGTGTGTGTGTGTGTACAAAAAAAAAAAAAATAGAAATAGGCTCCAGCTAGATAATCGGATTTGTAACAAGTTGACCTGTCACTAGAGTAAGACCCCGCCTACAAAACATCTATCAGGAGTAAATACTTTGCTTTCAACCATCAATGTGTGTTTGTATGTACTTCCTTGTTAGTATTTATATATTGTATTTTTACCACTTCATATCAGTCCTCTGAAGGTGGATTAGCAATAATAAGCCGACAACGGTCAGGATTTACAGCCGTTTTTAATTTTTTCTCTGAGGTGTTTGATACATAAATATCACGTATCAAATTTGATCATAATCATAAATATGTGTGTGTGTGATTGCGTGTGTATAAAATCATGAAAGACAACACATCATGAGCATAAAAGATCTATCTAGGAAAAAATTAATAGCTTCATTTGAGTGTATACATTCAGCTTATTGACATCGTTAGACTCGCAATTAAATAAATACAGATACCTCAAATTGATAACACTCACGTTCCATATTAGGTCTTGTTTTTAAAACCTCAGCTGCATCAGCTCTTAGAAAAGAAGCAAATGCAGTTCCAATGGTAAACAGACCATCGCAGTGCACAAATGCGACGTCTGGACATAAGGACTGATCTGTTTTCTATTAATATTGTCTTACATTCTTTACATAAAACTGATTTAGCGTGTCTGGTGTAAATTTTAGGTATCTGTCTTTATTGGATTGTGAGTCTGACGCTGTCACTAAGATGAAACTACAGGATCAAATCAAGGTTTCCATATTTCCCTAAAATGACCTGATATATATAAACGTAATACATACTGTACATACACATCATGTACACACACACACACACACACATATATATATATATATATATATATATATATATATATATATATAATCATGAAGCTACAAATGTCGCTTAATATCAAATTCACGCTACCTCGGGAATATCTCCGATGGAGAATTATCATCGAAGGGGAATTTATAAGTGATAAATGGATTGGTACTACCAGGTCGCGATCCCTCGCGATCTTGATAACTCAGTGGTAACGTCGATGGAGTTGCTGGATCTGTGCTGTGTCGAGGGATCGCGACCTGGAAGTACCAATCCATTTATCACTTATAAATTCCCCTTCGGTGATAATTCTCCATCGGAGATATTCCCGAGGTAGCGTGAATTTGATATTAAGCGACATTTGTAGCTTCATGATTGTATATAAATCACGGTGTGATAAAAAATCTCATATATATATATATATATATATATATATATATATATATATATATATATATATATATGTATGTATATATATATATATATATATATATATATATATATATATATATATATATATATATATATATATATATATTATCAATAACCATAACGGCCTCTTAACTTCTCGATTTCCTGACAGTTTTTGGATACCCTTATCACTGCAAGCCATGAATCCAGATGAGACTGGATTGAAACAAAAACTTAGTCTACAATGCTCTGTTAATATATGTCCCTCTGTGATATTTATTTCCAGCGATCTAACGAAGCTCTCAGTGAAAAAAATATCATTATAATAAAAAATTCTTTATTGCCTATAATTTATGGGCCAGGAGATATTACCCCAGTAAATTACCGACCTGGTGTTAACGCGTCGGATGAGCCTTGGTTGTTTATGGGGTTTTGGAAAGAGAAAAAAGAAGGAAAAAGAGAAATCTTTATTACATGGCCGCCATAAAACTAAATCTGCTTTATTGAGTTTACATTTAAACATACATAGGCGCACATGCATGCCCGCAGACTGTATATACATAAATACATTACACACACACACACACATATATATATATATATATATATATATATATAATATGTATATATATAAATACATACATATATATATATATATATATATATATATATATATATATATATATATATATATATATATATATATATATATATATATATATATATGCTTGATTCAATTCACAGTCAGAACAGAAAATGGGTTTTTCAGTAAACGGGCCCAGATGTTTACCGCATCTGAGTGCAAGAGTGCGTTCCCTAGGAGAAGGTGGTTCCTCAGGGTGTTGTTCTGTTCCTCAGTTATTATTTTAGAGTGAGGTAGCAATCCCATAGTTTGTCCATCCATCCAAACACTGACTGAGGTCCAGAAAGTACTTCGATTACAAATACATGGCATGCAGAAAAAACTCATGTTTATATTTTTTTACAATATTAATGAAAATGTCAACACTTTTCTTTCAAGATTATACATAAAAGTTTCGTTATATGATTGACACTGCAGTTATTCATACACAGTTCACAATGTATTTTTTTGAGCTTGGAGGTAATGGAATGTTCATCAAAGTTATATGAATCATCTTTGGAATGGCACCTCTGTTCCCGAATTATTACCAAGACTTTTAGTTAATTAAAGCATATTATTTGGCTTCCTGAATATCTTGAGAGGTATGTTTGCCAACAAATGAAGCAGAAAACAGGGCTTAAAACAAAACATTGAACAAAAACCACTCGATGTCATGAAAACTATTTTAATTGTCTGTACAGCTCTTTACAATCAGTGAACTATATTTTCTTGAGTTTTCTCTCTCTTTAGTTTTTTCTGTTATTTTCAAATAGGAACCAGCAAACAAGAATAATAATAAAAAATTCGATATCATAAGCTGAAGACCATGACCTTTGGAAAAAGGTCTTGAGTGTTTACTTCTCAAGGCCTTTCCTTAGCAAGACTAAACCTCTAGATTCAGCTCCTCTGAGACGAACCTTTCAAAACAGCAAGTACAGTCCCTTATCGGGGACTTAATTAAGCCGTCAGACCTGTAGACAAGAAGGGAACTCTATTTGGAAGTGAAATGTCTCAGAAGCCCATGATTTAAATGTCAGATTTTGCGGGTCGAGGGTTCCTTTGACGCGTTCCTGGAACTTTAATTGGTTTCCGTTTTGGGAGTCACAGACGTACCGTCAAATTTGATGATACGGGGGTCTGCGCTGCCATTCTGAAAATGCTGAGTTGCATTCGGTTTCTGGGGGTAGATATTTGTTGGTATGGGTGTACAAACATATTTTTACATGCTTTATTAATAGCTTCAATGACCTCCTGACTTTTCGACTTCCTCACACTTCTTGGATACTCATACCACTGAAATCCTTAAATTATCTGGATGTAAGACTCCTACTTATAAGCATATCCAAAAAGTGTAAAAAAAATGAGAAATTACTAGGTCACAGTGGCTAATATATATATATATATATATATATATATATATATATATATATATATATATATATATATATATATATATATATATATATATATATATATATATATTATATGTGTGTGTGTATGGATGTGGTAAGGATTACTAATATATTTTTGTACATAAATTTACGATTAAGATAAGATGGTTCTGACTTTGGATGCATTTTATGAATTGATCTCTAACTAACTTTTACACCATCAACTTAGATACTTCATACCTCAACTATATCTAAGTATTGTAATGGTAATGAGACAAATGTTTGAGAAAAATTTTATCATGGAAATTTTGATGGAACTTTTTATATCATGTTATTGATAAATGACGCGAGCCACACAGGGTCTTAAAAGTTATTTGGTGAATGGACGTATTCAAAAGGCTACATCATTTCTGTTTGAGTACTGAACTTCCGAAAGACACCATTTATGAGGCAAAAGGAATGTTGTCAATTCTGAAAACGCTATCGAACTTCCAGTTGTAAAGATTTATGAACCCGAAATGGTGATCTCTAATTTTTTGGGCAACAAAAGGTAAAATTTATGAGACAAGAAGAATGTGTATGTTCATGTCACGAGTCTCAGAGTGAAACAGCAAGTATTTTTTTACAAAAAGGAAAGTTTTATGGGGAGCAAGAAAGTTACTGATGCATGTCAGGAACTACGGATGCAGACATTTTGTGAAAAAGTCACGTGTCAGCTTGGACTCCAATGTTTAAAGAAGAATTTACGATTCGGAATGGGTGATTTCAGCTTCAGATGCCAAGATGTATAAGACTTTCATTATAAAATTTTAGATATAAATATTTAAGTGAGAGGCTTCAGTGCTACCACAGAGAGCCAGAGCCATTTGTTGTAGCTTTCTGACTTATTTCGCCAATCGTGTTAAAACAAATATCACAACAAAGGAATAACAAAACGAAGAAGTGATAAACATCCTGTACTAAAAGATTATCATAAGGAAGTTGTGAAAAAACAATGTATCAAAAATTACATACTGAAGTACTCTACAAAAATACCCTATCAAAAGGGACGTAACAAAGAACTGACAAAAGTACTATACCAAAAGCTGGACATAACAAAGGCGTATCAAAATCACTATATGAAAAAATACTATATCAAAAGATTGACATACATAATGAATACCAAAAATATTGTTTAAAAAGAGTTACATTGCAAATAACTGACAAATTATTATTATTATTATTATTATTATTATTATTATTATTATTATTATTATTATTATTATTATTATTATTATTACAGGTTTTGTTAAACAAAATGCAGTTTCAACAGCATTTATTTTATATAGTAAACGCTCAATTCGTCTTATTAATTGTTTTTCTTGCGCTGGAATGGGTGCAAGCAATTGTCCAATATTCATGTCCGGTGGTTTGGTGATGTGTAGGAGGTAGCTCTCGTTGAATGTCGACTAGTTTCGCCCTCCTCCAGCGCAAGAAAAAACAATTAATAAGACGAACTGAGCGTTTACTATACAAAATAAATGCAGCTGAAACTGTCATTTTGTTTAACAAAACCTGTATTAAAGAAGGTCTTTTTCCTAATTTTATTATTATTATTATTATTATTATTATTATTATTATTATTATTATTATTATTATTATTATTATTATTATTATTATTATTATTATTATTATTATTATCCAGATAAGGAAACCTATTCATATGGAACAAGCCCACAGGGGCCATTGACTTGAAATTCAAGCTTCCAGAGAATATGGCGCTCATTAGGAAGTAGGAGAAGGTAAAAGGAAATATAGAAAGATCTCACTTATTAAAAAGAAAAAAAAATAAATTAAAAAATTAATAAATACATAAAAATGTATTAAAATGCAAGGAGATAAGCATTAGGGTAGTAATGCATTGCATCTTCGCTTGAATTTCTGAAGCTCTAATCGCACGACATTCTCAGGGACCTCTGGACTGAAAAGTTCGACAGCGAAGCACATTTACCGCATATTGGTGCTGCTGTTCAGCGAATCTGGTTGCACTCGACAGGAAAAAAAGGACCAGGAACCAGTTATGGACGTGAAAGATCTCTATTAAAATGCAACTTATGAAAAAGTGAACACTGAGTAAAATTATTCAACATTCTCCATTTGTAAGACCGCAATCCGCCTTTTGTAGTGGCACTGGAGAGACTGACACGACATGGCCAAATTATTTCATTATAAATTAATTGTTGTCGTAAACACATATATAAACAAACTGACACACTGAAACACACACATGTATAGGTATGTATATACATACATATATATATGTATATACATACATATATATATATATATATATATATATATAATATATATATATATATATATATATATATATATATATATATATATATATATATATATGAGCCTCGATGGCTCGGTTGGTAGAAGCGGCAACCTCAGACTTCATAGAAGTCTGTGGCGAGGGTTCAATCCCCGCAGCCGACCAGTCAGAGAAGGCGGACACTTTGCTATCCGTGTAGACACCCCGGGATTACGTATGTAATCAACAGATAGGTTTGCTGAAAGCAAATGGGTGTTACAGACTATACACACATAAACAAAGTCACTCCAACATCTTTTAAAAACATAACAGACACCTCACACGTCTCGAACTGTCGACCTACCCTCCCAGTTCTCCTCGCTGCTGGGAGAAAGGGAGCTGGGGATTTGGTACAATACATGTACACATTCGCTACCGGGGTCTAAGCGATGTCAGGCAGGGCAGCCGATCGAGGCTACGGTCTACCCCACCGCCAAATCAAAGTCCTTCAAAAGAAGGCATCGTGCTTACCCCATATAAAAATGGGGAAAAAAATCACGTTAAAAACGAAGATATATGTATACATATAATTTTTTGGGATAAGATTCTCAGACCTGTACCCGTCCCCTCACTGGTAGCGACAATCCACACTTCTCTGACTACCAGGTACGTGAATCTCTACGTGGGCCCAACAGGGGCTCATTGGAATTTAAAGTAACAGGCTAAAGAATTCCGGTTCACTTGGGAATCAAACCTGGGATCCTCTGCTGGTGTGGCGAACATATTAGACGCTAGAGTAGTAGTACCCGTACACATTCACAAATTTTATAAATGTAAATATATATATATATATATATATATATATATATATATATATATACGTATATATATATATATATATATATATATATATATATATATATATATATATATAGAGAGAGAGAGAGAGAGAGAGAGAGAGAGAGAGAGAGAGAGGAAATATCAACGCACAGTTACGTGTGGAACGGAAATAAATTTGAAAGACCTGGGTGCGATCCATTATTTATATATGTATATATATATATACCTGGATATATATATATATATATATATATATATATATATATATATATATATATATATACCTGTATATATATATATATATACAGGTATATATATATATATATATATATATATATATATATATATATATATATATATATATATATATATATATATATATATATATATAGAGAGAGAGAGAGAGAGAGAGAGAGAGAGAGAGAGAGAGAGAGAGAGAGAGAGCATAAATAGATGTGCAACAAAATGTTATCACACATTATGGTAACATGGAGCAGGAGATAAAAATCACGATAATTATCAAAATAAATTTGCATGAGAAGTAACAAAGAAAAAACAAATGTTTAATTCAGAACTATAAAAAATAAAAAACAGAGAGAGAGAGAGAGAGAGAGAGAGAGAGAGAGAGAGAGAGAGAGAGAGAGAGAGAGAGAGAGAGAGCATAAATAGATGTGCAACAAAATGATGTTATCACACATTATGGTAACATGGAGCAGGAGATAAAAATCACAATAATTATAAAAATAAATTTGCATGAGAAGTAACAGAAAAAACAAATGTTTAATTCAGAACTATAAAAAAATAAAAAAAAAACTGAAAAGCAAAAACATGAAAAAAAGAAAAAAAAAGATGAAACTAGATTTTACCTGCATCTGTTCAGACCACTCGGCACTGACATTCCATAATGCAGTGACACTTTATTATGCGCATAGTGTTTAGCTAGTTGAAAATGTTTGATGTCCTAGTTTACAGTACAAAATTTTTGTCGAAATAATAATGAAGAGATACTGAGGTGAGTGTAAGAATAAAAGTTTTTCTTTCTCCGTGAATTTCACGATCAAAGTCGTTTAGCAAATTTGAAGGGGGTACAATACCCAACTCACAAAAGCTGCTGTTCTACTCTCAGAACTTAATCATAGTTTCAGAGATCTCTAGAAATAACACTTAAAACGTCCTTTAAGCTAACCTTGGACTATAGACCAACTTAAAACCAGTGATATAAAAATCATGTTTAAACCTAAAGGTATCTACCTACCTAGCAAGTTTACTTAAAATCACATTTAAAGGGAAGGATGTGGGTAAAAACACGAATACAAATAAAAAAAAAAACTTAAAACAACATCTTGTGTGTCGAATTGTATTCATAATTATTAATCGTCCAGAAAAAATATTTCTAAAGACCACAGACCACTGAATTATTGTGGTTTCTATATCGGAAGGAAATAATGATACATTTGAAAACCTTTAAATTTACCTCTGACCTTGAAAAATATACCCAGATCAAGTTCCTGGAGGGAAATAATCACCAAGGTACCAGACTACCAAGTTTCCTCAAAATCACAAAAAGGAGGGCAATAATAATAATAATAATAA
>JANJGK010000032.1:5225384-5255384 GCA_039081455.1 Macrobrachium rosenbergii
CTGAGGTTGGACAGAAAAAGTGCAGACGGACAGACAAAGCCGACGCAATAGTGTTCTTTTACCGAAAACTAAACCAGTAAATTATCAACGGTTCTCGAAACGTTTCTTGGAAGGGTTGTCGTACAGCAATTCATGCTATTATTTCCATTTCATCTTTCCATCATTTTTGAAGTTTCATTCAGAATTCCTTATGCAAGGATCGTGAGACCTCTCACCTCCAAAATCCTGACTAATGCAAGTCTGGAAATCAATAGATCAGTCTGGAATCCTGGCCACGCGTTGTGAAAGGCTTGATGCGCACGATCTGTTGTGGCTACTTCTTTTAATATAACTTTTATATCTCTTTCATTTGTGCTTCTTGGAAATCCTTACATAAGAATAGATACAACGCAGTTTCCTGGAATCCTTGAAATGACTGATGGTCGGTGGGTCTAGCACTTCGTATATCTTTTATTTCGGTGGTATAAATCTTATAGATCCTGAGTCGAGGAAACACTAATGCACCTCGATGGTAAGAGCTTCCGCGGCTATTTTCTCTAAAATACATTTTCTTTTTACATTCTGAATTGGAAATGGCAGAGCATCTCTTTGAAATCCTTCAACTGGTTTGCGAGAGTGTGAGATAGGAAAATTCCTGTCATAACTTTTATGTCACTATTTTCCATTAGACCTCTTTCGGTGTCAGGTCTCGCATCTCTAGAATCCTCAAGACGCTGTTAGGAATCTGGATATCATGTGAGAGCCAGGTGTTTATATTTTGTGTGTGTGTGTGTGTGTGTGTGTGTGTGTGTGTGTGTGTTTTGGCTATGGCTAGAGAGAGAGAGAGAGAGAGAGAGAGAGAGAGAGAGAGAGAGAGAGAGAGAGAGAGAGAGAAATTTTATCGCTGAGGCACTCATTCGCTCATACTGTTTCGAATGAAGACCAGTTCCAGAAATACTTTTCTTTCCTTTCGTATTTATCTTCTAACGATATCTTTCATGAATGAAGTGGAATTATACAAAATCATAATAATCAATATTTATGAGCAACTGTTAATTTTCAAAATCATATAATTCCTTGGACTTGCTTACGAAAAGGAGTGTGTGTGTGTGTGTGTTTTGGCTATGGCTAGAGAGAGAGAGAGAGAGAGAGAGAGAGAGAGAGAGAGAGAGAGAGAGAGAGAGAGAGAGAGAGAGAGAAATTTTAACGCTGAGGTACTCATTCGCTCATACTGTCTCGAATGAAGACCAGTCCCAGAAATACTTTTCTTTCCTTTCGTATTTATCTTCTAACGATATCTTTCATGAATGAAGTGGAATTATAGAAAATCATAGTAATCAATATTTATGAGCAACTGTTAATTTTCAAAATCATATAATTCCTTCGACTTGCTTACGAAAAGGAGGCTTCACGACCAATGAATGGGCTACAGAAGGGAAGGTGCAACCATATACGAGTCAGGTTGTGAGGTATTTATTCAGCCACTTTTTTTCTTATAGTTTTTATGGCCATTATATCACGAGTTGTGGGTGTTTAACGATATCGAAAAATTCTTCGGAAAATTAGCTTCTACAGAGAGAGAGAGAGAGAGAGAGAGAGAGAGAGAGAGAGAGAGAGAGAGAGAGAGAGAGAGAGAGAGAGATCAATGAATCTACTTTAAGAACATTTATTTATTGCTGAAAGACTTCTTATCTGCTCCTATTAATCAAAGATTAATGAAGACGATACTTAAGACTTGGGCAAATGTTTGAATAATGAAAAGAAAAAGGTTAATATTATGATATTTATTGCTTATGTGACTAATTTATAAATTTATTTTAAATGATGGTCACACCATGAGTTGCTTTTGTCACCTTTTCATTTTCGTACTTTTATTTTCGCATTTTTTTATGAAGTGAAACAGGAAATTCTAAAGAAACAAAATTATGAAGATTTACAAGTAAACGTCGTTTCTCACTAAATCTTTAATTCCTTCTCTGGAGCATTATTAACAAAGTTGACAGTCTGCAATGGCTTCGCCAGTGTCTAACAGAGTGTGTGTGTGTGTGTGTGTGTGTGTGTGTGTGTGTGTGTGTGTGTGTGTGTGTGTGTGTGTGTGTGTGTGTGTGTGTGTGTGTGTGGGAGGGGGTCAACTGTCAGTGCGTTAAAAAAAATCACGAGACCTAACGAACAGTTTTTGATGAAACTTAGTAGAAGAAAAAAACATTAATTTACAGACATCGTTGGAGATATCACAATTTTTTTTTTCTTTTTTTGCTGTGGACATCAACTTGCATGTTAAAAAATGAGTAATTTTTAACCGATTTCACTTATTCATTCGCTTACGGTGGAGATATGCTCTACTGAGCACTTCTGTGCCATCTGTGCTGAAAAATAAACTCACCATATCTTTTCATATTTTCATCATGAGGAATGGCACTGAAGGCGTACCGTGTGGTACGATCATGAACTTTCTACGAAATATTGAACCTCAGTGTAACTTTCCAAACCCGCCTAATGCCATGCGATCCGTTCAGGAAATGACACTTCACGTCGAAAATATTTCTCCAAGAGGTTTTCATTTGTCATTACCCTGACTCTAGTGGCACTCGGATCTTCTTGTGCCATGTTATCGTTCGCACCAGAGATACTCCGGGTCAGTGCTAAATTTAGGTATCCGTAAAGAAATCTGTCTATTCTTGTGATCCTGCCATTCAGAAAATGTAAGTTGAACAGAATCCAGATTTTACGCTGAAGGTGACTCCTTTTACGACCCCAATGGGGATGTAGAGTAGGATCCTTAATTGACCTTTGGAACAGTTGTAGAGCCCCAATTAACGGCCCTTTACTCGAAGGCTGATCATAGATAATTAGGCTAATGAGGAGAGAGACAGATTCTCCGGATAGAAGTCAAGAGTCAACAGTCGCAGCCTCGTTTCTTACACCTACATGAAAAGAAGGTTGAGATTTAATTGCCCATTGGTAATTTATAGACATCAATGTTTATAGTATTAAGATTGGGCCAGTAACGGCAGCAATGCTACTCAAGGCAATAGTAGAAGTTGCTATTGTTGTTTTCTTCATCCATTATCGCTTTCTTGTTTTCTTCTTCATCCATAGCTTGGCTTATTTCTGTCCTTCGAGATTCCACACAAAATTGCATCTTTGTTCCTAGAACATTATACTGTGAGACGTGTCCATTCATTTTTGTATCCTTCAATTTCCAAAGAGGCACGGCGAAGACGCAGTTCCTAAAAGGGCATAATTGCTTTCATAACTGCTTGTTCTTGCTTGGTAAGCCCTCCTGCTCATTAAAGAAGGACACGATTTTGTAAATACGAAGTGCATCTCCGCCCTCCGTCTGTCTCTGGAGTGACTGAGGGAGTAAATAGGCGTCAGGCAAAAAGAAGCAATTGGTTTTGTCTGAAACGTCAACTTCATCCACCTTGAAGATGCACAGTGTTGCCACCACAAATATGTACGATTTCGCCTGCCGCACCTTCGTGAGCTGAGATGTGTTCACATTCGTGCACATGCCTGCTATCACGTTCATGTACAACGTTGCCCTATCCTGTGTGCATACTACTGCTAGCTCCTTCGAGCACAGATATGCATCTTAATACTGTCCAGTGTTGCCATCCTGAAGTCCAGTGTTGCTATCACCTTCATGCACATACCTTTATCTTGATGCATGGTACTGCCGCAACCAACCTGTACTGTACTAACAGCTCCTTCATGCAATTTGATGTAATTTGCAACCACCTCCGTCATATTCATTGTTGTCATGCCTTTATGGACTGAAATGACATCATATTCATGCAGCGTTGGCATCACTCCAATGCAAAGTCTTGTGACCACAAACCTGCACGATATGGACACCATCTATATACACATCTATACTCTACACACGATAACCCCAAATATTCGTGAGATATTTTATCAAATTCAAGCACTGTTACCACCGCCTTAATAACCAACCAACATGCGATGTGCCATACCTTTTGGAATTGAAATGCACCATTTTGAAGTAGAACCTTTCCATCACAATTATCCTCAGTGTTGCCATGAACTTCACACTAAGTGGTGTCACGCTGTTGTCACTACTTCATTACACAGCAGTTACCACGTAAAACAGGTTGGTACATCTTCATAAGCAGTGTTTCCACACCATGAGCAGTGTTGCCCAACTTCCAGTCCAGAGTTCCCACTATTTATCCGTAAATTATTTTAACACCTTCATGACCCCTCCTACCAGGAGAATAATACAAACTGTTGCCAAACTTATGATGTTGGCCCACCTACCTGCGCCGTAAGTACCTGGGTGTCATCAACTTCACGACTGATGTGACCAACCTTTCATAAGCAACATTTAGTGTCACCTAGGTGCTGCGCTAAGTAAAACTTCTCCTCGAAAGATTTTTTTTTTATTATTCTTTCTCTTCCTCACCACTAACAGCTAATCTGCAGCACTGCCACATATCTTCGCACAACAGGTTTTTGTTTTCCTATATCATTGCTCTCCAGATGGAGCAACGGGAAGAGAGAGATAAAATACTCGTCTGCAGTTGACCCGTTGACACCGCGGGATGCTCCCTGGACCAGGAGGAGTTACAGTGAGATGGTAGAGATTGCATGATGGTGAAAGATTTCATTTCGAACAAAACTTATTATGGTTCACAATCAGCAAGGATAATATTATTCGTATTTACCTTATCATACTCTGCTGGAGATGGTCAAGACATTTTTTTTTTTTTTTAGAGTAACACCAGACACGCAATACGACCTAATTAAATGCACTAAATTACCAAACAAGTCAACCCACACATTTTGCTTTCATTTTAACTCGTGTTCAGACTTGGCAGACTGCCTGCCAACACCAGTACCTGTTCCGATAGCCAGGTTAGCAACTAGGAGCATACCTTATCTGTTCTGCTGTCCTGTTTACTTCTGGGACGGGGGTGTGCGGGGTGGGGAGGTCGTTCAGTTGTTTTTTTTTTTTTTTTATTCAAATCCCGGTAACTCGTCTTGGTTTACTGATGTATATGCTGATAAGACCTTTGTCTGAGTAGAAGACAACATATAATTCATTCTTGTGCACCAAATCGCTTACTGCAATTAATCATTATTGCTTTTTGCGCAGGAACTGGAAACTTGGGTTTTTTGTGAGGGAATCCATAGATTACAGGCTGGCAGTACTCTTCGGTAAAACCTGTTTCGATCTTGTTATCAATTCCAAAATGGCAATCGTGCCTGCTGGTGCGATTTTTTTTATTCTGGTGTCGATCCCAAGTAATTTATCTCTGTTGGTTAATGCTTTCTACAACTCTTGGATTCAAATATGATAACAGCGCTGCAGCCAGCTATCTGTCTATACCTTTTTATCTGTGATAAATCATATGTATATATAGATATACATACATTCATGCATGCATACATGCATACATACAAATATATATATATATATATATATATATATATATATATATATATATATATATATATATATATATATATATATATATATATATATATATTATATATATATACATATATATATGTATATACGGGTAGACAGACAAATATATATATATTTAATATTCTGGAGACCATCAATGTTTGCTGACAATTCCTCTGATATTGAGAAACAAGATCGAGTGCGTGAGAGAAAGTCCGCTGTCTGAAACTGGTAACACTGCTTGTTTATACTTTCTATTTAAATCATGCTTAGCATAACATGCTAGTAACATTGATCTCATGGCATCTGCAGTTTACATTCCCAGTTAAAAGCTTGGCATGATGCTTCTGCATGCATTCTGAATTACTTAAAGTAGGTAGGATGGTTCGATATAATTCACTTTTATTACGGCTTAGTGTTAATTATTTGTTCAGAAAACCTCTGATTTAGTAAAACAGGAAATTTGAGTTGGGATGATATTCTTGTGTTGTTAGGTAAGGTCCACTGCATCTCAAACAGGTTTACTAAAGAGAGGTTGCAGGATTTGCCTGAAATCACAGGAGCAACAAAAAAAAAAAAGTTTGCATTCATGAAGTTATTTAGTCGCCTTCTCTTAATGGCTATCTTAGGAAATCTAGGAACAGAATCAAGAGATTGTTTTACTTATCAATCAGCCGTTTAATGTCCTTAAACCTCTTTTAGTTGAAACAGCGTTTATTCTTTGTTAAATAATCATATAAAGCACATTTGCACCAACTCATCCACTACTACCTTAATGAAACAGAAGAAAGCTAAACCCCGCAAAGAAAGCCGCCCCCCCCCCAAAAAAAAAAATAAATAAATAAAATTCCAAGTTCTTGGTAAAGAAGATATTAAACAAAAAGATGTCATTCTCAAGACACTGTTTGCACAGCTGCTTTCTGCCATTTACTCCATTTATACCCTTTGATCTCTTCCCACTCAGCTGTTCAACTTCTTTTACTTCAGCCCTTGACAGCGGTCAGGTGACACTCAGAAAATAAAGATAATAATAATGACAATAAAGACCCTCCATTTACGATACATTCCAGAGCCCTGTAAATCACTCATAGCTCATTAATCTTTATTTTTTAAGTTGTGAGCCCGGAGACGAAGCCATTGTTGAAGCGATGCCCAGTGACGTCAGTGATATTTATGCAGCAATAAATATTCCTTTTGAATAAGCTGGACATTATAGTAAATCCGTGACGGAGTGTCTAGTGCAAAGTGATTTGTACATGTATGCATGGGTTTGGCTTTATATATATATATATATATATATATATATATATATATATATATATATATATATATATATATATATATATATATATATATATATTTATATTATATATAATATAAAATTTTCATATATGTATACACACACACACACATATATATATATATATATATATATATATATATATATATATATATATATATATATATATATACTCCTTGTCTTACGCACAGTACCATTCAAGAACGTAACCATGGCTCTACACTAACCCCGGAAACCAACGTACTCTTGAAACCTAACGGAAAGTAAACCAACAGCCAAACGCCCCCCACCCCCAACAAAACCCCCACCCCCAACCACCTAACGGCACAGCTTAGCTTCCTTTCCGAGAGCAGAATAAAAGTCCATAATCAGAACAAATAACCAATTTTGTAATGGGCAACGCAGACCCAATTAGGGGTCGTTCTGGTAATGGGGATAGCGAATAGGCGTCTTCAATCTCCGCCGGGCGCGATGTGGGGTCCGAAGCGTAGCGAGGCAAATTGGGAGGCCTTTATTTGTAGCCCTGTATGACTCATGTTACTTTGATTATTTATTCATATGAATACATATAATCTATATTTCTGGCTATTTTTTATGCCACCTACTATCTTTTTATTATAATGTGTATTACTTATAATCATGTGGTTATTTCGTGTTTAACTTACGATCTTTTGTTGGTTATTACGTGCCATAAAAATGATCTTATAGGATTAATTATGTAACTTGCAAGATACTCTTATTTTCCTATATTGAAACTCGTAATTTTTATCAGTTACTATGTGGCCAGTTATGATGCTTAGAATTTTTATCACTTACTATGTGCCAGTTCCGATGCTTAAAATTTTTATCACTTACTATGTGCCAATTACGATGCTCAGAATTTTTATCACTTACTATGTGCCAGTTACGATGCTTAGAATTTTTATCAGTTGCTATGTGCTAGTTATGATGCTTAGAATTTTTATCACTTACTATGTGCCAGTTATGATGCTTAGAATTTTTATCAGCTGCTATGTGATAGTTACGATGCTTAGAACTTTTATCACTTACTATGTGCCAGTTATGATGCTTAGAAATTTTACTAGCTACTATGTGCCAGTTACGATGCTTAGAATTTTTATCAGTTACTATGTGCCAGTTACGATGCTTAGAAGTTTTACCAGTTGCTATGTGCCATTTATGATGCTTGGACATTTTATCAGTTACTATGTGCCAGTTATGATGCTTAGAATTTTTATCAGCTGCTATGTGCCAGTTACGATGCTTAGAACTTTTATCACTTACTATGTACCAGATATGAGGCTTAGAAATTTTATTAGCTACTATGTGCCAGTTACGATGCTCAGAATTTTTAGCAGTTGCTATGTGCCAGTTTTGATGCTTAGAGTTTTTATCAGTTACTATGTGCCAGTTACGATGCTTAGAATTTTTATCACTTACTATGTGCCAGTTACGATGCTTAGAATTTTTATCAGTTACTATGTGCCAGTTATGATGCTTAGAATTTTTATCACTATGTGGCAGTTACAATGCTTAGAAATTTTATCAGTTACTATGTGCCAGGTACGATGCTTAGAATTTTTATCACTTACTATGTGCCAGTTACAATGCTTAGAATTTTTATCAGTTACTATGTGCCAGTTACGATGCTTAGAATTTTTATCACTTCCTGTATGCAGTACTGACAATCCTTCGTTTGCTATCTCGTAAATATCGTAAAGATAATGATCCCTAAGAAATATTAGCCCCAGATAACGACCGCAGAACTTAGCTGGGGGTCACTATATAGGCAAGATCCGAAAAAGATGAAGGTTAGCGTCATCCCGAGGAATTGCAGAACGGAGAAGCTTCACGATTCGTGGTTAAAAGTCTTCGCGATTGAAAACACGAGATCGCAATCAAAACTTTAAAAATGCAATGACGAGATTACTGACACAAAGTTACAGAGATCTGAAGTCACAAAATCAGCCCGAAGGGTTTGCTGTTGACAGCGCTTTCCATTCTGTCATTCGCAGCATTTCGTCTCTTGCGCTGTTCTCAAAATTTTATTGTGTTTACTCTATTTTCCTTCCTGGTACTTACACTGCAGTCTTGTCTACTGTTTACACTATTTCCCCATGCGCTATTTACTTCTCTTAATGTCTAGTCGCAATGCCAAGGAAGGTTAGGTCACATGTCTTCTTATTTTGTGACGTCTTACCCAGGATACAGCCAAAGCTGATTAGAAAATGCTTTGGAGAAGTCGCCCCAGAACTCAAAGAAATTCTCCAAAACGCCTTCAAAACTTTTAGGAAGAAGAAGAAAATCATAGAAAGCACTTCCAGAGATTTCAGTGAGAAAGAGAGAAGAATTACCAGGAAGATTTCAGTGAGAAAGAAAGAAGAATTACCAGGAAGATTTCAGTGAGAAAGAAAGAAGAATTACCAGGAAGATTTCAGTGAGAATGAAAGAAGAATTACCAGGAAGATTTCAGTGAGAAGGAAAGAAGAATTACCAGGAAGATTTCAGTGAGAAGGAAAGAAGAATTACCAGGAAGATTTCAGTGAGAAAGAAAGAAGAATTACCAGGAAGATTTCAGTGAGAAAGAAAGAAGAATTACCAGGAAGATTTCAGTGAGAAAGAAAGAAGAATTACCAGGAAGATTTCAGTGAGCAGGAAAGAAGAATTACCAGGAAGATTTCAGTGAGAAGGAAAGAAGAATTACCGGGAAGATTTCAGTGAGAAAGAAAGAAGCATTACCAGGAAGATTTCAGTGAGAAAGAAAGAAGAATTACCGGGAAGATTTCAGTGAGAAAGAAAGAAGAATTACCAGGAAGATTTCAGTGAGAAGGAAAGAAGAATTACCGGGAAGATTTCAGTGAGAAAGAAAGAAGCATTACCAGGAAGATTTCAGTGAGAAAGAAAGATTTACCAGGAACTACCTCCAGACATGTAAAAAAAAAAAAAACACAACACGATAAAGAGCTAAAGAGAAAATGGCAAGAGCATGACATGCAAATAATTTCAGAATAAATAATGAATCGCGATATCCCCCTGCAACATCACCTCGACATTTCAAGAAGAGGAAAGGGAGGAAGGCAAGGGATGCAGTCAAGCGGAGATTTTTCAACTTGCCCACCGATGCGTGCACCGTCTCAAAGATATCTCATATTACTTTTAAAAATGGCCCATTAGGCGGCGTAAGTTAAGGGTAGTTCCTAATACACGTTTATGGTTAGAATCACGAGAGAGAGAGAGAGAGAGAGAGAGAGAGAGAGAGAGAGAGAGAGAGAGAGAGAGAGAGAGAGAGAGAGAGAGAGAAATGCTCCTTCTTCTTATGTTTCATATAATACTAACATTTACCCTCACCACTTCTTTACGACGGATAAAGCTTACTTCATGAAAATGGAATGTACTGAAGCAAGCACAACAGAAATAGTTCCATCAATTGGTAAAAAGTAAAGTTAGCGCATGTAGTAACGACCTAACACGAGTAAAAAATACGCCGAAGTTTCTTTGGCGCAATATAGCTTTCTGTACAGCATCTAATCAAGGCCGCCGAAAATAGATCTATCTTTCGATTCTCGGTATAATGCTGTATGAGCCGAGGCCTATGAAACTTTAACCATGGCCATATGGTGGCCTATCCTTTATCGTTGCCAGAAGCACGATTATGGCTAACTTTAACCTTAAGTAAAATAAAAACTACTGAGGCTAGAGGGCTGCAATTTGGTATGTTTGATGATTGGAGGGTGGATGATCAGCATACCAATTTGCAGTCCTCTAGCCTCAGTAGTTTTTAAGATCTGAGGGCGGACGGACAGACAAAGCCGGCACAATAGTTTTCTTTTACAGAAAAATAAATGGGTAAAACTTAGAATTAACCGCATATGTAGTGCTAAGTGATGGGCAGTACAGACTTGGGAGATTTGATAGCAAAGGGTGGTCAGAATTATGAAAAAAACATCTCTTGCGCAATGACCAAACTGAATGACGGCACCAAAATCAATACAGCATGAAGATGGTTGGTAAGATATTTAAATTATCTCAAGTGTTTGTCCAACAAATTCAGATGCAAGGGATCTGCTGAGGACCAAACAGGATAGAACAATATCCAAAATCTGGAAGAATAAAACAATACAAACGTTTCCTCAGAACAGACCGATCTCCAAAAAATATTGGGAGACTTTCCCAGTATACAGATATTTTTTTGTGCAGCTGGCTGACGGACAAACCGGATGTTTCTTAAAAGTGAATTGACAACCAAGAATGAGTTGCATGCTGTGAAAAGCTATCAATGAAAATATCAGGATTCAGGGGTAGGGGTGTCAAATGTCCCACATCTGCTAAAAGTAGTCTTACTCTGAGTTTTGTTATGGCTTAACTTGATCCCCCTTTCGGACTAATTTTAGACAAGTCCCAGTTAAAAGATTCCATGTTCACATGTCTATACTCTGGAGATGTGACCAATGCCCAGAGAGTAGCATCATCTGCATTAGCAATATGCTTGTTTTTAGAGCCAAACCACACATGGTAAATATATACTCTAAAAGTAATAGACCAGAACACTGACCTGGGGAACACCAGAGACACATTCCTGTAGTCACTGCAGTTCACATCAACAACTATTCATTGCAGTCTAGTGATTAAACACTTGATAATACTTAGAAGTGGTCCATCAGTTCCAAAAGGCAGCACTAAAATCAAGACCAATCATACGATCTTCATATATAATCTCACTGAAAGAGAGGCTTCTCACTCAATCATGCTGTGTTATGACGCATCAAAATCTTTTCATTTAAAATCCAAATGAATCCCATAGAGATTCAAAGTAACCAACGCCTTCAGATATTAATTAGACTTCACACAATATTGTTTTATTAATAAAGTTTCCACACTATATTGGTGTTAAAAATTTTTTTGAATCAATGTATTCACGACTTTGTCACTAATCTAAAAATGTAAAACTTCGATTCTTAATTGAACTTTTAGCTATGCAAAATTTTGTCAAATTAATTTTAAAAGTAATTATATTATTTTTTTTATTTATATTACTTATACTGTCCAATATTTTTCACACTCAAAGTGTCTCTTTTCCATTACCCTCGTTAGCTCAATTTGCTGTCAGTTTTAAGCTATATTCAAATTAGTTTTGAGGCAGCAAACAATTAGCATAAACCTGGGCATTTCAATTGCCCCAATTGCCCTGGGAACCAATCACCAAACCAACTAGTTTGCTCCCAAGCAAATTACTAAACGGTAATTGTTTCGGTCCATAATTGGTTTTCCCTCTGGCTCTGTCGTGATAATTAGTGTCGATGCTACGGACATTATCATTATTCATATTATTATTTGGACAAAGGTCTCTCTCTAATATATTTCATTAAGTGATATTGCAGCAAGGCAAACATTATTTTTTAATAAAAAATAACGCAGTATTATTTAATAATAATAATAATAATAATAATAATAATAATAATGATGATGATGATGATGATGATGATGATGATGATGATGATGATGATGATGATGATGATGATGATGATGATGATAATAATAATAATAATAATAATTCAATTATTATTATTATTATTATTATTATTATTATTATTATTATTATATAATGTGAATAAAAATCTCCATATATACACTGTTCGTCTCTTCCTCCTCCGTTCGCAAGGTAAAGTTAATAATAAATATGTTATGTGTATACATACATACATAGATACACACATACATGTGTATGTATGTACCCTGAGTGGTTGTGTCTTTATTCCTTAACACCCAGTGCTTCATTTCCTCTGAGGCGCACTTGCATGTAAAAGTCACGTGTAAGTGTGATTATAATCATCATGTGTATGTATATATGCATGTATGTGTGTATAAGTATTATGTATGCATGAAAGGAACCCTTCAAAGACACCTTGAGTACAACAGGAACCAAAGTTCGGTTGTAACACATTACAAATGCAAATTACCAAAGACCCAAAGTAGAACAGCTTATATTAAGGGTCAAAGTCATCCACAGTAAGCCAGTACACACACGCACACACACACATCACACACACACACACACACATATATATATGTATATGTGTGGGTGTGTGTGTGTGTGTACTGGCTTGCTGTGGACGACTTTGGCCCTTAGTATAAACTGCTCTCTGTAATATATATATTACGTATGATATGCATGTATGTATATATATGAGGCTATCAGTCGAGAAACATGCCAAGCGCCATCCTGGGTCAAACTATTTTTTAATGTAATTTATTATATTTTAAAAATGGCACTTGGCATGTTTCTCGACTGAAAAGCTCATTATATATATATTACATATATATATATATATATATATATATATATATATATATATATATATATATATATATACATATATACATATATACATATATACATATATACATATATATACATACATACATATATATACATACATACATACATACATACATACATGGCATCTAAATTCTTTTAAAAAAGGCACAAAGCGAGTTAAAGCATCTATTATAATTAAGAAAAGCTAGTGAACGAACGCAAGGCCAGCTTCACCAACCAGATTCCAAAACACGGAGAAAAACCAGGTGACGTAACAGGCAGGGGGTTAATTCAATAGCCTCCTCGGGTTATATCTAATAAGGTTGGGCATAAGGTTACACAGATGCCAATCTTCAAATCTCACATAATTAAGCAGGGCGCTCGGCTTAATCGATTCAAAACCGTTTAAATCATTCTTTATTGTGTCGGACATTGCTATAGGTTGGACATCTTGTGATTCATGCCTGGTTTCTAGGCAAGAGGGGTAGAGAGTAATTATGATTTGCTCTTTGTAATTATTTAGTCATGAATTACTCTACCAATTTAAACTCATCAATATAAAGTCTGCCGATGTTCAAAATAATTTTCATATGATGATACAATGTTCTGTTCATGTTACAGACATACGCACAGCAACTCTATAATTGCTGGCTTGTTATTATCACTTGTATATCCAACTCATAAAAAAAATGGTGGTAATATAAAAGAGGGTCAAGATGGCAAGTCCCAACCGCAGGAGTGTTACCTACCGTCCCGAAATTCGAACCTGGGGACCTCAATTCTCCACGCTTACACAAAGGTCCTAAATGTATGGATGCAAATTGAATTTTATTATATACTGATGATTACCTTCGTTATTGCAACATACCTTTAGAGGTTGATGCCAGTGGCAATGGGTCACTTCGAGACCTGAGAGGTCAAGGGATGGTTAGTTTCCATCATTCTTACTTAGTCAAAATTGGCGAGATTCGCGGAAGTTTGTTTTCGGGTTACTACCAGGTAACGATAATTTGCTTGAAAAATTTGCTTTCCTATTTTGTTACTCAAAACTGAAGCCTCGTTAAAATAGTAGGAAATGACATTACATTTTTCACCAATCATAACGGTCATATATACCAACAAGAAGGATCATGTAGCATGAAAAATCATTATCATTATTCAGAACGCACACATACACACACACATTCATATGGAACCGAAGAATAACAAAGCTTTGAAGACAACATCTTTAACAGAAAAAGTTCACGTACTTGAAGCTAACTTTTTGCTACCTCCCGTTACTCATATTTACAGGAATTATTTAATTTCAGTATGTTCAAATATTTTGCAAACAAAGCAGCGTGCCTTGAAACCTGAACGTTATTTTAACGATGCATTTTCTCTGACAGAAAAAGGTCTGGTTTTGCTTCACATTTGGTTCTTTTTCTTATTTTCTTTTATTGCGATTTAATGGTTTATTCTATTATTGTGCGCTATTTCTGTTATTATCTTTTACTACTTTCGTGTTTTGACCCTCAAATTGTTCATCAAGCATGGTCCTCGTTTGTCAAACAGAGTTTGTACTTACCTTGAAAAACTTTTTCTTCAGTAACTTTTCGAAAAGATATAATTATACATAAGGTGTTTTTCACGTCATGTGTATTTTGTTTGTACACATAATTCCATGCGTGGTGTTTGCGTGCCTGCTTGTTCACAAGTCATATGTTTATTGAAACAAGTACAAAAAACCCCTCACCCAAAAAACCCAGAGTCAAGCGACAAATCCTTGGTCTGAAAGATCGTAATGGCCTTTGCTAATAGGCTTTGCTGCTTCTTTGCCAGAAGCTACGTCTGTCCACTCTAGTTGTCTCCTCTTCTTATTCTTCTTTGTCATCCACTTGGCCACGCCTTGGCATTTCCTCGTTAATGAAGGGGAGAACCTGATATGTCTTTGGTCAGTTTTGCCGGACAAATAAGGAGAACTTTACAGCTTCTAATAATTTACTGCTGGATCCTGTTCCCGTTTTCTATTTCGTTGTCTGTTTAATTTTACTTTCTCGGTTTTTTAACTCTGAAAGTGGCTGTGTGTGGAGAATGTGTGTGACACGCGTAATTTTTTTTATATCTTACTCAGTGGAATCTGAAACAAGCAGGCCGCTCCACGCAGTTTCTTTTATGGGTCCCTTGCAAGTAGCAATCTAACGGTTTGCCCTCGGTTAATGTTTAAGCATGGCCATAATTCTTATGTATTTTCTGGTTTTTGTTAATAATTCTCTGAACTTTCTTGGATGCACTACATAACGCTCAGACTTTGTCTCTTAATCACCTATATTTTCTGTGACGAGCTATATACTATGGTCAAAATGCTTCTGGATCTAGAGAAGCTATACTTCCATGCTATTCAAATGATATTCATATTTTGGTTCTTGTCTTCTGCACATCTTGAAATGCTACCCTCATTTTCAGGGTTAGATTTTCAGTTCTCTACGAGTTCTAATAAGTATATTGCTAAGACTTATGGTTTGAAAATACTACAGTATATTTCTTCAAATGGTCCGGTATCGTCTTTAGAATTTAAGCTCCGATCCTTAACAAAAAAAAATGAACAGATTCTAACTTCTTTAATTTCGCCACTAAATATATTAATATAAAATATCACTGTTTAAGCAGCCAAGTATATTGATAATAATTTTAAGATATTTTGCATAGAAGACTCCCCCACACCCCTGAAAGGGACTGATTTATGAAAGCACTGGGGCAATTTCAGCCATTAGCGCTTAAGACAGTGAAAAGAGGGAGTTGGAGCGGTTGGACAGCAAGATAAAGAGGCATAGAAAATAAAGGAGATGAAGTGTAATGAACTGAAGGTGTAATAACCAGAGAGTCTGGACAGCGAGACCGAAGAAAGAATGCAGGAATGGAAGTAAAGTAGAAGGCTAAAAAGTGGGTGCAGCTAGGAGCCGAAAGGTCAATACAAACGCTTTATTAATTCCTGCAGTGCACCAGAGGAGGTGCTCTGATAGCCTAGCCCCCTACGGGACCTTCGGAAAGGGGTGAAAACCTTCGGAAAGGGATGAAAACCTCTCACCCTACAAGCATCACAACAATTATTATACAGTAAACCTTTTGGAAAAATATGAAAAATGATCAACGTGCAAGAAACTATTCAGAAACATGGAAAATTTTCATTATACCAGGAACAATTTAGAAAAAGATAAAAACAATCAATAAAAGAGGAACCTTTTATTGATACATTTTCAAAACGACCAAAGAGACACATCAGAGAAAGTGCACAATTACAGTGGCGTTCCTTCCGGGGCTACCACAAGGAGGGGAGTAAGGAACCCTGACCAATCAGCAGACCTCTGTGCATGTCACGTCCCTCCCGGCGTCGCCAATCGCAGCTTCCCGTCCCTTTATCTGGACAATGCCCATTTTCGACAGGCGTGGAAGATGATTGGATAACGTCCAATAGAAAAAATGGCTTAGAAATGGCGTGTTTACTTCATGCATGACTGGGCGCCATCAAGTTGGGTGGATTTCCTTTTTCTTTGCCTTGCATTCAAGCGTGGAGAGAGAGGCTGGGGTGGGAAGGCGGAGTTCAGTGCGCAAACTTTTTTCTCCTATTTTAACCGAAGTGGAATCTGATGGAAATTGAATCGTTTATTCCGGTAATTTTGTTCTTCCTGTGAAAGAATTTTTTTCCCTGAAATCCATGAAGATTTAATTATATAATTACAAGCAATTTATGTATGTATGTGTATTTTTTAATGAATACTTCAAATAAATATTTGTAATGCCATTAAAAATGTATTTTTAATGCCATTAAAAACGTATTTTTAATGCCATTAAAAATGTAATCAGGAGAGTGAAAAACATAATGCTACAAATATGTAATTCTGTTAACCAACAAAATCTTGCAGAAATACATGCCCACAGGTGTATTAACTTTTTGAATAATAATATATATAAATAATAATTTACTTAAACTTGAATAAACGTACTTGGATATACTGCCACAATAATTACCTGCCAACCTCTGTATTTCCCTGAAAGCCTTGACATCCGAAAGGATATTAATGGACAAATTCTTCATCCAAAAAGGGATTCGAACTCGCGATGGTTAGAAACCTGAAGTTAAGGCTTATCCTACGTCGAAGAAGTTAAAACGTAGATGAATACCTGCGTCTGAGTGCCCAGCAAATATTGCAGATTTTCTAAAAATATTTAAGAATCACAACACACCTGCTTTTCAATGGCAGATCTGTCATCACATACGAAGACCATTTAAAATTTTTTCTTGGCGTGACAGGGGTTGATTTAAGCGGCCTTGTCAGTCAAGGATTCCAAAAACACTAAAGTTTAGAGTGTACTATGTTTACCTACGGGAACTTCAAATAAAATGGAGACTCCTTCTCCTTCAGTGTAAGCAGCAGAGGAAAATGACGTTTATTTCCCCACGTAAACAACCAAAACTCCTCACCAGACTGAGGCAATCTAGGCCCTCCACCTTATTGAACGCCCTGTTCGAATCGCCAGCTTCGAGTATATTTACGCAAATTTCCGGTAGGCAATTTCGCCCAGCGATGCCTTCCTCAAAGCAAGATTTCAAGAAAGATATTAGACCTTAGCTATAAGGACATTGCCAATGTACTTAATTAGTGTCTCAAGGTACTCCATTGGCGGAAAGTTAGCCAGCACCTAATTTTGTCTGGAGATGCCTCGCGGTAAAGTAACGTCTCGGATTACTTCCCAGTCGTAAAAACCCTGGTTAAAACACCTTGTGGGTACGTGAGCTAAAAAAGATGCTAAGATCCCAACGATTTGCCTCGTCCATTAGATAGATGATAAGGAGACCACGATGGTGGCCATCACCATTTGCCACATCTATGACGTCATATATTATATGCAATGGTTGTCTCCTTGGTATAGACGCGTTCAGACTGTTATGAAAATAGGCGGAAAGTCCTCGAAGTGGAATCCTGGTTGGTGGGTGACATATAACACTCGTAATTAGATCTGAAACAGGCGGATGAAACAGGAACTTGAAATGAGCCACATTCACCTGAGTTTTCAGTTTCTGTACAAGATACAAAGCCACATTGCGTTTTGGGCGAGGGCATCCCAGGGTCTATTTAAAATGGACCGCACGTATTCTGGTCTAACCACAGCAGCAATATTGTTCTGGTTCAATGGTCCAATGGCCCAACTCGTTCCTACCGTTCACGTCCATCATTTTAGGAAAGCCTTGACTGGATGTTAAAATCGACGATTTATATTCTGAAACGGTCTCCTCAAACTGCGACCCTCCGGGGAGTTCATTCTAGCACGAAACACTGCGAGTATCCTTCTGAGACTCTGATGACCGCCATAGTCTCATAGGGACACGCTCATAAGGGAATGAGTTGTAACTAACGCTGTCCCTACATTACGAAACATTGCACCTTCCAAGAAACACAAATGTCGATAACAAACGATCCGCTGAGTAATAGTACGTTTACTTTCGTTCTTATTTATTAAAGGGCATATTAGGTCATATCAAGGACAACAGATACTGGAACACCAAATTACCTGAAAGCTAACAAGTCAGTCAGAAAACTGTTGATTGTTGCACTCGAAGTTTATCCAGACATAGATGTTAGATACTCGAGTTTAAACAGTCGCTGAGATTATGAATTCAAACTTAAACCAGGCTTTTATAACAAACTAAAGGTCTAACTAGAAATGGATAGTATAAACACAAAGCTCAAAAGGAGGAAACAAATTTAGGTGTCTTGGAAATGTTTTTATTGGTTATGTATGTCCGTTTTGTATAGTGTAAAAAAATTTGTTTCTCGTCGCAAGCACACACACACACACATATATATATATATATATATATATATATATATATATATATATATATATATATATATATATATATATATATATATATATATATATATATATATATATATATAATATATATATATATATATATATATATATATATATATATATATATATATATATATATATATATATAATATATATAATATACTTATATAGATATATTTATATATGCATATATATATATGTACTATCTGACCGACCCGGCACTGCCCGGGAAAACTCTGAAGGATCCAGAAAAATTTTCCTGCACCTCCTGTGCTGACTGTCCCTTTTATTCAGGAATTACTGTGCTGACTCTCTCTTTTATCCAGGTATTACTGCACTGGCTGTCTCTCTTATCCAGATATTACTGTGGTGACTGTCCCATTTATCCAGGTATTACTGTACTGACTGTCCCATTTATCCAGGTATTATTGTAGAGACTGTCCCATCTATCAAGACATTATTGTGGTGACTGTCCCTTTTATCCAGTTACTACTGTGGTGACTATCCATTTTATCTAGGTATTACTGTGGCGACTGTCCGTTTTATCCAGATATTACTGTGGTGACTGTCCCATTTACCCCCCCTAAACCTAAACCCACACCTCCCAACTTACTGCAACACCCCCACTAAACCTAAGCACACACCTCCTAAACCTAAACACACCCACCACTGAACCTACACACATTCCCTACGAAACCTTAACACACCCTCTGCTAAACCTAAATACATCCCCACAACACCTAAACACACACCCCCACTAAACCTAAACACAACCCCACCCTCCACTAAACATGAACACAAACCTTGATATAGGATTATTAATCACGGGAAAGAAAACCATTTTCAGTAATATATATTTCTATGGTCTTAAGTACATGAAATGAGGTACTATAAACCCGAAGATTTTATTTACCATACAGGTTACAAAGGAAAGGGGAAGGGTGTACGGGTTTGAAACCTACCCTATTATCTAAAATGGGTCAAATGATGGTTACATGCTAAATTTTGTCTAGGTCGGTCAAGCAGCTCAGATTTCCATAGTGCACAAACATACAAACATTCACTTTTATAAATAAGATAGACATATATGCAATTTTCTTTCTAATATATCAAGAGATTGATTGATGATGAGTACATATTTGTTATGTTTTATCCTTGTCCATTGTTTCACGGCAGGATTTGCATTCATAAACAATCTTCATGGGAGTTTTTCTGTTTTTTTCATAAAAAAAAACTTGGAACAGAGAATGATAACTGAGCTGTTAAACTGTCGAACTTCTTGACTGGGTTCCTGTAATTATTAACATTCATAAGGAACACGCCAATGGGTTCATTAGCTTGTAAATCAAGCCCCCCACACCTCACCCCCAAACTCATAATTACACACAATAGAATAGCCATGTGTGAAAGTAGGTTTAAAAAACAAAAGAGGAACGTCATGCCTATCTAAATATTCTTTCCTGTATGTGACAACAATAGTCCACGGGTAATAAACTCCACGTTTAGACATACCGTCTTCCAGTCCAAGGCCAGCATCCCTCACCACTAATCAAAGAGGAGCGCGTAGAATGAAGGTTTGAGGATGGTGCAAAACGTTCCTCGCGTTGGGACTTACCGTCATCCCCTTCCTCTTATATCACTGCCATACTAACTTTGCTAGAATGCAAAGCACTTATCTGACTGGAGCTGATTATCTTTTGAACTGCTGTTCTCACGTACTGTACATGGCAGAGGGAAACAAAATGTAACAGATTTAACACTTGTCAGGAAGCATCAACCCGTCTCAGGCACGGGCAGTTCCAAACCACAGTGGACAGAGGTCAGAAGATTTTCTTCGTCATCAGGCATGATGTCACATCGACCATCTTCTTCTTGATGGCTCCTCTAAGTTTAATGAATGGGAGTTAGGGAGGGCTGCAGTTTTTTTTTTTTTTTTATTGTGCTTTACATACTCCTGATGACTATATATACCTTTTGCTACCTCATCCTTCGTGCTGTGGCGAATTTTACAGACAGATTAATTTAGATCTGATTTCACAAAATACATTAAAATAATCTACACAGGACTACATAAAAATCCATGGTCTATGAAGTCGTGGAAATAGCCAAAAGGAGTTTTCTAAAAACTGTGAAGCGCAAAAACGAATTAAGTGAAGTCTTATTTAGGACCCGCAAGGTTTCTCCTCCAGTAGTCTGACTGACATGAAGCCATATTCCGCATCACCATTAGTCTCCATCACCTGTTCCCTCAGGCGCCCCTCTGAAACATCCGAGAGCTTACCGTATTTCCCTCGACTGATAATTGAGCGAAAAAGCCCTTGAGGGGCAAATTGGTCAGCGCTAATTAACCTTTGCAGAAGCGAGGACGACGTGAGAGCGCGAAGACCCTCGTAATTTGGATGTAGGGGGAGTTAAAGGATCGATAACCTGTTCCAGATCTTGACTTGAAATCTTGGGCAGGTTGGTAGTTTGTGACGTAAAGGATAAGGCTGCAATATTGCTTGCACTGCAGTGTAATACTCCAGAATTGATGTGCCCACGTAATTCTGCTATGAACGATGTCACGTCCGGGATTAGGGTCCAAGAGGGGGCAAAGCCTCCAGCCAGGTCAGGGTACGGCGCCTTAGGTCAAAGTTATGTTGAGGGAAAGTTGGGTTAATGTATCCCTATTGAAAGGTATCTTTGACCGGATTTTTAGCTGAATGCAAGCCGCGGAAATAGTATGCGTCACTCTTTTTTACCGAAATATGGTGACCAGAAATTGCAAACCTCCGCCGACGCAATTAGCTTCTCTACTCTAACATTCTGCAAATTTAAATTTTCAACAACTTAAGGAAGCCAATTTCTTGTTTAAAAGCACAAAAGTGGCCATAAAGCACTAAGTGACAGTAAAAATGCTGCATCCAGATCCGATTTGGACCTGTACCAGAAGTCTAGACCTCTTTTCATTTGTTTTAAACAATAAACTTAGCAGCAGTAAACACTGCAGTTCTCCATAAAGGTAGATGAAAGATGCTGCATAACATTACAAAAAAAAAAAAAAAAAACCTAGGGTCTTGCTGTCTGTTATCACGAAGTGGTCTTGCCATTAATATCAGGCGGCAAGCTTTGAAAATCTACCCCTTTTTGCTGGATTACTTTAGTTATGCAACAATGCGTCCAGCTCCCTAATGGCAGGTTTCCGTGGCACAACAATGAACCCGTCAGTCTCTTTGGACACAACTATACAATCCTTCATCTTTCATCTGTTATAAAGGGATCTATCGCTCGCTCCGAGGTAAAGCCCCGTCCCCATTTTTTTTTTTTTTTTTGTGGCCTCTCGCCAAAGATTCTCACGCAAATGGCGTCGTCACTGGGGCACATGGAGCAATGCCAGCAAGTCGACAAAACAAAATGATAGATTAGAAAACCACTTATTTGTTGGTTCAATCGTCCTTTACTTTTAAGGGAAAAAATAAGTTTTTGGTGAAAAGGACGTCACTCGGAGCAAGCAGTGTTGCTGATCAATTAGGAGAGAATAAGAGAGAGATTATGGACCAGGTTACGTCACTGGGAGCAGGCAATATTGCCAATTACTTAGAGAACAACCACTGTTACCAGATAATTCGCATTCTTCTACCGCTCTTTCCAGATTACAGAGGTCCATATATGAATCCATAAAATATAAGGGAGATGATTTGCATGGTTTTTTCACCCTTGTAATGGGTGTTGCGAGTACCTCGTGTGCACGTTAGAGGGTGGTTTGAGGGACTCTTTTTTTTTCTACTGCGGCAATATTTTCTTCTAAAAAGCACCCACTGGTTAAGGAAAAAGAAGAAAGAGAATAAATGTGGGGTATAATCTCGAACAGAGAAGGTTAAAGAAAAAGAATAAGCAGAAGCAAGAGGAGAAAACAGAAACTTCTAAATTTAGAAAGGCGAGTTTTATGCTATTTGATATCGTTATTTTTAGTGCAGGAAGCTTATTTTATTTAACCTAGGTTTGACTCGTGTTATGGTGGAGTTGCTTCATTTCATTCTCGAACTCTAATTCAAAGTTTTCAACGTTTCAATTATTATTTCATTATTCGGATCATCTGCATTCACATATCCCAAAAACTACATGGGTCCAGTGTTTGCGAGGTTGAATGCCACACAGTGTTCTAGAATCTAGATGGTTTGTTCCCGCTGTGACCAAATTATGGAGTAACTCTCCTTATCATGCAGTTGTATCGCTGTAACTTCAGAATTTTATACTTAGTGTTGATGATTTTTTTTTTATTTTGTTTAGCACGCTCACTCAATATGGCAATTGGTAGTTTGTTGGATCTTACGTGTTTTTTCATTAGTGTTTACTTTCTTTTCCTTATTGTTAATCTTATTAGTTTCTTTACTTCTGTATTTCGTTCTCCATACTGGACTGAAATCCTTAATGGGATCCTTGGGCTTGTAGCATTGTGCTTTTACAACTGTGATTATGGTGGGTGTCCAGAAATACTAAAGAATCGAGAAGTTACGACTTCATCGCATGTTAACCGGGGTATCTGATGCTCTGATGCTACACGCCGCACATTACAGTCAAGATGCGCAAGATTACGTAAGATTAAAGAGTTCAGCAAGAGTAAGAAATTTGCTTATGATCGCTTTATATCATGACCACCGGAATAAAAATAGGGGGAGGGGGATAGGAAACTTACTAATCATGAAGAAATACAAAACACTGGAAGGAAAAATAATTCAGTTATGACTCCAATACAGAGGAAGAATTACGTATCTGTGACCAAAAGCTGACAGGATAGTCTTTCCTACACTTTTTTTGGCGTTTTCTTTATTCTAAAATTTTTAACCAGGGAGCTATAAGATTTTGAACAGGTTAACGTTATTTCCAATGAGCACCGTAGTTTTTTTCGAGGTGGGTGTTCCAATATGACAAAGCAAGCTTGATGCAGCAACATATGAACAAACTTCATAATCCTGGTGTTTCACTTTCTTGCCGAAAACTTTAGCTTAGATCGTAATAATGGGATCATCTTTTTCCTAAGGTTCTTTCAAGAACGCAGTCATTTATGATGCCAGTACTTGAAAGTAATTCCACCGGTAATTAACTACTAAAACTGTAAATCGATAAAATAAAACGGGTTTGTCATCTTGCCGTAATTGAGCTAGATTTGGGCAGCCATGGGCCTCTGTCTCGAAAAAAAGAAAAAAGCAGCCTAGATAAGCCAGATACCATAATCTGTATAACTCTGATTACTTCTTAAAGTTGAGATACATAACAAATAATTCTTAAAAATGAAAGAGCCGGCTTCCAGTAGATTATGTAATATAGAATATTGGAGAGAGAGAGAGAGAGAGAGAGAGAGAGAGAGAGAGAGAGAGAGAGAGAGAGAGAATCTCTTGCATGTCTTGGCCTTGAGGAGTTCGCATGGGGCAAGACCATAAAATGTGTTCATTCTTTCTTTTTTCCTTTTTTTTGTTTTGTTTGCCAAGTAACCGGCTCATGTTTAAATTCTTTACCACAGCACTTTTCCCATATACTTTAAAATCCTCTATTGGTAGCATTCCTTAAGTCAACAGCTGCATTGTTTTCTCCCTATTATTTTTTATCTGCTCCACCTGGTCTCTTCATACCCCGATGTCCAGCTTCTTTGACTGTTTTCTTCTTTAATCATCACGACATGTAATGGCAAAGCCTTCGGGTGAGCTCTGTGACAGACTCTACATGTAAATCAGTGGTCTCGCTCAGTGATGTATAAGCTTCGTTCAGTTGTGCTTAGGTCTCGTTCAATGATGTATAAGCCTCGTTCAATTGTGCTTAAGTCTCGTTCAGTGATGTATAAGCCTCGTTCAATTGTGCTTAGGTCTCGTTCAGTGATGTGTAAGCCACGTTCAATTGTGCTTAGGTCTCGTTCAATGATGTATAAGCCTCGTTCAATTGTGCTTAGGTCTCGTTCAGTGATGTGTAAGCCACGTTCAATTGTGCTTAGGTCTCGTTCAATGATGTATAAGCCTCGTTCAATTGTGCTTAGGTCTCGTTCAGTGATGTATAAGCCTCGTTCAATTGTGCTTAGGTCTCGTTCAGTGATGTGTAAGCCACGTTCAATTGTGCTTAGGTCTCGTTCAATGATGTATAAGCCTCGTTCAATTGTGCTTAGGTCTCGTTCAGTGATGTGTAAGCCACGTTCAATTGTGCTTAGGTCTCGTTCAATGATGTATAAGCCTCGTTCAATTGTGCTTAGGTCTCGTTCAGTGATGTATAAGCCTCGTTCAATTGTGCTTAGGTCTCGTTCAGTGATGTGTAAGCCACGTTCAATTGTGCTTAGGTCTCGTTCAATGATGTATAAGCCTCGTTCAATTGTGCTTAGGTCTCGTTCAGTGATGTGTAAGCCACGTTCAGTTGTGCTTAGGTCTCGTTCAATGATGTATAAGCCTCGTTCAATTGTGCTTAGGTCTCGTTCAGTGATGTATAAGCCTCGTTCAATTGTGCTTAGGTCTCGTTCAGTGATGTGTAAGCCTCGTTCAATTGTGCTTAGGTCTCGTTCAATGATGTATAAGCCTCGTTCAATTGTGCTTAGGTCTCGTTCAGTGATGTGTAAGCCACGTTCAATTGTGCTTAGGTCTCGTTCAATGATGTATAAGCCTCGTTCAATTGTGCTTAGGTCTCGTTCAGTGATGTATAAGCCTCGTTCAATTGTGCTTAGGTCTCGTTCAGTGATGTATAAGCCTCGTTCAATTGTGCTTAGGTCTCGTTCAGTGATGTATAAGCCTCGTTCAATTGTGCTTAGGTCTCGTTCAGTGATGCTTAAGCCTCGTTCAATTGTGCTTAGGTCTCGTTCAATGATGTATAAGCCTTGTTCAATTGTGCTTAGGTCTCGTTCAATGATGCATAAGCCTCGTTCAATTGTGCTTAGGTCTCGTTCAATGATGTATAAGCCTCGTTCAATTGTGCTTAGGTCTCGTTCAGTGATGTATAAGCCTCGTTCAATTGTGCTTAGGTCTCGTTCAGTGATGCATAAGCCTCGTTCAATTGTGCTTAGGTCTCGTTCAATGATGCATAAGCCTCGTTCAATTGTGCTTAGGTCTCGTTCAATGATGCATAAGCCTCGTTCAATTGTGCTTAGGTCTCGTTCAGTGATGTATAAGCCTCGTTCAATTGTGCTTAGGTCTCGTTCAGTGATATTATAAGCCTCGTTCAATTGTGCTTAGGTCTCGTTCAGTGATGTATAAGCCTCGTTCAATTGTGCTTAGGTCTCGTTCAGTGATGCATAAACCTCGTTCAATTGTGCTTAGGTCTCGTTCAATGATGTATAAGCCTCGTTCAATTGTGCTTAGGTCTCGTTCAGTGATGTATAAGCCTCGTTCAATTGTGCTTAGGTCTCGTTCAGTGATGTATAAGCCTCGTTCAATTGTGCTTAGGTCTCGTTCAGTGATGCATAAACCTCGTTCAATTGTGCTTAGGTCTCGTTCAATGATGTATAAGCCTCGTTCAATTGTGCTTAGGTCTCGTTCAGTGATGTATAAGCCTCGTTCAATTGTGCTTAGGTCTCGTTCAGTGATGTATAAGCCTCGTTCAATTGTGCTTAGGTCTCGTTCAGTGATGCATAAGCCTCGTTCAATTGTGCTTAGGTCTCGTTCAATGATGTATAGGTCTCTGTCACTGATCTACAGGTTTCCTTCAATAATCTTTTGTCTTGTTCAACGGTCTATATGTTTCGTTCAACTATTCTGTAGCAATCCTGTTCACATGAAATTGATTGTTACACCTCCATTGGAACTTCGTGTAAATTCAGCGACGAAGGAAGTCTCCATATCTTCCGCGGACAGGAGGCACAAAAGCAAACAAACAAAACCAGACACAAAGTTCGGTGGAACAAGTTTACGGGAAGAAGAGAATTTAAAGTATATGGGAAATGTTGCATGGTAAGACAATAGTAAAGGTTAATTTGGTAATAAACAAATTTTATGGTCTTGTTCCAAATTTGTGTCTCGAAGACTAGACTTGTACGGGATTCTCTCTCCCTCTCTCTCTCTCTCTCTCTCTCTCTCTCTCTCTCTCTCTCTCTCTCTCTCTCTCTCTCTCTCTCTTTCTGTATTTCAAATCACACAGCCTTCTGAAAACCTGCTTTTCACTTATTTTGCTTTTGACTTATTCGGTTTTAGGGAATAATCAACGTTTTGTCTGTAGGTTCCTTGCTATCTATGCAATGACCGTATTTTAGGGTGAATGGACCTTAAATCTACAGTTAATATATAATATGGAGACGTATTTGTGGTTTTTATCGTCAGGGTCTCTCATATTTTTATTGATAAACTAACGATGCTTTACATACAAGAATTAATGTTTGCCTGTAAGCACTTCTTGGCATCGAGGAATAAGCATGGAAGACCGTGAAATGTGTTTATTTTTCGGTCTTTCTTTCTTTTGATTACTTAATTAGCCCACCAATATTTAACTTCTTTTCCATGGCAATTTTCCCATATACTGTAAATTCTTCGCTCCGTAACGACGTAATGTTGGTTCTTGTTTGTTTGTGTGCGGTTGTGTAAACAGGTCTTACGGAATATACCTTCTTTATCACGTTTATATTTTCATTACCACTTTCAGAATGGATTATCAACACAGCCATTTTAGGGCAATCTTGTACCAGCTCCTTTTCGGACATTTTGTTTCGAATAGCTGGGATCAGTCCAGAGATTCACACCAGGCCTCTCATTCCCTTTGAAACGCCCTGCCCCATTTCGGCCGCCGTTTGATAATGCAGTTAAGCTTATCCACGCTTTTGTGCTGAGTAGGGCAGTGCTGCTTGTTAGTGTACTTTGTTTGGCACACTGTAGATAATTCAAAGGCCTGTTTCTCAAAAAGCTGGTATTTTGCGGAAATGTTTTCGAATATTTCTTGATGAAGCCGTTTATCGAAGTGTTTTAATTATTCCCCCTTGTTTGGAATTCCGTTCTCTGGTGTGGCCTTCGGGTGCTGACTCTCATCTCAACCTTTTGGATGGAGTAATTCATTAGTCTAGTTTATTTTGCCAGCTCTTAATGTTGACTTGTGGCATAGACGTAAAGTGAGTTCATTATGTTTGTGGCATTAAAATATACTTTAATGACCAACATCCTCTGCTCTCTTCGTTACCTGGCCTAGCTGTTTTTGCTCGCAACACTAGGCAGGCTGCTGCTGTAAACAGTGCATCGTTTTCCAGTATCAGGTTTCACACTGCCCAGTTTGATAGGAGTTTTATCTATTAACTACAACTAGAATCTGGAAAATATTTAAGCGAAGATCAAATTCATTCTTGTTTTTTGTTGATGTCTCCTGAATTCAGGTGTGCAGGCTTTATTTTCTTCCCGAATATTTATTTGTTTATCACCTTTTCTTATAACTTATTCTCTCTCTGAAGGCTGATTTCCTTTTGGAGCCCCCTTGTGTTTATAGTCTGTTGACTCTGTCCATAAGGGTTTTCAGCTGAAGATTTCAAGAGAGAGACGAGGAAAGAAAGAGAGAAATCCCTTATGTCCCCAGCTGCATTGCCCTCGGCGTTTTATTTCTTATCTGCTCCATTTGGTTTCTTCACACCTAGCCTAGCTGTCCAACTTCTTAAACTTTTCCTTGCTTTAACCATCACCTATGACAGTCAAAATGTAACACAGTTGTCTGTAAGTCTCGTTCAATGATCCTTAGGTCTCGTTCAGTCATCAACGGTTTCCCTCCAAAGATCTGCTCTCCTCGTTTAAGATCGCGAGAATTTAGCAAAGAAAACATTCTACATATCTTAAGTGTATAAACACAAATGCAAATAAAAAAAAAAAGACAAACAAACACAGCGCTCGGTGAAACGAGTTTTCGATAGGAAGAGAATTTAAAGCATATGGGAAATGTTGCATGGTAAGACTATAGTAAAGGTTAATTTGGCAATAAACAAATTTTATGGTCTTGCTCCAAATTTGTGTGCCTCGAGGGCGAGAACTGCACGAGAGTTCTCTCTCTCTCTCTCTCTCTCTCTCTCTCTCTCTCTCTCTCTCTCTCTCTCTCTCTCTGTGTGTGTCTGTCTGTCTGTCTGTACAGTATTTCAAATCTCATAACCTTTTGCAAATCTGTTTTTCCATTTTTTTAGTTTTTACCTTTTCTGGTTTTAGAGAATAATCAACCTTTTATAAATATATTCCTAACCTGTTGTAGCAACGCCTGTATTTTATGAAGAATAGACCTGAAACCGATAGTTAATATACAGTGTGAAACTGCACTTGACTTTGTTTATAGATAGACTAATTATGCATAATATAAAGAAATTAAATTTTGCTATATCTATATCTATCTATCTATCTATATATATATTTATATATATTATATAATATATATATATATATATATATATATATATATATATATATATATATATATATAAATATATATTATATATATATATATATATATATATATATATATATATATATATATATATAAATATATATATATACATATATAAGCAGCTGGAAGGCCACGAAAGTTTTCAGATGCTTCATCTTTTTTGTTCAACTGCGGGATAATGATTCTTAGATGAAAAGGACATAGAGACTATAACGGCCATCATAGTTAAGCTTAACATTAGAAAATTAGAAATTGTGACTGTTATGCTCTTACAACAATAGGTTTTTCGAGCGTTAAACCACCAAAACGCCGGTTTAAATTCAGTTAACTGACCAGGTGATAGTTCGGTCTAAGACGAAAGACCTCCACGATTTCCCAGAAGACTTGAAGCTACCTCAAGATTAATCGACAGCACAGTTAATGGAATGGAATGGAATATAGAGTTTAGGCCAAAGGCCAAGCACTGGGACCTATGAGGTCATTCAGCACTAGAAATGAAATTAACAGTAGGTAGGTTTGAAAGATGTAACAGGAGGAAACCCTCGCAGAGGCAATATGAAATAGTTGTTAGGAAAGGGTGGATAGCAAGATGGAAGAAATATGAATGGAGGTACAGTAAAAGGAATGAAAGGGGTTGGAGCTATGGGCCGAAGGGACGCTGCAAAGAACCTTTAGTAATGCCTACAGTGCACCGCGAGAGGTGCACTGACGGCACTACGGAGGACAGAACAGGTAAATTACAGAGTTCTCATCTCAAGTCTGGAGGTAAGC
>JANJGK010000032.1:5257884-5280384 GCA_039081455.1 Macrobrachium rosenbergii
ATTACTTGATACCCGGTAGGTGGTGGTTAATCCGTAGATGCCTTACATCTTGTTGGATGCTGTACATCCCAGATCATCTGATATTGGACGTCCATTGTTGAGTCAAAAGCTTCCTTCCTCTTCTTCTTTTCGTGGAAGTGGGCGACCCCTACCCGCCCTCTGGAGAGAGAAGCGCATTCTATTCACCTCGAGGAAGGTTGTGGGGGGGGGGGACGTGTTTCTATTGACCCTCGGAGGACGCGGAAGGAAAGGGGGTTTTCTATTCACCCTCTTGAGGCGAATGGATCTGTTCACCAATAATAGGAATAAATTTTGATACAAGTTTTATTACATCGGCTAGTTAAATTGTATTATTAGGAGGCCGTCATCTGCTGAACGGTTTAAAAACGATAAAACGCGACTTTATTTTTACTGCAGCCGTCCTTTTAATCTTGCAACACACTAACGCAGTGAGTAGGATTTAAAAGGGACAAAGGATTCCATTATTGGAAAACCCGTCCTAGTTTTCAAATTGTATTGCAGACTTTACAATTCAGTACCTCGTGACTAAGTTATAAAACTATGTAAGACTATTTCTAAATTAACATCTGAAAATATGAATGTTTTGAGACGCGGAAATTCATAATAACATGCATCCTAACACAACGAAAATAGTTAAAAACACCATATTAATCCATAAAGGCAGAATGAATTCTAGAATTTACGAGATGACAACTCCCGATGTCAACAGTTTTGATCTGCCTTTCATACCATTCATTTCCAGAAACTATAATAATAAGATCCGAGTGGATCTTTCTTGTTTGTCCGCCCTGGGTGGGGGCGGGGTAGGTAGGAGTTCGGAAGGATAGGGGAGACATGACACATCCACCCTCCTCCTACAGACCTGTGTCTCCACCCTGGGTGGGAGCGAGGTAGGTAGGGGATCGGGATGGCAGAGGAGACATGACACATCCGCCCTGCTTTTGCAAACCTGTTTGTCCGCCCCGGGTGGGGCGGGGTAGGTAGGGGATCGGTAGGACAGGGGAGACATAAAAAATCCACCCTCCTCCTGTAAAATTGTTTGTCTGTCCCGGGTGAGGGTAGGACAGGTAGGGGATCGGGAAGGTAGGGGAGACATGACGGGCAGCACCAGGTTCCAATGCAGCGTAGCACTCGCCATCAAGCTCGTCTGAAATAATTCTCCCTCCTTGGACATTTCTGAGCTATATAACCTATCTCTTATCGAGAGGTGCGTAGGGTCAGCATTAGAAGGCAGTCCAGCAGCACACTTCCTGAGGGACAGAACCTGTTTTGGGAAGCGCCCCACACAACAGGTGGCATCGCAAGTGGGTCCTGAAACGGGCCAAGAGTTGGGCAAGCACGTCAAAAGCAAAATCCCCGCCGCGTGATGTAATTGATGGCGCTGTTAAACCTTTGGGAAGATGTAATCTAGGACGGGTCACCCAGTAGTTAATTACCACCGTAATTATAATAATGATTTATGACTGACGGTTCATAGTTTGGCAAATATTATAAATTCCGTTATGCATCGCTTTTGCGAGAAGTTGTATGATTTCACGAATCAGTTTTTGGTTACAATTAATTCATTATGGTGGCTAAAACTAAAAAAGCAATACGTAAACGCAAGCGGGTCTGTGCGCAAAGACGCATACACACTCATATATACACGAAGAACAACTGAGGCTGCAACTGCACACCCTTCAAACGGCTCGGGGACAAAATGGAACAAGCAGGTAAAACTAATGAAGGTGATTACCCCTTAACGAGCATCTATGGATTACCATAACTAGATACCAGCACGGCGACGTCATCCTAATGACCTGGATGAGAAAATGACGGTTCCGGATTAAGTACTTGGAAAACGGGTTCTGCCGTTGACGTAAGAGCGCCAGGAAAAACAAGTAGTAAATTGTTGCACGTTCTCAGTAGAAAAAAAAAGTTCTGTTGTCTACGTGCTGGCGGAGATTCTTTCATTTGCTCGCTCATTTCTAGGAATGCACCACAGTACACAGACATCAACACATACGCACACTGTATATATATATATATATATATATATATATATATATATATATATATATATATATATATATATATATATATATAAAATCCTGACTCACATCAGGATCGAACCCAGGTCTTTCAAGCGGTCTCGTCTTTAAATTGAAAGACTTGGTCCTGATGTGTCAGAAATTTATTTCTGTTCCACATGTAATTGTGTGCTGATTATTTCTCTCTCTCTCTCTCTCTCTCTCTCTCATCTCTCTCTCTCTCTCTCTCTCTCTCTCTCTCTCTCTCTCTCTCTCTATGTATATATATATATATATATATATATATATATATATATATATATATATATATATATATATATATATATATATATATGTGTGTGTGTGTGTGTGTGTGTATTCATGTAGTTGTGTAGCGGGTCATGAAGGTGACCTTTTGGGAAAAGAATGTGATAGCTTTTCGAAGGCGTGACATCATATGACTGAACACAGCATGTAACAAAATGCTTGGGTGCTTTTCGCATTCAGCAAGAAGTCAACGTTCTCAGAGACCCTTAGTTGCTAAACACGTGGAATGGAAGTGCAATTTCAGCTTAGAAACTTCTAGAAGGTTATCTGGTTACAGATCCAGATTTGAAGAGAATATCACTGCGTTTTTTTTTTTCTGGTCTTGGTCTCTGAGCTAACTTGTGCCTGGAACTGCTTAATTCCGATTGACGATTTGAGGTACAGAGGGCATGTCTTTGTTGAACATTGAACTTGGGGATGTCACGAGAGTGTGTTCATATGTGCGTTGCAAAATTAATATAATGCGAGTGATCATTGAATGAGGGGGCACAGCGATCCGTTATTGGTATAATTTAGCATGTGAACTGTGCAAAGGGAAGCACACACATGAAGACTGTTTTCCAGAGGACTTTTGTGAAGTGAGTACAACTCATAAACATTTTAGATCTGTTTTTTCAGACTCTGGAAAAACTCTATCCATGTTGCAGTGAAATCTTGTGGTTATGCATTTGTACTTCGTGAATTTGGTTTTTGATATAACGATCGCTCTTTTCCAGGAATCCCACGTTCCTCTTCAAAATAGGGAGTGGTGTGACATTTATTCATATACGAAATGACTTTTATAATGAACTGTGTGACCGTTTTATTGTTTTGGATGACAGATGGGTTGTTTATGCATTTTACTTTAAATAATCGGGTGTCGATGTTTGGACCTTATTCAGTAGATTTTCATAGATATGTGTGAGTCATTCGATTTCTATTTCATTCTTTCGTAGCTTATTTGAAGTTATATCCGTTATTTCTGTCAATATAGTTTAGTTTTGTAACTCAGTGCCTCATTCCAGTAGGCCCTGGAATTTAGTTAGGTGAAATGAATAACTTATGATGTGAAGATGAGAGATCAGCTGACACAACAAGTCGGCTCTCGCTACCAAACTCATCTCAGAGTAAGCGAGATACTAACCTCTGTCCTTAAAACAGAGAAATAAATAAAATACCGCCTCGAAAATCAGGCCGGTAACACATGTATATATACTGTGTGTGAAAACCGTTACATATATGATATAGCGCACTCGCATATATAGAAATTACACGATATATGCACGAGAACGTGGTTATGCATATCTATTAGCTGCGTTAGCTGGTGCAACTGATGCGCAATTCTCGAACACAAAAAAATCAGGACACAAAACCTACCAGGGATCAAGAAGCCAAAAAAGAAAAGATCTAACATGAACGCACATTATTCCCCAGACATCTGGGGCCAAACCATCTCTTGCCAGTTTTGTTCTTGTCTCTTGTTTTTGCTTTTTTATGATTTTTTTACGTTTTCTTTTTTTAAGACCTGATGAAGACATCAGCAATGCAAATTATTCCGTAGAAGACAACCTTAGCATGTGAACCGCGCAAAATTTCTTCATCTAGATTCCTGTTGTAACGATGTTTTCATCATTATGTCAGAATTAGGCTTCACTCTGCAATGCAGTTCTCGTCTACAAAGGGAGCGCCCATTCGTCAGCATCCAACCTAATCTCGAATGTTACCTCAGATGACCTTCACTGAAGACATCTGTGAAGGGTTGCACCCTTATTGGTAGTCTTTGGAATTAATTTGCTCCGTCGAAGACCTTAGTTTCTGTAACTCAGGTAGCGTAAATACTCAACAGTAGACTAATGATCTCTTACGTGAAAAACAACTAGAAGAGCCATCTTTCTTTCCTGGGTCGAGTTTGTCAGCTTTCACTCATTCGCTCTGGTGGCTCCTCGGGCATAAATACGACTCATTACTGTCAATTCCAGACTTCTATAGGGTCTGCTACCCCTTTCAGTATCGTTTGATTTATGTTACAGGGAAGTACCATTAGTCTAACGACCAACCTTCTTGTTCCATCAAGTCTCGGGACTTGAATGAGAACGGGCCTCCATGGGTACTCTATGTCCTCATCAGAGCTGCATTCTCAACAGGTAGTAAATACCTGAATGAATAGTACACGAGATGGCTTCTCAGGCGACAAATCCCCATCAATAATAACCAAACGTGTATCGTCTGGAGAAGGTCACCAAGTCTATGTTTTCACAAGAATTCATCACAATTCGCTCATTCGTTCTTGAGAAATCCTGCGAGAAGATAAAAAAGCAGACGTGATTCTGCTCTTGGTAATCTTTTCATACTCTACTGAAGAATGCCATTTTTTTCCCAACCAGCATCGTAGGAAGAATAAGAGATATTTCTACCACAAACAAGTTATGACGTCTTTTGTTCTTTGGCTTCATTGGAATCACTTTTTACTTTGTGTTGATTTCTTCGAAAAAAAAATATACTTTCTCGTTTGCGTAAATTGATGAAAATTGGTTTTGAAAAACATTAAATTCGAAAATATTCTAACCTTGGGTCAACATACAAAGACAAAAACCATTTAATAATAACAAAAGAAATATCATGTTCAATATCATGTAAGTAAAAAGCCCTAAAGCATTCCTTTTAGGATTACAGTTCAATTGTTGAGGAATTCACTACAAATTCATTAATGCCGAAAGCATGATGCTATCTCCACGTCCCCGTAGGAGGGTAGTGCCGTCAGTGCACCTCACGCGGTGCACTGTAGGCATTACTTAAGGGTCTTTGCACCGTCCCTTCGGCCCCTAGCTGCAACTCCTTTCATTCCTTTTCCTGTACCTCCGTTCTTGTTCGCTTTCTTCCCTCTTACTTTCACCCTCTCCTAACAATTGTTTCACAGTGCAACTGCCAGTTTCCTCCTATTACACCTATCAAGCCCTTTTACTGTCAATTTCAGTTTCAGTACTGAATGACCTCATAGGTCCCAGAGCTTGGCCCTTTGGCTTAAATTGTATATTCGTTCTGCTGTCTCCACAAAACGATATAACAGACGAACCTGTTTCATTCTGTAGTTACTGAACGTTAAAATATTAATGAACAACGCTTTAAATTACGCAGGAGACCACAGAAGGTACGTTTTTGTGGGCATCAAGCAGCATCCGCAGCCCCACCCCCAAAAAGGTATCGCCTCACCACTCGCCACAAAAGGCATGGAGCAAATTTAGTGTGGGAAAGACCTGCCCTCACTCATAGTTTCTGACCCTTGTGACATTTTGGAGCAATATTTCCTGGGCATAAAAGACTTCATTGGTCACAAATATATATATATATATATATAGATATATATATATATATATATATATATATATATATATATATATATATTTATATATATATATATATTTATATATATATATATATAAATTTATATATATATATTTATATATATTATATATATATATATATATATATATATATATATATATATATATATATATATAATATATATAATTCTTTTATTACACAAATGGAAATCATGGCCAAACAAAAATCTAAGGCTGACTGTGATAACGAAAACAAAACAGCAACAGAAGCAAACCCTATAACGATGTCTACCATTGCTAAAAAAAACCAAAGGGAATAAAAATAAAGTTGAAATCATATCCAGCTATCATTTTCAAGAACTTTCATATTTGGATATTTGGAATTTGAGGAGTACGGATGCTTAAAAAACAAATTTTTTAGAAGTAACTCTTCCCACTTATAAAAAAAAAAAAACTTTATTTTTCTGAAAACACCAGAAAACAAATTTTCCTTACAACTCATATTGTGCGAGAATAGGAATGAAAACTCTTCAATACGAGAATGTTTTAAATGCTCAAGGATAGAGCAGACACACATGAGTGCCGAAATTTGTCAATAACAATCACATCGGTACTGTTGGACACCTTATCGTGGTGCCTCGTGGAAACCCCATTAACAATAACTGTGGCATCGGGTGGATGTCAGAGTGAAGAAAGAAAAAACATACGTTCACTGTGGTGCGGAAGTGGCAGCTATTGTGGTACCCAGGACTCTGGGTCCTGGCGGTACCTGAGATAAATCTCCATAAAACTTGTCGGAGACCTCAGAAGCACCATTGTGAGCATGCGATACCGCGGGGGCAACAGCAGTGACAACCACTGTGTTCAAAATACATAAAGCCAACTTCAAAGCGGCAATATCGACTCCAAACAAAGCAGCAGCAACATGAACAACGGTACGCAACATCTATCCTTGCTGACTCATCGTCTGAGACCGGCGTTGTTTAGATGCAGGAGCCAATAACCAGGGGATAAGTATGAACCTGGCGGTACCTAACCCGGAATTAGCCCATGGGACGAGTGCGTTAGGAAGATTTTATCGCGTTTAACCACTGGCCCTTTTTCTCACCTGACACAGCTCCTTAAAACGGCGCCTCAGTGGAACCTGGGTGAGAGTTGCAAGCCCTCCCGTGTATGCAGAGGAGAGCCGCTAGTTAAGACCCTAGTTTATAGGAGCCTGGGTCCTTACGGAAATTTAAAAGAGCATTTCGGAAAGGTTTAAAATTCTTCAGCGTCCTGGAAAATATGTTTTTATAGTAAAGGAATTTTCTTAGCCATGGGTTAGTCGAACGACAACGGAATATACTAGTTTGCATTCATTTGCATATTCAGGCATTCTTCCTCTTTGCTAATTTGTTCAGCATACTCCACTTCGATTTACCTCCTCCTTTTAAAGTTGGTTAAAAATGTGGGACGCATTTCATGGTTTGCTCTGATTTCTCTAATTCTTTTTTTTCTTATTTCTGAAGTTATTCAGAGAAAATTCACCCTCAGTGAAACGTGCGAAACTAACATGCAAAAGCTTCATGTTACAGTTTTAGAATTGTTCAGGCCTATTTCGGATTTGTGTTATTTAACATCATTACGGAAGTCCCAGCTTTTATATTTCATTATCTCTAGGGTTTTTTTTTATAAATATCTTAGGCCCAGTTAATATTCCACTTTGAAGATTATTGCGCAGTTCTACGGAAATGTCATCTATTATACATAATTTTATCTGTATAATATATGATTATGTTAATCTGATATTCACAATTTATGATTCAGCATAATGTATTTCCCTAAGAGGTTTTTCTCAGTCCAGCATCCAGCTAAGATACCATTAAGGTTGAGAGTTTGCTGACTCAATGATTCATCATCACGTTTTTCCCCCGGGGCCAAGAGGCTGCCTGGAAGGAACGAAATAATTACCAAGGAAGAGAAATCAGACGACCCTTCTGGTGTCTGAGAGGTGAATAACTGTTCATGTCGAGAAGTGATTTAGATGAACAGAAATATCTTCATCATCCATGACGATATTTTGGAGGGCATGCTGTCGGCCTCATTCTATCAATCAAGCGAGTCCCATTACTTGTCAATTATAGATAATAGTTCTCTTGAATGACTGCCTCTTTAATGCCATAATTGTATAGTTATGTCTTTTAGTTTTTGCTCGAATGTCTCCAAGTTTTTCCCTCTGAAGTCCTAAGGGCCACTTACTGAACGATCTACATGTCGTGTTTCGCTAAAGCCCGTTTTCCAACATCTTCGTTGAATCCTAATTGCACTAATCTGTATTCATATATGCTCCTACGCACATGTAAGCTTTCAAGCGGCATACTGTCGTAGGAAGCCACTTCAGTATTTCGGTTTTAGATTCTTGATCATGATGGAAAGATCACCTAACGAAGGATGCCAAATTCATGTAGGAGAGGGTCATGCATCGGGCGTCCAATAAGAAGTAAAACGTTCCAGTATCAGACACCCGCCTCGCTTTCCCCAAGAGAGTTACAGCGTTAATTAAAGAGCAGGCGCAGTCTATTCACTGCACAGCGGCTTCTGTTAGTCTGTGAAAAACTGGTTCATCAAATTTTAAGATGCTACTTTCGTTTTTCGTTTTCTGTAAAAGAAAACTATTGTGCCGGCTCCGTCCGCACTTTTTCTGTCCACCCTAAGATCTTAAAAACTACCGAGACTAGAGGGATGCAAATTGGTATGTTGATCATCCACCCTCCAATCATCAACACATACCAAATTGCAGTCCTCTAGCCTCAGTAGTTTTTATCTTATTTAAGAAAGTTAGCCATGATCGTGCGTCTGGCAACGATATAGGACAGGCCACCACTGGACCGTGGTTAAGTTTCATGGGCCGCGGCTCATACAGCATTATACCGAGATCACCGAAAGATAGATCTATTTTCGGTGGCCTTGATTATACGCTGTACAGAAAACTCGATAGCGCCGAAGTTTCGGCGCATTTTTTACCTGTTTTTTTTTTTTTTTATCTTAAATGAAGTATATCAACAGTTCCCGGCCCTATCAACAGACCATATATATAACATAAAACTCGGATGATTTTCGACTGCTGAAGGGCAAATTCCGATTACAGTGCTCATCCAAATATAATTATTGAGAAAGTAAATTGAATAGCCACGTTGCCTGACAGGGAAAAAAGAGGTTCATGAGCTAATTATACCATTTTTTTTTCTATTCTGCTCAAGGGGCCTCATAAATATTATCTCCGGAAGAATATATTGAACAAGGGACCCCAAGTCGCTGTTTTCACCAATACAACTGGACTATATTAAATGCATTCTAGTGTGTGTGTGCGTATTTTAAATCAGTCAGCCACCCCTCTCTCTCTCTCTCTCTCTCTCTCTCTCTCTCTCTCTCTCTCTCTCTCTCTCTCTCTCTCTCTCTCTCTCTCCCCAAATAAGTATAATACCTTGGTAGTTTGATCTTGTAGATTTTGTAGATTTTCATTTCAGTATCCATGGATAAATAAAATCATGTATGATGAATTATTTACTATCAAATAAATCTACTTATCATGGAGACTGAAAATAGCATGTTTTTTTATTACTTTTATGAATATTATTATTTCTACCAGTGTGATCCATCATGGATATTCCAATCGAATACACAAAAGAAAAAAGAAAGGAAACAGCAGCTGAAAGAAATACGGTGTAACCTCGCCACCAATAACCATATGTATATACATATATACTGTATATACATATATACTGTATATATACACACACACACACACACACATATATATATATATATATATATATATATATATATATATATATATATATATTATATGATTTTTTTTATCACATCACCATGAAATTTTATATACAAACATTAAGTTACAAATGTCGTTCTATGTCCAACCAGCGCTACTTCGGGAATATCAGTGGATTGTTACCTAAATGACTTGAACACCCGACAGTACCCTCCAACGACTTCCAGTTGACATTCAAGATCATATGTATTTATACATGTTATATATATATATATAATATATATATATATATATATATATATATATATATATATATATATATATATATATATATATATATATATATATATATATATATATATATATATATATATATATATATATAGAAGAGCACGCAGAATTTTTTCATGACAGAAAATATGTTTGACGACAAGGGAAGATTTATGACGCTGACGAAGCTGATGGATCGTAAATCATCTCCAACTATGCGACTTAGAAGAAGAAAAAAGATAAGGAGAAGAGTACTATATGATAGGTAGAATCCAAAATAGCAAAAGCGATAAGACATGATGGCTCATGTGGAGCGTTGACATCAATCTTCTCTCCGTAATTATATTACTTTATAATTATATTTCCTTGTACTGTGCGACAGACACCAGAAATAAAGAAACTTCATGGATCAAAGCAGTAAAATATGGACCCGATAGTGTAATGTTTTATGTATCAGGGACTGTGGTTAGTGTCCTTATCCCAAGATACTCGTCGAAAACCAGAAGGAATCACCTTCTGGGGCCGCCATCACTCAAGAAAACAGGCCTTATATGAGGAAAGCAAAATGAACCAATTTTCTGTTCTAAAACCCAGTACAGTATATTATTATTATTATTATTATTATTATTATTATTATTATTATTATTATTATTATTATTATTATCATTACTATTATTATTACTATTATTGTTATTATTATTATTACTGGTCTTTCCACATTGCAACTCCTCCCCTTATAGCACAGAAATTTCCTGCCATTATGTGGAAACAAAGAATTTTTTTAATGCTAACAAAGTTTTAAGAAGAAATTTATGGAAGCCTCGTGGCAACCATGCACTGCATGTACAGCATCCATAATAATGCTTCGTACAGTCAGGTCAACATTTGAGAAGAACCTCTCTCTCTCTCTCTCTCTCTCTCTCTCTCTCTCCCTTCAGCAAGAAAATCCAGTACCGCTTGAAGTGTGAGACTAACATATAGAAGCCATATTTCAGGCCGCCGAAGAGAACCCAAAACGGCCAGGCGCCAGAGGGTGGCTATTTTTGACAAAACACTTAACGTGGGAATGTGCGTCTCGCAGGGCAGCAAACCTTTGTTGTTTTTGGAAGCTGAACGTGAAATGCAGCGACCTGGCATATTGTTGTTGTTCTTAGATGAGTGTTGTTGTTGCACTGAGATGAAGAGGGTCTTGTGTCAGTACTCTTTCTTCTTTCTTCTTATTGGACTTCCCTTTCTCCTCCGTGTTTTCGTTTCTTCTTCCTCTTTCGTCTTTGTCCATCTTCCCCTAATTCTTCCTTCTCTTCTTACTCATTTTGGTATCATGTCTTGGCATTTCTTCGTTTTCTTCATCCTTCTACTAATCCTTCTCTTCCTTCCTCCTTCCCTATATTACTCATCTAATCTAATGCATCTGATATAAAATGCTCCTTACACATTCATTTCATTTATTAATATTTTCTTGATAATTTCGTTCGCTAACTCACTCTCAATCTCACCATCCTACCCTTCTCTCTCTCTCTCTCTCTCTCTCTCTCTCTCTCTCTCTCTCTCTCTCTCTCTCTCTCTCGTGACGCATAAACCGACACAACAATGCCCACAAATGGACAGGATATGACCCCTCTTTAGCAAACGAGAAGTTGATAGAGTCAGGGAAGCTACAAATGACGGAGTTTTTGTTGAACATTATTCACATTTTTCATAACAGAAAACACTGGTTTATCATCTCTTGATTTCTTCCTTCCAGCTCTCTCTCTCTCTCCCCTCTCTCTCTCTCTCTCTCTCTCTCTCTCTCTCTCTCTCGGAAACATGTATCAAGTTGATACCAATTACCCGTATCATTCACAACTGACTGATGTAAAGCCATCAACTGGCGTTAACTAACTATGGCCATCGATATTTCTGAGAGAGAGAGAGAGAGAGAGAGAGAGAGAGAGAGAGAGAGAGAGAGAGAGAGAGAGGTTCCCGAATTATTTGACCTAACGTGTTTGTAAGATACAAGAACGCGTTACCAACAACAGCTAACACCAACCAGCGTCTTCTCTACATTTTATCAGTACTGTGCATTTCAACTTTGAGGTTTCTCTTAAAGAAGACGTTATTAAGCTTTCAAGTCTTTGAGATGTACATAAACTTACAAATTAATGTGTTCGCCATAAAGCTTTCTAAAAAAAATGAAAATTGCTATACAGGTAATCTTGGAGTACAGTCACATCCTGATGAAAAGAGAAAAATGAGCGCACACGAAACTTTCACAAAATACGTAATAGATGATAAAAAAACGTCACAGCAAAACCTGTTCCACAGGAGCAAAAAAAGAGCAGCACAAAATGATAATACAAAAGAAAATGTTCACAGAAAACTTGTACATTATTGAAAAAAATAGTAAAACTTTAACACGGAAGAGAAAAAATAATAAAAGTATAACTGCAAAAAGAAAGTTAATAAAAAAAACGACACCACATCTGGGGAAACGCGCAATAAAACAATCAAACAAAAAGTGACAAAAAATATAACCAAAATACACTACTATAAAGTGCAAAAGTAGACAGAAAACAATAAAATAAAAGCAAAACCAACAGCGTACGCGGTTATATCATAATCAGCATCCATCCAAAATCTTACATTTGCCCCAATTATGGGGGCTGTAAAGGAGGGGGGGGGGGGCGGTTGTTGAGTGGCTCCACCTCTTGAAACCACCTTGCTCAACCACACACCATAATCATCCATTTGGCGCCATCAAATTTCGTCCGGCTTTAATAGACAAGATGGAGAAGACGAAGAAGAATCGGACGTAACTTAAAGCGACCCGCGCAATGCGGAACATATAAAATATAAACATCAATAATACAATACTGAAACAAACAAAAAATATAAAAAAAAAGTACGTTTATTTTGTCAACCATTTTTATGACAGTCTTCCCCTCAAGAGGAACAGGTGCTTGTTAGAGGAAAGAAGTTTCAGAATTCATCTTTTTTTATATACGTAATTTTTTTGCGGGGAAATAGTTTACCCAAATCCAGGTAAAAATACTGTTTGGGTTCTTGCAAACGACCTTGTCCGAAGGTGTTGGTCGACTTTGGCTTAGCTATGAAAATTTTCTGAAGTATGCATTTTCTTTTGCAGATGGGTACAGAGAAATAAATACATAAATAAATTAAATAAATAAATAAATAAATCATACCTATACACACACACACCTATAAATATACATATATATAAAATGTATATATTAGATATATACACTTTATATATATATATATATATATATATATATATATATATATATATATATATATATATATTATATATATATATACATACATACATACATACATACATACATACATACATACATACATACATACATACATACATACATATATATATATATATATATATATATATATATATATATATATATATATATATATATATATATATATATATATAATGTCCGCCGAAGCCACATAATGGTTTTCGGAAGCGAAGGCCCGAGGTCGATGTTTGTGTCGATAAGCTTATTTGATCTTCATATAAGAACTCTAATATAACAATATCGGACGATTTATGTCGACGACTTTGGTGATGACATTAGGGTCTCTTTACAGTTTATGAGGGATAAAGTAGAGGTTAGCACAACGTTCTCTCTCTCTCTCTCTCTCTCTCTCTCTCTCTCTCTCTCTCTCTCTCTCTCTCTCGTTCTTCGTCGGCTTTTTGATTAGGTTTGTTTACTTGTTATTGGGAAAACCTTTTATGGACTCTTTCTCATCTCTCTCATATTCCTTTTCAGATAGTTAGGTCATTTTTTTCATGTGTCGTGTTTATCTGTTTTTATAAATGTTCTCTCTCTCTCTCTCTCTCTCTCTCTCAGTTTTGTTCAGCTGATGTTGTTCCTGCATTTTTATCTCGCTTCTTCACTTGTCCTCATGTGCTTTTTTAAGTGTACAATTAAAATGGCCTAAAATCCATCCAAATGGCAACCTAGCAATTCAGAATTTTTTATTCTATTTAACGTAGCAAGCTACACAAACATAGTCCATACATATAAGAGAAAGAGAAAGAGGTACCAAACACAGTCTTGTAGCATCACATACTCAGTAAAAATATCATAAAGGAAGGGAGAAAGAAAGTGGTGGGCTCTCCAATCACCACCTCAGGCAATCCATTTCTAGTTAGTGGGTAATGAAGTTTTGTAAGCAAGAGGCATAAATTTTGCTCCATACATGATTAGTTAAAATTAATGCTGCTGACGCCTACGTGGGTTTTTGCTCGATAATTAGAGAGATGTTGTTTTTAAATACACGCATATGTATGTATGTATATATATACATATATATATATACATATATATATGTATATTTATTTATAAATATGTATGAGAGATATCATGGGTTCGACTTCCTAGCAAGCCAAAGCGCTTTACAGGAATGCTTTATTAAAGGCCGTTGTTCCTCTGTCAATATTAGCAATGAATTATGTATCTGATTTTTAGTCGATTATGGATTTCCTTTTTCTACAGAACTTGTTAAAAACCGGAGGCTTGAAACTTACTGGAGCCATCCCCTCTAAGCTTTTGAAGAATACACCCTTTATATACATACAGTGCATACACACACCACATATATATACATTTTTATATGTGTGTGTGCGTGTATGTGCGTGTAATATATATATATATATATATATATATATATATATATATATATATATATATATACAAATCTTCTGTGCCCTTTAATAAGTGTAAATGGTGTAATATGTATTCTGCGAATATTAATTAGAGCCTGACTCTTCGGAAACGTCCCAAATCTTTCTTGTCGTGCACCAGATAAGAAAACTACAAATAAACCTAGAACAGGCTGCCTGCAAAGACCCAGAAAGGAACACAGGTAAACGTAAGCCAAACGAAAATTATTTTTCATGCACCCACCTCCTCCTCCTCCTCCTCCTCCTCCTCCTCCTCCTCCTCCTCCTCCTCCTCCTCCTCCTCCTCCTCCTCCTCCTCCTCCTCCTCCTCCTCCTCCTCCTCCAGGTCAAAATAATAACAGGTAGGCCGACCACAACACTAATAAATTGAATTGAATATAGAATTTAGGCCAAAGGCCAAGCACTTGGACCTATGAGGTCATTCAAAGCTGAAACTGAAATTGACAGTGAAAGGTCTGAAAGGTGTAACAGGAGGAAAACATTGCAGTTGCACTATGAATCAGTCGTTAGGAGGGGTTGGAAGTAAGATGGAAGAAAGAGAATATGAAAGGAGGTACAGTAAAAGGAACGAAAGGGGTTGCAGCTAGGGGTCGAAGGCACGCTGCAAAGAACCTTGAGCAATGCCTACAGTGCACCGCAAGAGGTGCACTGACGGCACTACCCCTCTCAATACCCCGATACATGGCACAAACACTAATGACGGATTGGCTGATTGACTTCATATCAGAAGCTAATATCAAGCGGTCGATTCGCACTGCGCGGTTCGTCTTTGTCCCGTTACGTGGAGGCAAAATGGCAGTGTGATCACACCAGCCTGGAGTCCAGTCAGTCTCTATCTTTCCAATGCCATTAATCATCCTCTTTTTTTTTCTTTCTCTCACTCTTTATATCTCCTTAATGACCTTCCATCTACAGTGCCCGCTCTCTCTCTCTCTCTCTCTCTCTCTCTCTCTCTCTCTCTCTCTCTCTCTCTCTCTCTCTCTCTCTCTTGGCCTTAATAACTGTGTTTTTAACATCGTTACCCGTTAATACACTGAATCACTCTTTTAGTTTTCTATAAAAGAAAACTAATTTGCCGGCTTTGTCTGTCCGTCCGCCCTCAGATGTTAAAAACTGCTGAGGCTAGAGGGCTGCAAATTGATCATCCACCCTCCAGTCATCAAAAATACCAAATTGCACCTCTCTAGCCTCAATAGTTTTTATTTATTTAAGGCTAAAGTTAGCCATGATCGTGCGTCTGGTACCGCTATAGGTGCCAACAACACAGGCCACCACCGGGCTGTGGAGGAATGCTTTATGGTGTGCGGATGAGTGTTTCATGGGCCGTGGCTGAGAGTTTCATACAGCATTATACGCTGTACAGAAAACTCGATTGCTCCGAAGGAACTTTAGCGCATTTTTTACTTGTTTTAATTGACACCAAATTAACATAGGGCACCCCCCCCCCAAAGAAAAAGAAAGCGTCAGTTGCCATTATGGTAAACTGATCAAAAGTACCGACAACAATACAAACATATAGACATATCACAATAAATAGTAGAATAATAGTAATGGTTGCTTTATTTTTCTTCATTCATGACTTGCTGCGGTTCAAGTTCATGGCAGTGACCGGTGACAGAGCAGCTCAGAAGATGCCGACTTTTTTTCCTAAAAGCGACGTTGCAGTACGTATGAATTTCCTTCGTCGGAGATCTCTTTATAAACGTAAAATGAAATGTATGCAAAAACAGAATTTACGTAAGAATGACGTACGAGGACGACCCCAGTATTGTGAACCGACCCTTTATTAACTGATTTAATGCCATACGCCGTGCGTCACAAGGGCAACTGCTGAAAGGAAGCATTTTGATGTAGATAACAAGAACTTTAGTTGGCGCATTTATATGCAAATTATAGGAGTGGAAAAACAGCGCAGTGGGAACGACCGATCGTGTCCGCATTGGCAGAAGAGTGACAGGTAGGCAGGGACGAAAGAGGGTGCCGACGAAGAGAGAGAGAGAGAGAGAGAGAGAGAGAGAGAGAGAGAGAGAGAGAGAGAGAGAGAGAGAATTATGTTTTGCGTGTTAAATGACGTCTCCGAATTGCGAAGAGATAAAGGGATGCGTAAATAAGTACAAAATGGAGAGAGAGAGAGAGAGAGAGAGAGAGAGAGAGAGAGAGAGAGAGAGAGAGAGAGAGAGAGAGAGAGAGAATTCTAGATGAATAAATAAGAAAGCCGGGAGAGAGAAATATTTGCATATTGCTGGAAACTAGTCTGTACAGAAGACGGTGATGAACAGGCGAAGATGAATAAATAGAACAAAGAAGGAAAAATGACAAAGAATTAATAAATGGGAACACGGAAAGTTGCATATAAACAAACGGAAATAAGTTACATTTACATACCAATGGTTTAGTTACAATCTCTGCTAGATCGTGTTTTGACAAACGCTGAAAAAGATGATAAAAGAATGAGTAACGTAATAATTCTCTCTCTCTCTCTCTCTCTCTCTCTCTCTCTCTCTCTCTCTCTCTCTCTCTCTCTCACACACACACACATACACACACATATACTCAATATATTTGCAATTTTTTATTACCTATACATATTCATAGAAATCACGAACAATCTGCTCGTCTAGCTTAATTAAATTCCATACAGTGAAGGTAATTATCAAGATAATGGCTACTTTATTGATGGAATATATGAGTACAATGTTAATCATGGCAGTTCAATCAAGTGCAGCATAAAGAATAAAGCTAAAAAAGAGGATAATGATGCGATAGTAAAGAAGACAGTTAAACCAGTTGTGGAGATGATGGTGATGATTTCGGAGGTTGTGCTTTGATGGTGATAATGTCAAATGATAATCAGTATGAGATGAGGATGCTGGCCTCACACGCTAGTGGTTAATTTAGATTAAACAGATCTCATCCCAGCAAAAAACATTGCCCCAACTCAGCCATTCATTTTGGTAAGGTGCACAAGGGAATAGGAAGCCTGGTGTGGACCAACCAACCACGGCGAAGCCCACTCCCTATCTCTATGCCCAGTTTCGACCCGCTGCTGCACAATCGATTGACAATCGACAGGACCGAGATTCGAATTCCAAGAGAGTACAAAACAATCTGTGGTCGTTTCGTTAAAATTCACAGTGCCTTTATTGACCTTTGAAAACACACAGGCATTTGCTAGTTCGGTAGACTATGAAGTAGCTGGTAACAGTGGAGAAGTGCGTGGGGTTACCAACCTCATCACAACTGGAGAGCTAATGTCTTCTGGAGTCACCTTCATACATATATATATATATATATATATATATATATATATATATATATATATATATATATATATATATATATATATATATACTGTATATTTATACACGTGTGTGATTGTGTGTGAGCACTTGACTATCATACATTTCTGCTCATGGTGGATGACCGAATGATTTTTGGCTGCAGGAGGTAGCTACCCTTCCTGGTTTCACCTGGTATTGTCATACTGAGGTTGTTAGCCCCACGCCCTGGCCCACAAATGTACATATAGCTTATGCGGCAATAGGGGTTAGGATTGCTTCTATTTCTCCCCATGTATTTTGGAATACATCAAATTAGGCACAAAGGAATTCTTCGTTTTAAAGAAACAGGACGCCTAAATGCTGTCCCTTCCGCGCCAATAACACGTTTGCTATTCTGCTGCCTACCTGATCAGCGTGGAATCTGGTCAGTGGTTGCCGGCATCTAACCACCTTAAATATAAGTGGGGTGTGGCACGGGGCTAGCAGCTTTATCCTTTAATGCCAGTTACCTGCTTTGGAGCCACCTCTCTGAGGAGAAACGGCGCACAGTTGACATTTCTGCAACATGCAAGATGACCAGCCTCTGTCTCGCTCCTGTTTTAGATATCTTTCCAAACTTGACTCAGTTAGCTTGACCACCAACCACCCTTTACTTGTTCTCTCTCCCTCAGAGAATGATGTGTGCAAATATCGGCCAGTGAGTGGTTCTTCTTAGAATTTTTATCCACCTATAACTCCTAATACAAAAAAAGAGAAAAAACCAGAACTTGCGCTCTTGAAGACATTGACTTGATTAGTGAGGAATTCAAGAATGAAGTTGCCAAGTAACTCTTACGGAAAAAAGAAAAATCACTCGACTGAAGAACGCAAATTCTCTCATGGGTCGAGCAGGCGAAGTGGGCGCCGTCTTTCGGAAGATTTAAAAAAGTCAACTCTCTCTTACATAATGTACAACTAAAACAGCAGGTGCCATCTTTTAACAATCTGAAGAATGGCAACTCTTCCATACATAATATAGTAAATGTTACAAGAAGCGAGTGCCATCTATTGCCAAATCTGGTACCTGGTAGTACATGAAGCACCAGCATGCACAGTGCAGATAAATATCACGGCGTCTTTAATAAGGGGATAAGTTCGGGGATTCAGCCCGTAAATATTGCTTGTCCGGACGCAGAGGAACGCAACAGAGCGAAATTAAGGTCAAACAAGAAGCGAAAATGAACAGGTGTCACATAAATCGCGACTTTGCCCTGAAGTCATCTGCCGAAATCTTCTTAACGGCGCAGTACTACTCGAGAGACAATAGAGAAAAAAAAAGGAATTTATGATTTTCTTGTAACTTACGCATAGTAGGCAGATATTAGGGGGTACCTGAACGGGGAGCAGAGCGCATCACTGAGTTTAGCCTAGATTAACTTGTACTTTTTGACGAAGCATATTCATATTTGTCATTCAGAATTGGAACTTACACCACATACAGTACTTTGTTCTCTCTCTCTCTCTCTCTCTCTCTCTCTCTCTCTCTCTCTCTCTCTCTCTCTCTCTCTCTCTCTCTCTCCTCGTAATAATTAAGTAATGCCAAACTTGCTTCGAAAACCAAATATTACGAAAGGAAAACACACTCACATACTAATACACACAACCACACATATATATATACATTATATATATATATATATATATTATATATATATTATATATATATATATATATATATATATATATATATATATATATATATATATATACATATACATGTATGTTTGTATGTATCAGGGCAGAGGGGTAACAACCTTATCTCAAGTGACAGCTGAGACAGAAAGAACACACGAAGAAAACGCAATTTTTACGATTTTCTTCCACGAATCCCTTTCAATGCAAGACGAAAGTGAAATAAATCCTTAAGGAGGAAAACCGAGAACAGTAAAAGAAAGAGAAAGGAAACGGTGAGCAGAAGGAATAGGAGAACTACGGAAAAGCGACAGAACAAAGGATAGAAAGGAAACTGAAGCGAGAGAAGAAAAGGGAAGTAAGAAAGCCAAAGTAAGATCGGAATACGGAGATAAAGTTATATCATGGAAGAAAATTATATAACATTAGTTGTAAGAGATGGAACCGAACACAAATAGTATTTAAGATATATTTGTACAAAACTGATAGAAAAGGAGCTAAAGAGTGTGGAAATTTATGGTGTATCTGATTACGATCACAGACTTCATTCACGAAAGAGATGGTTGAAGGAAAATATTTCTGAAAACACACTCTCTCTTTCTCTCTCTCTCTCTCTCTCTCTCTCTCTCTCTCTCTCTCTCTCTCTCTCTCTCTCTCTCTCTCTCATTTCGCAGACATGCTTTCCATACCCTTGCCAGCAAATCCCCATTCTCTGTCTCAAAAACACACACACACACATTAGTTCTCAAACACATCAGCGTTCCATAACCTTCCAATAAATCATTTTTTCTCTCCTCCCCTTCGGAATGAAGGTGGGCATCTGATTCGAGCATCGCCCAGCCTTTATCTGATCAGATAATCTGCGTGTCAGCTTCCTCCCATCATCTCATCTCCATAAAATCTCCCATCCTCTGGTCGGAGATGCTGATCGTACATCACAAATTGAATTGCTCACTGCTGCAATGTTTGTTCACGTCCATTGGCCGGACGCACCCGCGCTGTAAAGAACGCGCTACCAATTACACCTGCTCTTCAAGGGCACCAGGATCGTGGTTTTCGATTCTTTAATTTTTTCTTCTCTTTTTTTTTTATTTAGCGGATTTGCACCATGTCTCCATGATCATTCATTTTAAACATTTTTTCTATCCAACCTTTTTATTAGCTGGGTTTTTAGCCGTGCTCATTTATTTTATTTTTGCCTGAAGCAAATAGCGATCAGTTCATTTTGACATTTGATTAAGCTGGAGGTTAAATTGCTGGAAATCGAAATTTTGCTAACTTTCATTTTTCTATTAGCTGGGTTTTCATGACCAGTAAAGGCTTATTTATTTATTTAAGAAATATTATATATATATATATATATATATATATATATATATATATATATATATATATATATATATATATATATATAGATATATATATATATACAGTATATATGAATACGAAATGTTAATAAATATGTACCGAATTATACAGTATGCAGAATAGATATATACTCTAACTTTCATACACATACAATTTCCCCGCCAGCGTACGTGTTATCATCCGAATTAGACGCTATTCTGAGCTTAAAGCAAATTCCAGCATGGACTGGAAACCAACACCCATGGCACTCCCTTACCCCTCTACCTCCCTTGCTCCTACCACACCCACTCCAACACTCCAACAACAGCCCCCCCCCCCCCCCCAACACCTCTTTTACCAGCTCCCCCTGCCCCACCTGACGGCTAAAATCCTCTTCTCTGAGAATGGAAAATAAGAATGTAAGAACGTTTTCAAGAATATGAAAGAACGCTAGGAGAATATTTGACGTTTAATGCGTAGGAATGTACTGACGAATGATATAAAAAAACATTAATTAATACTTACCGTTAGAAATGATTAGATGAAAAATTAATTAGTTTAACCATGTTAGAATGTACAGAGAGAGAGAGAGAGAGAGAGAGAGAGAGAGAGAGAGAGAGAGAGAGAGAGAGAGAGAGAGAGAGAGAGAGAGAGAAACTTGAAATTTTAGTAAGATACTAGACCACCCGTGACCCATTGGGTTACTTTCTTATTTACTACATTTTTAACAAAAGATCCATACCCATACCCATACCCATATCCGTACCATACCTATGCCATACAGCAAAAGAAAAAAAGAACAGACCAAAGATATTTGAAAAATAAAGAAAAGGCATTCTTTGGAGTACCCTCATGCGTGGGTATTCATACCCAGGACTTGAAAATCTTGGTACGAAAGCTGCAGTACAGTGGGTATGATAAACAGACTATGTTTCAGGGGTTAGGATACAACGGTGTGATACAGAGACTATGCTACAGCCGTTATGGTACAAGGATATGGTACAGCGGTTAGGATGCAGCAAGTTTAGTTCAGTATAGCACTCATTACACAGAGGCAATAGTTAAACGGTTAAGGTACAGGGATATGGTAAAGAGGCTGTGCTCCTGCCCAAGGTTTTAAAACACTAGGTGTAAGGTCACCACCAGTAATTAGGTAAATAAATGTGAAACCTGATGTTATCCAGTAGCCCCATATGGCAACATACTCCAATAATGAGAGTGAAAAATTAATTGTTGGGTCATGCCCAAAGTTCCTAACCAAGGAAAAGGTTCGATCTGGCATAAGGCCAGGTATAATTTAAGGCGACCACCAACCCAAACAAACAAACAATGACAAGAAACCCTAATCATGACCTCACCTTCTGTAACAGTTGAGCTAATATTCAGCGACGTGAAAGGCAGCAGAGCGACAAAACATCAGGCAGTTGCGCGTCCGTAACAAAAAAAAAAAAAAAAAAAAAAAAAAACAATCTCAGTTGACAAAACCAGCCGACAAAACCAGCCGACAAAAGAGAGGTAACAAAGTAATTGCTTATATATGATCAGAAGAAAGTTGTACTAAGGGAGTTTAATAGCTTAAGTCGGAAAATATTATCACACGAAATGAATAAAAACACTTTTGTAGTTATGAAAGGGTGTCCTCAAAATTCGTTATTATATATATATATATATATATATAATATGTAATTCGTGTTTCTCCACATTTGAATGCCCAGTTTATATATATATATATATATATATATATATATATATATATATATATATATATATATATATA
>JANJGK010000032.1:5285384-5297884 GCA_039081455.1 Macrobrachium rosenbergii
TTATTATTATTACTGAACGCGTATAAAGCAAGACAACAGAACAGACCGCCTATATTGGTAGAAAAAAAGAAAAACACGAGAGTTATACTGTATATATATGTATGTATATGTATACATATACATATGTATATATACGCATATATATACGTTATATATATATATATATATATATATATATATATATATATATATATATATATATATATATATATATATATATATATATATATATATATATATATATATATACGTATATATACACATATATGTACATAAATATAAATCTCGTGTTTTTCTTTTTTTCTTTACCATTGTAGGCAGTCTGTTCTGTTGTCTTGCTTTATACGTGTTCAATAATAATAATAATAATAATAATAATAATAATAATAATAATAATAATAATAATAATAATAATACTAATAATAATAATAATAATAATTTCGATTGTGAGATACGGGAATTTGAGAGGTGTGCAAGTGTTAAGATCATAATGTTTTTGCAAATTATATTTTAGATCACAGGATATGGTTTTGATATTTCTTTGTAAATCACGTGTTACAGAGGGTTTACAGTATTTGTAAATTCGTTTCTGATGTGCTGTAAGTTTAGAAATTCATTCGAGGTGTAATGGATAGGCGTGCTGGATTAAATATCAACACGTATGTATGCAGACAGGTTTCAATAGAGCCTAAAGCTCACATACTTTTATGTATATGTATGTATGTATGTATGTATGTATGTATGCATATATATATATATATATATATATATATATATATATATATATATATATATATATATATATATATATGTCAACTTTATCACATACACAATTGTTCTGTGCATTAGTAGAATTACTAAAAGGACCTCATTCAAACTGGATGGTATCTAACGGATACTTGATAATGTGGACTGTTTGTCCAAGAAAACTTGTAACTTTTTCTGAATAAAAAACTCCATTAGATACCATCCAGTTTGAATGAGGTCCTTTTAGTAATATATATATATATATATATATATATATATATATATATATATATATATATATATATATATATATATATATATATGTTAGGCTGCATTGTAACCTGTCCGAATGTGTGCGTGTAGATATTTAATCCTCCAAGCCTATCCATTACACCTCGAATGAATTTCTAAACTTACAGCACACCAGAAACGAATTTATAAATACTTTGAGCTCTCTGTAACACGTGATTTACAAAGAAATAACAAAACCATATTCTATGATCTATAATATAATTTGCAAAAGCAATACGATTTTACCACCTATCCACCCCTCATATTCCCGTATCGCGCCATCGAAAGTGTCCATTATAAAATTTGCATATTTTCAATCAGTTCAGGAAAAACATGACTTATAACTTCTTCAACATCGTCATGTGCTGTCATCTGTCGTCGCAGGAATAAAACACGGATATATGGGACCAAAATTGATCCACAGATGACGGGTGTATGGTTGATATATAATATCTTGCCTGCCATATTTGTCCACCATGGGTAAAATAAAGAAAACTCGAGGGTCACGCCCTGTTTATGTATATATCATTATCATGGCCGTACTCAACAATATATGGGTGAAGGGAAGGAGATGGGACATAATACATATTTATAAGTAATTACAGGCAATTTCTGTACAATATATTCAAGCATATTTAAATATTTATATATATATATATATATATATATATATATATATATATATATATATATATATATATATATATATATATATATATATATATATATATATTTTATACATATATAACATATAAATATATATCACACACACACACACACACACACATATATATATATATATATATATATATATATATATATATATATACATACATACAAATATGTAATAATGACAGAAATTTAAAGACAAAGACAATTTAATACAAATTCACTATGCTAGACTAACTTTCCAACCATAAACTTTGTGTTCAATCTCTTAGCCAGCGAGTCTCAGTAGTATTAGCCTAATTTCCTGAAGGTTTTAGTTGGTAATTTTGTGAAGTTCTTTTGATATCTTTAAAAAGTGTCCATAGTTTTATCTGTTATTTTTTTTCTTTTCTAGCCTTGTTGGCCGTTTGACAATTCCATTTTGAGAAACGTGGAATTGTTTAGTAGGCTTAAGGCTATTCTTTTTTTATGCAAGTATGACACTGAAAGAATAACCACATAGCATTATATATATATATATATATATATATATATATATATATATATATATATATATATATATATATATATATATATATATATATATATATATATATGTATATATATACAAACATACATACATAAAATATGCATAAAAATACATTATACACATATATGTATAAATATTTATAAATTATATATATATATATATATATATATATATATATATTTATATATGTGTGTGTGTGTGTATTATATATTATATATGTATATACTGTGAATACATACGATTTTAGTTATGACCATATGCCGGCCTCGCAACCTCGATCTATTAAAATGTTCGGAAACGCCTTCCACCGACAGCCTTGACCCCCAAAACGAAATAAATGAAGAAATTCTCCTTCCCATACGGTAAAAACCTACGCAGACCGAAGACTAGGGTGGTTTGAATCGAGAAAACTAGTTTCAATATAGACGAACGTCCGGAGAAATCGCCGCGTGGGCGAGAACAAATAACGAACGCAGGACGAAAATTTCGTTCCTTTCGTGGAGTGAATTGTCGTGAAAATCGGAGATAAATCATAGGATTAGGACTCCTCCTTCCTTTATTGGTTTCCTTCTTCTTCTTCTTCTTCTTCTTCTTCTTCTTCTTCTTCTTCTTCTTCTTCTTGCCTCCATGAAAGGAGAAAGAAACATCCTTGGCCAGCCACAGCCCGTCAATGACTCCTGGAATCGCCGGCCTTTTAACTAGTTTTTTTGGCCGAACCGGAAATTAGAGAAACTTTGACACCGAAATCAGAGAAACTTTGACAGTGACAAGACAAAAAGAGAAACTTCCCTTTTTTGTGTTGTTTCTTTTTACATCTTCGGCTTCTATTGCTCCTTGTTAATTTTTAGTTTTCTGTAAAAGAAAACTATTGTGCCGACTTTGTCTGTCCGTCCTCACATTTTTTCTGTCCTCACTTTTTTCTGCCCGCCCTCAGATCTTAAAAACTACTAAGGCTAGAGGGCTGCAAGTTGGTATGTTGATCGTACACCCCCCAATCACCAAACATACCAAATTGTAGCCCTCTAGCCTTAGTAGTTTTTACTTTATTTAAGGTTAAAGTCAGCCATAATTGTGCTTCTGGCAACGATAGGGGACAGGCCACCACCGGGCCTTGATTAAGGTTTAATGGGCCACGGCTTATACAGCGTTATACCGAGACCACCGAAAGAGAGATCTATTTTCGGTGGCCTTGATTATAAGAAGCTCGATTGCGCTGAAGATACTTCGGCGAATTTTTCACGTGTTATCTTTATTCCCACTTATTCTCGTTCCCTAAAGCCTTCGCTTTCTTTACCTTTTCTCTTTTCAACGTTATCTACCATCTAATTATTTATTTTTTCGTCATTACCTATTTGTTCAGCTTCTTCCCTTCTCTTTTCCTCCTTCTTCCCTTTTTCCTTTTCATATCTTCCTTTATTCGTCTTCCCGGAGGCCATGATTTCACCTACAGGGACCAGCTATCTAAACGAGCCATCAACATTTCGACTCATCTCAAGGCCATATGTCGTAATTCAGGTCTCGCTTGTTCAGATTAAATCGTCGAATGGGTCTTCTACTAACCCTCAGTAGGTTATAAGACACGGAGCGAATCTTTTTTCTTCGGTGAATATAAAAAAGTAATAAAATAGGTTTTGTCCATTACAGATCTCAAAAGTAGTCCAATAAACTTGACATTCACCTTTTTGGATGCGAACTCGCATAAATATATAAGTAAATGTAGGAGTTCAATCTGAACAGATGGTGATTACAATTGCATTCTAGTAAGTCTTGTACAATGAAGGTTTCGCAGATTCTACTAGTATGCCTATACAACCTCACATAAAAGTTTTTTTTTTAAATAACGAGACAGATATTTGGCAAAAGAAATTTGGAAGGGTGGGTCCTTTTCTTTCTTTCTTTAAATCTTCAGCTTCAAACTTTTAATGACGAGTCAACAGACTATATAAATCCAAGAGGGCTCCAAAGGGGAATCAGCCTTCACAGAGAGGCAAGTTATAGGAAAAGGCGATAAACAAATAAGTATAAGGGAACAGAAAATCAAACCGATACATGTGAAATTCAGAAGACGTCTCAGCAGAGAGCGGGAATGAATTTACTCCTCGCTTAAGTATTTGAAGTTCAGGAGATTCTACACCTGCACTAGGCAAACTAATCCATATTTTAGTTGTAGCCAAGGTCAAACTACGAACACATTTCCTGAAATACCTCCTATTCTATATATATTCATAATATTTCGTTAACACAATCGAGGCTGGCGATCGAAACGAATTGACACATGACATACGAGTATGTTGTAGTTTCGTGAATGGCGGGCTGTTGCCCTCAGAACGCATTTCTTTTATATTCTTGAAGTGGCCGTTGGAACGTATCGATTAAATGGTCTAAAATAAAAAAAATAAAAAAATTATGAATCAAACTAAACTGAAAATGATTTTGCGGTTTATACGCTCTCTATGATCTTAAGAATTTAGTGAATAGGATGTATGAATTTTGTTCGTTAATGCCCTGTCGCAGAAGCGTGTTTTTTTTTTACCAAGAAGACAGAATGACGTCATAAGCTATGCAAAAATACTGGTTCATTAGTATCAAGTTTTGAGCCAAAGCTGTATTCATGCGAAACCACCTTTGAGAGCAAAAATATGAGGTTTCAAAGTAAAATACTGGTCACGGTAGACATTATGCTGCCCTCGAAGCTCTGGAAACCTAGGAGTGCACTGCCATTCGGGAAAAATAGTATTTCATGCAATAAACCGTGGCGGAAGGAAAAGTAATTGTTCTATTAAAAAAAAAAATTATTCACACAAGAAAAATGTAGTTCCGTAAGAAAAAACCACTCAGTACCAACTTAAAAAAAATACTTTGTATCATATTAAAGAAATACTTAGTCCCGTAGACCTAAGAAAAAGTATTTAGTCCAGTATGAGAAAAGCTTAGTCATACAAAAAAAATATTCCGTCCCGCACAAAAAATACTTAGCCTCATAGGAAAGAGAAACTTGACAATTTAATACATAGCGTAATAGTAAAATATGCAATCCTACATAAAAAAAAAAACAGAACAGTTTGTCATGCAAGAAAAAATTAGTCCTGAAGGAGACCTTAATCTCATAAAAAAATACAGTATTTTTTTCCCTAAGTAAAAATTTCTAATCCTGAAGGACAGAAGTACTATGACCCGTATGAAAACAATACTTCCTTCCAATGCAAACAATACTTGAGTTATGTAGAAAAAGAGGGTGTCCCGCAGGGAAAATATTTAGGCCCTCAAAATAAAAAGAGGATGAATGGGTAAAATGCAGTATTAGTTTCAGTAATCTCCACATCCCAACCAAACGTCTCAGAAAAACAGAGGTATTTACAGAAAAATACGAATTTCAGAAGACGTTCCGTCCCTGCTCATAGAAAACGATCGAGGAAAACTGGATCACGAAATTTTCTGGAAAATACTAGTTGTCTGTATATCTCACGCTTCAGTGATCTTAAAAGACTTCACTCCTTCGTCCCTGCCACTTACAGAAAATTGGGGAAGGTGCGGTAAATTACTGCGCGTACTCCCGTAGAATAGCCACACACCAAATCTTGTAAGCGAAACTTCGAAATATTACAGCAAAATACGAGGTTCAATAGAGCTACTCAGGAAAAAATAACAGAAATCCGGCTGGTTTATTCCGAAATCCCAGTGTCCTGTTCGTTGTCCCTAAAATTATCCTTGTTTATACATCATTTGAGGTTGAATAATACGGACATTTACAGAAAGACGCCAGTTTTAAAAGACCTCACACACCGCCCTCACCACTTCCGGGAAATTGCCGATTTAGTAGCAGACCAGTGATGAGAAATATCGAGACATACAACCGAGGAAAACACGCAGTGACATTCGATAAAGAAAACAAATAACATCCAGCAATGAAACACTCACCAATCAGCGACCAACGACGCCTCAACGGCCCTCCGAAGTGAGAGTCTGCAAGGAAAAATAAAACATTGAGAAAATTCATTATTAAATTAATCCTTGTAATTCAAGAGCCCGGTGGGGAGGGAACTCAAATTACTTTACCCAAGTCATGTCCGCTGGAAACAAGGAAAGTTGGAAGAAACGTGAAGGAATTTCATTTTGACTGAGGTGATAAATCTGCCAATGAAAGGAGGGGAACATTTTTAGAAACGGAAGAAATGGTCCCGTAAACAAAATAAATATTAACTAACTTTAGAAACAGAGACAGGAAGTACGAACTTGATGCTCATGTCTTCTTTGTCGGAGAAGGGCAACGCTCCAGGAGTTATACATTACTCCTAATTTTTTTTAAACTGTTGTTCTCAGGTAAACTAATGAGAACTTCTGTTATCCCGACCAAAGGATAATTGTTTTAAAAATATAGGAGGACTTGGGACACGATTTTCAATGGAATTTAGTCTTCCGAGTCAAACAGGAAAGGAATGGAAATTAGGAAAAATATCTACAGCAAGTAAAGTTAATTTAGACATAAAGGTTTGCTTCCTAAAACTAATCAGCAGGATTGCCTACGAGAATTAGAAACCTAATTCATTATAAGCAGATTAGTAAGAGCCTATGTAAAGCAGGGGTTCAAGCGACGAGCAGAATTACAACAAACAATCAGAATTAGCACACAGACAAACTAAGCTTTCTTACTGTATGCATAAAAATAATTAAATGAAACTCAGTCAAAATTATTAAAGACAAAATTATTGCAGAGACAAGTGAAGCTCATAATAACTGTAAAAATTATCCAAATGCAAAAGCAATCAATATTTCTAAGCAGACTGCAACACTCATTGCACCAATCAACCTTCCCGCTAAAACAAACAGTTATTGCAAACACAGTTATTGCAAAATCAATCACGTGAATTATTATAAAGACAATATAAAATTCCAGCAAGGAGAGTTATAATAAAGAGCAAATTTCTGCTAACACAAACGAAATGATTAAAGCACTAGAGCAGGCTCTGCATTACAATTAAACACTACACAACCCTCAATCCTTTTCAAAGCGCTTGTATGATAAACACAGATTCCTTCATGGCCGGGACGTATTATTATCTGGTACCTGGTACCTAGTACAAGCTGAGAAGCAAGAAAACGAGGCAGGTGGCCAGGTACTTTCATCTCTGGACATCCTATAGGAGACGGCGATACAGGTAGAGAAGAGGACCTTAGTATATCAGATACCGAATGCAGGTGAATAGAAAAAAGGTGGTGATAACTACGGGTATTTTTTACCGTCGATTTTCGTATATCATTTTGAATTTTACGAGTTGTTACTGTAGATTAAGCTGGCCTTATGGCAGCTAGGCGTCTTGCCCCCTGAAGTAGGTACAGCCAACAAGCAAAGCTAGCTGGATTAAGGTGACAGTAACCCGCTAAGGATACTTTTGCAAATAAATAACAATAACAATAATAATAGATTATCATCATATTTAGTTTTAGTATTAGGATCAGTAGCAGTAAGAGCAGCTTTATCATCATCGTAGCTATTTAAAAAAAAAAAAAAAAAAAAACTCAGTCCCCGCCAGGGGTGCTGAATTTGGTGAGTTTCACAGTAGCGACAGGTTCATAAAGGAATCTCACGTTGCATCCTGAAACACAGAGGAACCATAAACAGACTCTTTCGCAGGGCAGACGAGATTTGAATGAATCCCATTGTTGACTGACGATATGGAGAGAGACTGTAGAGAGAGACACTGCCAAGGACGACACTGTAAAAACCGAAAAGTAAATCATATTGGTAATTTCTTGATCGGCTGGCTGATTTAGATTAAGCTGGCCTTATGCCGACACGGGTCTTTGTCCAAAGGCGGTTATAAGTGTGGAAAGGTGTGAAAGGGAGTAAGATAAGACGCTTTCATGTCCGTTATCTAAAGGGAAATCTGAATTCAAAGTTGTTTTGTCCGTTGTGTACCTGCGAAAGGTATGTGCTGTACTTTGGTACCTGGGTTCCAGGCGCTTAATTGGGATGTATTTCACGGGTTTATTGCTCATAACTGACAAATATTTCTTTTATTTAATGAACTCACTTATTAGATACTCCTTAGGTAAACTGCGCTTAGACTGGTTAACATTCCAAAATAGAATATTATGTGACGAGTATAATTGGCTTAAGCAAATATTCAGTAGGTTAGTGTACTGATTGTTCACATATTCCCAAAGTTTTAATAGACCTAACTAACAATATTCCATGGTTGGATGTAATGCTTTGATGTTTAGTTCATTGAAATGACATATATTCGCGAGGTCAAATGAATTGCTTGCAAATACTCTCAGGGATTTAAATCACTTAACGAATATCAGTCACCTCGAGTGTTTGTTGAATTGCACTGAACTGAATTGAATACAGAATTTAGGCCAAAGGCCAGGCACTGGGACCTATGAGGTCATTTAGAGCGGAAAACGACAGTAAAAGGTTTGAAAGGTTCAACAGGAGTAAAACCTCGCAGATGCATTATGAATCAATTGTTAGGAGAGGGTGGAAAGTAAGATGGAAGAAAGAGAATAAGAAAGGAGGTACAGTAAGAGGAACGAAAGGGGTTGCAGCTAGGAGCCAAAGGCACACCGCAAAGAACCTTAAGTAATACCTACAGTGCACCGCATGAGGTGCACTGACGGCGCTACCCCCCTACAAGGGAGTGTTTGTTGGGTATAATGGCAAATATTCCAGCAAATATTCACTGGCAAATATTTCCGACCTTTTCATGAACGAAATTAGCAAATATTACCTTAGATTAATGCACTTGATTTGCAAATTTTCTCGAAGTTTTGTCGCATCTGAATGGCAAATATTCTCTAGGCTTAATATACCTGAATGCGCAGTTTACTTAGGTTCAATGTACTTAACGGACAATATTCAAGTTTTATGGCCTAAAGGACAGGGGATGTATAAAACAGCTTCTTTCTTTTTTTTTTTATTAGTTCAACATCTTTACGCACCTGTTACCTGAAAGCTAGTGCCTCCTTAAACATTTTTATTGTTATCTTTATAATAAATGTCATTTCTGTCAACAAATAAACCCTTTATGTTCTTTCTTGAATTGTCGGCTCAGTACTCATACATTTATTCATCTGTTTTTTCTTCTTGTTTCCTCTTTATTCATATCTGGGTTTTCTATTCTGTGTAAACTTGGCTCCTAAGGTGGATTATTATTATTATTATTATTATTATTATTATTATTATTATTATTATTATTATTATTATTAAAAAATACTCATAGTAGAATGAGTCTTAAAATGGAGAAGCAAATCCACAGTTATGTATATAAACATATATTTAAAGATAAATCAGTGCAGATCGCTTTCGGGAACTTGTTCGGTTCCCATTTTCAAAGGGGAACCGAACAAGTTTGCGAAAGCTATCTGTACTGATTATCTTTAAATATATGTCCATACACATAATTGTGGATTTGCTTCTCCATTATTATTATTATTATTATTATTATTATTATTATTATTATTATTATTATTATTATTATTATTATTATTATTATTATTATTATCTTAGTGACTTGGGCAGCGCGAGATCCTACTTGGTGAGCACATCTTATTCAAGACGTTCACCTGAAATTACCGTTCTGATGAGTTAACGGCTAGACTTGAATTACTGCAAAAACACGCGACAGGAGTAAAAGACCAAAATCCAGCCTCTGTGACTAATAAATAATCTGATAACAGTATTGGCCAAGCCTACATTTCGTTAGCCGAAAGGGAAGCTCGAATTCTCCTTTGGGACTGACGACTCCCAACACTGACGAATAGGACGACCGGTTCGAGATTGCATCAGTTGCAGCTCTGTGGGCACAAAACAACTGTTCATAGAAGCCTTCAGACAGTTCCAGTCTTTTTCTAAGCTTACAGGAGAGCACTGAAATCGTTAACTGCCGACCAGCACAAAACAACTGCTCATATAAAACCAAGATTTTATCTTGAATTGACAAAAGCTATGTCGTAATGTGCTGGCGAGTGACACAGCTATTTGCGTACTGGTCGAATCATCTCGGTTCAGAAGACCTGGAGTTCATCTCTTGTTCCGTAACGTCAGCTGACATTGCACGTTTTCTATTACCTGCCCAAAAGGAGACGTGCCAGCGGAGAGGGAACTTGTTTGTTTTACCTTTCAAAGACGCCTTTTGAGGGGTCTCGCCGAGACACGTTCATTAAACAATTTGGGCTCAAAGAAACTGTGCGAAACCTTTGGTCGATTGCTTGTTTCCTTTACGAGGTTATTATTCTTAGCATCATAATTACTTTTAATCACTTGCAGGTATTTCATTCCATGAGAATCTTGCCTACCAAATTATGGCCTTTTAGGTTTGCTATACATGAAGCATACAGGTTTTGATCAATGACAATACAATTAGCACGTTTCACCTGTTAATACGAATATTTATACAATTTTAATGATAAAGATTGTTGCATTTATATACTCAAACATGGAAAAGGTACTGGATTTGCTCTATGCGATCTGGTCAGACGATGTTACCGAGGTGTGTAACTCCACTTCAATATTTCTCTCTCTCTCTCTCTCTCTCTCTCTCTCTCTCTCTCTCTCTCTCTCTCTCTCTCTCTCTCTTTTCTTCTCGTTTCTTTGTCCTTTCATTTTTTCTCCTTTTTCTTTTTGTCTTTTGTCATCTCTCTCCCTTTGTTACTTTTCATTGGTATCTTCACGTTCTTTTCATTCCACTTTACATTTCTCCTCCTCATGTTCTTTATTCTTGTATTTATATCTCCTTGTTTTACCTGTGTCTAATGTTACCACTTCATTCTTTTCTTATTCCTCTTCCTGCTCCTAACACTTTCTTTTATTCATCTTCTCTTTTCTCTATTTTCTTCTATTTGTCTTCCTGGCCTTCTTCTCTGTCTTAACACCAGCCTCTTACTTATTCCATCCCCTTTTTCCTTCACTCCTTATTTTCTTGACTCTTCTTTCCTTTTAATTTCTGTTATTTTAACCTTCTGTTTAACTTCCAGCTACTCTCCTTCCTTATTTATCAAATTCTCTCGCCTCCTTCCCATTTACTGTCTTCCACCGTTCTCTTCCTATCTTTCCGATTTGTTATCCCAAAGCCTTACACCAAGATCCTGCCTTACACCTTCAAATTACCCAATCAATCTTCGTTTCTTCTTCTTCTTCTTCTTCTTCTTCTTCTTCTTCTTCTTCTTCCCAGCTCATTAACACAGAGACCCGGCGGCCAGAGCGTGCGGGACCATTTAATGAGGTCTTAAGTTAATCTGCTTTATGGAGAAAAGGAGACCTTTGATTGAATTTCATCTATTAGTTTATTTTATCAGCTTCGTAGAACAAACGACGGTGAATGTAACTGCCCTTTGATATTATACCTTAACGAGATGGAGACTATATACATCAGTACATGTTTACATACATTTACGCACCTCTCTCTCTCTCTCTCTCTCTCTCTCTCTCTCTCTCTCTCTCTCTCTCTCTCTCATTATTTTTCTTTTGGGATCGTAGCACAAAAGGTAACGCGCTCGTTTCACAAGCGAGTAAGTTCGCGCTCGATCCCAGAACCCACAGAGGGAAGGAACAAAATTAGAGAGAGAGAGAGAGAGAGAGAGAGAGAGAGAGAGAGAGAGAGAGAGAGAGAGAGAGAGAGAGAGAGAGAGAGGAGAGAGAGAGAGAGAGAGAGAGAGAGAGAGAGAGAGAGAGAAGTATGATCAATCTACCGTCAATTTGCATAGCAACAATTCACTGGAAAAAGGGAAAATATGATAAAAGTTTCTCCTGACCTCCCAGGCATATGAACAGTTAAGAAATACTGTTAGGAAAACCTGGCTGGCTCTGCATGTTTATGTGGGTGAACGCGTGCTTGAGGCCCAGCAGTGAGTGCATGAAAGCTTGAAATTTTACCCCCATCACCAGGAGTAATAGGTCCACTGCTTGAGTTAACTGATGGCTTTTATTATTATTATATTATTTTTTTTTCTATCTCAGTCATCCTATTCGACTGGGTGGTATTTATAGCGTGGGGTTCCGGTTTGCATCCTGCCTCCTTAGGAGTCCATCACTTTTCTCACTATGTGCGCTGTTTCTAATAGCACGCTCTTCTGCATGAGTCCTGGAGCTACTTCGGCATCTAGTTTTTCCAGGTTCCTTTTCAGGGGTCTTGGGATCGCGCCTAGTGTTCCTATGATTATGGGTACAATTTCCACTGGCATATCCCATATCCTTCTTATTTCGATTTTCAGGTCTTGATACTTAACAATTTTTTCTCTTTCTTTCTCCTCTACTCTGGTGTCC